>OX438615.1:10000-1210000 GCA_949316135.1 Choreutis nemorana | reverse complement strand
TATATGTAATTTTTTTATTAGTTCAAGTTATGTTGTGGTAAAAGTTGTTTATTTATAAATTTTTAATTTTGCAACTAAATAGGCGTACATGTCCCTAAAGAGTGGACAATTGATTAAGTTATCAAATTTTCTAATGCTTCCAGCTTCTAAATGAGCGAAGATAATTTATTTGATGCTTGAATTTTGAATGGAATACTGGTTGTAGAGGCGACCACGGGCCGGAATACCTAGTGTGGAGACGAGGTGGAAGGGCAGTCTAGTTAAGTTAGGCCAAAAAAACCACAGGAAGCAAGGGGATCATGTTAAAAACATTTGCTCAGCACAAGTCGCTCTAGTTAAAGAATTTTTGGGTAACCGGTCTTTTGCCTACTTAATTGAATTCATACGTGTCTTCCAGATTCCAAGATTGTAAAGTCTACGTACTTGATATAATAGGGAACGTTGGCGGGTGTGACAGCTCGCTCCCATGGAGGCTCTACGGAGCCCGCGAGGAAGCCCTGCGCAGCTCCGGCGCCTCCATCCCTTGCTACACCTGCGAGTTGCCGGAGACGCTCCTCACCACCAGCGCTTAGAGCTACCACCCTGTGAATACAATTTGTGGTTGTTTTTGTGAACTGAATTCGAACAATTTCTTTCTCTTTGTTTACTGTAGAATAAGTAATAAGTTTTTTTTTTGCCTCATCGTATATTTATAAGAATTAATGATTCAATCCAATCACAGCTCGTTTTATGTCAATATATTATTAGCCAGCAACTGTTGTTCACGTAAATGTAGAACTTTTATGAAAACATGTATTTTATAATACAATTTATATCCTCGCTTAATTACATAGAAATCTGTTGAGCAGTTCAGGCGTCAAATGACAACTTGTGACTCACGCACGTAGTGGTGTTCAGACCAATATTTAATAATCCTGATGTTAGAATTTGTTAGTTGGATATGCAACTGCACTGACCTGGTGTTCAAATCATCAAGCCTAGCGTGCAGTTGCTCAGGCAGCTGTATGTTATCCCTGGCCAGCGCCTGTGCTTGAGCGTGCAGATCGTCTGCAGCTCGTCGCAAGGGGGGTAACGCAGCACGTGCACGTGAGACGGCGTCTAGCTGTGCACGCGCGTCTCTCGCGTCGCCCGGCCCGCGCCATGACGCACGCGACGCCTCGGCCGCTTGCACGCGAGATGACAGGTCCTCGAGCGCTGTCGTGAACGAGCGGACGCGCTGGAAACGGAGACATACATTGTTACTCATAGAGAAAAACGATGAAAGAGCGGTATTTTGAGAATTGTTCCTTCTTATTTGTCTGTGATTCTTAGATATGTGTATATAGTTGATTGCCTTATATATTATGTGTTATAAATGAATGATGAGAGTGCTGTTATATATTTTGTTTTAAGAAATAGTATTGTTTGATGTGAATGTGTATCGTAATGGTCCCTTACTGTAATGATAGTAATAATAATAATAACCACATCACGACACACACATTGACTGAGCCCTGCAGTGAGTATCGTAAGAACTTGTGTTACAGGAACGATATGGCATATACTACATAGATAAGAATACAACATCCAAGACCGGTAAGCGAAACAATGCGTTTTGCAAATAACACTAAGCCGCCCCCGCCGGGATTCGAACCCGGAACCTCTAACGTAGCAGTCGGCAGTTACACCACTGTGCCACCGAGGTCGTCAAACACGACGGTCGATAGTACAGATGTGGTTGGTTGAAATAAATATAAAGTGTATCTTATTTTCTGGTATACAAAAGACAGGGATAGATAGAGTAGTATTAGTCTTATTTTTGGGGCCTCAGGGATCTTATTCTAAAAATATACATATTGACATCAAACTATTGAATTGCAGTTTCATATTAGAATAAAAATGTTTGTGTCGCATATCCATTCAATCAGCCGTGTCTTACTTCAATGAGATTTGCTTCAACGCATGAAAATTGGAACATGCACAAACTTAAATGTAACAAACGCTAGCAAGACACATTAACTCGTTTTTAGCGACTTAAATTAAAAAAGTAATATTTATTATAAAGCTACTTAAAACTAACTCAAAGTTTAAAGATTTTTCATTTCAAATCGTAAAACTTAAAGTACTAAGAACTCGCTGTAAATTTTTATAACTTCTACAGATGCGTTCGTTTTGGTGATCGTAAAAAAAAACTTTGTCAACTTAATGTAGTTTGTGAAAAAAATTATCAAGTAGCTTAGTTCCTGTGACAGAAGTTGTTACGACACTTTCTGCAGGGCTTGGTATTGATTGTGTGTGTGGTGATCTGTAATTTGTATTAAAGTCTGTATTTTTTGCCAGCCAATGTTATAAGATAAAACAAAATCGGACGACCTCGGTGGCGCAGTGGTGTAAACAGCCGACTGCTACGCTAGAGGTTCCGGGTTCGAATCCCGGCGGGCGCGGGACTTTGTGTTATTTGCAAGACGCATTGTTTCGCTTACCGGTCTTGGATGTTGTATTCTTATTTATTTAGTTTATACCATATCGTTGATTAGCACCTACGATACGACGGCTGAGTCAATGTGTGTGTCGTGATGTGGTTATCATTATTACTATCAAAGTCAAAGTCAAAATATTTTTTATTCAAATAGACTTAAAATAAGTACTTTTTATTTTTTATTATTTATTATAAATACAAATAGGGAATATGCATGAAATTTAATTTGATTATTCAATCAATTTATCTTAAAGTATGTGGAAATAGTATATTTATAGTGAAAACAGAATTAGAATCGAACGACAAACCAGGGAGATATAACTATTAAAAGTAAATATATCTATCTCGCTCATCGCTAAACAATCTTTTCCATGGAAGTTGTATGGCGCCTGTGTACTTTGACGTCATAGTGCATGTCGCATTTCTCTATCTAATCAACGACTTTGAAGATTTTAATAAGTCAGATATTTGAGAAAATCTAACGGATTTGTGTTTCTATGGGGTATCGAGTTATAATCAATAAATAAATATAAAACAATCATAATTAGTTTTTTTGTAATAGAATTTGACTAGTGAATGGGTAAAGACAGGTACGAGAAAGATAATACCGACAATGTAGTATTCATTTCTTCTCACAAAGACCGCTTCATTGAGCTTGTGTTTTGTAAAGCGAGTATGTGCACGATAGGGAATATGAATGACTTTTTTTAAAATTATAATTCGATACAAAATAAATAATAATACACAAATCTGTAAAATTTTCTGAAATATCTGACTTATTAACTAAATTATAAATCTTCAAAGTCATTGGTGAGACGGAGAGATCTGACATGTACAATGACGTCAAAGTACACTGTCGCCGTACCTACAGCTTCCATTTAAAAGATTGTTCTCAAAAGCGATATAGATATATTTGCTTTTAATGGTTATATCTCCCTGGTTTATCGTACAATTCTAATTCTGTTTTCGATGTAAATATACTATTTCCACATGCTTTACGATAAATTGATTGAATAATCAAATTAAATTTCATGCATATTCCCTATTTGTATTTATAATAAATAATTAAAAAATAAAAAGTACTTATTTTAAGTCTATTTGAATAAAAAATATTTTGACTTTGACTTTAATAGTAATAATAATAACCACATCACGACACACACATTGACTCAGCCGTCGTATCGTAGGTATCAACTATATGGTATAAACTAAATAAATAAGAATACAACATCCAAGACCGGTAAGCGAAACAATGCGTCTTGCAAATAACACAAAGTCCCGCGCCCGCCGGGATTCGAACCCGGAACCTCTAGCGTAGCAGTCGGCTGTTAACACCACTGCGCCACCGAGGTCCCCTATTTGACGCGTTAACTACACGCATACAAGTGCAATGTGCATGTGCACATCTAATCACATGTAAAGCCTAACAGTCTTCGTGACATTGAGTGACTGTGTTGAAGTATTATGCGGTGTGATGCAGGAAGTGTAGCGGTCGTCCCCCAGTAAGCTTGAAGCTTGTAACACGATACGCGTCGCAAGGTTATTGCATCTGCCCCGATACAAGGTAAACGCGAAACATATTCCCTGTCCTCGTCTGCTATATCTCTGTGGTATATATGCAAGTAGGTATTGTTCTGTCTAATATATGGGTGTTTAAATGTATGTAGGTGTAATATATTTTCTGAAGTACGAAGTATCAGGGGCTACCACGCCAAAAGCCACGCAAATGCATTGCAATTTTTATAATATTCTAATACAGTTAATATAATCTGTAATAAAAGTTACAATACCAGGCTCTATAGGGACAGGTATGGCGGTCGTAGCTATGCTTTTCGTCTTGTTGTGTTGTCTTTATTAATACGATAAAGCTTGATCGATTGTGGTCTTGTCGAAAAAGTTATAGCTACGAAAGAGAAGTTAAGTATTTTTAAATGATTTCATATGCATTAAAAATTGACTAATAGAAAAGACATGTGATTCGTTTCAAACGTTATTTATAAGACATTTTTTGGTTACTCTTGATTTACAAAAATTAAAAAAAAACATGCAACATGTTATTATTATTATAATCTTACATACGGAACCCTTCGAGTCCGAATCCGAATCACACTTGGCCAGTTTTTTTTTTATCTAAAACATTTTAACTACAAAGGTCAGATGTGAAATAAGATCCCACGACCGCCGATTTGAGACAACAGTAAATATAGTTACAGAAGCAACTAATAAACTTGATTGCAATTAAATTCATCGCAATTAACCGGATAGAGTAATTGGTAAATGCTTACAGTAACTCGGGAATTTGTATCGAATGATGCTGATGACTCTATTAGGTCGGAGGCGACCATTCCATGAAATGTTACTGTTTTTATTTATTAGCTAATTAACTATTTAAAATTATTTATTGTCCGTATAAATTTTTAAATAAGCATTTGCCTAAAACTGTCGTTATTTTTAAGTTGTGTTTTTTTTTATAAATAAAAGAATAATTACAATAAAAATAAGGATGCAGTTTATCTGTGAAAACTCAGACTAGTTAATTTTACATTTATATTTGTATGAAAATGTTAATTTTTCAAAGTCAAAGAAATATAATTGTATTAACAAAATAATTAATACATAATCAAGGATTTTTTTAAATTTACCCTTTTGCTTGTAATTATAGTATATTTTGTCGACCACTGTGGCGCAGTGGTGTAAACAGCCGACTGCTACGCTAGAGGTTCCGGTGTCGAATCCCGGCGGGGGCGGGACTTTGTGTTATTTGCGAGACGCTTTGTTTCGCTTACCGGTCTTGGATGTTGTATTCTTATCTATTTAGTATATACCATATCGTTGCTTAGCAACCGCGATACAAGTACTTACGGTACTTACTGCATGTGTTTGTCGTGATATGGTTCTTATAGAATTAACATTACAAAAATAATAGTTACAAATTGAATAAAACCCTCGATTGGATAAATTTGTGTATATTAAATAGTTCATCCCAACTTTCAACCCCATATCTTTTTGACACGCTCGATTAAGTCAGCTTTTAGAAGAAAAAAAAGATGCCACAGACACGTCAGCCTTGTAATACCCCTCTTTTTGGGTCGGGGGTTAAAAGGAAAGATATTTCTAAAATTTAGATACACTCATCCTATAAGTACCTTTTTTTTAACGTGGGGAAATCCTTATGGGGAAATCCTCATCTCCTTCAGTCCGGGGGGACCGAAGGAGTATGTCGGACTCACGAAGAACCCGTGCCTACCGACTAAAACCCCACGTTCCGCCAACGCCGTTAGCTATCGTATAGCTATTAGGATAGAGGGAAGCCAGAGGAACCCTCAGACACCGCACTACTCCAACGGCTGGCCCGTCTTAAGAACCACCACCAGTGAGCCTTGCAAACAAGCAGGCTACACCATCTCAGTAGTCTCAAAACGGGATCCTATAAGTACCTAACCTAACCTATTTAAATTTAAATTAGTGTATGTGTGTGTCGGTCTGCAAATATGTTATGTAAAAACAAAAAAGATTAACTATAATGAAGTATGTATATATATAAAATTTGCTATATATATATGCTAAGACAGTTCCTTAAATAGTCCATCGGAATTCCTTACCAAAACGATGCGATGTTAAACTATGTGTATTAGTGATTCACTTCGTGAGATGTTCTAAGCTGATAGACGGACGGACAGACCACACATACTGTGTTACAGTCACGATGTATGTACTCACATCTTTCTACAGCATAAAAGGACTAGTTATTTTTAAAATCATGTACTAATCTATTTTAAAATTTACAAAAAAAAAAAAAAACGTGCCCTTATTTCTACAATAGTTTATTAGATAAACGCTTAAAATTACACGATAAAAAATATTTCGAATGCAAAATTCTAGTTACTACCTATTTGAGATCCAAAAATTACTTTGAGACGGAAAATTGATTACCCTAACACACTAAATTCCCTTCACTCACACTCATAATCTTAAATACACACACACTCACACCATATTCACACACTCTCACTCACAATCTTTGTCATCACAAATACATTTTCTCAGGTACTTCTACTTTTCATAAGTAATTTATTTATTGGAATGCTATTTGTATGTCGAGTATATGTACGTAACTTATTTATCTACTCTGTATTAAAGATGAATCTTAAGGGATACTTGGCTATCCTTAATGCAGGTTGCTATGTAACCTAGCAACGAGCCAAAGGAGTCAATTGTACAATGTCAAGTGAATGTCATACTAACATACTTTGGAAATGAAAATAAATACATTATTATTATTATTATAATCGACGTAAAACTTCGACGCCATCTTTTTTTGGTTGCATTTTATAATATATTTTTTTTGTTTATGTTGTCATATCGATATTTAATGAAAAGCTGACGTATGCCGTGTCGTGTGGAGGACATTTTGTTACGTGCCTTGGTTAACCGACAGGTCGAGGGTTCGAGTCTCGGGTTGCTGTAAGTTGTAGCTGCCATATTCCTCACTGTGCCCGTATAGTGGCGACAGGTTTGCAACCTATCACATTGGGACTCAACATAAATATGCGAATTGCGGAGTTTAACACCTCTGCCTATCATTCTTGAGGGTTTAATTACGGCGTGTATGTATGTTTTATGTTCGTTAATGTATTACTAGATTGCTTTGATTTTGACTTTCGAATCTAGCAACATAAAAGCTTTTGTCATTAGTTAAATGCGTGAAAACTTTTTAAAATAATTTTCTATCAGGTAAATAATTTTAATTTAAATAGTTCCGTGGTTATAGATTTTTAATTAATAATTCTTTCATGAATTGACACGTTAAAAATATCAATTTAGGTTATGCTATTTCGGTCGTAGTTGTGTCCGGACAGTTATTTAAAACGAATGTTTTTGTAGCAGTATTTAATCTAGTATTTGAATCAAAAACATTAACTTTTAAACGTCAGCTGTTCAACGAAATTACCTAAAACTTTAATTGGATTTTAGTTAGTAAAGCACCTAAGACAAGAATTTTTCCTTACAATATTCTTTAACAATAGCTATCCTTTCTTATCTCCTCTACTGCGGTCTTAGTGATCGAATTCATACGATAAAAAAGTTATATTACAAAAATGGTATGCCTCTAAAAAGAATAAGTCCCTAAAGTGTGCCCGAAATATAGGTTTTTTCCCTAAAAATGGGCATAATTTCACGGTCGGTCTGCCTGGTCAGAACCTCTGGGGAATTATTTCTGTGCATGATGTTTATTTTTGAAAAGAAAAATTTGCTGTTATTTTTATCAAGTTGGTGAGATTTTTTATCGTGTTTTTTGAGACAAATGAACCAACACATACAAACTGAGTTGAATTTTTGATGGAATGAAGTTTTATGATTTATCTGAGTTTTTTTTTTCTCGGATTGTTCTGATTTACTTATTCAGCTCTGGAGATAAGTTATTATATACCTATTTTAACTCTCCTTTAAACAGTGTTTAAAAAAAACATACTAATCTTAAAACTCAACGATTAAGAAATGTTGCCAGCAAAAAATAACAAATGATGTCACCCGATTAAAAATCTATACCATAAAGTAAAATACGATACAGTAATATTATTATAATCTATGGGTTCCGTGGAGCGTAAGTTTCAACATGTGGGTGTTATCGGATGCGGGATCGATGCCCGGGTGGGGAGAATGACAATCCGGATATTGTTCAGCAAAACTATCAGGTTCCTTTGAAAGGAGGACAAAAAGGTTCGTAATTTTTTTTGCCAGTTTTATTTCACTATTTAGCTATATTTTGGTATTTGATCAGCTGAAACATATTGCATGGAATTCTTTTCAATTTTTAGGTTACTTTTTATTTATAAAAAAACATCAATTTGAATTGCAGGTAAGTCATACCATTAGAGGTATGTACAAAAATATTTAAATTTACATTTTTACATACTTCTTTTTTAAATCTATCAGTTAAAGTAAACGTTGTGAATAGTTTCCGGTTACAGTTAATGCTAAAGTAAACATCCATGTCCTACATTTCATTCATGTGTGGCAAAAAAACATACGTCCCGCCATTTTTATATTTTTTTATTTAAAACCAGGCAAGCATTTGACCCAAATCCCGCCTGATGTTAAGCGGCGATGGAGTCTAAGGTGGAACATGCCTAGCCCGGTGAAGCCTATTCTCATCCCTTCAATGCACTTAAAAAGCAACGGCGACTACTAACTCGCAGAATACACACAGAACTAATAAATGACTAAAATCGTCTAATCGTCGGAAATAATGGTCAAGAAAAAGTCAACATTTTCATCTGTGGTGTTTTCGGGATTGTCATTAATAAAAAAATTGTACATGTGAGTTTGGACTTCAAAACCAACGCTCTCTGGTCAGAGCTGCAATGTCGGAGTGACAAGCAAGAGATACGCTTTGTTACTATAATACTTTAAATATGTTATTGTTTATAAATTATTAAATGTACAAATGGTTTATTGTAGTTAGTTTATATTTTATGTTCACATTGTATATAGTTTAATCTGTTTCAATAAAACTTTCAGTTGTAAACTTGCATCAACGCTGTACGTCATTTATATCGCTGAGCAATCAAGATCAAGTCTTGATTTCAGACTTGTATATATTAGCATAAAACATGGTTATAACAAGATCCAAACAATAAAAATATATTTCCATATGTTTTGTCACTTAAGTGATATGCAATAACAAAATCGATTTGAATTTACTGAACACTTCTAGCAGCTATTGCATTCCATTAATCTGAGCATTCAACAATAAAAAAATAAACAAAGTAACCACATCACGACACAGACATTGACTCAACCCTGCACTAAGTATCGTAAGAACTTGTATCGCAGCAACGATATGGTATATACTAAATAAATAAGAATACAACATCCAAGATCGGTAAGCGAAACGATGCATCTTGCAAATAACACACCCGCCCGCCCCCGTCGCCCCAACCCCCGAACCCGGAACCTTTAGCGTAGCAGTCGGCTGTTTACACCACTGCGCCACCGAGGTCGACAAAAAAATCAAACATCCAACGAAACAATGATAAATTAGTTAAAACAAAAATTAATTAGTCACAAAAAAGATACGATTAGATTAATTTTATTATTTTTTTGTTAGTATTTTTATTTGAGGAGGGCATACCCTCAAAAATGAACTGTTTTTTACAAACGCTTTTGGGGAAGGCTCTACCTCCCCAACATTAGGTTTTAAAAAAGTAAGGGAAGGGAATTTCCGAAGAACTCAGACGATTTGGGAGGGGGAGGGCCTAAGCCCCAGCCCCCCACCTGGTTCCCCTAGTGATTTACATCATGATAATTTTTTAAACCTAAATCAAAATACGCAAGCATAAAAAGATACTTCAATATACTAATTATACAAAGGGGAACAATTTGTTAATTTACATTCATGTAATACCCCAAGGAGATGTTTTAAAAAAGTATTGCGTCTATGAGAATAGACTTTTGGGGTGAAGGCTTCAAAAAAAAACGCAATAAGTCGCGGGAAAAGGTATGCATATGAAGCTTCAAGGTCGTCACGCCCTAGACCGTTTGTTGCATGCGTCTGTGAACAACTTTCATTATCAGATTATGGTGTCGATGACCCTGGACTGTTAAAGCGAAGTACAAAAAAAAAAATATAAATCCTACAAAAAAAAATTGTTCTGTACAAACATAAACGATCAGTTATAGGAAAAACGATAAGTCGTAATTTTAGATTTAAAAGTTAAGTAAAAAAAAATGTGTAGGTTTGTTTTATTTTTTCATAAACGATATAAGTATTCTTTTAGAAATGTTTTTTTTTTATAAATATATTGACATAACGAAAAGTACACTTCGTTGTTTCATTGATTACAAACAAAAAAATAAAAAAACCATAGACAAAAATTAAAATTTACGCAACCTAAACTGAAATGGTTCGAGCGGGTCACAGGTGTTCAAAAACCGATATCAAGTTTGTGAAAAACTTTCATTAAACAAAGGGCCGGCTCGTTACGACTTCGAAAAAAACTTATAATTACACAGGGAAAGGAAAGTTCTATTAATACTTCTGACAGTTCCTGCTATAACTTTGTTTAATACTTCAACGTTTTTTTTTCTATCACATCTAAATTAAATCAACAGAGAATAATCTAGTTATAAAAATATAAGATTCATTGACAAATAATACTCAATCTGTAAAAAAATTATGATTTTTTTTTACCATTTTTTTTTTCATTAAGAACGCATCGCCTTAACATTCGTACGGAACACAGGATAAGAAGCTATCGGAAGGCAATTAAGGCAATCATGGTGCCGACAGTGTCTGCCTTGTATTACACTGACATACACAAGCTTATCTACCAGACGCTCGGCATACTGTTACGTTTGTGAAAAGATCGGGATTTCTAGGAAGTTGTAAATAGGAAACGCGGTGTGCGGGGAACTCTATTTTTAAGTACATTTATTGTGCATTAGTGAAAAAATGCCAATTATGACATACATAAAATTAATTGCATCCTTTTTATTTCATAGAATTCAAAACAGTAGACTTAAAAATGAAACTTGTCTATTTTTTACTTTTTTATTTATTAATCTAGCACAAAACAGCGTTATATTGCAGAAAATATTCAATTATATTATATTATTATTTGATTTATATTATATCTACACTAATATTATAAAGAGGAAAGATTTGTACCTATTTTTGTATGTTTGTAATGAATAGACTCAAAAAGTACTGGGCCGATTTAAAAAATTCTTTCACCAAGACATTCTTCCAATTTGACATAGGCTACATTTCATTTTGAAAAAAATTAGGGATCCTTGGTAAAATTTGAACAACGTAACCGAAGGTGTAGAAAAATGAGTCTTAAAATGTCTTTCGTCGAATGCGCTGCCGAAACTATTAGCGATAGAACAAAATAATGTACAACAATATTGAACAACATCATAATGTCTACAAAAAACTCCGCGGCAGCATGTGTCCAACTATTGTAGTTATGTCACTACAACAACTTTTTTCATTTTAAACATTAATGAAAATGCTAACCAAATTCAAACCATGCTATTTATGTGTTTATATTAATCCTTATCCAAATAAATTATTTTACGGTCAAGACCATTTAACTACCTATAAAATAGTTTTTAAATTACTTAAATTGGACTTTCCATTCAAAAGATATTACGAGTTTAAAACTTTAAAAAAATATATTCCATTCGGCTACTTATGCGTTGTAGGGCAGGGGTACGGGTACGACTCACTCGCGCGGTCGGCTCCCTACGTGGTGGATGTGCGCGGAATCCATTAAATCCCACATAAACATGGGGGACATGATATTTTCCAAAAAGTAAATACAAATATATCTACCCGTACGAAGTCGGGGCGGGCCGCTATTGTTTATACATATTAAGTATTGATATGTTTGGACGTTAAGTTTTAGCCTAAATTTGCACTCGATTATTGACGTTTTAAATTTTAAAAAATCTTGCATGCTGTCTTTGCATCTTTTTTGTAGCGAAATTTCCCTTTTTTATACTATTACTGTTCTCAAATTGCATGAATAAGTGTACACTATATTGGTGATCTTTTTAATAAAATAAATTGTTTTATATTCAATCATTAGAAAACTAAAATTGTTGTTTAAAGTTATTGTAAGTTGTAATTGAAAATTATTGTATTTTGAATGAAATTCCGAACCGGTGGTAATATAAAAATTACGTTTTGAAAGTGCCTAATTTAAGTCTATTGAATAAAAAACTTTGATTTTATTGTTTTTGTTAGCCAATACAAACTATGCCGACTGCTACTAGAGGTCCCGGGTTCGGATCCCGGCGAGGACGAAACTTTGTGTTATATGCAAGTCGCATTGTTTCGCTTACCGACCTTGAAGTAGAATCTATGTAGTTTATACCATATCGTTGCTTAGTTCCTGTGACACAAGTTCTTACGATACTTACTGCAGGGCTGAGTCAATGTGTGTGTCGTGATGTGGTTTATTATTTTTAACACTCGCCGCAAAAAGGGTTGTCAACAGTTTGAATTGTCTGTCTGGATGTATATCCGTGGCATCATAACCCTTGAACAAATGAAGCGAATTTGATGTGACTTAATCGAGCGTGTTCTTAGCTATGTTTGGTCGATATTTGTTCCCCCATTCAACAGTTATGGGTGGTGAAAGCGGGGATGAACAATTGAATGTACGCAAATATGTCCAAGGAGGGGTTAAAATTGTGATTTGTAAGTTGTAGAGTATAAAATTTGACCTCTAATATAAGAAAACATTTAATGATAAACAATGTTGATGGATGTCCTACAAAAACCTATGTGAAACTCGTAGAATCGATATGGGCTGTTTGCCCATGATGTTGTATAAAAACAGCGGACGGCTCACCCTGTGGAAAGTGATACCACCCATTGGCAAGACGATACCCTTGATGTTTGAACGCCAATGAGTTGCCTATGTAGAGGTAAAGACGTTATACCTCACGTACCGGTAATTACACCGGCTCTCCGATCCTTCGAACCGAAACACAGCGAACTGCTTCACGGCAGAAATAGAAAGAAGAATAGAATAGGAAGGCAGTTGCATACAGTTTATAAAGAAGTGATTAATGAATTAATTATAAAAGAAATTAACTAAACCTACATGAAGTATAACATGATGAAATTAGTTAAACACGCGAACGAGTTTAAGTCCGTTTGCAACGCAGGATGACTGACCACAGACTAACATATTGAGTCTCCTTGCTAAATATTCAACGAAGTCATTAAACCATAGATTAAACATAGATAAGGGCGTGAAACTCTTTGGATGAGGTTTCAAATGGGCGCAGGTATCGATCTAAGCGTGTAAAATGTGAGGGATAACAGGCAACATTGTTTTTACAAACGAAATATTATAGAAAAACTAGGTTTCTATAGTTACTACAAAGAAAAAAACAATGACAGATTATAATGAAAATGTACAATACATTGTAACTATTTTGAAAAAGGGAACTACGGTGGTTTCTTGCCCGATTCTTCTCCGTTCTTCTTTGAGGACGTAATAGCTCAGTTTGTTACGTGCCTTGGTTAACCGACAGGTCGAGGGTTCGAGTCTCTGGTTGCCGTAAATTGTAGCTGCCATGTTTCTCATTGCGCCCGGATAGTGGCGACAGTTTCGCAACCTGTCACACTGGGACTCAACATAAACATGCGAAATGTGGTGTGTAACACCTCCGCCTACCCCTCTCGAGGGATAACGGCGCGAGTTTATGATATGTTCTTCTCCGTAGAAATAGCATTCCCAAAAGGTGGTAGTTTAAAAATATGACGAGTTAAAATCACTTATTTTAAGTCTATTTCAATAAAAAATTGAGTTTGTGTTCGAATTATTATTAATTACATAAAAAAACATATGACGTCGCGTTTTAAAAATTAGTTGACCTTCGGCTGGTCACTTCATTTTGCATTCTACTCATTAACTAAGTATTGCCCCTGGCTTCGCTCTGCCATAAGGTTTGAATTCCGAAAAAATCTATCTTAATCTTCATCCACGTCTCAAAGACAACACTTGTGAAAATATCAGCTATCTAAATCCAAGAATTTAGGCTGAGCGTTGATGAGACAGTGCCTTTTTATATAAGTACTAGCGCCCCGTCCCGGTTTAACGCGGGTGGACAACCATTCAATTTTTTTTCAAATAATCAATACAGCCTATGTGACTCAGGGTTAACGTAGCGTGCTAATGGTGAAAGAATTTTTGAAATCGGTCAAGTAGAAACTAGTAAAAACATGCAAATCTTTAAACTTTATAACAGAGCAGTTGTAAATGTATATTCTACATTATCCAGTCTGTGGCACGGAATATGTTATAGACTAGTTTTTCCACCCGGGTCCTGTTTAGGTTGCCGGAGGCACCGTTACTATTAAGCGGACCTGGGATAAGCTAAAACCTATGTAAATTTGTCCGTACAGAAAGCTCCGGGCATCTTGATAAGGTATCTGCGTTACTTAGGCATAATTTTAAAGGGAATGAACTGTAATAATGGCTTTTCGCTCATGGTAATCCTGCACTAAATGATCAATAATTCTAAAACCCCATCACAACTTGTAGTGTATTGAGTTTATTTACGAACTCTTTTGCGCAGTGGTGTAATAACCCGACTGCTACGCTAGAGGTTTCGGGTTCTAATCCCGGTGAGGGTGGAGCTTTGTGTTATTTGCAATACGAATTGTTGCGCTTACCGGTGTTGGATGTTGTTTTTTATTTGTGTAATTTTATAACATATCGTTGCTTTGTAATTGCGATACAATATTATATCTTAGTAAAGGGCCGAGTTAGTGTTCGTTGTCATGTGGTTATTATTATTATTTATAGGCATTTTCTAGGCATGCTACTGCTGTTTGGTGACATCGTCGGATCCTACCGGTTTAGATCGTATTTAAAAGTTTTCTACATACCTACATAAATACGATCTGACTACAAACATTGAAAAAAACACACAGTTTAACAAAGTGCCGGATTATCCGTTAGGCAGATTAGGCAACTGCCTACAGGCCCAGTGCAACAAGTTAAGGTTATGAAAAACTTATATACATGTCTACCTAAGACTATGTAGAGAATATCATATAGTTTTTAAAATAATAATCTACCTGTAGGATTTATGTAAATATATACAAACAATAAATTATCAATTCCGAACGCCTCCTACAAGTGAGAACTAATTATAAAATCAGTCCGCGTCGGGTATCGAACATTGTACTTCGGTACACTAATTGGCGGGGATCCAGTTTAGCTTCTGAGCCTTGTAGCTCGGAGACATTTTATTTATTCACGTTTATATTTTATCTCCATTGAGATACGAGATCTACATGAAGGAAACTCGTATTCCAACATTCATTTACAAGAACGGCTAAGCTGATTTCTATTGTCATTGATTTGTTCGAGACTGTCCAGAATAGCAGAATACCTAGTAAAACCCAGTGAAACGACCATCCGTCTGACTTTTTGATCCAACAATTCTAGCGAGAAAATTCGCTAAGTGACCTTCCTCCATGAATATTCAATCCCAAATTGAAAATTGTCAACTAACCTAAATTGATAGTTCACCCATTTCCCTTCGCTTTCTATACAGTATACAGTAAATAGAATAGTTGGTGCGAACAATACTTTGAAACAACTATGTCTTATATTCGAACCGTATCCGGTTTTAGCTGGCAATATCCGGGTTTGAGCACGGTTCTGTTAGCTCGTGTAGCCCGGGAGAGAAATGTGAGGAACAGCGGCTTTGGAATTTTATAAGAAACTATACTTTTATAATAACTTTATTTGTTTTTTTCTCACTGCCGTTTGTTTAGCCAATCGCAATTAAATCAAATACATTATAGATCCCTTTTTTGATGTAACTTTCTCCAACCAAACTCGTTTTTAATACTTTTAAGATTTGAAAAAGTTTTTATAATTTAATTCTTATAAGAATAAAAATTCCGAGACGTAATTAAAGAAATTGCCAAGTTCGAGTCGAATTTTTAGACGAACGGTTCCGTAGGTAGACACAGGAGGCTTAGTAATATGGTTAGGTGCATAAACACATTTCACAAATATCATTTTTGGAAGTGGGCATCCATCGTGGAAATCTCGTCACCCAAGAGAAGGTGATGGTGTTTTGCCGAGACTCCTCCGGGCCAGAACCCCTTCTTGCTCTTCCTTCGTGCCTTGAAACCAGAAATCTGGGGACTCAGTATCTCTCAGACTCGGAAAATACGTAATCCAGCGTTATTCAACCTTTTTCAGACGCGGGCCGCAAGAAAAGTACAGATTTGAGAAAATATAGTTTATTGAAAAAACTACTAAATTTAAAGCATTTTTATGATGACAAAACAGGTATAGACTAATATTTTTACATATTTTCTCTTTCCGCAGAATTAAAAAAGATTTTCAGATCAACATCAAATGGGCCAACCTCAACGGTCCGGGCGGGCCGCAGGTTGTGGATCGCTGACCTAATCTTACTTAGCACGCTGTTCCTAACAGTTTCCTTTCTTCGCAAAGCGCCCCCTATAGCTACATTTATTACGTCACCAACCGAGGAGGATTTAGTTGCGAATCCTTTTATATAATAAACTATATTATATGTTACCTAAACGCTATATTATTAACTAAACTAACAAATCTTCGGAAGAAACCCATCTAAAAATAACGGTATTTTGGAAACGATTAAACTTAAATAGCATGTAAAAATGATGCACATCTATTCATTTAAGGTAAAAAAGGAATTTTAAAATTGCGGACAAGTGAGTGTCAGACGAGCACACGAAGGGTTCTGTACCATCGTTAAAGGTTTATAATATGATGCTAAGTTCGTTACGGGTGCCGCAACAGCCACCCTACTAGCTGTTCCGGGCACAGCCAGTGCGTTATTGCATTCTTGCATTATTATTAGATTATTCGATCATAGGACGCCACTAAAGATCCTGGTGAACAGGAATTGCAGTAGTGGGACAGAGAGGTGGGTCCCTAAAATATGCTATAAATGTAATATTAAAAGAAACAAGAACAAGCAAAAAAATATCGAAAAATATATTTCTTGGGGCCTCCATACAAAACAGCCCTTTAATTTTAATATATCATAATTAAAATATTTATTGTTATAGCGGCAACAGAAATACAACACTTATGGTAACACTTAGCACAATTGTTTTAATCCTGGATATTTTTATTAATATTAATTAATATTATTTGCCATTATTTTTAAGATTCTATTTTTGTTTTTATTTTAAGTTTAATAGTTCATTTTAATTTTAATTTTATATTTATTAGTAATTTGTAAATGTATTTATTATATTGTCTTGTTACGCCTGCACCATAAATCTGTAATTGGCGTGTACACTAGACTATGCACCCTTATAATAAAATATTGTATAGATTTATGTACACGCTGTTGATGTGCCAATTTCAATAAATAAATAAATAAATAGACATTCTCTGAAAATTTCAAGAGTCTAGCTTCCATGATTGATGAGATACAGCCCGCTGCTGACAGACGAACGGACAGCGGAGGCATTGTAACAGGGTCCCGTTTTCACCATTTCGGGTACGGAACCCTAAAAATTGCCCAAGCAGGTAGAATAAGGGATAAACTTTGAACGAAGCTTGCTAGACTAAGATAGCTAGACTAAGATAGGGTAGGCAATAAAAATCGTTAACCCTTGACTATATAAATTATGGCTTCATATAACAACCTTATGGTCGAAGGTGTTAGAAAAAACGAGAATAAAATCCAATCAGATCCATAATAAAACCTCCCAAAGACAGACAAGGCTCATTCATGCCACATGGTGTATAAAAATTGAAGAAGAAGCCATTCAAACAAAAATAAACCGTAACTCCTAAGCCATACAGTCCAAATCATACCGTCATCAACTTTGCAGACACATAAGTTATGGAATTTTACGTTAGTGAAAAAAGTTGTAACTGTGATTTTGTTTTATAGGAATTTTAACTTTAAATCTAGGGTAGTAAAGTTCAGTTTACGATGTGAATGTAGCGTATTTATAATTATTATGCTAAAAAGGTTTGAACCCTAACGTTCATTATGACCTTTTGCAGAATATTATTTTAAACTAAGGTAGTTTTTTTGCAGTTTTTGAAACGAGTTCATACAACGGTGCATTTTTTTACCCGATCGCGTCTATATCAAATGGAGGGTTATGTAATTAATTGTCTATTGTAGACATGCCAACAGTACATTATCTAGAAATTTCTGGAAAAGTATTAAAGTTAATATATTTTTAAAGTGCAGATATTTAAGACAATTCTTATGTTGATTACCAAACATTTTTTTTTATTTTTTTGGCTGTAGTACTGAGGTACTCCAACTAGTAAAAATAATACTCATTCATTCAGCTCCCTCCTTGTCTATCACTAAATCATAATTGAATACAGAGGTAAAGCTCACGCCGTAATCCCTCGAGAGGGGTAGGCAGAGGTGTTACACACCGCATTTCGCATGTTTATGTTGATTCCCAGTGTGACAGGTTGCGAATCTATCGCCACTGTCCGGGCACAATGAGAAACATGGCAGCTACAACTTACGGCAACCCGATGTCAGGTCGGGTCAGTCGGGTAACCAAGGCACGTAACAAACTGAGCTACCACGCCCCCACAGCGTCACGTCGTGAGCTAAAAATAGCTTGGTTTTTACTGACAAAATAGTTTTAAGGGGCTAGTTAAAATAACTATATTATTTGATAGTTAAAATTTAATGCTTTTTTTGACTTGAACAGAATTAAAAAAGGGCAAAGTGCGATATCGTAGGTCATCATATACCCTTTAGGTTTCGATTTCTATATATGTAGAAAAAAAACCCTATATATGTATAAGGGTTTATTTACCTTTTAAACTTGCAGAATACTAAAAAATAATTATAAAACCAAATTGTTAATAAGTACTGATATCTCAAAGCAAGCCGGTCAGTAAATAATCTTAGCATCTTGACCTCAAAAGGACCTACAATAACCAGCTTAGAGCTAATTGAAATGATATAACACAGTTATTTAGGTCGATATAACTCTTAAAGTAGGTGAAATAGCGAATATAATTTATAATATACAGCAGTTACGATCACCATTTTTTACTTAAACAGTAAAACCAAAAGGAGGTTATGATATAAAAGTCCAATACTAATGATACTAATACCTGTCTGAGCCGGGATTCGAACACGGGCATCGAATGTCAGAACCAGTGCCTTAGATCGCTTCGCCACAAAGGTTAATGAACCTAGTAATATTTTTTAAAAGCTTCAAAAACGTGTGTCAAGAGTCAGACACCAGCCACAGACATATTTTCATAAGAATCTGTTATCTGACACCGAAAGTGTCGTTTGGTACCACCGAGTACGGCTATTACAGATCCATAGGGTGGGTATGAGCAACAAAAAGTAGCTGGTATCCGACACAAGACACTCGTTTGCTCATTGGCTTAGAGTCAAGATATAAATGACATTCTATTTTGTGATACTATACAATAAATTTGTTTATTGTCAATTGTGGTGAAGTTGTTTTGGTCTAGTATGTGAATTTCGGTTATTTGCATACGTTTGTTGGTAGAGGTGGCAACACTCAGATAGGCTCAAACTAAGTTTACGTCCAATCAGGGAAGTCAAATAGTTGGGAGTGTGACCTTTGAAATTTAGTTTCCCCGTTATTGGGGAACCGCTGGCATATTTTAGTCGTATTTGGCTTAAAAAAGAAAAAATATTATTTTCCCTGAGACTATTTACATTGTGTCTCTGAGGTATATTGTTTAATTATATACTAATTAGTTAATTCATCTATAATTATTAATATTAAGTACTTATTGACCCGGTAAACTTCGTACCCCGTGACATTTTTTTTTACTTTCAAACCTTGCTTTTATTAGAGCGATAAGTATAAAATAATTATTCAAGTCGGTCTAGCGGATTCCGAATTTTAGTGAGACTAATGAACAACTACTTATTTTTTATTTATTCCAATAGTAGTTGGAATAATAAGGTTCCATGCAGAATAACCCCATCACACATCAGGACACACACATTGACTCAGCCCTGCACTAAGATATAATCTTGTACTAACAACGATACGGTATAAACTACATCGCTAAGAATAACATCCAAGACCGGTAAGCGAAACAATGCGTCCTGCAAATAACACGCCCAGCCCCCGCCGGGATTCGAACCCCGGAACCTCTAGCGTAGCAATGGGCTGTTAACATCACTATTATCGTTTTTTTTATGTTTTGCTTTGTATAGCTGTCCACTCACAGTTTTTTTCGCATATCCTTCTGTCACATATCTCTTTGCTTACCTGTAACAAATAATAGAGTTATTAGTAATGGTAGAAAAAAACATGTGGTACCCACCATACCTAGATAATGTTTCAGCAACATACTATCAGTCTTTTTGGTTGGTTTGCCTTAAAAACAACCTGTGAACTAAAGCTGCATTAGTTACATTATAAAAATTGTATATTATTTAATTAAGGTGGGTAATGTTCATGATAAAGCATTTGTGTGCTATATCATAAGTGATAAACTTTTTCGATTCGAATTTGTCAAAAACATTGATACAAAAAAACAGATTTGATCCCAAACAAAACAAACTTTTGACCTACACATTTTTCTTATTCTCAACTGACATATACGAAACAAACAAATACAACTAATGACGCCATTACCGCCCAAAATACCGCTTTCTCCTAATTAATAAACGGACAAATTAACACGCCTGTCAACCTTTAAAATGTCGTTATTATGATCTATTTCCAAGCGGGACGGCTCAAAGATGGCGGCGTGGGTCATTCCCAACCAGTCATATAATATTAACCACATCACGACACATACATTGACTCAGCCCTGCACTAGGATACAATCTTGTATCGCAGGCATTAAGCAACGATATGATAAACTACATAGAGAAGAATACTAGAATACTACATCCTCGACGACCTCGGTGGCGCAGTGGTGTAAACAGCCGACTGCTACGCTGAGGTTCCGGGTTCGAATCCCGGCGGGGGCGGGGATATGTGTTATTTGCAAGATGCATTGTTTCGCTTACCGGTCTTGAATGATGTATTTTTACCAATATAGTACATACCATATCGTTGCTTGGTTCCTGTGACACAAGTTCTTACGATACTTACTGCAGGGCTGAGTGTTTCATGATGTGGTTATTATTATTATTATTACATCCATTACAAGTGAAACAATGCGTCTTGCAAATAAAACAAAGTTCCGTCCCCGCTGGGATTCGAACTCGAAACGTCTAGCGTACCAGACGGCTGTTTACACCACTGCCAGGTCATCCAATCTGTTGGCACTTGTTAGTTGGTAACGGGATACATTTATAATATTAACATTTAAATTAACGAGATACATTTTTTACGGTCTCTGTCGCGCAAAGGTGTAACAGCTGGCGATGCAAAAGGTTCCGGGTTGAATCTTTGTGTTACCGAAATCTTGCATTTTTTCACTTAACCAATACATACTAAATCCTAGACCAGTACTTGAATGTAGTTTTCTTATAAATGTAGTAATGTATACTATACAAATCGTTGTTTAGTACATATGACACAAGATTATTCAATCTTAAAGCAGGGCTCTGTCAGTGTGTGTACTGTAACATGGTTATTATTATTTTTATTTTTATTCAATAAAAAGGAGTGACATATCGAATAATGACTTTCATGATTTAAACGGTTGCATCGGATCAAATCTATAATAACATTAATGTTAAAATATTTATTTATTTGCAACATATTAAATTAATACAAAAAAATATTTGATACGGATCATGTGTTACTTTGGGAACGACCCAGCGCCATGCGCATGCGCAGCCGTTCTGTCAACGTCATCTGTCATCGTGACGGCACGCAGGGATTCGATATTCGTTTTTGAATTTCGAATGAGTATGATCGAGAGAACAATGAAATGACTCAGTAATTATTGTTACAATGATATTTTACATGTACATAGTTGGTCTGTTAGTACATACATATACAAGAATGAACTACATACTTAGTATATAAGAATGAACTATGTACTCATAAGTATACAATTTATTTTGTCTTAAATTAATGTTTATGTTTTCGATTTATTTTGGATTTTATTTTCAAAAACTGATTGAGATAAGTAAAACTGGTAAAACTACTAATCCGATATTCATAAGTATTTATAATTTAACTTCGGGTAATTGAATTCGAAGGACGTGGTTTCGGGGCACACCCGCCACTCTGTCCCACCACTGCAACTCCTGTTTATCAGGATCAACAGTGGCGTCCTTTGATCGAATAATCAACGAATAATGCAGCTGTGCAGTGATGCACAGGCTGTGCCCGGACACACTACCGGCTGTCTTGGGACCCGCAACGACAAAACTTAATCAGAAGAAATAGGAGGTAGTAAGAAAGCGGTTTCAGACTTCCCTCCCAGCAAAGCGGAGACAGCAATTGAAACGGCCCAGAGGCCCAAAAATCTAAAGGGGAGACAGTCAGGAGACGCCTGACCGTCTAAACACCACGGTATGCCACTAACTAACAGGGGATAAATTAGATACTAGGACTAGGACTTAGATAGAAGGACGTGGTTGCTCAGTTTGTTTGTCGAGGCTTCCGAGTCTCGGGTTGCCGTAAGTTGTAGCTGCCATGTTCCACATTGTGCCCGGCCGGCCCGGATAATGGCGACAGGTTCGCAACCTGTCACACTGGGGCTCAACATGAACAAGCAAAAACCGCTGCGAAACACCTCTGCCAATCCCTCTTGAGGGATTACGGCGTTTGTTTATGTTATGGTAAATGTTACTACTTATATCTTTTAATTATTAGTTATCCTTGACGTCCAACATAAATTAACGACCCGGGTTCGAACCCGCGACTGTGATGGGTTTTTAACCAAAATACTGTCCGTGCTTTTCTTCTACCTAAATCTAGGTACAATATAAATGCAGAGGTTTGTATATTATATACAAAGTAAATATGTAACGTGGCTGCTGCAGTTGCGGGGAATTGCTTTAAATTGCTTTTGCGGGCCACATTATGGAAACGAGTCTAATTTATGAGCTGAAGCGTTCTTTGTAGCGATTACAAAAATATCAACTTTAATGTCGGAATCAACAAGTTGTCAAACGTTTCTTATTCGTTTTTAAATTAGCAAAAAATGATTAAACATCAGTTTGATTTGATTTGTTTTTATCCTGCACTCACGGTTTGCTTAAAAAAAAACAAAATGGTACGAAAAATAAAACGA
This sequence comes from Choreutis nemorana, assembly GCA_949316135.1. NCBI lineage: Eukaryota > Metazoa > Arthropoda > Insecta > Lepidoptera > Choreutidae > Choreutis > Choreutis nemorana. The sequence continues at coordinate 1,186,807 of OX438615.1, read as the reverse complement.
TTAAAGATTTTTTTTCTTAACAATAAAAAATCTAGATCTTAATAAAATGTTATGCAACAAAATCGTACCCGAAAATTTTATCTTTCGTAATCCAGCAGAACGTGAAAATAATTAATAATAATAAACCACAACACAACACACACATTGACTCAGCCCTGCAGTAAGTATCGTAAGAACTAAGCAACGATATGGTATAAATTACATAGATAAGAATACTACATCCAAGACCGGTAAGCGAAACAATGCATCTTGCAAATAACACAAAGTTCCGGCCCCGCCGGGATTCGAAGTCAGAACCTCTAGCGTAGCAGTCGGCTGTTTACACCACTGCGCCACAGAGGTCGTCAAAAATACATTCCATGTATTTAAAAAATCGCAACCTTTCTAAAAGAACATCGCTCATGACATGATAACTTCAACATTACGCGGGCGCTCTTACACGCAGTCAAAAACGAAAATAAAAACACAGAAATAATATATAACAAAACGTAATATACAAAATTATTGCAGGAACATCGCGTAAGCGGACCGAACGAAACAAAACGTTAAATATTATTATAAACGGGTACAGAAATAAATACTTCACGTCGCTTTCTGACCGAATTGGAATAGCGTTTTATTTTGTGCGTCTAGTGTGTCTACAATGAGTTCCCACACGTCAGGTAACACAGATTACTGCAGTGATTTTGTATGAGCAATCTTAATTCCTCATCAATCCGTTAGAGGCGCTTTACAAAGATTCATACGAACTTGTAACTGCAGCCGGCAGTCGAAGGTAAGACTCATAGCAGGCAAAGAAACACACGAGTTGTAAAGAGCAAAAATTTATTTAAACATTCTGTTTACATAGAAGCAATATACAGTGAAACCTGGTAAATTGGGATCTCAAGGGACCAAGGATTTTGTACCATTTAAAGAGGTTTTCATTCATCCAGTTTACCGATTAGACAGACAGGGTTAAAATTTAGTTGCATCGTTTACAGAGGCCATAAACAAAACAGTTTCAAAAGAAATTCAAATGTTCGTAAACAATCGTGTCGAAACCTGTCCCAACCTGAAAAATTGTCTCACTTATAAAGGTAGTTGAGCTCTACAGTCCCAATTATAGAGGTAAACATCGAAAAAATCCTAGAGATCAAATCTCATTTAACCTGGTTCGAAAAGTCTCATTAACAGAGGTAATTCGATGAAAAAGTGCCGGGACGTCATTTCAGTTCTCAATAATAGAGGTTTCTCACTTATCCAGGTCCCACTTAACCAGGTTTCACTATAGTAAAAACTATAGTTTTTTAAGTTTTCCTACTGTTCGGGAAACTATATCGGAAAACTGGATAAATGGAAACCTCTTTAAATGGTACAAAATCCTGGGTCCCTTGGGGTCCCAATTAACCAGGTTGCGCTGTATCGTTTTTAAAGTTTCCCTACTGTTAGTTCGTAAGTATTAAAAGCAACATTTTCAACAAATACTCGTAATATTTCAATTCACGGTAAACGCTGATGCGGTTTAAATGTGGCACATTTAATTTGAATGAAATAAAAATACATTTTTAAAAATGTTATATAAACCTTGTCCATATCAATGTCAAATAGTACATATGTAATGATATTTCATGTTTAAAATAATAATTTAAAAATTATTTGCATCTGACCCAGTTACAAACTGATGACAAACAAAGTTGATCGATTACAAATTATACTTAAATTTAAAAAAAAGTTTTCGCTGAAGAATGCAGAATATAAAAGTAAACGCCCTCAACACCTCAAAGCACCTGTTAAAAATTCAAGAATAGCGACTCACTTTGCATACTAATTTATGAACAATAGAAAATAAAAAATCTGAAAAGGTACCTCAAATTCTTTGTTGATTGAGTTCGTAATGCTTTGTCTGTACTGACCGCTGTACTAAAGAAAGAGATGAAAGTTTTAGAATGAAGAATGAAGAAATAACACTCGATTTCAATAACATAGCATAAACTCACACCGTAGTTCCTCAAGAGGGGTTGGCAGGGGTTCTTGCTATACACCGTTTTTCGCATGTTTATGTTGAGTCCCAGTGTGACAGGTTGCGAATCCGTCGCCACTATCCGGGCAAATTGAGAAACATGGCAGCCACAATTCAGTCTTTAAAAATAGGCTACATTTCGTTAAAGAAAACAACGAATATATTAATTAAATTTGTGACCTAAAGGTTTAAAAGCAGCAATCAACGGAAGAGAAAAGTAGAGAATTAATTGATCCAAAATTTATTATCGCCTCTTGACTGTGAGTTCAGCAATTGTGAGCTCCCACACAACTTTAAATATCCTTAAGTTATTAAAAGTAGAAAAAACTCCTTATAGAGGATTCAATAAAAACAACCTGAAAAAAAACTCTTATTCTTAAACTGAATTAGTCTCGCTTTAATTTTTGAGCCGCTGATCTTTACATAGATGTCGAAACCAGTTCACTTGAAATTCATTTTAAAAAATAATGTCACCCGTCGGCAAATTTTTTTGCATTAATAATCCGTTCTTTTAAATATTACTATTGCTATAACGCACATAATGTATTTTTTTTTTAACTTTTTTGTTGACATATTTAACTTTTTAATAATTTCGTAATTTCTTATATAAATACCTACAATGAGATCCGAGAACCTTATATATTGTAATGGACTTATTCAAAAACAGATATTCTTACTATACCATAATATAATATTATAGACATAAAAATTTGTGATTGGATGTTTCAATCTTTCACGCAAAAACTACTGAACGGATTTCAATGAACCTTTACAATAATATAGATTATACATCAGAATAACACATACGCTATAAAGATGTGTGAATTGTCCAAAACATAACGATAAATGACAAGTAATTAAAAATCCTGTTAGAACCATTTTCGACTTATCGCGGACGAAGTCGCGGGCAATAGCTAGTAGTGTGTATATAACAGTACTGACGCTTAGATTTACTATATAGAAGCATATTTTCTGTTAGAAGTCTAGACAGGAAGAGTTAATTCATGCGGGACTAATGGAGTTTGTGTGTATTGCTCCATGCAGCTTATATTTTAATGCGCTCAAACAAAGGCATCACACTTTAAAAAAATTACCAACCAATACAAAAATACTCGGTTTAATTCTGTTACTGTGGAGTTGAGACTAGGACTTAACTATTGACGGTCATTGTGGTGCAGTGGTGTAAACAGCTGACACGCCAAAGGTTTCGGGATCAAATCCCGTTGGACGCGGAACTTTGTGTTATTTGCGAGACGCATTGTTTCGCTTACCGGTCTTGGATGTTGTATTCTTATCTATGTAGTTGCTAAGTGCCTGCGATACATATATATCTTAGTGCATGGCTGAGTCAATGTGTTTGTCGTGGTGTGGTGATTATTATTATTAAATGTAAACCATTTATTGAGTTGAATTTTGATCAACGAAATTTCAGGCTTCCTGCTTCGTCTACAATGAAGTTTGGGTATTGTCTTAAATAGATTGGAAAAAAAGTAAAGCCGTGACTCTTGGTTCGAATTTTTATAATCAAGCTCATATGTTACAGTTATATCTTATGTTTAGAAGCCGGAAATGAAATCAACATAAACCAACGCCGTAAATAATCCCTCGAGAGAGATAGGTAGAGGTGTTAAACACCGTATTACGCATGTTTATGTTGAGTCCCAGTGTGACAGGTTGCGAATCTGTCGCCACTATCCAGGCACAATGAGGAACATGGCAGCTACAAAGTGAACCCTCAACCTGTCGGGTCGGGTCGGTCTGCGAACCAAGACACGTAACAAACTGAACTACCATTTTTAATATTTATAACTCTGTTCTCTTACCATCTCCTCCTCTTCCAGTGCGCTAATCAGTTCATAATACAGCATCTCTGCCTCGCTGGAGACGTTCATCTTTTCGATATCACATCTCTTGAACGAGAAATCACTCAAGTCACTTTCCAAATGCATCTTCATTTTTAAACTATGCCACTTTTTAACATAAAACTTTTTGCACGCAAACTTTTTGCACTGATATTTATTCACTTACTGTATTAAATTCTTTTGCATGAACTTTGCACTTAATCTCTTAAGGTTGGTCTTTTAACAATAACATCAATTAAAATCACAGTATTTCGCAATTATCTTTGGTATTTTTGAAGACTGTCTCTAAAGTAAAATGTCTTTGAGAAGTTCGCTAAGTGTGAGGTTTTTTTGAAAGTGTTTAAATCATATTTTATTTATCTCTAGTACAAAGTATTGCGATACTAAAATTATAAATTTTTTTGTCGACCTCGGTGGCGCACTGGTGTAAACAGCCGACTGCTACGCTAGAGCTTCCGGGTTAGAATCCCGGCGGGGGCGAGACTTTGTGTTATTTGCAAGACGCATTGTTTCGCTTACCGGTTTTGGATGTTGTATTCTTATCTATATAGTATATACCATATCGTTACTAAGTGCCTGCGACACAAGATTATATCTTAGTGCAGGGCTGAGGTTTTTATTATTATTATTGTTATTGGCATGAAAATATGGAATGGTATCTATTGTTAGGTGCATTTATTATAATGTTCAGATTGATTCAAATTATTGGCTTAGGAAATCAATTGTTCTAAAAAAAGGATTAAGGATTAACTTTTTAAAACATCGTGACTTCAACATGATGACGGGTTACTAGGTGACTTATCTAGGTCATTTACATTGAAAAGTAAATAAATATATGAATTAAAGACAATACATGAATGCTTTAAATATGAATCTGTTATTTGGACTGGGCTTACCTACAATATGTATTGGTAAAATTAAAAAAAAGTAAAACAAAACTAAATTACGCAGGTTATTGCACTTCCTAACATAATTAGGTAATTGTCGACTAATGAATATTGTTTCGTTAGTCTCTAATATCTTTAAAGGTAATTTGACAGACTCGCTTTTGTTTTAAGTTATGAATGACCATGTTTTAAAGGTAAAAAATAAATAATAACAGCATTAAAATGAAACCTGTTTAGAATTATTTGTACGAGGCAGTGTGCCCATAGCACTGGCTGCATTTCCACGCGATGCTCAACATTTGAGCAAATGCAGACCAGCGTTACGGTTACGACTCTCCTTTCTTAATTTAATTATGACATGGAAGATCTATGAGCGAAATCGTCTGGATTGGACCCTTCTTTCTATTTCTACCGTGAAGCAGTTCACTGAGTTTCAGTACGAAGGATTGGAGAGCCAGTGTAGTGTGTCCCAGTGTGACAGGTTGCGAATCTGTCGCCACAATCTGGGCACAATGAGGAACATGGCAGACATAACCTGAAACTAGAACCTCGAACTATCGGGTCGATCGGGCACCAAGGCACGTAACAAACTGAGCTACCACGTCCCCAAAATCAATTGAAATCTATTTTATAACTAAGCTATAAGTAAAACTAATACAAATAATTATCTTGTTTCTAAATAAATTATAATTATTTTAATTACTGCGGTTACGTTCAAATGTATACAGTTTTCTTTTACGCAATTAATTAACACAAACGCTCATTTAATTCAATCTTTTATTTAATTTTCTTCCGAGAACAAAGCCCTCAGTTGTTTGTTACTCCTAGAGTTCCGCCGTTAAATAATAAAACCGGAACGTATAATTCTGAGTGAAAAGGTTTAGAATTTAATTTTAAGATTCTTAGGTATATTTGACGGTTTCTCTGCTAGCGAGTTTTGGGATAAGATTTTTATTTTTAAAGAATATGTTTGATTATCTGTTATATCCAGATAGGTTTTTTTGGGATGATGAAGTTTTTTATTTAACAATTAATAAAATGGATAATACATAAAATATATTAGTATTTTATATTTAGGACTAATCTTTAATTTTTTACGTAGTATTCTTCGCAATTATTGTCGAACGAATGATTTCCTCAGTCTACTACATAGTATAAAACAAAGTCGCTTCCCGCTGTCCGTCCCTTTGTATACTTAGATCTCTAAATCTACGCAACGGATTTTGATGCGGGTTTATACAGATATAGTGATTCAAGATGAAGGTTTATATGGAAATTATACATGCATAATATCCGTGTGAAGCCGGGGCTGGTCGCTTGTGTATGTTTAAATGTTTGTCCGACGATAACTGGGGAATCGTTGATCGGATCGTCGTAAAATTTGGTGGACAGAATTATGAACTAAAAATTATTTTTAATTATTTTTGAGTCTGAATATGAGACAAAATAGTCAGGGGTCACAGTTTTGAGTAAACCGCTATAGTTAATGTTATTGTTGCATTAACAAATGCATTTTAACAACTATTTACAATCAAACACGTCCACTACTTTCAAATACCGATGTGTTCTCTGATAAATATAACCTGAGGCTCCGAGAGTGAATATGGGTAGGAATGTTCCACCTTAGATTCCTTCACTGCTTCACTTTAGGCGGGATTGCCGTCAAATGCTTTGTTGCTCATTTCTTTTAAGTCCCATTAAAATTTTGGTTGTGTGTTCATAAAGTTTTAAAAATAAAAATGAATATCTTTGGATCAGATGGTTAAAAGACGAACAAAGAAAAATGAACATAAGTTTAAACAACGTACGGGGATTTCGACTGAACATCAATAAATGTCAAATTAATTTATTCAATATCATGTAGGGAACCCTTGAAAAATTGGTAAAGCGAACTCTTGGTGGAATTAATCTGCAATTTTTTCTAATTTTGATTCAGCCTCACAAATCATTTTTGAAAGGATTCCTTAGAACTATTTTTTTTTTGTTTTATTCAAGACCAGGCAGGCATTTGACCTCAAACCCGCCTGATGTTAAGCGGCGATGAGGTCTAAGGTTGATCATGCCTGCCTAGGAGAAACCTATTCACTCTTGCCTTAAAGAGGCCCAAGTTATATTGGTCAGGGAACACATCGGCAGGCAAAGAATTCCACACCCTTGCAGTACGCATTATGAAGGAGCTATCGAAGCGTTTAGTCCAGATGGTCGGAATATCTACCACAAAAGGATGCAACTTCAGCCTACGTCTAGTATTCCGATTATAAAAGGGGACCGGTGGAATTAAATTGTGCTATTCCTGCGCAACTATATTTGTCGTATGAGTTAAAAAAATATCAAAATGAAAAAGTTTTAAAGAAAACATTTTAAATCATATTCCTTGGCAATACGATAGAAAGTCTTTGAAAAGAATAAGTCATTTTTTATTAATGTCAAACTTTCAACCAGTCTCGTATAATTTGACTAATGAACGGTGTGACAGCAGAGCAACCCTATTAAAATGTCGAGGAACCTCAGCGAAATAATAAGGAAGTTTACGCTTCCAACGGTGCTTAATTTAGCCGTACTTCACATCTATTTCAAGTTAGAACGGCAATGTAAAATAAACAATTTTCAACTGACGTTCCTGAAGCGATGCAGACATTGTACTTGGTACCTGAGCTTTAATAGGGCTATACATTCAAAATTTTATACAATACTTTTCTGTCACACCCTAAGTCCCACCACTGCAACTCCTGTTCACCAGGATGGACAGTGGCGTCACTTGATCCAAAAATTAACAAATAATGCAGCTGTGTAATGACGCACAGGCTGTGTTCGGACACACTACCGGCTGTCTTGGGTTAACTTAATCAGGAGAAATAGTAGGAAGTAAGAAACCAATTTCAGACTTCCTTCCAATGGGCAAACGAGTAGATAGGCCACCTGATTGGAAGTGATGTCGCCTCCGATCGATACAACAACGTTGCACTTGATATCTGGAACGCCAAAAGCACCGACGCGTTGACCATATAGAGGTAAATATGTTATACCTCTCGTGTCATTTACATAGAGATATTGTTTTCAAAATAATTCTAAGTTATTGAATTTGAACGCAGCCATGCTTGGTTTTGATGATCAATTCCTCTAACGTTTTAGATAATAACATCATTACAAGATGCTCTCGATGGCAGAATTGTTATGAGAAATATGATAAATGTATTTTGAACGTGAACATGGAAATTATATCATATTAAGACGCATTATGTCACATGAAGTAGGCATCGACTTGAATTAGAATGGTTCCTGATATTACATATCTTACTTTTGTGATATTTTGGTTTGTTTCACTTGAAAAAAGGCAAAGAGGTCAACGTCCATACAGCCAAGTCTTTAAAAAGTACAACTCTAAAACAATATGCAAAACTCGAAATTACAGTAATACGGTACATCCCTAAAATGCAGTAAAGTTGCATTGATTTAAAATAGCACTCACCGCTCTAGCATTTGGGTTCAAATTCAATTTGTTAACGTTACAGACTATTCTGGAGCCCACAGAAGTCTTGGCAAAACAAATTGTGTCCGTTTTCTTGCTTTTAACTACAGTACCGTCTTTACCATAAGCGATCACGGGGCCCAGAACCGGGGCCCATAACTACGGGGGCCCTACAAAGTAGATACGAAAAGCTCGCCAGTTTCCTAACAGGGAGAAGTAATCACAATGACTGGTGACATTTTGAATTTAAAAAAGAATCGTCCGCCAGCAAGAGGGCCCGAGTTACTTGGCGGGAACGGGAAGTGTCAATTAGAATTTTCTTATTTGATTGTATTTTCTCAAATATCAGCAGAATTTAATGTGTAAAACCAGTAAATATCTGTGCTATACAAGTGTGGAGAAAGTGAAATACGACGATTTGGCTGCGCTTTTCGTCATCTCCCAAGTAACTCCTTGGAGCCAACAGTAACCGTACTAGCATGTTACTGTGGGCAGATTCTTCATTTTTATTGTTTATCTTATTATCTTCGTCTCATTTATCATCTCATTATCTTTAAGAATGAAGAAATTTTATTACTGATGATTAGGCAGTATGGTACTAAAACCAATGCCGTTTAAGAAATACATTTAAAAAAGCAAGGGATTTTTTCCTAAACAACGAATGCTGCGGTCCGGAGGCCTTAGCCGTGGCTATCGTTCCCTATACAATCGATCAGGCTGAATCGCCTTTATAAAGACAACACAACAAGACGGAAAGCATAGGCACGACCGCCATACCTGTCCGCCTCTCCATTGAGCCTGACCTAGTAGTCCGGAGCTAGTGCAGAAGGGCCTCAGCTTGCTCTAAGACGGCCCTGCTTAACTCCTGATACTGAAATAGAACTGTGGGCTGACATTCCTTACTTGATACCAGTACCTTTGAATAAAGTCGTCAAAGACTTCTCGACTCAAAAATGTTTGTCAGAAATGATTCCAGCTAGGAAATGTAGAAATTTTGACTCGAATTTATAGCTAAGAAAGTGAACTGAAGTTTGAGACTAGAATTTAGTAGTTTAATAAATCTTTTTCAATCGCATATTTCACAAGTAACATTCATTGCATCCTTTGTAATTCATGTTATTTTTTATTTTAAAATATATGTAGATTTAGTCACCGACTTAAATATTATATAAATCTGGTATATCAAACTTAAATTTATAGAATTGTTAGGTTTATAATTAGAATTAGAAGTTTTTTACAAATTACAATAGAAATTAATTGTTTCTCGCCGGATTCTTCCCCGTAGAAATAGCGTTTCGAACCGGTGGTAGCATAAAAAGATGACGATTTAAAAGTACTTGTTTTAAGTTGACTTTGACTTTTAGAGTTTCAGTGGCAACAAGCGAGTTTTAAACAAGGCGTTTCCCGCTTTATCAGCGTTAGATAAGTACGGTGTTATTAGCCATTTTGTTATTTATAACAAATCATATAAAATCCAATTTATTTACTTGCGAGAAACATGGTACCGAAGGATGTCACGGTTTTATGTTTAGTCTCACATATTTTGCCCTTGGAGATGTGCAAATTAATTAATTAATTAATCAAATTATTTAATAATACTAGGTCAAGTTAGAACATACACATAGCCATGCCTTTAAAAAGTTTTGTCACCAATATTACCGGTGTAAGATTTAGGTTAGTATCTAATTTATCCCCTGTTAGTTAGTGACATACCGTGGTTTTTAGACGGTCAGGCGTCTCCTAACTGTCTCCCCTTTAGATTTTTGGGCCTCAGGGCCATTTCAATTGCTGTCTCCGCTTTGCTGGGAGCGAAGTCTGAAACCGCTTTCTTACTTCCTCCTATTTCTTCTGATTAAGTTCATTGCGGGTCCCGCGACAGCCGGTAGTGTGTCCGGGCACAGCCTGTGCGTCATGGCACAGCTGTATTATTCGTTGATTATTCGATCAAAGGACGCCACTGTTGATCCTGATAAACAGGAGTTGCAGTGGTTGGACAAAGTGGCGGGTGTGTCCCGAACACATAGCCATAAAATAAATAAATATCCATCCAAACACTTTATTATTATAAACATATCTTATCTGTTTATGTTGTTATGTGTATTTTTATGATTGTTGTGTATACCTATAATTGGCATATATATCCAGATGTAATATTGAGACTGTCCATATTTAAATATATGATATACGCATATTTCTAGCAAATAAATTTCATTTCATTTCATTTGTTGTTGTAGTAATATACAGGTATAGAGTTAAAAAATACACGAAACCTCGTTTTTAAGCTGAGAATTTTATATAAAACGATCAGAATACTAAAAAATTATAACAATTTTTTAAAGAAGATCTCGTGGGAGAACGAAACGCGATATTTTCTCGTAAAAGTTTAGAGTGCTTGATAAAGCCACTAAAGTGGCGCCATTTTGAATTTTTTTTATTGGTTCATCGACCCCGTTCGAAGGACAAAATTAAGAGCATCTTCAATTATAATGATGCAGAAAAGAAGTGTACTACAATTTTTTTTTTGCAAAATTTGTTAAATAAATGTTGTACATTATATTTTATTGTCAACTGGAGTCTATTTATGAGTTAATATATATAAATTATGATTTAACAACGAAAAAAGCGTACAATGTGATTATTTCAAAAGAATTTCAACGTGAAAAAAGGGACTTTTTGTAAAGAAAAATTGCAAAGAAAGGTTAAAACCTTTTAAGTGGGTAAGAATGAGTGGAACAGGAAACGTGGGTTTCCCTAAAAAGTGAAAATAAATCAAACCGCATCACAATGGCACTGCGCTCTGAATAAAGATGGAGGTTTTAGTGAGTATTAGTATGCGAGAGATGGCAACACTGACTGAGTTTACGCGGGAAACTTGACATTCAGCCTTTTTTGGACCTATGGGACTATATTACTAGTAGAAGCATTACTTTTTTAAATACTAACAAAACTTCAATAGAATCGATTTTGAATTTGTTTACACCAAGCAAAAAAAACAGATTTATATTTAAAAAAATACTACTCACCAACCAATAAATACAGAGTAAAAATAAAATTTCGACCCCTAGGGGTTGAAAATTTTCAGGGGTCCAAATGCTTTTTTTCGTCATGGAAACAAAATGAATCCTTATGCATGTATGTCAGTATAAATTAATCGTAGAATGGCAAAGGGCGTTGATATGACAAATACGTTTCAATCTGGAGCGACGGCGGCGGCGTGCGCCTGCATAAATACCAGCGGATCAGGCTTATTGTGCAAACACAATACACTACCTAACGCTGTAGGTTAAACATCTATAGATATTGATCTCAAAAAAAAAACATTCGTTTTATGTTTGTTAAGAATCGGTTTCAATAATAAATGAAAAATAGGCCGCCAAAAGAATTGGTTGCGAAAAAAAAAAAAACAACACATAACATAAAGTCACGCCGTAATTAATCCCTCGAGAGGGGGAGGCACAGGTGTCGAACACCGCATTCCGCATGTTTATATCGAGTCCCAATGTGACAGGTTGCTAATCTGTCGCCACTATCCGGGTACAATGAGGAACTTGGCGGCTACAATGTACAGCAACGCCAGACTAGAACCCGTCCTGTCGGGTCGGGTCGGTTAACCAAGGCACGTCACAAACTGAGCTACCAAGTCCTCAATGAAATTTTAATGTCCAGTCATTTAATTTGTTCTGTGTTTGTTTCGTAATTGATAAATAACATTCCGTTTAAAAACTTCCTGAAATCCGATACCGTACATAATTATACAAATTACGTTGTCCGTCGGGAAAAAAACATTATTAGAAAGCGAAACTACTGTACCGTTTGCAATGCGATTGTTACAATTCATTCGAGTACCGGAAGCTGGGACGTGACTCACGGGGTGTGTTCATACTTGTTAAGTATATAATGTTATTGTTATATACATGTGTTAAATTCAAAACAATGTGTACAATACTCTACCAAGAGAGCTTATCTTTTAATAAAACATGCATTTTTATATGCAAAGTTATCGACAAACAAGCGGACGGTACACATTAAGGGAAGTGATACCGCTGCCTATTGACAGATCGATTTGATGTCTTGAACGCCCATGGAGAGGTAAAGATGTTATACCTCACGTGCCGATAATCACGCTAGCTCTCCAATCCTTGGAACCGAAACACAGCGAACTGCTTCACGTTTCATATATAAAGGAGGGTGGTACCAACCCAGACGATCTCGCACCTGTCTATTTGTGTATTTAGGAACGCTGGGTTTCTAAGAACGAGCACCACGAAGGTTTTATTCTTTTTTTTTCTGAAGAGTGCCTACGAGATCCTATAACTAAGCCTCCACTGTCCTTCCGTCCATCAGCTGTGCTGCATCTTATAAACCGAAATAGATAAACATTCGAAATTTATAAAATATGTAAAAAAATTAAGTTGAATTCACAAACCCATCGTCACGTTGGCGGTCCGATTAAAAATTAAAATCAAAATTTCACATTTTATTTTTTGTATTTTAAAATGTCTTTAAAAATGTCGTTTGAATCCATCAATATTGGTTATAAGACTACAGTCTTAAAATTAAAAATAGTTTTAAGTTAAAAATATTTTACTGTTACATTTATGTATTTAGTTGACGGATAACAGAGTAAATTTACCTACTTCTAAATATATACCTACCTTATGTTATATACGTGCAAGAAATTTTAAAAGAAATAAGCTCATGGATTTACGTATGGCAAGTGAATTGTAGTTTTGTAAAAACGTTGTATTTTGATTTTTGACTTGCACATTTTAGATTCAAAATTAATAATCCGCTAATCAAATCGATTAAAATATAGTTAAAACAGACCGACAGACAAGGCACGTCATATAAACAATACAATGTTTTAAAACAATACAACATGTCCCGATGATGAACCTATCTATTAACATTCAACTAGCTCACGCACCCGACTTGACTTGCATTTCATTAAAGTTGGTGTGAGAATTCCTAAAAGATTATTAATTATTAGGTACAATACAAAACGATAGTTATGTTTGTTTTGGTCTAATTAGTTAATTAAACGCTATGTAGTATATATATATATATATATATGAATAAACAATGAACATCCGTCTCGAGATAGGATGCACATAATATAATATTCCTTAAAAAAAACAACAAATTGTTCGCCATCGGCAAAGCTCGTATTACGTTTTTATTGTTGCAAGCGTTGGAAGCTTAAGTATCTCCATACTGTAAGCCTTTCCAACTTTTTAAATACTGAATTTAAAAAAAAAACTGAACCAAAAGTCAGTTATCCGCTTACGATGTAATAAACAAACAAACAATCTTAAAGTTAGGTGAAATTTCATCAAGTAAATAAATAGAAACGTTTAAACGAAATGTTAAACGTATACTCTTATAAAAACAGACATCCATTCATAGAACTATTAGCATAAAGCCGGGAATAGCTATAAAACTTAATGCGAGTGAACGTAAAACACTAACATAACATCACACATGTGCTATCGTAATAAGATAAGCCTATTAAAAATCAGATTGACACACGAACAGTTGAACATGATACCCGTCAACACTGCATAAAACCACGTCGACCTATCCTTGCTTTATTGAAAAAACTTATAACTTAATGCACACAGCCGAATTTTTATAACAAAAAAAAAAAAAACAAAAAGCACTGGCCGCAAAACTTACGAAGGAAAAAGATTTAAAATTCAAAATTGGAACGTTAATTAGTGAGACCGGCAGTTCGGGGTTGGCGCGTGACGCGGGCGCACGACCGGTCGCCGACGCGTCGCCATGACACTGCCCCGCGAATGCAAAGCTGCGCGGGCGTTGCTTGGCGCTGTACAAAATTTACATAATAACCTATAGGATGTATAGTAAGTATATCCTGGCATTTCTGAAGGATCGCGTGATCTCATCATTGCTGAGATTCCACGCTCTTGTACGATTATTTCAATCTCACTTGACTTTGAACACTAACAATGGCCGCTAATTCACTTTGCGAATAAGATATCTGGAAATAGAATATCTTAACATGAACAACCAGTTTGTCCTCTCCTTTGAGTTAAAAAAACTAGTTTTCGCTTAATTAGTGCCTTACGCGTTTTTGTATGCAGATAACATTTTTAAACCCTATCTTTTTTAAAATACAAAGAAAAAAATAATTTTTATTCTGTTAAACCAATCGCTATGTACTAAATTGAAAAAAAAACCAAAAATAACGGTATATTAAAAAACATACTCCTTTATCATTCTATGTAACAATAAATAGATACTTCAGGTTAATCTTAAACAAACTCAAAGAAGTATTTTCTTACAATTCCCTCATAATAACATCTCAAGTGTTAAAGTCTAAAGCCATTTAGTTTGCAAGAAATAATGAATCGACTCCTTTGAGTATAATTAACAAGACAAAGTAATAAAGAGCTATCATGATTAAAATTTAATGAAAACTATGAAAATTTCCATTTTAATTTGTCAAAGAATATCTTTTCAGCTTAATTAAATAACTTGTAGCAAGTGTTAAGTTATACAAATCGGTTTAGCCGTTGCGAAAAATAGCCGGCAGTGAAAATAAATCAACGTAATTTATAGTATACAGGCAACGCGCAAATGATAGACTAAGTGTTGCAAGCTACATTACATCTAAACTGTATAATCAATTTTTTTATAAATACTTAAATCTATACAAAATATTACATCTCCGGTCAATGACCTTAATAGGTGTGTCATATACACAGGATGTTGCTAAACCCATAACAATGCGACCCCGGGGTATTGGGTTCATTTCCTGAACGATACAATAGTCACTATTAATAATACTATCGATTGGTTAATAGAGATTTTTTGAGGTTACTTTTTTTTGTTTATGTTCGATTTTGCATAATGCACGATTAGAACAAACAAAAATAATGAAAAATTAAATGAAATATATTGACATATATTAATTTAAATAGATACAATCGAATAAAGAAACATTATTTTAAGTCGCTTAAAAACAAATAAATAAGATTAAACAATAAAAATTATATAATCATTTTAAGAATGTGATTTATGTATAGGCAAATAAGTTACGTGATATTCGTAAAAACAGATCAAATTAAAAAAAAAAAAATCCCCGAAATATTTCAATGTTTTTAATACGAATTTACAAAATACGAGTTGTACATTTATAAAGTTTCGAGCAATAGCTTTTTAAGTACACACTTTATTTATATAACAGCTTAATGTATGAAATTAAAAAAATGCTATTTATTCAATAGCTTGCTAAATTGCATAGTTTTGTTAACGAACGATCTATTTTACGAAGGTTAATGATCCATGCGATGTTTTAAAAAAAAGTAAGATACTTATCTACTGGTTGATTTGCTATTTATTCCATCAAAAGGTCATAGGTTCGATTTCAAGTAGAGCCTAACAAAAAATTATGTCTAAAATTTTTTGGGATCTTCTCATTTTATTTCATTTCTAACTAACAAGCGAAAAAAAAAATCTTAAATACAATTAATTAAATTATTTTGTCACATTTTGTATGTGCATCAGATGTTTATATTAATTTTAGCAATTTAATATTTATATGTACAAATCTTTCTTTAAACGTTCCCATTAAAAAAAAACAAAGGGGAATACTCTTGTCCAAATGCAACTACTAGTTAAGCAATAATATAACATGGTTCCGATAGATGGCGGTCGTGTGCACGTGTGAGATTTACAACATCGCTTCACACATTGCATTGCATTTTTGACCAAGTCGTAAGAGGTAGCGTTGAAAAGCGCTTCAAAGCACAACAAATGCGGGAGCCATCGCAATTCCTATTCACAATTCTGTGATCCTCATTTATGTCTTAGGAATTATGGAATATAAAGCTGTGCTCGAAGCAGAGGGTGCATATAACGTGACATAATGGTAAGAAACCGCCAACATGCAAAAAATCGAATATTAGTATGTCCTTTTTTGTAAAAAATATGTGCAAGGACGTGGTAGCTAAATTTCTTACGTGCCTTGGTTAACCGACCGACCCGACCCGACAGTTCGAGGGTTCGAGGCTTGAGTTGCCGTACATTGTAGCTGCCATGTTTCTCATTGAGCCCGGATAGTGGCGATAGATTCGCAACCCGTCATACTGGGACTCGACATAAATATTCAAAATGCGGTGTTTAGCACCTCTGCCTATCCCTCTCGAGGGATTAATTAGTTTATGTGTGTGTTGTGTGTGTAAACATAATTAACGGTAGCGCTGCTCTCTGACGTAAGAATATTTCCGTGTTTGGGTATTGCAAAGGAGTGGAATTCTTTGCCTACCGATGTATTCCCTGATCAATATAGCCTGGCAACGCTTCTCCTGGGTACTCATGTTCCACCTCAGACTTCATCGCCGCTTAACATCAGGCGGGATTTTGGTCAAATGTATCGTTTTAATAAATAAAAAACTTCCTATTAGCAACAACAGAAAATTAAGTGAAAATTTCAATCACGGTTTTTAGAATATGCCCGCAAACATACGGACGGACGAAAAGCTGAAGCTTAGTTATAGAGTACGGAATTCTAAAAAGGCCTTAACTCTCTCGTGAATTGTATCATACAGTTAAAGTAAACTACAGGGCTTGCGGTTGGCATTACTAACTTGAATGTTACAGTTATTTTGATAAACACACATACACACAGACGAAGCAAAATTTACTATATATCCTAGACTAGCGTGTCTTTGAAGGGAATAGCTTTATGTTTCTGGTTCATCATCATCAGCCGGGAGTCCACTGCTGGACGTAGGGCTCCCCCAAATATTATTACAGGGTAGTTACAGATGATAGATCTACGTGGACAGTACAGTTCGCTGTGTTTCGGTTCATAGGATTGGAGAGCCAGTGTCATTACTGGCACGAGAGGTATAATATATTAACTTCTACATTGGCAAGGCTTAGACGGTGCTCTTGGCGTTCCAGACACCAAGGGCATCATCGGCGGTATGACTTTCCATTAGGTGAGCAGTCTGCTTATTTGCCCATGATGTACAAAAATATTTTCAACTTGTATTTTTTGGTTAATTGGTTTCTTATTTTACGAAACAGACTCGTCTTAATTTTTTTTTTTGCTAAAAACATGTCATCTACAACGTAATAAAAAATATTTTTTGGGCCTATAAATAAATCAAAAATCTTCAAAAAAGTCTAGCAAACTTACATATCTAATCCAGGAAGAAAACCCCGCAATTGAACTTGATTTTAAAAATACTCTTCATCTAGGATTTTGTGACAAGAATCCGTTTTTTTTTTATTTTAATTCATGACCAGACAGGCATTTGACCCCAAACCCGCCTGATGTTAAGCGGCGATGAGGTCTAAGGTGGATCATGCCTGCCTAGGAGAAACCTATTCACTCTAACCATAAAGAGGCCAAAGTTATATTGGTCAGGGAACACATCGGCAGGCAAAGAATATATCGCTTATTAGAGTTCGCATCATCAAAGTTTTACCTACTAAACACCTTACCTATTAAACACCGTAACACGTAAGAATCACCAAGAAAGCAAAAATTACTGCCTACAAAAATCCAAAAAGTCCACCCCAAAGAGTTCCCACGCAGATTTAAATCGGGGGAAGAATATTCCGAGCGTCGAAAAACTTTTTTTCCTTCTTTTTCTATCGAATTCAGATCCAATTCAGCGCCACGAGTATTTATTTTTCCTTGTTTGCTTCAGGTTTTGTCCTCACGTTTTTAGGGAGCACGCATTTCAAATCTCCGACGCATTGTCTATTCAGATTGTTAGGTCAAATACTAAATGTGATTTGAAAAAATGGTCACCACTTTTTTATGGAATTTTCAAGATGAAAGGAAAGGAAGGATGTGGTAGCTCAGTTTGTTGCGTCCCTTAGTTATCTAACTGACCTGATCTGGACCGATCGAGCGAGTTTGAGTCTTGGATTGCCAATTGTATATTGATCATTTTGCCTGGATAGTGGCAACAGATACGCAACCTGTCATACTCGGACTAAACATAAACATGCAAAATATGTAACACCTCTTCCTGCCTTTCTCGAGGGATTTGTCAACCCCTGTGGCGCAGTGGTGTAAACAGCCGACTGCTACGCTAGAGGTTCTGGGTTCCAACCCGGCGGGGGCGGAACTTTGTATTATTTGCAAGACGCATTGTTTCGCTTATCGGTCTTGGATGTAGTAATCTTATCTACGTAGTTTATACCATATCGTTGCTTAGCACCTGCGATACAAGTCCTTACGATACTTACTGCAGGGTCAATGTGTGTGTCGTGATGTGGTTTATTATTAATTACGGCGTGAGTTTAGGTTGTTACGTTCCAAAAATCCACATCAAAATTTGATACAGGGTCAGCCTAAACTATGACATATTTCTTACACTCCTGGAGTGTTAGAGATATTCCTATCATATAATAAAACGACTAAACAGAAAAAAGTGGGGTCATTTTACAAAGCAAGCACTTAACACAAATGATACAAATAAATGAGAGTTACTTGGCGGGAACGGGAAGTGTCAGTCAGATTTTTCTTATTTGATTGTCTTTTCGTATATATCAGCAGAATTTAATGTGAAAAATGCTAGTGTTTTAATCAGTAAAAATCTGTAGTGCTGTACAAGTGTGGAGAAAGTGAAATACGACGATTTGGCTGCGCTTTTCGTCATCTCCCAAGTAACTCCTTAGAGCCTACAGTAACCGTACTAGCATGTTACTGTTGGCAAATTCATCATTTTCATTGTATTCTTATCATCTTCATCTCATTTGTCATCTTCAAGGTCAATGATAATTTATAACGAAAATGCTCAAAAGGACTCTTATCCAGAGCCGTAAAAACATTAAAAAAAAAAACAATGATACAGATACGACCTGCAGACCTTCAAGAAAAGAGCGTACTCCTATTTAAAAGGCCGTCAACGCATTTCGCAGCTCCTCTGGTGTTGCAAATGTCCATGGGCGGCAGTATTCACTTTCCATCAGGTGATCTGTCAGTTCGTTTGCCCCCTATCTTATAAAAAAATATGATAAGCTGAATAAAGTTTCCCGGTTCATTTCTGGAGTTACAAAGCGAAGAGTTCGATGAAACCGGCGATGGATTCCATGAGCGATGCGAAATTTTAATGAACATCGGTTAAGGTACTTGCACTTAACTAAGTGTAAGTAAATTGAGTTGGCTCAAAGTGCGATCCTCAAGGAAGTTGAGCACTTGTTATAACTTAAATTAAGCACTTGTTTCGAGTTAAATTAGAAGTGGATGCTGCACTGTATTCTATCGGACTTGGCGATTGTCTTAGCCCAGTTTTCTCGCTTTTCAAAGGCAAACTCCAGGGTTACTCCCATCAGTCTTCCGTTAAATTCTTCGATTTTTTCACTTGCAAGAAATTTTATAGTAGGTATCAACGAAAACCACTTAAAAACTTAAAGGAGACCGCGTCAGCCCTTTATCGCAAGAAAGGCGTAACTCCCATACTTTAGAGTTGAAAAACTTTTTTTTCTCAACTTTGAAATGTAGATCTTGAAGTACCCTCAGAGGATCTCCGAGAAAAATTAAATAAAATTCGAGCTCCATAACGAGGGAAAGCAGTAGTACGCTATTTAATTATGAATTTATGAACAGTGAGGAAAATGCAAACCTAGATTATAGGGTGTGGTTACATTCACGAGCGCAAGCGGGAGCGGTTTGAAATCTTAAGATTTCACACGTGCATTAGTTTAAATTAAGAACTTTAAAAAGAAAGCAAGTATAGGGTTCCTATAACATAAATTTACTGCCTTTAGTCCTTTTAAATTAATATCAATCTCAAACAGAATTGGCCTGAAAGAATTTTCTTTTTTTTTTTCAACAAGCGAGAAAAAGATTTAGAAAAAAAAACTTTATGAATGTATATTTCATTGTATTGTGCTTTTAAAGCTCTGTGACTATTGTATGTGAATATTAATTACAGGCCAATCATGATAAATACATGAATCATATTTAGTGTTGTGACTGTTATCGGAATAATTAATCGTTAATTAATTTTGTGCGGTATTTGTTTGCGTTTATTGCGGTTGCAAGTATTAACGTAGTAATATAAAAATTCATCCAAAATATTTATCCACCTTCATAATTTAATTTTTGTAAACAATATTTATTTTTATTTTTTGAATTTTTCGTGAAACAAAATTTAAAAATACTTTTCCTACTTCAAGGAACTTAATAATATTATTTTATTAGTAAGAAGTAAAACTATGCAGTATATAAAATGTTACATGCTCCTTTTAATTACATGGTAAATGTATTGGAAATGTTATTAATTAGTGGAAAGTCACGCTTTGTGCATCACCCAATTTACGTATGTAACTAATCATAATCAATTGATTGGATATTATCTATTAGATGCTGAAGTGGTTTAAATTATAGTAATTTATTGCTTATAGCTGGTATATTATTTTAAGAATATATATATAACTATGAGTAAAGATAAAAACATATTTAGGATATTATGAAACTTAAGTCTAAAACAATAAATACGAGTAACAATAAAAGATAATTCTCAACTAGACTGTTGACAAAATATCTACGTTCCTTGATATCTTTTGTTCACTGTATTCCTTGATGTGTTTGTTCATATGATAGTAGTCGGGGCACCCCCGCCACTCTCCCACCACCACTGTTCACCAGGATCGTAATCAACCAATAATGCAGCTATGCAATGACGCACAATTTGTACTCGGACACAATACCGGCTGTTTTGGGACCCGCAACGAACTTAATCAGAAGAAATAAGAGGTAGTAACAATACAGCGTCAATGACCGTATACAGTAGGTATACCTTTTATTGAAATGCATAAAACTGATGTACGAAAGAATGTATGAAAGAATGTACGTATCTTTACGTATGGCGAGCCGTTGTTACGTATGGCGAGCCGTTGTTTCTGCCTACCCTTTTGGGATGAAGGCGTCTGTGTCTGCGTGTGGGCATACAACTAATTATTATGTATGTTTTGTTAATTTTCTAACTACGTATGTAGTGTATCTAAGAAATTTAATAGAACTGCCTCCCTACAATACATCAAAGACTCAGCAATTCTTCGTTCAAATACTGAAAATAAAATTTAGTTATAATATAAAATCCAAAGGTACAAAAGGCACTCAAAACTCAATACCTGAAAGAGAGTGTCAAACTGAACAAAATTTATCAATGCTGTACCAATAGGGAACATGCCTTTTTTATTTATTTACTATCATTAGAAACCACAGATATACGCAAATCCGGTACATTTTCTCAAATATATTACTTATTAACTAAGTTATAAAACTTCAAAGTCGTTGGTTAGACAGAGAGATCCGATGTGTACAATGACGTCAAAGTACACGGGTGCCATACAACTTCCACTGAAAAGGTTGTTCTGATGAGCGAGATAGATATGTTTACTTTTTTAAATATCCCAGGTTTATCGTACTGTTCTATTTCTGTATTCACAATATTTCCACATGCTTTACGATTAATTGATAGAATAATCCAATTAATTTGATTGTACCATACGCCACGCTACCCGCCCGGACTGTGTCCCCACCCGTTTCTGGTTAATTAAGACACTGTTTTGGGTGGCACTTACAGCGGACTAAATAAATAATGGCGCACCCCAACTTCACTCAGACTGTTGGATCTGGTTGAATTAACTCTGAATACATCTGCACGGTAACAGTTTTGAATCTAATGCATTGGAGGTTTTTACGTGCACACTGAGACAGCACGTGGTATGATCTGGACAAAAAACAGAAATGAAAATGTCGAGTTTGTCGATTCTGAAATATTTTCCGTAGCCTTCGTACTTACTAGAGGAGATATCCTTAAAAAAATAAAAATTAAATAAAGATATAAGATTGGTTAGTTAGCAGATGTTTTTAATTAACAAAATAGTTTTTATGACAGATTCATTTGAAACTATAGATTAACGATTGGTCTCCGCTGCGCTCCGACTAGATGGAGCCCTTCATATTACCAATAGCTCAATCAATGCGGCGACATATTTTTGACATCTTGTTGTGTATTGACAGTTAAAATCGATGCTTGTGTGAGTAAAGGGCTGTCAACTTTTAAAGTTTTACCCGATCGATGGGAAAATTATTTTCTTTCAGTCAAATAACTGAGTAGCTAATAGCGATGTAGTTTTAAAAATAGGAGCGTATCACTACATAGCATAAATCAAAGTCGCTGTCTGTCCCTATGTAACCTTAGATCTTTAAAACTACGCAACGGATTTTGATGCGGTTTTTTTTTCTTGATGAATGATTCAAGAGAAAAGTTTATAGGTATATAATATATGCATAACATCCGTGCGAAGTCGAGGCGGGTCGCAAGTCTGTAATATATTGGACTTATTTTTGGAATACTCGGAACATATCGATGCCCGGTTCTCTAACTCCTTGCAAAAAGTAAACTTTCAAGGAATAAACATTTTGAATCCGACATCATTTGAAAGGGTTTTTTTTACAAAATATAACAAAAAAAGTTACACATAAAAAGTTCAATTAATAAATTATTGATATATCCGAAGGATCAATAAGAAATACAAAAAAATCTTTTTATTCAAGCGGTAAACATTTTAAAGAAACAAAATTGAAATGTAGAACAGAAACTCAACAGAATTATCCTAATTTAGTTTTAGAAAATTATGACAAGATAGGAATAAACTGCACAGTGGACGCAAAATAACGTTTCTCGGACAAAGTGTTCAATTAAGCTTAATTTATTTGATTAAAGCTACAAGTACAAATTGCACGTTAATTTGTTAAAGGGAGGCTCTAATGATTGCTTTCTGGACGCGATCATTTCGTAAAATTCACTGAAAATTTCAGTCTCAACTCGATTATTAAAGCTCCATTTACAATTTCCGACGACAAAAATATATTTCTCCCCGAATTAGGTGTTAGATTTGAACGGGTCAATTTATTTTCGTTTTCTAATTAAGTTCAGCTATCAAAGTTCATTAATCAAATATATTCATGGATTTGAAATAAATTTTAACTTGTCTGTCCGTTGTTATTTTTTTCTCCTTTCATTTTTGTGTTGTTTCTTGTATTGAAACTCCTTCAATTGACACTTGACACCTTTTTTTGCCTTTTGTTTCCTTTGATTTGAACTTTAGCACAGTAATGTGACATCAAATACAATACCGTACGACAGGCGAAAAATACAATTAAAAATTACCTTTCAACCCTTTCCTATAATCCAGTCCGAGCAGTTTATGAAACCAATGAGCTAAAACTTGCTTCCATACACACCCACATACATACTCCTACCCACCCACACTCATACATACTTCCCGTCCATTAATTAACCCATTAATACATATTTTCATGTTTTGTCATAATACCTTTTTAATTTATCCATCTAGATTTATTCTGTTATTGTATATGATATTATTTTGTGTACTGTATATTATAATTCATAGACCCCTGCGATACAGGCTCGCCTAGTGCAGGGTACACGATAAAATATTTTATGTTAAATGTTTAAAAGTAAATAATAAAGTTATTAATGAATTAAATAACTAATGTTTAATGCCTAGAAAAGGCACAGCATCCTATTCAGAATTACCCATTAGTTTGATATAAGCAGATAAGTCATTTACCATAATATAAGATCATTTACTATAACACATAATAGCTTTAAGAAATAAATTATCTCTGACCAAGTAATAAATATTTGAAGGTTAATTTAATTGCACACAAACATAGATAACTCTTTTCACTACATTTAGTCTGATAAATGGAAGAGACGTCACACTGCAGTGGAACTGTGTGAATTAATCAACAAGGATTAGATGAATAATAAATGTAAACGCGTATTATAATGCAATTATGAAGACACGAACTTACTGCGGACGATGGAGACAAAGGCGCATAATTAGTTAATTGTATTCATGCAGTTTACAATGAGAGTTTAGGAAACTTTAAATTTTCAAAGCACCTGATGGTTTGAAATCGATCTGCAGTCAGAGGGTATCAGCAGATACAACAGCGGGGCTTTTAAAGGAGTAGGTCTTTGGCGTGTTTTCAAAGTTTCGCTCTAATAGTTTACTTGGGCAATCGATCTATTGAGGTCTATTAGAGACGTACCCTACTAAAGAGGAGACTGGGAGACCATTGTTAGATTCCTAGTCAAGATAATCAAACCTATTGAATGGAGAACACAAACTGGGCGTGTATACAATTGATTGTTCCCGCAAAAGTTTTAAAGAACTACTTTTATCTCAAAGGCAAATTTCTAATTTTTGTAGTAAAACACCTATTAAAAAAATATTACCATCTAAATTAAATCCACCATCCTCTTGTATCAATATTTTAATAATATTAAATAAATAAACCACATCACGACACACACATTGACTCAACTCTGCATGTATCGTAAGAACTTGTACGGAACTAAGCAACGATATGGTATAAACTACGTAAATAAGAATACTACATCCAAGGCCGGTAAGCCAAATAATGAGTCTTGCAAATGACCAAAGTTCCGCCACCGCCGGAATTCGAACCTAGAACCTGAGAGGTCGTCAAATCGTTCTAGTTTAATAATAGCATCTTTGATTAAAAACTTGAATAGCAAAATAGATATTGCTATAAAATTCACCATTTTACGGGTGTTAATTCTCCCTAATTAAAATCACAGAAATCATATAGGGAGATCAATTATACGATCTGCAATAGAATTTCGATCTCTATTCCTTCTCTCCGATGATTCCAGCGCTGCCCGCTAATTCTCAGAGGACAAAAAAAATGCTTTCAATTTTGGCCAGCTGCCAATATTTCGGAGCAGTGTGCAGGGTTATTACCATATTAATGCGACGTGTCGCTATAGGAATTGATTGGACGACAAATATTACGTTTCTACAAACTTTTGACCATCTATCCGCTACAGTGATCACCAAGTGTAAGGTCAGGAAGTCTAAGATTCGATTTCTGTTATGTATTTTTCGATATTATTTCACTTGACGACCTCAGTGCTGCAGTGGTGTAGACAGCCGACTGCTACGCTAGAGGTTTCGGGTACCAATCCCGATGTGAGTGGAACTTTGTGTTATTTGCAAGACGCATTGTTTCGCTTACCGGATGTTGTATTCTTATCTATGTAGTTTACCATATCGTTGCTTAGTGCCTGCGACACAAGATTATATCTTAGTGCAGGGCTGAATCAATGTGTGTGTCGTGATGTGGTTTTATTATTATTAAATATATGATACACAGTCAGGTCATAAGTATTGTCACACAGTAAAAACTTTTCTTTTAGAATGCTGGCCACAAAAAAGTTTATTGAATTCGAATTTCGAATTGTTCATGAAAATAAAAATTTATTATTTTTAGAATTTAACTCATTTTTAAATATGGAGTGGACGCTTAAAGAAGACCGTGTTGCAGTTATTGCGTTGCATCGTTGCGGTTACGCGCGAATTCAAATTTTTGACACACTGAAAAATTTGAATAAAACCAAAAGATTCCTTTATCGTACCATCAAACGATACGAAGACTCTAGTGTAGATGACAGGTCAAGAAGTGGTCGCCGTCGGTCTGTTAGGACTCCAGCAGTGATAAAAGCTATCAAGGCGCGAATCAAAGAAATCCCAAACGTAAGCAGAAACTGTTGGCCCTTCAGATGGGGTTAAGCAGAACCACGGTGAAAAGGGTGTTAAATGAAGACTTAGGGCTTCGGGCATATCGAAGAAAAACAGGACATCGTTTGAATGCTCGTCGAATGGACCTGCGACTGAAGAGATGCCGCGCTTTGTTGAAGCGGTACGCGGGAAAAAAATATCGGGAAATTATCTTTTCGATTGAAAAAAAAAATTACCGTAGAAGAGAGCTACGACAAACAAAAAGATAAAGTGTACGCACACAGTAGTGAAGAAGCGTGCAACCGTATTCCGCGTGTCCAACGAGGTCATTTTCTGTCCTCGCTCATGGTATGGTTGGGAGTTTCTTATTGGAGCTTAACAGAGTGAGCTTAAAAGGTGTAAAACTAATGCAGTTGTGTATCAAAATACAGTCCTGACGAACCTTGTGGAACCTGTTTCTCATACCGTGTTCAATAACAGGCACTGGGTATTCCAACAAGATTCGGCGCCAGCTCAGCTTGTGAGTGAAGAGCACACAAGACTGGCTGGCGACGCGTGAAATCGACTTCATCCGGCACGAAGACTGGCCCTCCTCCAGTCAAGATTTGAATCCGTTAGATTACAAGATATGGCAACACTTGGAGGAAAAGGCGTGCTCAAAGCCTCATCCCAATTTTGAGTCACTCAAGACATCCTTGATTAAGGCAGCCGCCGATATTGACATGGACCTCGTTTGTGCTGCGATAGACGACTGGCCGCGCAGATTGAAGGCCTGTATTCAAAATCACGGAGGTCATTTTGAATAAACTTTAGTGTCATAAGAATTTATGTTTTGTTAAGTTCATTTTGGTATATAAATGGTTACATAATGAATAAACTTGTTTCAATTATTTTACATTAAACATGTGACAGAATTTATGACCTGACTAGGTATAATCGATCGAGTTGCTTCATTTTTTTTTTGAAAATATATTTTCATGTATTTTAGAGTTTTAATTATAATGTATTTTACATGTTTGTAATTTGCAAATAACTCTTGGAGTATCGTAGAGCTGTGATCGGAAATAAGCTGTATTAGTTTAGGCGAAGAAGTTTTTTTTAATACTCACACGTTTTTGTACATTGTTCTTTTATATTTATAGTTAGGTATTATTATTTACGGGAGATCCCAATTACAGTAATTATCTGAATAAATAAAAATACTTACGTCGTGTATCTCTTTCTCCAGTAATTTCAAGTAAAAATTATATTACATACCTGAAACAAAAAGATAATAATTATATAAATAAGTAGGTACGAGTATATAGTTCAGATATAGTATTTCATAATAAAGACAAAGGGAATGTATGGAATGTATTCAAACAACGTACGATACATAGGAAGCAATAAGGACCTTAACAGTATGTGATAGAGTTCTGATTCGACTACCCATTACAACCGGACACAACAGGTTACTGGTAAGCAGCTAGCTAGTTGTGAAGATATGAAATAACTTTTAAAATATATAGCTCTAAATAAATTGCTTTCAGGAACATCTAGGTACTGTAGGATTAATTTGCGAAGAGGAGATTATCTGTTTTTTTTAATATAGATTGTTCTGTAACTCATATAAGATAAATCGGCTATTCGTGTATGGTTTGTGGTATTATGATTTTTCATGATCAGCATAATTGATTTACTATTTACTTATTTGTGGAGCGTAGTAGCTCAGTTTGTTACGTGCCGACCGACCCGACCCGATCGGTCAAGGGTTCGAAAATCGAGCGTGTGCCCTAATAGTGGCGACAGATTGGCAACCTGTCACACTAGGACTCAACATAAACACACGAAACAAGGTAAACACCTCTGCCAACACCTCTCGAGGGATTACGGTTTGAGTTTATCCCTTGGCTTGTTTGCCCAGGACGATCCAATAAGAGGGTTCAATAACCTATATCACCGCTTCACTAGCTGCAAGCGTGACCGCTTCACGTTCAGCGCAGGCGCCGCTCGCATCGTATTTCTGTCACTTGCCCGCGCCACCGGCGGGAGCACGAATTGAGGATTCATTGCATTTAGCGATGCGTTTTATTTTTACACTCCCCATTTAGAAATTGCAAGTCGTCTAAAGGACATGCTTACATCGAAAGCCAAGAGTTGAGATCTCGTATTTTGAGATAAATTTAAGGAATATGTTTTATGGGTGATTTTTATGAACTAAAGTTAAACATTGTAACGTTAAAGATCAATGTTTCGGATCTAACGAAAATGGCCGTACTCAAAAGCTGTGCGTTAATGTTTTAATTGAAACATCAATTCATAAGTTTAAAACTAAAACTTGACTTTTGAAAACCGCGCTCAAAAATGTAAGAAAACAAGAAAATATTCTCATCTGAAATTTTGAAGGAAACAATTAAATTAGGCAGTGGTCATATGCAACATACAGTATAAGGCAAACAAGTATAAGGTAAAAGTATCACTTGTATTTTTTCGTTATGTTAGGTTAGGTTTGGTACGGGCATGTGACCACGGCTAAATTAAATACTCAATAACAATTTTTAGATCAGAATATTTTCTTGTTTATAAAATTTATATTAATGTATTTTGGGTAGAATTTGAGAGGATCTACGTTTATTTCACAAATTCGGCGTGATTTAGAAATGCTTATCAATTATTGGCCGCGAGTAAAAGCTAACTATGTGTATATATTTGGAATATGCTTATTGAGCTCTTTCATTTGAAATCAAACACGATCACATTACACGACAAAAAAAAAATCATGACAAAAAAAAAAGCTATTGACTTTATGCCCTATAGAGGGCGCCCTACTCAATTTAATATGACGTCATATAGCCTATAACCAGCGAACGATCATTTAACACCTATCGATACCTCGATTGTCTATTTATGACAAGTAGTTTAGAAGTTATAAGGGAACAGATGAACATCCATACACACATACCGGTCAGAAATCATAACCCTCGTTTGCCGCAGGATTAATTACGGCGTGATTTTGGGTATGTTTCATATTACAACACTTACCTAAGTGTAAAGTAGAGAAATTGGAAACTTGGCAAGATCGAATAGTGCAATTCAAAATGGCGCTCAATTCAACATTCATGTCAAGTTTGGATGTAAACCAATTTAGCCATTGCATGAATGAAACGTCAATGAATGGCAGACACTTTATACTTTAAAAGGATCAAATTAAACTTTTCACCTAACGCTTAACCGGTTTGTTAAAGTAATTTTAAAGAAAATTTCAAAAGCGGTATAAGACAAAGAAATTGTAGTCATATTGAATTTATATTTATTAATTGAATTCTATTTTACTGTAAATTCATTAACATTGGAACATTTGCTTGAAATAAAGGATCGTTATTATTAATATATGCTATACCTAGTTATGTAGTTCAATAACCCGAAACATCAACTCTACTCCTCAGAAAGTCGGATATCAGTGTGACTACCATCAGTGGCGTGCCCAGAGTTTTAGTACAGGGCAAGCCGAGAGATATACTTCATACTTCCGTTGTGGACTTGCCGGCGTGGACGAGCTCAAACAATCAGAAGTTTGCGAACATGTCAGCAAAACCACAATATCGGTGGCTTTAAAGAAGTCGTTTGATTTGTTAATGAATGAATAAGAGCGCGAACTTATTTTAGTTTGATAGGGCAAGCCGGGCTTTTGGGCTTCTATGACAGTACCGCCACTGACTACCATGAGTTTGTATAGTTTTTGGACAAGTCAGGTAACATAGATTATTACAATAATTTGGTACGAGAAATCTTGATTCTTCATCATCAATAAGTGGCACTTTATAAAATGCATGCAAATTTGTAACTGTAAGTGACAATAGAAGATAAAACCTGTGGTAGGGACTCAGGGCATAAGTTAGTTTAAAATATTTCAACCGAGCGAAAATTTAATGTAGAATAAAACAAACTGGAATTGATACCTCAGCCCCACACCGCAACAGAACAATTTATTTTAATAACACGAAAACAAATAATATGCACACACATACATACATACTTAATATTTATTTTCAGTACAGCTTTCAATAAAGCCCTTAAACCTGAGGACTTAAGGTTTAATTTCCCATGTTTTCATAAATATTAACGACTTCTGACACAAAAGTACGGTATGCCTAATTGAGGTGGTAAGCCACAATATTTTGCGTGAATTACATCAATTTGTTAATACAATAGTGGAAAAATAAACATTTGTAATTGTAAATACCGTTTTAATTTGTTGATGTTTAGAGTTAATTAATCGACAATAGCTTTTAATACGATGAGCATGAAATGATATACAGAAGGGGTGGTACAGCATATTTAAATATATATTTTGTGAGGGCTGTGATGAAATCTTTACACAGTCAGGTCGTAAGTATTGTCACACAGTAAAAACTTTTCTTTTAGAATGCTGACCACAAAAAAGATTATTGAATTCGAATTGTTCATGAAAATAAAAATGTATACTTTTTAGAATTTCACTCATTTTTAAATATGGAGTGGACGCATAAAGAAGACCGTATTGCAGTTATTGCGTTGCATCGTTGCGGTTACGCGCCAATTCAAATTTTTGACACACTGAAAAATTTGAATAAAACCAAAAGATTCGTATACACCTCTAGTGTAAATGACAGGTCAAGAAGTGGTCGCCCTCGGTCTGTTAGGACTCCAGCAGTGATAAAAGCTGTGAAGGCGCGAATTCAAAGAAATCCCAAACGTAAGCAGAAACTGTTGGTCCTTCAGATGGTGTTAAGCAGAACCACGGTGAAAAGGGTGTTATATGAAGACTTAGGGCTTCGGGCAACGAGGTCATTTTACATCCTCGCTCATGGTATGGTTGGGAGTTTCTTATTGGGGCTTAACAGTGGTACATTTTTGTGAGAAAGGTGTAAAAACGAATGCAGTTGTGTATCAAAATACAGTCCTGACGAACCTTGTGGAACCTATTTCTCATACCATGTTCAATAACAGGCACTGGGTATTCCAACAAGATTCGGTGCCAACTCAGCTTGTGAGTGAAGAGCACACAAGACTGGCTGGCGACGCGTGAAATCGACTTCATCCGGCACGAAGACTGGCCCTCCTCCAGTCCAGATTTGAATCCGTTAGATTACAAGATATGGCAACACTTGGAGGAAAAGGCGTGCTCAAAGCCTCATCCCAATTTGGAGTCACTCAAGACATCCTTGATTAAGGCAGCTGCCGATATTAATATGGACCTCGTTCGTGCTGCGATAGACGACTGGCCGCGCAGATTGAAGGCCTGTATTCAAAATCACGGAGGTCATTTTGAATAAATTTCTAGTGTCATAAGAATCTATGTTTTGTTAAGTTCATTTTGTTATATAAATGGTTAAATAATGAATAAACTTGTTTCAATTATTTTATATTAAACATGTGACAGAATTTATGACCTGACTAGGTATATTAATAACTAGGTTTTGCCCGCGATTTCGTCCCCGTAGAAGTCGAAAATGGTTCTAATTGGAATTTTAATGACTTGACTTTTATCGTTATATTTTGGACAAATCACACGATATCTTTATAAATCATTGCCTATGTGTAATTCTGATGTATAAGCTATTTTATTGTAAAGTTTCATTAAAATCCATTAATTAGTTTTTACGTGAAAGAGTAGCAAACATCCATTCATCCATACATCCTTACAAACTTTGGCGTTTATAATATTAGTTTTTTTTTTTAAGTGTGAGCCGCCGTTGCCGGTCTAACAACAAATACTTACTCCGATACATGAAATGAGTTTTTTTTTCGAAATTTTTTGCTTGTTCTTGTATTTTAAGGAAATTATAAAAAAAATAATGTTTTAGGATTGAATGGAACCCTCAATGTGGTACAATTGACCGTTTTTTTAGATTCAAATACTTATAATAATGCAAAAGATTTATAACTCGATGGTTAACACAATTTTCTTTTCGAAAATAAAGTAAAGCAAATCATTTCTACATTTATTATAATGTACGGATCGGTTCATATTGTTTCAATTAATTATTAAATTAAAATTATATGTAAACTTTAATGGACTAACTTTTTAAAAACATCGTGACTTCCGCTGACATGACGGTGAGATGACGGGCACGGTTACTAGGTGACCGTTTGGAGGAGGTGTTATTTATGTTGAAAAGTAAATAAAGTACGAATGAAAGGCGATAAATGAATGCTTTAAATATGAATCTGTTATTTGGACTGGGCTTACGCATACACACGTACATACACATAAATAAATAACCACATCACGACACACACACTGACTCAGCCCTGCACTAAGTATCACATCACACACATGCTCATATATATCTTCATGAGACACAACCTAACCTGTTTGAACTTAAGTTGTACAGCATAAGGATTGATATAGCACTTGTTATGTGAAGCTTTATGCGTGACCGACTGTACCTTGGTAACGCCTATGTGTATCGCTAGAGGGCTCTTTAACCCTCATTTATGCAAGTCCACGTGTCTGTCTTTCTGATGTCACACCACATCCCCCAACCCTGTGTACTCAAATGCTTATATTTATATGTTTATTGAAGTGATAAATGTCTTATATTCCGCAAACACACAGATAAGATAACGGTTTCTATTTAACGACCTCTGTGGCGCAGTGGTGTAACCAGACTGCTACGCTAGAGTTCCGGGTACGAATCCCGGGGGTGGAACTTTGTGTTATTTGCAAGATGCATTGTTTCGCTTCCCGGTTTTGGATGTTGTATTCTTATCTATGTAGTTTATACCATATCGTTGCTTAGTGCCTGCGATACAAGGTTATATTTTAGTGCAGGGCTGAGTTAATGTGTGTGTTGGGATGTGGTTAGTCTATTGAGTGTGCCCCGAAACGGGACTTGTATTTTTAGATAAGCGTGTTTAAACAGTTCATTATAAAAAAGCACAATATCCAACCAGGCGGATGATCAAAACGCGTAACTTTGAAGCGAA
Source organism: Choreutis nemorana (assembly GCA_949316135.1). Lineage (NCBI taxonomy): Eukaryota > Metazoa > Arthropoda > Insecta > Lepidoptera > Choreutidae > Choreutis > Choreutis nemorana. The sequence goes on along the minus strand of OX438615.1, from coordinate 1,154,059 downwards.
ACCATTTCGCGTTCCGTTTCACTTTAATAATAACAATAATAATACGTGAAGGAGGAGGGGGCTTCAAAAACGCCGAAACAAACCCTCCCCACTTTCCCCTCCCTGCACTAACGAGCCGAAAACGAATCCGATGAGAATCTTTGTGACATAAGGATGGGCATACTATCTATGACTTACATTGTCGATACGTCAAAAATAATTGAACTTAATCGATATTTTTATGGTTGATCATAAACTGATCAGATTAATAAATAGTAAATAACAGCTATTAATAAAACATATAACAGTTAATAGAATATTGTTTTTTTAAAAGTTAATTTTGTTAAAAATAATATGTAAATAAGACGAGATCGGTTGCGTCGAATTTAAATAAAAAACAAACACAAGCACAGTTCAGAAACATTTATCCTAAACTTATTGAAACTTTGAACATCATTTAGTTTATGATTTACACATACATACATTTTGATCGTTGATTATCAAACTTGATTTCATAACATAAATTGGACTTCGTTAAATTGGTTTTCTATTGTAACAATAATTACATTTGTGTTGTCCTGTTTTGTGAGAAAATTTATAAAGAAAATCAATTTGCCTTGACAGAAATTGACAAGAAAACTCAAAGCTATTGCCCAATATAACTAGAAAATACACACGAAACGCTCAGTTGCCTAAGTCATTTCAAAACGCCATAACACCTACCCCCACCCACCTATAAATGTTAAATGTTATCGACATATCGACAAAGCGTTAATCCCATCACTAGTTTGCGAGCGATTCTGTCGCCAAGTGGTCTCACAACAACCGACATAACGAAGTGCGGCGCATTGTTATCGATGCGAATGCAAAGCGACTATCGACTATCGATAAAGTTGAGCCGCGTGAATTTATTCTAGGTTATTTGTGGCTGTAATAATGCTTTGGTGACTGCACGTAACCTAGTAGTGACTAAATTCGCTCTTGTTAAAATTTCCTCATGTTTCGTCATTTATCGACGAATCAATCTAATTATCAACAAAAATTTATTCAAAGTCAAAATGTTTTTATTCGAATAGACTTAAAATAAGCACTTTCAAATCGTCATTTTTTTTTACAACCACCGGTTCAGGATGCATTTCTACGGGGAAGAATCCGGCAAGAAACCGTAAACCGTAGTTGCTTTTTTCAAAATTCAAATTACAATTTTTCAACATAATAATTCTAGCTACACTCTAACTGTCAATAAGATAAACCTGTGCAGGTAATTAAATTACTACCATATATCTTTATCCTCTACATAATTTTGAATTTTATAGTAAGCCTTCTTAATAAAAATTTGTTTTATATAGGTATTGCTTAAATTTCATATCTGACATTTCTTGGTATTTTATTATAAAAATGGACATAATTTCCAAGAAATGACTTACTAGTTTTTGCTAATTTAACTGTAGGGGTACGTATAATTATGCTAATTGTTACAAAACAAATAAATTAAGATCAAAATCTTAGGCCGCTTCCTGATTTGTCGGTGCAGTTTCAGCGCGGTAATGATTGTTTACCGCACTATTATCAGAAACGTTCTATAGGAATACAGAAGGTCGGAAAGCTTCCAGTACTACGTATGTTAATTCCAGTACCGCATCGACAAATCAGGAAATGGCCTAAGATTTTTGATCTTGATTTATTTATTTTGTAATGAAACATTATTAAATAAGCATATTAATAAAAGAAGCAGAGTTACACGATGTAATTAAACCATACATTTTTGTCAAATAAATTCACAAATTTTATATTACATGAAATATAATTATTAATAAAAAATGCTCGGTAAGTGGCGACAGATTCGCTACCTGTCACACTGGGACTCAACTATAAACATGCGAAATGCGGTTTTTAACGCCTCTGCCTGCCCCTCTTGAGGGATTAATTACGGCGTGAGTTTATGTCTATACATATAATTATATATGTTTATGCCGTTTTTTTTCACTCGCTAAACATAAACATAATGTAACTTAGCGCACAGCTTAGGTGGGATATATTTACATGACGTGTATAGATCGTGGGTGTAACTTGCAAAGATACCCACGTTTAGAGTGGCCTCTCTTTCAGCCCAGTAGGGTTATTTTCTTATTTTTAGAGCATTTAAAAACGTGGGTTTTAGATTTTCTAAATCTATTAATTATTTTTTTTTTTTTTTCTGCCTCAAAAGTTATCAAAATCGGTCCAGCCGTTTTCATAGTTGTAAATTGCATTGTCATCGGGTTTGAAGCTATCCTGAAAATTTCAGCCTGCTAGCTTATCGGGAAGTGCTTCAAAATCGAGTTGCAAAAATCCAACCGGAACGACAAACAAACAAACAAGAAAGTGAGTGTGTAAAAACGTGGGAAAATAAAATGATGTAATGTTATTTTCTTCTTTTGATAGCACTTCTTTGAAGTTGGTTATATTTAATTATCTAAATTTAATTTTTCAGTTGATCATTGTCATAAAAACCGAAATAGTCAAAACTTTTATTAAAATTCATTCAAGTACGAGTCGGATTACACGAAGGCCATGCCATCTTACCTATTTAGGACCAATGAGCGAATTCATTTGTTAACCGACCTCGGAAACATTGAAATCACCAGAGTCAAATCCATTTCAACTCCTGCAATAACATAGTTCGCATTGATTATACTGATGTATAGCTTGGTATGTATTTAGCTAGTTCGAGGTATGTTAGGGCCCAGTGGCGTCGGACAAATCCAACAACTATTTTAATTACTGTCTGCGTACGCCGACTCTATATTGCCATCAATGTCTATGGGAGGATTTGTTATGCCCATTCCATTTCACCAAGTCCGTTAGGCTCGAATGCAAACTTTTTATGATAGGTCAGTTCTTTTCAACAGAGGATCAACCTCTGGCGAAATGGCGCATGTGTAAACAGCCGACTGCTACGCTAGCGGTTCTGGGTTCGAATCCCGTCGAGGGCGGAACTTTGTGTTATTTGCATTGTTTCGCTTATCGGTCTTGGATGTAGTATTCTTATCTACTTAGTTTATACCAAATCGTTGCTTAGCAACTGAGACACAAGTTCTTACGATACTTACTGCAGGGCTGAGTCAATGTGTGTGTCGTGATGTGGTTTTTTATTATTATTATCCAGGGAGGTGATAGAGCGAGCAATTCTTTGGACTTTCAGCTGTTAGGTCGTAAGTTTTGTATGAGGTTGAACTGTCTACCCTTGCCAAAATTTCTTTCCTGGATGTTGCGCTGGTTATTTTGGTTCTTTAGTTTTTAATCAAACATTCCTGTGATGGTCTTCGAAACGTAAACCTTTGTCCCTCGGCAGTTGAAGAATGCGTTTCAGTAAGATATCAAAAGTACTCTATACTCCGACTATCAATGAAGTTAAATAGGGAATATCAACGTCTCGCTTTTGGCTCGCTGTTGGACCGATATGATGCTGATATGAGTTCAGGAGTGTGGCTCCAAAACAGCTCGAGTCGATGCAGTGTTGACCTGTTTACGAGTTGATAGGTTTGCCACGACCATAAGGTTATGAGTTACCTCAGGCGCACGGCCAAGAGCATCGCCAGCATATGAACTAAAAAGGGGTGGGTAGTAAAAAAATAAATGAATTGAAGGGAGGCAGATGATGCTTTATATTTTAGTTCGAGACTTTGTTGGGTGTTTGAGATATGAAAAGAAGAATTTGATGACCTAGTTCAGTCTAAACACTTGAATACACCATCTTTTTATCTCTTTATCTCTAGGGAGAGGGACTGCTGTCCATCCTGCCCCCCTTGATACAGCTCATGCACACGGCCACAGTTAATGCTTCACATAAATGCAATATCAATCCTTACGCTGAACAACTCAAGAACGGTACAAAGTCCAAAGAGATTAAGTTGATCCATGGGCGTGTGTACGAAGGTGCACATTGTTTCAGTGTCTAAAACCTCCAGCTAGCTCAGCAAAAACGCACTTTATACAACCATAGCCGAGCCGACTTCATGATATAGAATGACATTTGCTATATTTTTTCCCAGGCCACTGAATTGTTAGCGAATACTGACAACAACGAAACGGTCTCCTGAATGCAGGAGTGCTTCGTGAAATATACACGGATAGATGGACATACAGCGGAGTTCAAAGTAATAAAGGTTTTAGTTTTAACTTTTGAACTTTGCAGTTTTAGATGTATCGCATTTTAGACTCTGTTTTGAAATGAATGTGTGTGAGAAAATTTACAACTTGTTTCGTTTGATTTTTGTCTGTTTATTTTTAATATTTTTTAAGTATAATATATAAGTATCACTACAAAAATAAAAACATAAAAATGTAAATAGAAAACAATAATTAAAAAACACCATACTTAAACGACACAGAAAATTATATTCAACGCCATCTTTTAGAACAAGTCGTCAATTACGAGTACAATTTAACCGTCAATTGTGTTCAGCTAAGTCGAGAGGCATGTTGGTGCAACCGGCTGCAGTACCTGTTCACACTGGATGCGTTCAGACAATGCATGTAGAGTATTTGTTGAGTACAGTCAGATTGTCTTGAATGTTCTTCACTTGAGATTACTCAGTTGTTTTGGTATGTTATCACTTCAAATCGAAAATGTTTGAACCAAAAACCTAGAAGCAATAAAACACATTGACTCAGCCCTGCACTAAGATACAACTTGTATCGCAGGCGCTAAGCAACGATATGGTATAAACTAAATAGAGAAGAATACAACATCCATGAACGGTAAGCGAAACAATGCGTTTTGCGAACACCAAGTCCCGCCGCCGCCGGGATTCGAACTCGGAACCTCTAGCGTAGCAGTCGGCTGATTAATCCGATGTGATATAGACTAAATGGGTACCACTAGGTTTACTGTAACGCACAATTTTCTCAATCGAAAGAATAATGCCAAAAACATTGATTCGTTTTAACTCATTTTTAGTCTGGTCATTTTTAAGAAATTTCTTCAGAAAACTTTATGGTTAATGGAATTAAGTTATTTTAATGTTGATTTTTTAATTATTATTAACTCTAAATCCAATTTAAGGTAAAGCATGTATGATTTTCTTTGGTTTCTGATTGGATTCCTTCGTCCATTTTATTATAATTTGACAGGTTATAGCTCGAAAATCCTACTGTTATTGGGATTTTTCTTTCGTTAGGGTAAATTGTGCATTAATTAATCTATTGGTACTCATTTATGCTATGTCGAGTCTATTTTTTTTTACATCTCTTAGTTTGTACCTACGACTGATTTTGACACATTAAACCTATTTAGTACATATTACAATATAAGGTTGTAAAAAGATAGGTTTCCTCTATTGTTATTTCCATCAAGACGGCACACCTGATGGAAATTGTTACCGCCTGTTGACACGACGATGCCCTTGATGTCTGAACCGCCAAGAGTATAGCTAATAATAATTTAATTATAATATTATCCCAACGATACAGTCGCTTCAGAAAATAAATCTTCCTCAAATTCAAAATACCTTATTAATTACTTTAATTACTTTAATAAAATTTTGTTTCAACACCCGATACGTATTTGGTCTTACACAAGAAAAAGGAAAAAGTAACCTGATTGTACATTGTACCGTTCATGAGTTTTAAAGCATGAATTGATATTGCATTTGCCATGCGAAGATTTATGTGTGGCCTATAGTCAAGTGGCCACCTGTCCATATACGATAAGAGAATTAATTAATTTAATCTGAGTAAAATATTATATAGGTTTTTGTGATAATATATTATATTATTAATATTGTTATTATTGTATTTAATTATAGTAAAATTGAATTAGTTTTTATATATTTATTTATTTTAATTGAACTTAGAATTATGTGTTTGTAATTATAATATTTTTTGAATGATTATGTAATTGGGTCCAAATAAATGGATAGAGAAAAGAAAGGAACCTAGTTCAGATTGTGTTATTACATAAAAACAAATACAAGCAAATATAGAATGGAAAGAGGCGGACGAAGTCACACGCAAATGCTATATATAAGTTATACATATAGGCATATATAAAGCTTCATGCTCTCGCATAATCATCTCACCTTTTATATGCGTCGATCATTTAATGTATTCCATTTGTTTTATTAAGAAGGATGTAAGGATCACGCTTGTAATATGATGAAAGGAAGACATTTATTTATATACAAGACGACCCGCCCAGGCTTCTCTTAAGAAGTACTCACACCATACTTAACTCCTACCACATTTTCAGACATGCCATCATAGAACTCATTTTGATAGGTCGATGTTGATTTTTAAACAACTAACGCCATCTTGTGGTTGATTAAGAAAACTAAACTTCCAACAAAATGTACAACAGATGTCGCTATTATTTAATCGACTTCTTCCATCTTTTAAAGACGCTCGCTCGACTGTCATGTCGAGGTTTTTAAACACAAACATAAAAAAATAAGATATCCCGATGTATAATATGAGCGCTGCGGTTTCAAATCCGGCTTTGACACGTGAGGTCCCTAGTTCGAGTACCGGTTCGGACGACCACGAGCATTTGCACTGTGGTGACAAATATTCCCTCTGTACAATAATAAAACCACATCACGACACATACATTGACTCAACCCTGCAGTAAGTCCTAAGAACTTGTATCGCAGGTGCTAAGCAAACAGTACGACTTGCGAATATCACAAAGTTCCGCCCCCGCCGGGCTTCCAGAACCTTCTTGTCTAGCAGTCGGATGTTTTAACCACTGCACCACAGAGGTCGTATACATTATTAGAGTCTGTTTAAGGATATTTAGAGTGTATATTGTTGTTTTTTAACATTACTTAAAATCTTCTGCTTTGTTTTATATAAAATGATGAGTTTGTAAGACTCGCTTAAACTTGAAGACAGCTGTACCGATTTAAATGCGCCTGGAAAACTTGTAAATAAATAAAATTAATATATTTCACAGGTCGAGAGTTTGAGTTTCGGGTTGCCGTAAGTTATAGCTATTGTCATGTTCATCATTGTGCCCGGATAGTGGCGACAGATTCACAACCTGTCATACTGGGACTCAACATAAACATGCGAAATGCGGTGTGTAAATGTATGTGTTACCTGTACAGCGTCATCCAAGCACCTCCCCCATGCGTCGCTGCGGTCGACAAGCGTGTTCCATTTGTCGGCGAGCTTTGCGACCTCCCGTCGAATCGAACGAGCCAGCTCGCGAGCCTGCTCCTCCGCGGACCTGTAGCCGCGCGAGTCGCCTTCGCTGTCGCGCTCTGCGAAACAACATGGCGGCGTTAATTTTATAATTTCAAGTTAAAAATGAAAATAAAGATGTCATCTGTTGTCATTTTAATATAATTTGTAGATGACAGAACTGGCGTAGCTACCACCGTATCAGCACTGTCAATGATCAATGAATGAAAGTTGCCGACTGACCGGAAAAAAGGGTTATTATTTTTATGGGTTTCAAATAATATTTAAAAAAATAACCACTTATTTTAACAGAACCGCACACTACTACTGGTGGTACTGGAGATAGATCTACGTGCGAGATCGTCTGGGTTGGTACCACCCTCCGTACTATTTCTGCCGTGAGAAAGTTCGGTGTGTTTCGGTTCGAAGGATTGGAGAGCCAGTGTAATTACAGGCACGAGAGGTAAAGCATTCCCTCTACATGGGCAAAGCATTGACGGTGCGTTTGGGGTTCTAAGACATCAAGGGCACCGTCGTGTTAATAGGCGGCGGTATCACTTTCCATCAGGTGAATTGTCTGCTTGTTTGCCCGTGAAGTTGAATAAATAAAAAAAACACGCAGCAAAACATGTTGAAAAAATTACGTTTCTACGTATTGGAGCCTCTATTTTATTTAATTTTATGTCTTAAGTATTTGTTGTTACAGCCGCAACAACGGTGGTAGTTTAAAAAGAATTTCGACGATTTAAAACAATTTTTTTAAGTCCATTTGAATTAAAAATATTTGATTTGGAACAGAAACAGACATTTTCTGAAAATTTCACGAGTCTATTAAATGTAGATATTGAAGATTTTTTTATTTTTTTTTATTCATGACCAGGCAGGCATTAGACCCCAAGCCCGCCTGATGTTAAGCGGCGATGAGGTCTAAGGTGGATCATGCCTGCGTAGGAGAAGCCTATTCACTCTTGCCTTAAAGAGGCCCAAGTTATATTGGTCAGGAAACACATCGGCAGGCAAAGAATTCCACACCCTTGCATTATAAAGGAGCTATCGAAGCGTTTAGTCCGGATGGTCGGAATATCTACCACAAAAGGATATACATAAATCTATAATTAATGTTAGTGCGCATACTAGCGGCGCGTGCGGTGGAGGGTAAGCGTGGGGAGCGATCCCACCGGGTACTCGCTGTCGGTACGCCTCGCTAGTATTAGTGCAGTTTATGTTAAATATCGTTTTATTGCTACTAAACCTGGAAATTACAGATACTCTACTGGCTGACCCGGCAAACGTTGTTTTGCCATATAAATAAAATGTTAAGGGTGGACAACCCTTATCACTAAGGGGTACGAAAAATAGATGTTGGCCGATTCTCAGACCTACTCAATATGCTCACAAAATTTCATGAGAATCGGTCAAGCCGTTTCGGAGGAGTACGGGAACGAACATTGTGACACGAGAATTTTATATAAGATTATATAGTTATAGAGGTATTAAGGTTCATGAGACGCTGATAGACAGTTGGACAGTTAACGTAGTACCGTTTTTTACTCGTTGGGTACGGAACTCGAAAAAGTAAAGCGATCAACCATAAAATTAATCAAACTGCACTTCAACAAAAACATCTAACCTCAAAATTGAGTGTTCGCTTATACTTCATTACCGTTATGAGTTTCTTGACGTAATTTTAAATCATTAGATCGTTCACGAAACAGGCTTATAATATTTTCTACGGGCAACACTCGGCTCTGGTCGGGAATGGTCGGGATCGAGCGAAAAACGCGGGAATTTAATAATTACGTAGTTACTTCCAGCTTGGTGGTATTTGCGAGTGTTTACATAGGGCGTGTTACTTGCCCGGGTTTGTATCCTTCAAGTAAGTAAGCAAGGTATCATTAAGGAACCCTAAAGAACCTGCTTTTTATTTAAGTAACACCATGTAAAAAATTTGGCGTCAAAATCTAAGTATCTATTTTCCTTTTCGATATTGAATTAAATATATATATTTATTTAACTTTCTATCTTTTGCATTTGCATTCTAGTGAGTAAAAGAGAACACAGGTGTCTAATAGTATTAACTTAATTGTAATCACAGTAGAATCAGAACATCAACAAGTCCTTAGAATGCAAGTCTACTCGAATCTAAACTCGTCCATTCAAACGAAGCACTAACCAACTGCGCGGATTCATTCTAGGGGAAATTGTTCGTTTTTTAAATTTTTCGCTTATTAACGTTCAGAAACTGACTTCGTAAACTAGAATTTAAATTTCTGAACTCGAAACCTACTCCGAACAGAAAACAATATTTGATTTTTCATTTTTCTTTCCAAGGAAATATTTTCTCGTTCATTTTACATTATTTACCTATGATATTCCTGTTGTTTGCTTTCAGACAACTTTTGTATTATAATTTAAATTATTGAATCAGTATTTCAAGCAAGTAAGTTTAAAATAAACTAAAAAAAGTGACATCTATAAGTGAGGTAATCGTTCGATAATGAGCTGTCACTATATAGGCTGTATGTGTGATAAATGTTGCCCAGCTTTAATTTTTAAAAAAAGTTTCCATCACACATTTGAAACTAGTTTTTATAGAAGAACAAACATGCTTCAAAAACAATAAAATTCAATCCTTTCTCTCGGTAACTCGTCATTGCTTCACTGTTTCAGAAAATAGCGAAAACATGAAACGCTTTCTGTTAGTTCTTGATTCATGTTGAGTCGTTTATCCAACAAAAATGGCGGTCAGATGGGCAACGTTCGATTTTCGAAATTCACTGTCGCATTTCAGTTATAGTACAGGCGCTGGAGGGAGTTGAGTGTGCAAAATGTGAGGACCGTATTTTCAGAAAAGCTTGCTGATTTTAGTTGTCTCTGGTTGTTGTCTTGGGGTTTAATGGTCCTTTTTTTATTGACAGAACTTAAACCATTTTATGCTTTTTTTGATGACAATATCCAATTGTTTTAATTGATTTTTATTTTTGAAAAAAAAACAACACGTAAACGTAGGGTATGTTTTTGTGGGAAAGTAAAAAACATCCCCATTGTCCAGATATATGAAAAAAAATACGCATTACTTCCAGTTAAAAACCAATAAATCTTCTGGCAAACAACCAGAACTATAATCTGTAAGGTATTGTAATCGAATGACTGAGAGAGTTTAAAACAATTAACAGACTGCGGTCCTCACATTTTGCACACTCAACACTCTGGCGCCTGCACTATACCGCCATCTGCGCGATGGCCCGCCCGAAAGTCGTTCCATTTTCAAATTTATAGGGCTGGCGACACGCGTATCGGACATATTTTTAGTGAAATCTTTTAGCAAAGGTCAATATTTTATTCAGCCTAGTAAATAAGGTACCTACTTTATTTCTGGTATTTTTTTGATAGCAAAAATATACTTTTCGATTTTATGTTTTAGTTTGAATGACAGTGTTTGCTTTAACTAATATTATTAAAAAGTTCTCTAATTTAAACTAAATCAAGATGTATTTCCATTATTTTGAATGAAAATAAAAGTTTTCTTTCTGAGGAAAGCAATCAATTTATTTAAAAAAAGGTTTAAAAAGAAGGGTATATTGGCGGGAACGAGAACTGTCAGCAGGATTTAATATGTAAAATGCTGGTGCATTGACCAGTGAATATCTGTAGTGATATAAATTTGTGTTGTTCTTTTTGCCATATCCCAAGAAACCTGAGAGCCTACAGTAACTAGCATGTTACTGTAGACAGATTCAATATTCATCTCTTCATCGTTTCATTCCTTCACAAAACTTGATGTCAAATATCACTTGAAACTGGCAACATACTTAAAGTTATTGCCATGATGATGGCAACACCGTCAAAAGAAAAAAAAGGCATTCAAAAATCGAATCACCTACCTAAAGGAAAAACAGTGTCTGAATTAACGTAACTCTAGAGCTATCTAAAATCCAAAGACTCGCATCTGACAATACTGCTATGCAATCGAATGACTGAGTGAGTGAATGAATTGCAATCAGGGACATGGCGTGCTGTGCTCACGTGATTCGACTCTACGACTAAGGCAATAAGGTGAAATTTCCATTGTGTTTTTATCTAGAGTAAGCCTAGATGGTTTTTGAAGCACTAATTGCAAATTCCGGTTGGTGATACCGTTGAAGCAATCAATCTGTTATTCACAGAGACTTTAATGCCATTGTCGGGGGTAGTCGGTTCGATTACCGCGCAGTAAAGTTTCCTATTGATTTTTTGCATTTGATTGGATAGAATAGACCTAGATTTTTAGGGTACCAAAAGGGTAGAAACAGGTCCCTATTACTACGCCGCCGCTGTCCGTCACCTGTCAGTCAGCGGGCTGTATCTCATGAATCATACCGGCAAGACTCGTAAAATTTTCAAAGAATGTCTATTTCTGTTGCCGCTTTAACAACAAATACTGGAAACGTATAAATATTATAAATTAAAGAGAGCTCCCATGCAAGAAACTTGATCGAAATATTTTTCTCATTCTTGTTCTCTTCAAATTTGCGGCACTCCCTTCCATTAAACTCATGATACAGCTAGCAACACTTATCAGCGCGTTATATCGGATCATTGTTGTTGTTACTCATAAAACTTTGTTGTTATCTTGATTTTTTTTTTGTTTGTTGTTGTCATCGACACAGCTGTCACTTAGTGCTTTATCATTTAGTGGGGATTTTAGCGATGTTTTTTTTTTCGGTTTGCCTTAATGTAACCTATCACCGTAGCCTATGGACGTCTATGGATGTAATAGGGGGTAATACAGCCATGTTCTCGTAGACCAGCGGTAGCGTATATTGTATTTGTAATAATAAAATAAATATTGTATAAATTTTGCATTTCCAGTACGCCCTCTGTTACGAGCTCTGCTTTATTTTCCCTGTCATTTAAATATTCAAATTTCATCATTCATTCAAATAGTGCTGTCCCACTTACGTTCAGTGTCACTGGTGTCCGAGAGTGGTGGTTCGTTGGCGATGTACTGTCTGCCGCTCAGCAGGTTGCTCTCCACTACCGGACGCTTGTCCTCGAGCTGCCGTCTGAAAGCTCGATGGTCGTCCTGGAATAAAGGCACACATTATTAGACAAAGCAAAATGTCAAAGTCCTGATGAACTGATGGTCTTCTTGAGTTTTTTTTTCTGGCTTTTCTGTGTACAATAGAATTGACGGCTATTTTGTATTCTTAATGAAAAAAAAAGAAATAATTTTTATTCAAATGGACTTAAAATAAGTACTTTTAAATCGTCAAAATTCTATTTAAACTACCACCGGTTCCAAATGCCCGTCTACGGGGAAGAATCCGGCAAGAAACCTCCGTAGTTTCAATATCATAATACAATCTTTCATTACAAGCTTAGTTATAGTATAAAATGTTACAAAAAAATGTATATAATATTTACAGGTGTCAATAAAACATTTTATACAGACGAAATATAACAGTAATAATATTTATTATAACAAATCAAATCATGTTTGTTCATGAACATACATGGGAATACGATTTGCTGATGGTGTTGCATTAATTAAACAATTATGTTCGACCAATAACTTACTATAAAAGAGACGACTATATATTATATTTATATGATAAGAATTCTTGGACAGATATAGAATAGACTGTCCACTTGTACCAAATTGTAAAAATAAATAATTTATATAATATTAAGTAAAAATTTTACTACCGGTTTCGTCTCGGTAGAATCAACCTTTTGAACCTGTGGTAGAATTATGTTATTTTACTTTATTGACTATCCAGAAGTACTTTTTTTGAAGTTTGCTTGAATAAAGATATTTTTGATTCATTGATTGACAATTAGCGTGTGAATGTCATAAATTGAAAAAGAGTATGACAGAAATGGAGATTCTCCGAAAATTTCAAGAGTCTAGTCAGAGATACAGACGTACTGATGGGCAGCGGAGGCTTAGTAATCTGCTCCAGTTTTCCACCCTTCGGTTACGGAACCCAAAAAAAGGCACGCGGAAAACTGCCATAGATACCCAATGTAGACTTAAGTGGGTACAAATGTCATCATTTAGCGGAGTAACATTTCGGCAAAGATACGTCGGCGAGGTGATCGTAAAAGAGCACCGTCGATCCGAAGATCATCATTTCTGATGGATCTCCTACTCCTTATTTATTGGGGTATCTGTTTTCGTGTTTATTACCGGCTTCGTACCTACTTACGGCATTTGGACCTTTTTAAGTTAGGATCCTGGTAGAAATGCCACGGTTATTCTTTGAAATAGGTACGTCTAGTGTTGTAGAATTACTCACTTCTATTACTAACGACTAGAAATATCTTTTTCAATCTTAGACCTGTAATAAGATTGAAGAATCGTGATTGAAGATGTCCAGCAACGACATGGTAAATCTACATAGATAAGAACACTACATCCAAGACCGGTATGCGAAACAATGCGTCTTGCAAATACAAAGTTCTACCCCTGCTGGGGGATTTGTACTCGGAACCATTAACGTCACAGTCGGCTGTTTTGATCACTGTGCCACAGAGGCCGTCTACAAAGTTTTTTTTCATAGACATATTTAATGGATTTATTTTTGAATTCAGCCATTTTATTAAATCCAGTGCTAATTTATTACAAACTCATATTTATTATATTATAAAAATTAAAGCAATTTCATTGAAAACATTGAGAAAAAAAGACATAAAGGATGTATAACCATTTCTCTTATTAAAATTAAAGTATCTTAAAGTAGGATTTTTTTTTCTAATTTCAGGAGTAGATTTGAATTTTTTTACACGACTGCAGAAAGAAGGGTTATGATTTTGACCAGTGTAGATGTTCATATGTTTCCTCATACAACTTTTCGTAATTGTTGCCTGACAAACTAGACAAAAAAAAAAAACTAATATCCCATCAGAGCCCGCAGTAGACCCCACAATATCTGGTTTGCCGATCTATATTAGCTGTCAAACCAGAATGATGAATTTCTGTGCCCGACCGTTTACTAACCAAACCATGCATTTTTATGCACTTTTTCATTTTCTTCTGCATCGTTTTTTTACTAATCCATTTTGAATATAACAGACGTAATTTTTATTCATTCACTTAAGGAAATATTTTTAGTTATCAAATCAAATTATTTATTTGTAAACTTCTCTTAGGTTTTATAAAACCTATAATATATATAAATAATTTATTACGCCCTCAGTGACAGACTTTTATATATATTTTGTTATATTATTATTATTATTATATTATATTATTATTTATAGTATATATTATAGTATATTTATAGTATATATTATAGTATATTTATAGTATATATTATAGTATAGTAGTTATATTATTAGTTATATTTAGTATATATTTATTGTTGTGTATTGTTGTGTGATGTATAAGCTATATCATTGCAAAGATTCATTAAAATCCATTCAGTAGTTTTTGCGTGAAAGGGTTACAAACATACATACACCCTTACAAACTTTCGCGTTTATAATATTTGAAAGGATTATATTGAAATAGTACCAACAAATTTTTCGCTCAAAGTTGAAGTGGTAACCATTGGTCGACAAAGCACAGAGGTAGGAGTAATCTTCCTTATGTTATGGTAAATGTGGTTACAAAGCTAAAGATATAAATAGCTTGAGCTCGCATACACGTGCTGCATAATATGACGTTATGTAGACCGAACTAACTTGCAGCCAGTTCCAGCCGTTTTATCATAATTTGCTTGACATTCCTAATTACCAGCCTCACGGATCCCACAGGCATTGTTTCGTAGAGATCTGAGTATGTGCAGTTATTTTTGAACTCAAATAATAAGGCTGTATGGTGAGCAGTTATCGTAATGTCTTATGATATGATGATTGTTATGACAGAAGCGTAACACCCGCGTTTCTGAACGAAAGTGAAATTATTAAAATATTTGTTAGAGGAGGAATACAGAGGCTGAACGTAAATATTCTTAACTAATTTAAAGTGAATACCCTACAGTTCTCTACCGTGTTTCAGTGTAAACGGTCCACCCTAAAACGTACGTTAACTACACAACAAACATTGTATGCGCCGAGTAACAATTACGCGGGTAAACGCGCGGCCATTTTGTGGTGCGCTCGAAACCAAAATGGCCGCGCGAAAACTCCGACCGATTCCGAACGGCTGATTTAGCGCGCGCGTTGACGCGGCCAGATTAGGCGGCGGTCAAATTATTTACGACCGGTAATTATTGGTCAAATTTGCTAGGATTCCGCGAAAATTAAGTTATTCCCGAAAAGAGCATTAAGCTTTCGAATTACCAGTCACCGTCATTTTGATATTCAATCTAACGGGACTGTTCCATAGGTTTCAAAGGTCGTTTTATTAGAAATGAAGCGATTTATTTTCAGTAAGGGAACAAATATTACTTAAACGAGATCTTGAATCAGTGAACCGGGGCTAAATTATTAGGGTCCGGCCACGCTGTAAATCTTTATGTTTTCTGTCTGGTTTTTATATGACTTTCTGCTCGGATTCGCTTTTCAGCGACGACGTTGTTACATCGAGATTTGATATTATTTTCATACTTGAGCTCGTTTTCTTATTTATACGAGATGTTTGCCGGACCGTCTCGGTTTTGCTTGGCCAAGCTTTATTAAATTATCATCCCTTATTAATCCCGATGTTTAGAGATAGCTAAAACTCATTATTAACTAAACAGATTGAAGTACCACCTGATGTGATCACTCAGTGGATATATCTCGGGGACTTATTTATTATTGTTAATAAAAACTGCCAATCTTCTGGACATCCTCAAATGAAATTCAATTATTTAAGGTACAGCTTAACAACTCCTTACTTAAACGGAGCGTCGTTTCATAGCTGAGTTAAGTTAAACGCGTCAGAAAACTAATTGTTATCTCGACAGCAAACGAGCTTTTAATTTCTCGTCCGAATAAGAATAATTATTACAGACTACTTGTCTATCAGTATTCTGGTATAAAACAAAGCATACATCCATGACTGGAAGCAATTACGATGGCTTATGCACGATTTAAGGCACACCCGTTACTCTGTCCAACCACAGCAACTCAGAAATAACAGTGGTGTCTTTTGTAACGAATTACGCAGCTGTGCAATGAAGCACCATAAAGGTACGTGCCTGGACACACTACTGGCTGTCTTAGGAATTAATCTGAAGAGTTGAGAATGAGTAAGAATTCGGTATTCTCGACTTTCCTACCAGCAAAAGCGGTGGCAGTAATTGAAAATGCTCTGGGGCAAAACATAAGGCGGCTTAAGTCAAGTGTATTTTCTGAGCTTCATTTTCTACCACATCTTCGTTTACCATCATTTTTTTAAGGCACCCCGTCACTCCTTCCCATCACTGCAACTCTTGTTTATCAGAATCAACAGTGAAGTCCTTTGATCGAATAATCAACAAATAATAGGGCAGTGCAATGACGCACAGGCTGTGCCCGAATACCCTACCGGCTGTGTTGGGACCCGCAACAAACTTAATCAGAAGAATTAGGAGGTAGTAAGAAAGCAGTTTCAGACTTCCCTCCCAGCAAAACGGAGACAGCAAAAATAGTCCAGAGGCCAAAAAACTAAAGGGAAGACAGTCAGGAGACGCCTGACCATCAAAAGTCGGTTGTTCGTTTACCATCAGGCGAAACTAGCGTTATGGAGATTTAAAACTGATAAGTCTCGAAAACTGAAATTTAGCAAATCCTCAGATTCTAGAAAGGAGACGTCAGCAGAGAAAGAGTTTTTGAAATCAGGCCCCAATCTAGCAAAAGTTTTAGATAAAAGTTCCTAATAAGATTTCTCGAGGAAAGGTGTAATTATACAGTTTTTTTATAAAACCATCAATGGTGTATATAGTTTTCTATATCACCTGTTGTTTCAGCAAGGCGGGCAGGTCGCCACGAGGTGGGGCGAGCGCATTCAGCTCTGTCTCCTTCCTTATCACCCATTCGGTCAGTTCCCTAAGAGAGAGCAGGAGGGCAGACCAGTGCTCCGCGTTGCTCTCCAGTCGGTTCCTGAAACAATTCAAATGTTTAAATAACATACTTTTCACTGGCTTAAGGAAATAAATAATAATGTATTGGGAAATTAATTTATTTAAGATTCAGTACTGATAATTGCTGGCAACATTTAATAACAATAATAATAATAACCACACCAAGACACACTCATTGACTCAGCCCTGCACTAAGATATATTCTTGTATTGTAGGCACTAAGCAGTGTTATGGTATATACTACATAGATAAGAGTACATCCAAGACCGGTAAGCGAAGCAATGCGTCTTGCAAATAACACAAAGTCCCGCCCCCGCCGGGATTCGGGATTTACTTTATTTGAATTGCCAAATTGCACAAACGAATAAGAATTTTAATAAAATCTAATTTACTCTTTAAAATATAATGTTATTGAAATAAAAGTTATCCAATTAATTAATCCACGATAACAACCTGTCGTAAGAAAAATAATTTCTACTGAGGAAAGACAAAAATTATGGCCGGCCTTCGGTTAAAACTTAAGATAAAATTAGCCTAAAACGACCCTAAAACAATTAACATAAAGCACAGAATACAATAAGAACTTTCACTTCAACTTGGTATGTACAGTGCCCGGATAGTATTTGTAAGAGCTTTAAAGTTAAGGCAGTAAAGTTGCTTTTCCCCTAACTTTTTAAGGAATGATGAGCGTAATTCCACTCTTTATGAGAAAAGTTGCAATGATTTAAGTTACAACTCCAAAGGTCTGGTGATTTAGATAAAATAATTATTAACCTAAGGCTAGGAAATTAAATATTCCATGCAAGTGAATACTACAATTTTATATAATGTTTTTTTAAGATGAAAATGCAGTGAATATAATTTATTGTAAGGACCAATTATTTTTCTATCTTCACTTTAGAAGCGAAACTTTTTCGTGATTCGATTTTGGAAGTTGCCATAAAACTTGAATCGCAGACTTAATATTATAAAATCCTTGCAGCGGTACTGTACTCCTGAGTTGACTCCCATCCTAACACGCCTGTATCGCCTCTCACTTGAAACTGGAGTTGTTCCCAAGTCGTGGAAGCTAGCTAACGTGCAGCCTGTGCCTGTGAGGAAGCCGTGCCGACCCATCTAACTATAGGCCCATTTCAGTCACTTCTGTACTCTGTAAGACTATGGAACGTGTACTGAATAATCGTTTCTTCGGCTACCTTTAAGACAATGATCTCCTCAGTGACCGTCAGTTCGGATTCCGCCGAGGTCGGTCTACTGGGGATCTTCTTGTGGCGTACACACCTTTGGAGCGAGGCTATAGAGAAATACGGTGAAGCCATTTCATTGCCTGCCGATGTGTTCCCTGACCAATATAACTTGGGCCTCTTTAAGGCAAGAGTGAATAGGTTTCTCCTAGGCAGGCATGATCCACCTTAGACCTCATCGCCGCTTAACATCAGGCGGGTTTGGGGTCAAATGCCTGCCTGGTCTTGAATAAAAAAAATCGTTAAATAAAGTAGTTTCATCAAAGCATTGCCCCGTCGCTAGATTTTAAATAATATTATTTAAACTAGACCGCTTTAGGGGTTGCTTGGCGGGAAAGGGAAGTGATAGTAAAAAAAAAAACACATATTGTATCAGAAGAATTCAATGCTTGAAAAATGCTAGTGTTTTAACCAGTGAATATCTGTAGTGCTGTACAAGTGTGGAGAACGAGAAATTCGACGATATAGCTGCTCTTTTCGTCGTCTCCCAAGTAACCTATTACGAGCTTACAGTAACCGTACTAGCATGTTACTGTAGACACAGATTCATTATCTCCTCATTATTTCATTTCTCATCTAAAATTGATAATAAGTTATTTAACTCTGGGAAAATAACTTATATAAACTTATTGCCATAATGATGGCAATGGCATCAAAAGAAAAAAACGCATTTTTTACATAAAAAAACATTTTCGCTTCACTTTTCCCAATTAAACTTATCCAGAACAAGCGTAAGGCGCTTACGTGAAAGCTCAAACAAACTTCGCTGAAAGAAGGATCAGTCGAACCACATCAAAGACAAAAACAATACAGAGGAACAGGGTCACCACAAATATGTGCAGCATCTCGTTGGATCTTTAAAACTGCCATTGCTTTAATTACAGACATACATTTGTGATCTCCCTGATCCGGTGGTATTTGAATAATTTTAATATTTCCTACAGCTAGACTACTTTAAAAGATTTTGTTTCTCTTATCCGGCAGAGATGTTGACAAAAAAAAATTAAACTAAAATATAAAGCATTTGGTCAGTGTGTAAACGAATTTGCATTAAGGATTATAAAATTAATTAAAATGCGTTCTGAATTTTTTCACGCTTTGCTCACGCTATGCCAGACAAGTTAAAATTATTTTTTATTAAACAAAATTTTTCGAAGATACTTTTTGAAAAAATAATACCTACATTTTCCCGGAAAAAGAAAAAAAGGAAAGATTTTTCCCGATTTTTACCCTGATGAGTATTCTGAGCTGTTGGTAGATTTATAATTTAGACATTTTATATAAGATATTTCAAGTCTATTTTAATTAAAAACACTTAAACATCGACTGTGCATTAGTTTTAAAATTCTGTACGCTGAATTTTTCCCAATCTCTTTTTGAAGTAGTCACGTAATACACTCAGCTACTGGTTATTCAGGTTAAGGGTTGGAATTCTTGTGGTTTCACCCTCTGCGGTGGAAGGACCTTTGACAGATTATCGTGTGTTGCCAGCCCTTAGTATACAGCGTGATTTACATAAAGCTGGTAAGGTATCAGGCTAGTTTGTTATACGGGGTGTTCTGAATAATTTGATATTGAAGTCGAGGTTTTGGACAAACATTGACATTTAATCTTAGTAACGTTGAGTGCGTCAGGTTAGGTTAAGATTTTTCATTTATTAACATTTATCAGGTTTATTTTTGGGTTGCCTGGAAGGATTGCGTGAAATGAAATCAAAAATTACGAAAAATACCCCGACTGGACATATTTGCGCCCATTTGATTATTCATTCCCACTTTCACCCCCCGTAACTTTTGAATGGAGGAACCGAAATCGAACAAACATAGCTATAATCATGCTTGATAAAGTCACTTTTCAAACAAAAAAAACTACATCCAAATCACTTTATTCATTCGAGTTATGATGCTACAGACAGACACGCCAAACTTATTACCCTTTGTTGCGTCGGGGCTTCTGCATTCATTTATTTTGTTATTTGTAATGGAAAAGCTTCACGATTATTTCTTTCGATTAAAAGCCAAAAAAATTCAAAACGCAACGAAGTTAAACGCAACGTTTTGCTGATTTTCTATTGAAAATCAAAAAAATCTGACGTAAATTATTATTTATTGTTTGTTTATACATATTAAGGTCAGTTCCTTTTTTTCGGAACCCTTTCCGAATTTAAAAAAAAGTAAATAACAAGAGATTACGTCTAATTATTAAAACGTACAAACAAACAAAAGGCATAGGCGTGTATAGGAGATGGGCGAGTGGGCCGACACCCCCCCTCTCGTATGGTCTAGTGCCCACCCCAGGATGTTGGGTACCGATTAGAAATTCTATGATGTACACCAAAATACTGTCTTGTCACAATTTATATATATATATATATATATATATATGTATTAACTTACATAGATTCGATACCGAGATGAGGCAACTTCTGCTGAGGGAAAGTTCTTACTCTGTCAATTTTATTAAATCATAATTATTGACTTGACATGTAATTTAAACTTGTAAATATATTTTTTTCTCCAAGTTAATTTAAAAATTTAATCTTTAAAAACAGATTTTTATATTTAATTTATTATTGTTTCTCATTACTTTTATATTATAAATATTTTTATGTACCTAGACAATTTTATGTAGTAAAATTATTTTTTAGATTTAGTTACTTTCAGACACGATTATTATAAATTGGTAATGAATAAATGAAATGAAAACTATAATAAGTGTAAAGTTATTTATGAGTTATGATATTAATCGCACCAACTCACTGACTGTACATTTAGTATCAACTGCCTCATCGCATCAGCCATGATACATCAGGGGCCAGGCCTGCCCTGAGTAATAACCAGTGAGAAAAATAAATATGCCAATGGTCACAGGAAGTCATTTTACAACATTGTTACAGTAGATCCTGCTTAGTTGATATCAGAGTAACATTTATTACTGGGTAACTTTATTTTCTCGTAGTAAAAGGGACTTAAAGCCGCCATCTTGTTTTATTTCCCGCCGAAATCACTAAACAGCGCCGTTTTACTGGGCCACGTATGCATATCGCTTTTTATTGGCTCTGAGGCGTGGTGCCACTTTCAGATGTTTCAATTTTTAAATCATTCCAGTACATTTATTTCGACCAGTTGAGTCTGGTTGGAATTCAAAGGGTAATGTTAAAACCATCCGACATTTAAACCTAAAAATATCAATATCCTCAGAATTCTATGCTGAACAAGGAAAACAACGTTTATATTAAAATAAATTATTGTTAAATTTCTTTTCACGAGAAAAAATACACGCAAGCTTTCCTATAATAATATGACCTCCATGTATACTAAATAAATAATTTATATATGTATAAAAATATCCATAATCAAAGAGCAAATTCATCACGCAGATACCTGCGATAGCTTTACAAACCGGGATCATAGCCAGCGTTTTAGATCGCCACATCACATACAGGTCGGACACTGTCAATATTGCCACGCATAACGCGGTAAAGGGATCCAGTTTTACGTAAATATTCACGTTATCGCGATATTGTTCTACCGTATTATGATATCTTAGATCAGTTTGTTACGTGCCTTAACCGACCAACTCGGCCCGACAGGTCGACGGTTCCAGTTTCTGGTGCCCGTAAGTTGTAGCTGTCATGTTCCTCATTGTGCTCGGATAGTGGCGACAGATTCGCAACCTGTCACACTCGGACTCAACATAAACATGCGAGATGCGGTGTTTAACACCTCTGTCTACCCCTCTTGAGGGATTAATTATAGCGTGAGTTTAACTATAGATAGTGTGACCCCAATCCCGCTAACACTCACACCATAACCTGCCAACGTTTTACGTGCAATCGAATCGTAGTGAAACCCCCTTTATATCCACAGATATGTGCTTTATCAAAGGCAAAACATATCTCAGCAGTACTGGAGGTATTGTAAATTTTTTATTATTGCAACCATTAACTGTAAAGTGGGTCGTTAAACCATTTCGGTCTACATTCAGGCTGTTAAAACTAGATTTTACATATATTTGTTTGATCATATCTATTGTTTTAAAATCTCTTGTACTAGGGGAAACCCTTTACGTAAAAGGGGTAGGGTCAGGGGTTCGTAGTAGTCAACCTCTATATGGGCAACGCATTGGTAGTGCTTTTGGCGTTCAACGACATCAGGGGCATCATCGTGTCGTCGCAGCATCACTTTCCAACAGGTGAACAGATTGCTTGTTTGCCTTAAACGTTGTATAAAAGTTTTAACCTTCGTCGAAGTATCTTTACTTCAAGGGCTTTAGAAGAATTAAATTGTAACACTTTTTATCAGGGCACGCCCTTAGGATGACGTGGTAGCTCAGTTTGTTACGTGCCTTGGTTAAACGACCGACCCGACCCGACAGGTACGAGTCTCGGGTCGCCGTGCGTTGTAGCTGCCGTGTTTCTCATTGCGCCCGGATAGTGGCGACACATTCGCTACCTGTCACACTGGGACTCAACATAAACATGCGAAATGCGCTGTGTAACATATCGACCTACACCTCTAGAGGGATTGATTACGGCGTGTATTTATGTGTTTTATTTTTAGCGACTAGTTGACTGTCAAAATAACTACGACCGATTTAAAAAGCAATGAATAAATTTAATAAACAACTTTATTCCCTTAAAAAAGGAAAAACAAATCAATAAATCAGCTATGTTATCAATCATGGAGCTTGTCAACTTCGAATGCGAGAATTTCAGTGAAAGTTCCTAAGCTGGAATTAATTAAGGAAAAAAATCCGGTGAAGTGTGAGTCGACTCGACACGATGGGTTCCAGATGGATATTTAATCTTATAAGATTATAAGATTAAATATACATTTAAGATAATTTAATAAAAGATACAAGAGCAAGCATAAAAGGTTTATAAATCATGTTTTTAGTATTTGTTGTTATAGCGGCAACAGAAATAGATATCCTTCGAAAATATCAAGAGTCTAGCTATTATTGTTCATGAGATACAACCCGCTGACAGACGGACAAACGGATAGCGGAGGCTTAGTACGGGGTCCCGTTTTTACCCTGGAACCCTAAAAAAGAATGACCGAAGGAAATTTCGCCTCACTCTGTACCGTGATGGCTTTCGAATGCAAAACGACAAACTTGACATAGTTCCGTCCCTTTCTTTCTCCTATTAAAATTTATAATAAGAAAGAGACGGCGGTGTTTTGGTGGGTTAAGGTGGTAATTTAACTGGGGGCCAAGAGAATTGTTTTTGGAACTGTAACGGCTCATTTTCCAATCGGACGAGTAAAACACAGTTTGAATTATGGCGGCGGAATGATTAATTCACTGGTAATAATTCCATAATAATTATGGAAGCCAAGGGAACGGTGAAGTTAAAAAGTTTACCTTTTTAGGGATTTTTCCTTTTTAGGTATTTTTCCTTTACAGGAACTTGTAGTCTAATACTAAATACTACCAAATACACTCACATGTGACATGTGTGGTTTTTAGCGACCTCGGTGGCGCAGTGGTGTAAACAGCCGACTGCTACGCTAGAGGTTCCGGGTTCGAATTCCGGCGGCGGTGGGACTTTGTGTTATTTGCAGGACGCATTGTTTCGCTTACCGGTCATGGATGTTGTATTCATATCTATGTAGTATATACCATATCGTTGCTTAGTGCCTGCGACACAAGTTCTTACGATACTTACTGCAGGGCTGAGTCATTGTGTGTGTCGTGATGTGGTTATTATTATTATCATTATCTACACCCAAGATTTTAGCGATTTTAGTTTATTCTTGGATTACCATAATTCTGATTTATTTTATACAATGAAAAACCTTTATTGGCATAAGACAAGCTTATTTCTCCTGTAACTTTTTATTTCTTAAGGCTGTGGTTTTTTGGTAAATTAAAAAAATATATATCTCGAAACAATTCACATGGATTGTTAACTCCAAATTAAACCACAGTCTTAAAATATAAGAACTAAAGAACTATATACGTAAATAGAAAAATCGATTTTGACAACATTTTAAATAAAAATTTAGACACATAATTTAATAACAACCTCCGCGGCGTTACAGCCGCTGCGGCGGAACTTTGCGTTACTCGCAAGACGCATTATTTCGGTTACCGGTCTTGGATGTAGTATTCTTATCTATGTAGTTTATACCATATCGTTGCTTAGCGCCTGCGATACAAGATTATATCCTAGTGCAGGGCTGAGTCAACGTGTGTGTCGTGATGAGGTTAAATTATAATAAAACAGATAATTCTTCCCCGTAGACGGGCGTTCCGAACCGGTGGTAGTTTACTCATTTTAACTCCACTTGAATAAAAACTTATTTGATTTTGATTATGAATCCAATAACAATCAATTGATTTTCTTAAAATGTATATAAAACAAATTGAACTTTAAAAGGTATTTCTCCGCAAACCTTCGATTCCTGACTTTGAAACTGATATCTTTCGTTTACGATCGGACGTTTCCGGGCAGTAATTTTTCAAAATGGCCGTTCCGTATTAAGTATGAATGTTACGGGGCGGGAGAATTGAAATTTCCAAACGTTATTTATTGAGCTGTCACGAGGCATTGAATATTAAATGATGAATAGTAAGAATTAAAAAAGGAAGTATAAATTATCCTCGCTACGAGAGAAGGGTTCATTTTACAACACTTAATGAGTTGTTTTTTTTTAGGATAACTAAAAATAACATACTTATTAAAAAAAAAACAGATATTTATAGTGTAAGTATTTTAAAACGCTGATAATAAAGGTGTGTAAATAAAGGCTTTATTATTATTATTAAAACTCTGATAATAAAGGAATGTAAATAAAGGCATTATTATTATTATTATTATTAAAGAGTTGTTTTAACATAACGTGTAATACATACCTGAGCTTCATATAAGTTTTATTTACACCTAAGGGTTTGATATAAATACTCGATGTAGACTATCTTCAAGATATTGTTATAGAAAATCAATGAAAAAAGAGCATTAGATGATCTATTTATCGCGCCCTATTTATTGATGTATTTAAGTTTCAGCCTTTTTCTTATATATTGTTTTTTTTTTTCTCCGCGGCGCAGTGGTGTAAACAGCTAAATGCTACTCTAGAGGTTCCGAGTTCGTATCCCAGCGGGGGCGGAACTTTGCATTATTTGTAAGACTCATTGTTTCGATTATCGGTCTTGGATGTAGTATTCTTATCAATTTAGTATCATAGTTTGTATTTTTACAAAATATTTTCTTTCATTTTCTACTATTATTTCCATTAATTTTAAATGTATTTATGTGTAATGCTAACAAATTGAACATTGACTTACGCGGTTTGGGCTCGGTCCCACCTATCACGTAAGTACGTTTTATTACTGCGTTGTGATCACAATATATCATCAGAACCAATGAAGCTTAATACAATGTTTGACCGTCAATACATATATGGTTACATAACAAGCTCTGTTATATACTTGATTACAATATCAATAATCGGATGAGATATCGCTATGTAAATAATCCAGCCAATATACATGACCTAGCTGCCAATATATTACAAAATCTACATATATAATATCGCATACCGTATGCATACGCCTCACTAATATGAGAAATTATTGCATTTTGTATGTTTGTTACTCGGTCACGCAAAAACGGCTGAATGGATTTAGATAAATTTCGCAAATATATTGTTTATAACCTTGATTCACTATAATACTTTTTATCAGAAAAATTGCAAGATTCCTCAAGGATAAAAAAACTTATCAAATTTGAGTCGGACTCGCAAATTATGAGTTTTTTCCCACGTTTTTATACACTCACTTTCTTGTTTGTTTGTTTGTCGTTCCGGTTGGATTTTTGCAACTCAATTTTGAGGCACTTCCCGATAAGCTAGCAGGCTGAAATTTTCAGGGTAGCTTCAAACCCGATGACAATTCAATTTAAAACTATGAAAACGGCTGGACCGATTTTGATAAAATTTGTATGGAGTGACTTTTGAGGCAGAAAAATTAATAGATTTAAAAAATCTAAAAACCCACGTTTTTAAATGTCCTAAAAATAAGAAAATAACCCTACGGGGCTGAAAGAGGGGCCACTCAAAACGTGGGGCGTATCTTCTAAGTTACACCCACGATCTATACACGTCATGTAAATATATCCCATTAATAATCCCTTAAATAATATACGTTTAACTACGTTTTGAGTGGCCCCTCTTTCAGCCCCGTAGGGTTAGTTTTAACGTGGGTTTTTTAGATTTTTAAATCTATTAATTATTTTTCCATTTATATAAGATTTTTAAATTTGAATTTTTTTATTTCCTAATGTTTTTATATATTTATATATTCTATTTTGGTTCATGAGATACAGTCCGCTTATAGACAGAAAGACGGCGGAAGTTTAGTTACAGGGTCCCGTTTTAAAACCATTGAAAAAGCTAGTTAAAAAAATAAAATAATACAAACACACCACGCAACTATGGTACGGTACAATACGATATAATGGTAAAAAAATTCACAATTGTACTAAAAAAGCGAAAAAAAACTAAAAAACGAACGCGTATAAAAATGTTTTTATTCTTCAGCATTAATCATTTTTATTGACTTCCATGAAAACGTGTAAAAAATTCCAGCAAACACTTTGTTCGCGTTTTGATAGTGGATAGTTTAAAAATTAAATTTTTCATGCGAGTTTTAACGTTGAATTGGATGTTCGAATGTTTTTATATCCGGTATTTTATTCGTAAATCTGTATTTAGCAGTGTTTTAAAAAATCGGATTAATATTTTTCATATTCCCCTTTTTCAAATTCAAAGTAACAGTCACAGGATATCCATAAATAAATAAGATATAAGAGAAAAAAACCTTCTCCAGTATTTAAAAAAACTTTTAAAATAATTTAATACTATCAGTTTGACGACCTCGGTGGCGCAGTGGTGTAAACAGCCTAATGCTACGTTAGAGGTTCCGGGTTCGAATCCCGGCGGGGGCGAACTTTGTGTTATTTGCAAGACACATTGTTTTGCTTACCGGTTGGGGGTTGGATGTTATTCTAATCTATATAGTTTATAACATAACGTTGTTTAGTTCCTGTGACACAAGTTCTTACGATACTAACTACAGGGCTGAGTCAATGTGTGTGTCGTGATGTGGTTATTATTATTTTCAGTTAAGTTTTCAATTTGCTTCAATAATTGGAAATTCAGTAGGCATTTAATTTTTCATTATTTCTGTCTATCTGAAGAATCCATTAATCATTTTTCAACCGACCAAGAAACAAAGAATCTCAATTCAATACGTTTATTATGAAATGTGCTAATAAATAATAATGTACTAAGTATATTATTTCATTATAAGCTTTCTGGTCATTAATGTAGTATTCTTATCCATGTAGTTTATACCATATCGTTGCTTAGCGCCTGCGATACAAGATTATATCCTAGTGCAGGGCTGAGTCAATGTGTGTCGTGATGTAGTTTATTTATTTATTTTTATACTAAAAAAATTCAAACCTTTGGGACAATTTTAATTCAATAAGAACTTGTGTCACAGAAACTTAACAACGTTATGGTATGAACTACAAAGATAAAACATCCAAGACCGGTAGGCGAAACAATGCATCTTGCAAATAACACAAAGTTCTGCCCCCGCCGTGATTCAGACCCTGATCCATTAGCGCAGCAGTCGGCTGTTACACAATTGACATATGAAACAAATTTGAAACTTATGCATTTCTAATTGTACGTATGCATTCGCGGAATGTTATTAACGATCTTCGCAGAATTTAATCGAAATACGTTCAACAGTTCAGGCTTTCTATGTACAGAGTTACTAACATTTGATATCAATAAAGATTTTCATGAACTCTCATGTTCATTATTATAGGGAACTCCAGTTCAAACATTTTTTTTTTGCTCATTTTTTTTTAATTTATACTTTTTTTTTTGATTGGACGTAGTAAGTCAAGTTGTTACGTGCCCTGGTTAACCGACCGACCAGAACCGACAGGTCGAGGCTTCGAGTCTCGGGTTGCCGGACGTTATAGCTGCCATGTTCCTCATTTTGCCCGGATAGTGGCGACAGTTTTGCAACCTGTCACACATTCAAAATAAACATGCGATGTGTAACACCTCTGCCAACCCCTCTCGAGGGATTGCGGCGTAATTTTATGTTTTATAATTTGCATAAATATTTTTAGCTACCGTATCTATTCCAAGAGAGCCGCAAAAAAATTCTTATATCCTACCTGATAGCCATGCTCTTGGCTTTGAGATGGTGCCATCGTTGGTTCATCTCGTCCAGCCTCCTCTGCAGCATGACAGCATCTTCCTGGGACGAGAGCGACCCGAGCAGGCGTCGACCCGTCCCCGTGAGCGACGCGTACACATCACGGTGGGTCTCGATTTCTGATTGGAGGTCCTGGAACAAATTGGTGAATGATATGTAGTTACTTTACTACAATATTAATAATAATAACCACATAACGACACATTGACTCAGCCCTGCAGTAAGAATCGTAAAAACTAGTATCACAGGCAACGATATGGTATATACTACGTAGATAAGAATACAACATCCAAGACCGGTAAGCAATGCGTCTTGCCAAAGATCCGCCCCCGCCGGGATTCGAAACTGGAACCTCAACTGCGCTACCGAGATCGTCATTGTTTAATTATTGTTTTTTTAATTACCTGGGACTTATTCATTAATACCACGTGACATTACAGCCAAAACCATTTTCTTCAAAGCAATCTGAATGAAACATGTAGTTAAACTTGCTGACCCGGCGAACTTCGTACTGCCGGGTCCAATTGCGTTTTCAAACCATCCGGAAACCCATTACGATATACACACAAAATTTCATTAAAATCTGTCCAGCCGTTAAGGAGGAGTTGAGTGACAAACACACGTACAAACACACGTACAGAATAATTAAATGTTATTAATAAAGTATTTTAAACAATGGGTTATTTTTAAGCATTCTCGCATTTAATTTAAACTTAAACGCTTACTGACTTTTCGACAGCTATAAATCATGTGACGCATTGCTTCTTAAACCATTTAAAAAATATCCGATGAGACTGTAGCCAAAATTGAGAAAAAGACTCCGAAAAAAAAGGGGCCAGCTGCAAAACTATTATCTACGAGGGAAATCTTCCGAAACCTCCGTAAGTTTTATATAAACTCAACGAAATCCGACTGAGGCGACTCAAAGAGGTAAATGTATAAAGGTACACGAGGATTTTTAGAAAAATTCATAGCACTGAGTAACGTTCGCTCGACATAAGTGGGCAATTTGTTAGGCCGGCCGCACACGGGTGGGGTTATAAATGCCGAGCTGCTGGAGCACGATAGCTGTTAGGCTGGCTGCACATAGAGTTCTCAAGAGAGAGAAGCTGGATTAAAAGGTGATACTACTGCCACTATGTCCCACGACTACTACTCCAGTTCACCAGGATCAACAGTGGCGTCCTTTGATCGAATAATCAACTAATAATGCAGCGGTGCAATGAAGCAAAAGCTGTGCCCGGATACCCTACCGGCTGTCTTGGGACCCGCAACGAGCTTAATCAGAAGAAATAGAAGGCAGTAAGATATTAAAAAGGTTTGGGGTTTAAAGCAAAAATACGTTTCAATAACTAAATAAATAAATAACATTCGTAAGATTCATCACACTCAACTGACAGCGTATGACAGAGAAAGAAGTTTTGAATATTCAGAAATATCCGACACTATTGTATTGGAAAAAGAGAGAAAAAAAAAGTTTTTGACAATATCTCCATTCCGAATCATAATATGAAAAAAACGGTTATTAAACAAATTAAACTACGGACAATTTCCTAATAAAACGGCTGCAAAAATATCCTTAACAATTTTTTATAATTATTAATTGCTGCCGATATAACGTGTACAATGTTTACACATAAAAAGCTACGACTTGACTATCAAGCAGCAAGTTACCTTACCTTTATAAAACATGTTAAATTTAAATCCAGCCTTGTGCGTACAACCTTTACAGCAACGTAATACGGTGGGTCCGTCGTAACAATACTAGGAGCTTTCAAATCGCGCTATTCAAGGAAAACTAACCTTACAGACATACACAAAAGATATTTGTTGATTTCAGATGATAACAGAAAGCTCTGCTGCTCCCCACTGCACATATCTTGTTCATTTTTTGCTGGGTTCTTCCGCGTCTTTATATTTTGAAAATTATTACCCACTAAGACTAGTGAAAAGTTTATTTTTCTTTTTATTAAAATAAGGCAGGCATTTGTTGAAGTCTAAGGTGGAACGTGCCCAACCAGGAGACTATTGCCTTGCCTTAAAGAGCCCCAGGTTATATTTGATATTTGGCATAGAATTGCTCTCATTAATGAATTGTTTTGAATCATACCCACGCACTCTTTTACATGTATACGCAAACGATGCGATTTTTGCTACCTGAGCGTTTAATTGTTTGAATTTGTTACTAAATAAAAAATAAATTTCAAAAACGATAGAAAATGGTTGTTTGAAAAATGATGCTTGGGCATCAAGCAGACATCATGGGCAATCAAGCAGACGGCTGATGGAAAGTGATACCGCCGCATATTACATATACACGATGATGCCCATATAGAGGTAAAGATGTTATAGCACTCGTGCCGGTAATTACACTAGCTCTCCAATCCCTCGAACCGAAACACAGCGAACTGCTTCATGTTGGAAATAGAAAAGAGGGTGGTACCAATCCGGACGATTTCGCAGTTTGATCTACCACCTGTATTCCATTAGCTTTACATTGTAGATATTCTATTAGCTTAGCTTCTTACATAAAAGAGCCCGCTACACAATGATCGTTATATAGTATTAAATTTTATTGTTTAATGGCATTATATGTTTAGAAGTCACTCTTTTATAACAATTTGAGCTAAACCACTAGCCATTTTGGCTTCGGTATAGCCACCTTGCAGCTGGAAACATGACTAATATAAAAATGTTATTTTAAAGCAAATTAATTAATTTTATTAGGATCATTATCAGAAATTTACTTAACATCTAAAATAGTGGAACATTCTACGACTCAACAGCTACAATATGTTTATTTCAGACTGAATCAAATTCAACCTCCAATCAGACCTCTAGGGTCGCAGGCGATTGCCGTCGATAAATCTCACAGCCTATTTAGTGAGGGTTCCGACAATTTTTTACACAAGGAAGGGTCCGGTTATTTCACTACGTTACTCCATAACGAAGACAAATCCTCCAATATATCGT
Organism: Choreutis nemorana; assembly: GCA_949316135.1. Lineage (NCBI taxonomy): Eukaryota > Metazoa > Arthropoda > Insecta > Lepidoptera > Choreutidae > Choreutis > Choreutis nemorana. Next base: position 1,122,477 of record OX438615.1, on the reverse strand, counting down.
GGATAGAAGAGATTTCCTAAGGCCCTCGGACCTTACCGCGGAGGAAACAAAATGAATAATACAGTCAAATTAGTGAAAATAAGTCCAGAAAAGTTGGGTAGCTTTTCTGTTTTTTTTTTTAATGGAGTGATATTTTTTAAACAAATTCTTGGATAGTTTCTGATTTTATAAGAATTTTTTATTTGTTTTTTCTTACAGATAAATTTTTTGTTCAAAAGAAATTGGGACAGAATTGATAATAAAAATGTCTGAGTACGCTTTACATCACAATTTGAGCTTGAAATCAAATTTTGATGTAAATTATTTGTGTATCTAATGATTAATTAGCATTAATTTAAAAGTTGAGTAAATTATCATATATTTTGTATTTTATTAAAACATAATAGATAGTACAAATAATTTTTAAATTCATTATATTTTAAATATTATTTCAGACTATTTTAATATAAAACCTTAATTAAAAATATGTGTCTCTAAATTTTCTTTAATATTTGAGATTAAAAAATTGTGTTTGTTTATTCTATGTTAATGATTAATTTTATATGGACGTATATTTTAAAAATAACTACTTACGTAGGATAGCTTTTTTAATTTTCAAGACAGAACAATTTAAAAAAAAAACGGAATTTCTTAAAAACAATATAGGTGTTTTTCAAAGCATTTTAGCTGAGCCATCTTCGGAATCAAAAAAATAAAACGATTTATAATACGTATAAATATTTTTTTTGTAGCTCAATAGTGAATAGATTAAGATAGTTGCAATTTTAAGTGTGTCGTCGTCAACATTATGTTTATGTTTGTTTTAAAAAAACCTCTAAATAAATAAATACATGTTTTATGTAGGATAGAAGAACTCTGCGAGAACACTATAAAACACGCCATCTACCAAACAACCAAATATTTGTCAGAAAAAAAACTTTACTAAGCATGTTTTCGAAGTCCCTTTATGAAGCGAGAAACGGTAGATTTTTGGGTTTTCAGCACACAATATTTTCGAATATTTTACCTTAGTGTCAAGGGATATTAAACCTTAAGGCTATAAGGACAAAGGGCTGAAAGCCTGTGTTTTCAAGTATATAGTTGCTTGCTTAGCACCCGACTCGCATCCCTGTGTTTGGTGTTTTAACTTTGGAAACTCCGACGATATCGATAAAATAATTTTTTGAAATATCATGAAAATTGATCGACTTTCCACTTCTTGATTTTACAGCGCAGTCTTCAAACAAGGAGTATTGAGTTTGTAGCGTTGAACTTTATAATCCAGATATATTTCATGACAACAGAAAAAAAAGGAAAATCCATTTTGATTCATCACTCATGTCGTACAGAAATAGGAATTTATTCAGTCTTAAAATGTTTGGAAACATGTAAAATTAAAATCAAATATTAATAAACACTTTAAAAATATATGTATAAAATTAATTTCCTACAAGAATTGTTGAAATAAGCTTCTTGCTGTAAAGTATGGAAAATCTCACTAAACATTATTCGCCATATTTTAACTCGTGAACTAAAGCCAGAACTGTTATACCCAGGACTATTTTGAACTCAGTTCTGCCTGAAACTGTGAAACTGCCTACCTGTAATGGCGCTTGAAATTAGAGCATGGTTCACACCTTTTTTTTTGTAGCTTTTAATATTAAGGCGACAGAAGTTTATCGATAAATTCATGAGGTAAGTGCATCACTATTTGAGAGGCCTTAGAAAGGATGCGGCATAATATTGATGTTGTTTGCTCCACTTTATCTTAAGCGCGCGAGGGTACGATATATATTATGCGTAGTACATAACACTAAGTATATACCGCACATTGTTGTATTCAAGCGCTTGGAAGTTAGGAAACTTAAATTGTTATTAGATATTAATATGGATTAATCTCTTTAACTTCAAATATGCGATAGCATTAATGGGGAATTTACATTACTTTTAATTATTTACTTTAATTCGATGCCACATGTACACTCAAACCCGTTAGATTTTCTAAAATATATGACTTTTTAATTAAGTTTTAAAGCTTTATAGTCGTTGGTTAGACAGAGATATATCAATGACGTCAAAGTACACGGCCGCCATACAACTTGACTAAAAAAGTTGTTCATCAGAACAACCATTAAAAGTACCACCATAAACCCATTTAAACCATTAAAAGAAAATATAGCTATCTCGCTTATCACAGAGAGGTGTTTCACACCGCATTCCGTATGTTTATGCTGAGTCCCAGTGTGACAGGTTGCGAATCTGTCGCCACTGGCACAATGAGGAACATGGCAGCTTCAACGTAGGCTCCCCGAGACTCGTCAGGTCGGGTCGGTCGGTTAACCAAGGCACGTGACAAACTGAGTTACCACGTCTTTCCAACTACCTATCCATTTTCAATTAACTCTACATATTAACAAAAAGAGTTTTGATTAAGAATAGACTATCAATGTAGGCAGGGGCAAAAATTTACGGATTCTATGAACGCCAAAATACTTAAAACTTATCAAAATATATGACAAAACATGTTCCATTGAAATTCAATTGGGAGAAAATTAATTGGGGAAGTGTTTGTTTGAATGATAAAAGAAATAAGTCAGTAAGCCTATCCATCCAGCGAGAGGTACACAAAATCCAATTCCACTGTTTCATTCAAATGAAATAAGAACATCGGTCAGTATTTTGTACAAATTCTACGTAAAACTTATATTTTTAATAATATTAATATTATAATTAAATTTATTTAGGGTAATCGTCTATGTTGTTAGTTTTAATAAATAAACCACTATGTTAGTAGAAAAAAATAAATTTACTATAAAATATACATAACAAATGCTTTTTTATTTAATTCAGGTAATTTACTACATATTTTATATGTACGAAATATTCTCTTTAAAGTAATTATATTACTATCCACACACTTATAGTAGTTTTATTATCATTATTTTTTGAAATGCTAAGCATATGTTTTGACTTCATACGATATTTAAAAGTGGTTGCTCTGTTTATGATTTGATGCCCTTTGCCTTTCCCGACAAAAGGGAAGAACGAAACCGAAAAAAGTTAAAATAAATTACTAGTGCTGCTCTCTAGTTGAGTAAAGGCATTATTAACTCAAAGTGAGAAACTAATTAAAAAAATTCTTTAACATGGGCGACGCATTGGCAGCGCTCTTGGGGTTCCAAACAAGGGCATCGTCTAGTCAATAGGCGGTATCACTTTCCATCAAGTAAACTATCTGCTTGACTGTCCATGATCTATTAAAAAGGTTAAAAATATATACTATAATTAAATCAGTTTTTTTTAAATTATATGCCAAATTTGCACCGAAAAAGTTCGCTGTTCCGGAAAACTTCAATATTGATCAGTTAAAAATTACGAAACGGTAATCAACGGTCACCAGACAAACACGCCGCGTACAATACGACCACCAAAGTTTGTGAAATTTTTAATTAATTTTACCATCGATCCCGGATCGTGTATTTCGATTCAAATTAATTATTTCATTTTACCGTCCGTAGTACTGCCGTCTGATATTTTTGGGGTTCCGTACCGGTATGGTAAAAGACCCTTAATAAGCCTCCTCTGTGTCTGTCAGCGGGTTGTATGTCATAGACAATTATAGCTAGACTCTTTACAAAAATGTCTGTGGCCGCTATAACAACAAATACTACAAAAATAGACATTAAAAATTAAAGCTACAAAAAAACTTGATTGTATAGGATTTTTTCCCTTGCTCTTGTATGTTAGAAGAAATTTTTATAATAATAATAATAATAACCACATCACGACACACACATTGACTCAGCCCTGCAGTAAGTATCGTAAGAACTTGTGTCGCAGGTGCTAAGCAACGACATGGTATATACTACATAGATGAGAATACAACATCCAAGACCGGTATGCGAAACAATGCGTCTTGCAAATAACACAAAGTCCCGCCCCCGCCGGGATTCGAACCCGGAACCTCTAGCGTAGCAGTCAGCGGTTTACACCGCTGCGCCACCGAGGTATACACACCGAACATATTTAATCTAATAATGTGGTACGTAAGTTTTAGCGACAGTAACAAACATCCATACATGCATACATTCCTACAAACTTATGCGTTTAAAATCTTTGATATATAATCGTGTTAAAGTAAAAATAATTGTAAATGGACAAAGTCGCGGGACATAAGAAAATTTAATTTTGTATAGGCGGAGTTTCGTAGTGTGCTACGGTTCATTACTACGTTGTAGCACGCGTAGTAACCCGTAGTCATTATCGTTTCGTTCGTTTCCTCTATTTAAGTATGGAATCATAGAAATTACAAACTACTAATCCGATAAAGATACAAATTTTATTCCTACCAAGGCTTCGTTTAGCTTTTAATAAGCGATATTGTAATTAATTATTACTATGCTAAAACCCATCCATCTCGCCTTGTCTCTTACTGTGATATATTACTTGCCAGATTCACCCCACTGGCTATGGTCGATTTTTGTCAAAGACTACATAATATTTATAAAACACAGATAGGACTCTTTTTAAATGGGATTTATGTATTAAATATAGTTGGAGTTGGGTTGGTAAGAACTGGAATATAGATTTTGGTGAATTTAAATTTAACAGCCATAAGTAAAAATTTTATTGCCTTTTTTTTGTTGATAAAAACCTACGCAGCACTGGTACGTTATTTTTAAATAAAAAAAATGATTTTTTTTGTTTTAAGAAAGCAAAGAAATATCGGTATCATAGTCTACTTATTTTATTTATTTAAATCAAATACACCATCATAACAGTTACGTACCAATTCGATAGTGCAGTGAACAATAATAGATACAATTAAATTAAACAATAGATAATAAAATCACATTATACAACATTACAAATAACATCAAATTGATTAATTGTTCCAATTGTTTTGATTACGATGGAAGTCCGAATTCACAAAAGTATTTTATAAATTCAAAAAAATAAATAAAAATCTAATAATTATAATATCTAATTATAAATGTAGCCACTTTCGTGAATTCGCTCAACGAACAATGTTTCGAAAAATTTCATCATCCACCCTGTTAAGATGCTGTTTGGTTATACCAATAAATATACCAAAGACATAAAACCTCAGCCTTTGAATTCGGTGATAAAGACGAACGGTTGAAAAAAAAATCATTTTTGACAGCTTAAGTATGTCGACCTCGGTGGCGCAGTGGTGTAAACAGCCGACTGCTGCGCTAGAGGTTACGGGTTCGAATCCCGGCGGGGGCAGAACTTTGTGTTATTTGCATGACGCATTGTTTCGCTTACAGGTCTTGGATGTTGTATTCTTACCTATGTAGTATATACCATATCGTTGCTTAGTTCCTGTGACACAAGTTCTTACGATAGTTACTGCAGGGTCAATGTGTGTGTCGTGATGTGTTTATTATTATTATTAAGTAGACTAGAATAATAAAAAATCTGTCCACTCTACGTCTAAAATCTATGTCCGGTCACAGGTGTGCGTTAACCTGGCGCGGCTATATCGTTAAACGGATACTTCTTAAGTCCGTTACACTGGCGGGACCGGTTAATACTTTATTAACTATACCCGGTTCCGGGTAACTCACTTGTAAAGGCTGAAATACACCAAATTACTAAGTCATGTTATTATTATTTTCCTAATTAAAATACTTACTTTGGTGACTTAAATGTTTTTAGATGGATTAGTAAAATTCTATTCATCGGCTGCTATTTTAAGGACAATATCTTAAGACATTATCTTTAAGATTGTATCCATCATATAAGAATCGAATTGAATTTATTGTATTTTTAATTTGTTCTTTAATTAAATCAATTCGGTTGCAATAAAGTCTGCACTAATTACAGTCTGTTTGTGGAAACCGTATGACATTTTTCATAGTTACATATTCTACAACTTCCCACGAACAGCAGTAGGATTTGGTGTGATCAAGTCTTTAAATTATTGTATAAATTTTACACCTGATCCCTTACAACATAACTGGATGTAATCATTACTGCTAAGGTTAATGTCACTATGCGTAGGTACTTTAAGTTAATGGAGATGTAAAATTTATAGCAGTTGTGAAGTTATGTCGCTTCTCTTGTACGTTTTGATCGTTATTTTTGTTAAATATATTATATTGAAACATGAAAATATTTAAACAAATGTTAGATTCAATTTTATAAAATTGTGAACACAAAAGTATACTCGTATGAAGTGCTTGGAAATTTACCGTTTATTTTGGGAAGCTCAAAAGTCTAATTTTTATATTATCATTAATTATTTTCTACTTTCCCATTTTTCGGAGTGAAATATTAAAAACTTAACGTGTTCTCATTTAAGTTAATCGCAAAATGAATAGCGGAGCGAGAAAGTTGGAACAATTTCAAAATGTTCTCAAATATCACTTTATTTTGGATTCTCACTGACACGGGAAATGTTACGCGCGAGAAATTTAATTTTAAAACTCTAAATGTTCTTGTTTTAATTTTTAAAAAGATTACTTTTGTAATTTCAGAATGCAGGAAAGTTCTTTCTGAGATGGTGTAATATCTGGTGATTTAATTTATTTTGCGTCTCTAACTTGGTTTTCCGAAATTATTGCAGCATGAGGTTACTAAATAAGGAGTTAAATGTTTATTTTAAGGTATTACGTGCGTGGTGCCTTTGATATTGCAAACTATAAATTAATGCGACTTACCATCAAGCTATAAGATTGTTTGCCACCTTTATCATTAATAAATAAAACAAAATCCACTAAAACTTGAAATATAATAATTCCTAACTACATACGTCATGAAAATGTTAACCTTTCAAAACACGTAGACCAATCACACAACGTTTAAACCATTTTGAAGTTTGTTGCATTATTCAAATCAAAAGTAAAGGGAAACCGTAAATTAAGTGCCAAAAATTATCTAACTCCGTAACCAACGTGTGACTAAAATATATAATGAACAGGATTAGTACAGCGCCACCCGGATGTCAACCGGACAAAATGGCCGACAGTTTTCGCTGACAATTAACATAATTTTACGAAGTTACAAAATTTGTCACGATCCCTGATTTATTGTATGATTCCCTGATTTGGGTTTGATTTTGAATTTTAAATTAAACGAATTAAACTTCATTTGATATTTCAGAACTTTTGTACTATTAACACCATCATTATAAATCCTTTCATACCAATAAAATTAAACATAAAGCGAAACAAATATCCCTTTAGAGTTTTATCTAAAACAAACGAAAAAAACAACAACCCGAATCCCTGGAAGTGAATAAATCAAGTCGCAAACGACTGCAGAACCGGATCAGGCGGGTAATCCTCGGGCTGGTTGAACCGGTTGTAACCAGTATTAACTGAAAACCCGGATATACCGAACCCGGGCACCTGCGATAACGACCGGCAAGGACATGCTCCAATGGATACGAAAACACGCTTACAGATTCACAAGTTTCAATTGGAATGGTCGGAAGAATTGATTCTTTAAATTTTAAATTTAAAAGGGTATTTCTTGAGTTACGTGCTAGAGCTGAGCTGGCTGATGCTCGAATGGTTTTATATTTTATTTCCCCACATGATTAGAATTTAATTTAGTTGAAAGCTTAGGAACTTTTCTATTGACATTATAAATGTGAGTTAGGATGTTCGTTACTCAATCACGCAAAAACTGCTGAAGGGGTTTGGATGAAATTTGGGACTCACATAGCTTACCATCCAGAAAAAAATATTAGGTGAGGGATATAAAACGAAATCGACGCACATGAAATCGTGCCAAAGTTAGCCACTAAAATGTATCTGTTCTGATTCAAAATCTTAATGACAAATTTATAAAAAAAATCTATCCGGATTTTGGAATCATTTTTAACATTTATTTAGTCAATTAATATAATTTGTAAACCAGTTCCTTAATCAATGTTAATTAATCTTCAGTAATCAATGATTCAGTAATCTTCAGTAAAAAATAAAAAATCTGAGTGCGAGATGAAATATATATATATAAAATAACTGAACAGAAATACTATCTGGATAATATATTTCACGTAACTTTCCTCTCTCTATTCATAAAATCAAATAAAACGTTTTTATATCCTTAAAAAGAGAGTTCAAATTCAAATGGAGTAGGAAGATTCAATAAATAAGCGATGTATAATTTAAAGTTGTCCGATATAAAATTGAATATCTTTATGAATGTTAATATTCAGTTTGCATTCAGAGGAGAGCGGGGTGAAGTGGCACGTCTTACCCGGTTCAACGTGATGCGGAGAACCCGGTTATCAGTTCTGCAGGAGCAGCGATATGGTATGCAGATTGAATTAAAAATTTGCTAATTTAATAAATAACAGAGATATATTTGGGTTTTAATTGCCCTTAATTAAACTTTCGTTACATCATGTCTTTGGGAATATTTGAAATTAAAAGTTAAGGTCTTGTCCTCAGATAAATTTAAAAAGGGTTTATTTGAATCACACTTTCTGGTGAGATAAATGAAACGACCAGTCAGCTAAATAAGGGTTGGTGGTATTTGCTCATTTAGCTTATAAAAAAGGCTCTTAGTACATTCAATGATAAAATGTCTCACTGAAGCCTTGTCTCGTCAATCAAAGACAGAAAAAAATGCTATTCATTGAAATATCTTTTATTACTTTAAGGGATGATGCTTGATAAAATCTTAAATTCTATTTTATTATAAACGCGTACAAACGTTTAGGCACATCAAATGTTTTTACTCGAAATAGTTGAACTTTTTAAGTCATCATTTTGTAATTCAATTTATAACTTATTAATACATAATTTATTAATAACTTATTAATTTAGTAATTAATTTTGCTCATAAATTTGTGATTCGCGCTGTATGAAAATTAAGCCGCTGCTCCTTTTAATATTGAACCGGGTAAAGCAGAGTGAACCGGGCGAAAACAGCTGCTCCCGGTTAAAGGCAGGTGCGGCGTTTCGTGGTGATGTTGTTTAGTAGTTTTGACGTGCTCAAAATGCACAATTCCAATCGGGACGTGTTCGCAAGTAATAGTTTACATTCAAAACACTCTGATTCTGTTTTAGCATTCCCAGTTCCTGGCGTTTGCGTTTTATTAACTTTTTATGCAAAAAGGGAAATGTATGAAGCAGTTTTTTTTTTGTTTTTGTTATTTAAAACACCTCTTTGCTCTGTCCTTTACGCTTTTAAAGCTACTGCGTCATAGTTTTTACATTCGTCTTTATCAATTTTCTCTTGGTCTTTTATCTTTGACGTGTAGGACTAATTGTTATGTCGGATATAATAAAAATCATGGTTTGATCATCTGATTTGCCAAACATGTAAAAAATTTGTTAAACTGGTGTTGTTGTATGAATTATACTCCAAAAGAGCCTTTAGTCCGATGAATATTCAATATTTTTTAATAGAGGACATTCGGGCTAGCTGTTCACCTGAAGGAATGTGATATCGACACATGGACACCTGTAGAAAAAAAAATTGTCAGCAGATGCGTTGCCGACCTTTAAAAAAGGAGTTAACCCTTTTTTTGAAGGTATAAATACACACTCTATAGCACAGATTTTTGTCTAATTATCTCACTAAGTGGAGATTCTATGTCAAAAACTTTTTCAGTTTTTAACTTAATGCGTTTTGAGAAATTTTATCAAGAAAAAACAAAATATTGGAAAATCCATTCGGAGACAGAAACTTCCAAAATGATAAACCAGTGAAAACTTTCACAAAAGAAAAGTTTTCAAGTTAAAAAAAAACACAATAGTGACTCTGGACTTGCGGAATGAATATAAAGTCGAAAAGTTGAAGCTTCTTAACTTTAACGTTTTTGTATTGAATAATGTGATTTTTTTTTTAATTTTCTATAGTAGCTTTTGAATAATAAAAACCAGCATTATGGGTGAGCTGCACCGAAACAACTTAATAATAATAAATAAATCCACATCACGACACACACATTGACTCAGCCCTGCACTAAGTATCGTAAGAACTTGTATCGCAGGTGCTAAGCAACGATATGGTATACACTAAATAAATAAGAGTACAACATCCAAGACCGGTAAGCGAAACAATGCGTCTTGCATATTTGCAAGTCACAAAGTCAGACAAAGTCCCGCCCCCGCCGGGATTCGAACCCAGAACCTCAAGCGTAGCAGTCGGCTTTTTACACCACTGCGCCACCGAGGTCGTCATTGAATGTTAAAGTTAATTTAAAATTATTATTCATGTTGTCCGAACCGGGGCATTGGTTAAAGTAACATGGTGAACCTCATCGTTAGTGTTATTGCATTTTGTGACTTCGTTTTAATTAAGAAAAATTTACGTATTTTTTGTTAAAAGGAGATTGAACGTTAGTCTGGTTTAACATTAGTTATCGTTAAATTTATCTTGATACAACTCACTTTAAGCGTTAGATACTATAATTTTGTCATACAATAAACAATTTTGTTTACTCTTGTCCCGTATTAGCAAAATTCAAACGCCCTGCGTCACCCCGAATATTAAGGGAATTCATTAATATTCATAGGTTGGAAAGAGATAACTAGCTGTTCCACATGTCAGACGTTTTTAAATTAATTTAGTTAAGGCGAAGCGGGCGAGTCCGCGACGCACGCTCGAGTTGAATGTTAATTTTATTTGCAATTTTTATACGTAGTTAATTCCAATTACCAAATGAATGTAAATTAAGGATGTTTCGGTTTCATTTTGACCTTTTGTTTTGTCTTTTTTTAAAAGGTTCATTAAATTTTAAATCATTATTTACCTTTTGAATTTTGCTCGGTGAAATTTGTTACTTTCATTGACTTAATATTGCACGGAAATATTTATTCACTTCAAAAAGGGAATTGACAGTTGAAATTTGTTGAAATTTTATTAGATTATTATTACGACGATTATTTTCTTCTAATACATTCTAAAAAATTCTACGCGTTTCAGTGTATTTTCGAAGTTGTAATCGATGTTAACTATAACAAAACCCCCCACTTATTTTACTAACGAAACGAGTTAGTAAAGCATGTGGTATTTTCTCAACCAAAATTTCTCTGATATCCTGATTAAAATATATTAGCTTAGCGCGTAATCTGTTTGACCTCAGCTAATTCTGTTTCTATTTACACACGTACGTACGCAGTGGTTAGTCTCAATTTAATATTACTCACATAACCGAGTTAACCGGTTCCATGTCGTAAACCTAACCCTTATTAGATTATTTCGCGGAGCTCGTGAATAACATAGTTATAACCGGTTTATTTGTAATAACTTTGGAAAAAAACTCACCATCTCGAAGTAAGTGAATTCTGCCAACAGCAAGTAATTGATGTGCAAGAACCTCGCATCTTCGCAAGACCTCGATTTAATCCTATATCCTGGTTTACTATAACAATATCTATAACCCGTATATTGAAAATTGTCTATGTCCACTTTAAGCGCCCCTTTAAAATCCCAGTCACCACCGCAGCCGTAGCACAAGCCTTTGGTAACGAATCTCTCCCACACGTCTGACGGCCATTTTGTTAGACGACCCGGTTTCAGTCCGTTATCCGGTTTCGACTCAGATTTGATCCGGTTTTTGTGGAGTTCCTGGCTTGCGATTAATTGGCCTAACGCTGCTAGGCCCGCCCTCGCTTGGCCGTTGCGAGGGCGGCCGGGCCATGTCCCGCCGGTGCCTTGGAGCCTTAGGCCTTGGAAGGGCCTTTGCAGCTTCCACTCTTGCTTACTCTGTTTATCAGCTTGCGGTCTCCATCTCCATTTCGAAATCACTCGTGATTTTTACTTTAATTTTTATCAGTTAGTTTTTCTCAACGTTTGTCCTCTTTTGCACTTTATATCGTTTTGTTTTATCAATTTCATCGACAATGGTTAACATTTATCTAACTCTGACAGAATATTTAATCATTTTGAAGAGTCATACACCTAGAGACGCATCAATGGTATTTTTTTATTATGAAGCAGAGCCACGGAACTTAAAAATTAAACAGTTTATCATTTTTTTATTACAAGGCCGACAGATTACCAGAAAATATCTAACCTAGTAAAACCACCAAGATTTTTATACCTTTCCAATATTTTATTTTATTTTTTAAATTACAATTCGATCAAAAGGTTTTACCAAACAAAAGTTAAACCAACAAGTCGTTTCACAAAGTCATCTATTATTTCTAACCGGTTTCTTATTACACTCTAATTCTTGAGCTTCTAATTAAAAAATCAAGTCACTGAAGAAGTTTCCAGTAGAAAAACTATCTCCTAGTGAGTCGAGATCTACGCAACATGACACCTCCACCCTTTTAATTAGCAGCTGAAAACCTAAACTGAAAGGGAAGTGGCAGTTTCTGAAAATCGCTAAATCATAGCCTTAAATTCAAGGCTTCTCGGGGGTCCTGGCGAATTAATCAGAAAGCGGAGTGATTAATTAGTAAATCGGTAATTAGTGAGAAATTGTGGAATTAACAACGGCTTCGCGGTTTAAGAGTTAAAATAAGAGACGGATAAGCGGCAGGGAACTGGCATTTTATTTAAATAGAACTAGGTTAGGAGCCTAGAGGAAATGAACATTTTAAAACCGTTTTATTAATTGCCTTCACGATTTTTTACTGGTCATATCGTTAATTCGATTCAAATTAGTGTTTATTTTAATATTTGTTAAAAGTTTTTAGGAATTTTTCAGTCAAATCTTCAGAAAAATAATTATTATCTTGAGTTTTTTTTTCAATCATTTCACACCATTAACAATAACAACGAATAAATTTGCAGAATTTATGTTATTGCAAACAATAACATGCCTACAGAGTTTATGTCCGAAACTGAAATTTAACTATTAGCTACTGAACCTGTAATCTGAGATCTAAAACAAGCATAAAGCGCATGCTGTCACATTGCTAACGTTGTCGTTCCTCGCAAGTCGAATACTAGTATGCGGAGCAACGCGATGAACATTGCGAGTAGGGGAGTATGATACTGTATTACAAAATGCCGCAACTATAAAAACTGTATTCAAAGATGTCACATCAAATAACGAACCTAATTATATGGGTGCCTTGTGAGACGCCAAGTTTGAACCGGGAAAGACTAATTAAAACTTGTACAGGCAATTAAAATAAACAGAAACAATTATTTGTTAGAGCCGACTCCGCCGATGTTCTGGGTAATTATTGTAGAATCTGGAGATGGGCCAACAGACGCAGGGGCTTTGCTTCGACTCTTCATGATACAAACGGTTTAAGCCATGCTGAATCTTAATTAATAAAAGTAACTTTCATTATTTGCTATCTGCATTTTCTTGTAAACAAATAAATATATCATTGTAATTTACCCAAAAATTTTTTTTTCGTTTAAAACAAAACATTTAAAATAGGTTGCTTTTTATAAAACACTGATTTGTAAAGAGAAAAACCGGATAAGAACCAGTCGGGACGACTACCCCCACTCTCCCCCCATCCCCTTGTCGCGCCATCGAGAGACCTCCTCAGGGAGCCAGTTGCCTTTTATCTATGAGTAGCAAATTTCCTAAGGCCAAGTATCTTATTACAGAGCTCGGGTTTTTAAATTACTTTTCGTATTTTTTTTAGGAACCGGTCGAAGATAGGCGAATGTTTTGACCGGTTTCTGCAGATAATTAAATGCTTAATTAATGCTTTGATGATGAATTATGATATATACTTGTTGATATTGCTTTTAATAAATTTATCTATTTTTAAAATTATTATGGAATAATAGGTGTATTTAGGAAATCAAAATGCAGAGACACGTTTTTGTCGACGTATTTAATATTTGTTTGAGATTTTTGTTTTTTGTAAGCTTGGTCAATGAGACTGTATTTTAAATGAAGAAAAATAAAAATTAACAGAACTGCCCACTACACTTTTGAATATAATTAAATTGTTACGGATGAAAAATACCTTGGAATATCCCATAAACGCAATCGGACAGCTCTGAAAAAAGTACGGTAAGTTGCCGGCAATTTTCGGAAAGCAGTCGGAAATTAAGGAATCCGTTTCCCCGTGTCAGCCTCCGCATTTTTAATAGAATCTCCAGTTTAGCCTAACCAAGGGTGAAGAATGCCCCGGGGCATTTAACCAGATTAATAAAATGAGGATCCCGACGGAGATTTAGATGTATATTTAATTATAATTCGATTATTATATCCGGATGAGTATAATTTGAATGACCGGTTTACCGTTGGTCATAAGATCGGTTTGAGTTCGAAGAAATTTAATTAATTGAAATGAGAAAAGAAATTTTACTTGGATATGATTTTGAATGCACGCTTCTAGCTTAACAGAGTATTTATTGACTATCGACCTCTAAGTTGCAGTGGTATAAACAGCCGACTGCTGCGTTAGAGGTTGTGTGTTCGTGAAAGACGGAACTTTGTGTTATTTGCAAGACGCTTTGTTTCGCTTACCGGTCTTGGATGTAGTATTCTTATCTATGTAGTTTATACCATATCGTTGCTGTGACACAAGTTATATGATAAGGGTCCAGCACAACAAATAGAATTAAAGCGTAAATGAGTTTTGTGACCTGCTCATCATCAGGCCACCTGAATGTTTGTTAGGTATCTCTCAGTAAAAAAAATCCAAGCCCATAGTGATTAATCACTGAAGGTTACAACTTAAGGAGGGAAAAAAAATTGTTAATAGTCAAAATAATTTATACTATTAACTTAAACAAGAAATAAAATAAAAAAATCTTCAAATGACTCCACCACCGGTTCGAAAGTTGGGGAAGATACCGGCAAGAAACCCCAGATTCAGTAATTTATATGAGTATTTCAAATTTTTATACTTGAAACAGTTTCTCTACATTTTTAAAATTAGATAATAATACATCTTACAGTCAAGGATGAGAGAACGTATATAATATATAAATCGTTTTTTTATTCTACCTTTGGCACGTCATCATTTACCGTTAGGTGCGATTTTGGGCAAGGGTTAAAGTTTTATAAAAGAGGTAATCATCGAAACCTCTCATCTAGTTTCAAAACCTTTACAAATATTAAGAAGATATACGTGGGTCAATATACGTGCATATTGTTTCAGAGAATACGAAAATCGCGGTCAAAATAAAAATAAAAAGTAGAGAAAGTAAAATTCGGCCAAGTGTGAGTCGGACTCGCATAAGGATGGGTTCCGTAATATCGTACAAGTTTAAAAATCTTAATTACAACATGATTTTGTATAAGAAAAAAGAACAAAGTATTAAAAAAATCACGGAACTAGGAACTCCTCTTTATGTTTGATTTATTAAAATTTCAGTAGTTATTGTTATTGAGGCAATAGAGATGGATATTCTCCGAAAGTGTCAAGAGTCTAGCTGTTATAGTTCATAAGGTAAAGCCCGCTGACTGACGGACGCACAGCTGAGGCTTAGGTATTTAACAATAAGGATACGCTACTCTAACAAAAACGCTAAATGAGATACAACAACAAAAGCCACTCGAGATGTTAGCTACGAAATGAACGGGAAGAAATCCGTAACGATTAATTAACCTTGAATCTATTACATTAATTAACCACAAGACAAGGGGAGGGAAAGAACTCTATTTAACAAGCTATAAAAACCAACCATCGGCGACCATTAGATGAGAACGACGCAGATTTAAGGGTTGTTTAGGGTGTTTGACATGCCGTTTTCGCGTAGGACTTTTTTTTTACTTTAGGGTTAAATAAGTATTATAGGTGGTAGATCTACGTGCGAGATCGTCTGGGTTGGTACCACCCTCCTATTTACAACGTGAAGCAGTTCGCTGTGTTTCGGTTTGAAGGATTGGAGAGTCAGTGTAATTGCCTCTAGAGGAATAACATCTTTACCTTTACATGGGCGACGCATTAGTGGTGCTCTTGGCGTTCCAAAAATTAAGCGCATCGTCATGTCAATAGGCGGTATCATTTTCCATCAGGTGATCAGCCTGCTGATTTGCAAATGATGCAGTACAAATAAATAAATATATAGAATAATGGTAACTGATTTAGAAAGCTTCCTTTACAACGCTAGCAATACCTAAGCCACCTAGTGGTTAGCTTTGCCATGTTTTTTTTAAATTAATAATAATAGCTGTGGATTTGTCAAAAAATAGCCTGTAGCCTTGTCATTTGTGTCTTTATTTGTATTTTTAACTTAAGTTCTACAGTCTGCTAAACTGTTACAAATTTCTTGCTGACATCAAAAATCTTGTATCCTTATAAATATAAGGAGAGAAATTGGAAAATACTGAATTATTCTTTATTAATTACTTGAAATCCAATAATAATAATTATTATTAACTTGACCAAGATATGGTCACCAAGTCACTCATTTTTGATTTCAATTTTTTTTATAGATCCAATAACAAACGTCCGGGTCCATTGGCGTAAATATACCTAACGGTCGGTATAAATCCGGTGGTACTCTGTTCAGGGGATCTCAAAGTTTTCGATTTATAAGCACCAACTTAACTAAATTACTTGAAACGGTTTAGTGCGACTGGAAGTGCTATACTTGTCTGTTAGTTGCCCGCTTTATTTGCAGCCTGTGAATTAGTTGTCTGGAGCGAATCAAGCAATTAAACAGTCACTTGATTTCAGAAGTTTTCGAACAATGCGTTGCGAACTTGTAGTAACAGGGTCTTTTCACCTTTTTGGAACAATTGAAAATTTAAGAAAAAAAAAATCGAAGTTCACATTTTTAACGTTAACGAAGCATGTATTTGAATAGGACTTTTCATTGTAAATATTTAGATAAATCTTGAAAAATTCTTCAAGCGTGACTCTAAACTTAATTGTCTTCAAAGCATTTATTATTCACTATTAGATCCAATCATTGTTTACGATCAAATGCGATTTCCATCGTGATATCATAAACTGAATCAAAGTCAAAGTCAAAATGTTTTTTAATTGAATTCGAATAAGCACATATAAAATAGTCATTTTTTTCTCCTTTTTTAATGCTATTTCTACGGGAAAGAATCCGGCAAGAAACCTCCGTAGTTGCTTTTTTCAATATAAAAGTTATCAACAAATCTAGAAAATTCTAATCTAATTTCGGCATCAAACTACGATCTAACATTGAGTTTAAACAGTTCAAACTGAGCTTCGTTTGCCAGTCACCGATGTTCGTTAAGTGGCCCTCGAATAGTCTGGAACAATCCAGGAGCATCTTGCGTTTACTTGGAGTTGGCGAAACTTGTCCGCTTAAACTAGCGGGAAGCGCTTCCCGCTTGATTTACTTAAAGCAATCATTGAATTCTACTTGTAGAAAATGTTATGTTTTTAAATCTCTCCCGTATTTTGTAGATCCGTCCAATATAAGACTGGTTTAATTAATGACTGAGTTTACATTGTGGTATTATTGTAGTATATAGCCACATCAAGGAAGTCAAGAGTGAAAGGTTTAATTAATAATTTTATTACTACTAGCTTTTTTCCGTGACTACAATGATTAGGGAAACTTGGAGTAAGCTGGAGGAGGCCTATACCCAGAATCCCAGAATGAGATTCCAATAAAAAAATTGTTTAAACGTAGTTTTAAGAATATTAAACAAGACACGCATTGTTTCGCTTACCGGTCTAGGATGTAGTATTCTTATCTATGTAGTATATACCACATCGTTGCTTATTTACTAATAAATAGTTATGTTTTATTGTATTCGTATATTTATAATTTATTGATACTTTATTTATTTATATTTTTATTTATTTGTTTTATTAATCTTTAATTAATGTAATGGGTGCACATGCACCGCATTGATAAAATAAATAAATAAATTAGTGCCTGCGATACAAGATTGTATTTTAGGGCTGACTCAATGTGTGTCGTGACGTATTTATTATTATATAACCTTATAATAAACAAAGTTCATTTGCGACTGAATCAGTATATTAAGTTCGAAACAATATCTTAAGTTCATTGGTTGAAACTTGAAGCTTTCAGAGTTTGAAGTAAGATTTTATCATAGGACGTCGCTTGTTCCGACGTATAAACCGATAGTTTGAGATTTGTTACTCCGAGGTCCACAGTTCGGATCCCGGATGAGATATCTGGTTGCGATAATCAACGTCCAACTTAGCTGAGGATTGATCGTTTTAATATAAGTGAGATTAAGTTACTCAGTTCGCTGTGTGAGTTTATATCTTTTATGCGGTGGTGACTGCCGATCTTTTTATACCACTTGGCATACAAACGGCCTACCTGATGGTAAGCAGTCACCGTAGCCTATGGACGTTTGTAATACTTGGGGTACAACGCGTTGCTGACCTAGGAAGAATCTTTTAACTCCCTTTTTGAATAACCCCATGGTGTAGTCACTACGGCAGTTGCTGCGAAGCACACATTTCCCAAAACTCAGTCCTATGTGTCTACCATGAGTTAGTATAGTTTTTCTACATATCAGAAGACAGAAAGCCTACAATGATTTTGTATGAAAAATCTTAATTCCTCATCCATCCGTTAGAGGCGCATCACAAAGATTGATACAAATTTAAAACTTCAATCGCAAGCGACAATGGAAGGTAACTCATGGTGGGCAAGCTGCAGTCCCAAAAAACGAAATCCACACAGAAGAAGTCGCGGGTAAAAACAAGTTTAGTTTAGTACAAGGATGTTCTTATATGATTTTTCGGTATCTCGGTGTGTCTCGGTAATTGAGTATTTCCTTATTAATTCCCCGAACATGCGGGATCCAATAAGCCGGCACAATAATATACTCACCCTCGTATTGATCAAGTTCGCGTACACACAGGGGCTGGGTGTTTTCACTAAGCACGCGACGGGTTTTCACGATATTTTAAGTGTTTTGTTTCAAAGAAAAACTAACACCATCGTGTGAAAAGGCAGCGAATTAGAGTCTAATAACCGGCATGAGAGGTATAATATATGGACAACGTATAGGTGGTGCTCTTAGCGTTTCAAGTCACAGAGGTATCTTCGTGTCAATGTTAGAAAACTTAAATGTTCCAAAATGTAATGAAAAAAGCAACTACGGAAGTTTCTCGCCGGCTTCTTCCCCGTAGATAGCATTCCGAACCGGTGGTAGATAACAAAATGACGATTTGAAAGCACTTATTTTACGTCTATTTAAATAAATAAAAAAATAATTTGAATTTGAATAAGCAATCACTTTCAATGAGGTGATCCGTTTGCATGTATGTCCATGAGGTTTAATAAAAATTGTGGTACCCTTAAAGAGACTGCCTACTTTATGTTTTTCGCCTTATTAGGTACTGGTAAGTAGACAAAAATACACATTCGGTGCCTTTTGAAGCGACTCCAAAACAATAGAAGAATAAATTGATAATCAATGGACAGATATGATGACGATGGAGGACAAGGTAACTCAGTTTGTTATGTGCCTTGGTTAACCAACATACCCGACCCAACCGTAAGTTGTACATAGCTGCCATAATCTTCACTGTGCCCGGATAGTGGCGACAGCTTCGCAACCTGTCACAATGCGACACAACATAAACATGCGAAATGCGGTGTGTAACACCTCTGCCTACTCCTCTTGAAGGATTAATTACGGCGAGAGTTTATGTTTATGTCAATTTCAATAGACTGATGCATAGATTTATGATTTGGCTCCGCTGAGCATCGGGACTACCAATTGTTAAGCTATGCTGATGAGGTACTAATGAATAGAAAAGCTTGTTGTTGAATATATACGAGTATAAAACTATGACAGTTAAATATTAAATTATACAGTTCTAAAAAGAAAAAGACTTGGTCGACCGACGGTAGATTAAAATCTTTTTTTTTTTTTCCTTGAAATAGCTAATTTCCTTTTATTATTCGGTATTTTCAATAAATTAATCTCCTATTTCTTAGCCGATGAGTACACTTTTTATGTACGTACATAATACCAGCTGATTATGCGTTGGGGCGTATAGAATTAGTACCTGAAACAACAAAAACATGATTATTAATAACAAGAATTATATCTTACATGTATGTGATAAGAGAAGTTATTTTTAAATTCAAGTAGACATCAAAATAGTATGTTTTACTACCGGTAAGCCGATCTAAGGGGAAGAATCCGGCAAGAAACCCCGTAGTTGCTTTAGCAAGTTAGCTCCCCAATATATGACTACGAAATATAATAATTAAAATATATTATTGTCTTTCTTCTTTATTCTTATCTAAAGTTATAAATAAACTATGCCTGATAGTCATTGTCCACCTTAAAAATTCCTAAATGATTAAAAAATCATTTTTTACAAATATAATAATAACCACATCACGACACACAAATTGACTCAGCTCTCCACATAGATATAATCTTGTAACGCATACACTAAGCAACGATTTGGTATAAACTACATAATCCAAGACCGGTAAGCGAAACAAAGCGTCTTGCTTGTAACACAAACTTCTGTCCCCGACATTCGAACCCAGAACTTCTAGCGCAGCAGTCGGCTGATTACACCAATGCGCCACAGAGGTCGTCTAATTATAGATTCTAGGATGCAAAGTTGCAAGATAGTTGTATTAAAATGGACTTTATACAATTAGAATATAAGCAAATAAATATAAACCTTTAATTTGTAAAACGCAGTCAAATACCTCTACAAAAAATCAATTTTAAAACTCTACCATTGAATATCTGGTTCAATATTCGCTACAATTCTAGACTCTTTCTCTCGATAAAGAGTGTGGAGTTGGATTTGTTGAGCAAATCAGCCTTGAAGTGAACCGCTAAACGTCGGGTACTCAGTTCGGTTCCAGGCTATTTCACACGTGACTCTATGTAGCGTCTGACACACTGCTCTGTAGGTTAAGCAGTAAATACAACTGATTCAGGAAAAAAAAACTTAAGGGTGAAGTTAAATTACACACATCTTCCTCCAAAAGGTGTAGGCAGAGACAACGGCTCACCATACGCAAAAATCCTTATATACATCTCTCGCTTCCTCCACATCTATGCATCTCATCATTCACCCACGATGATTACGTTAAATTGAGAGGATACAAATTCTGTGAGAATTTAAAAAAAAAACACATACATAAACTCACGCCGTTATCCCTCTAGAGGGGTAGGCAGAGGCGCTTGCTACACATCGCACTTCACAACTTTGCTTAGCCTCAGTGTGACAGGTTGCTAAACTGACGCCACTATCCGGGCACATTGAGAAACATGGCAGCTACAACTTACGGCAACCCGAGACTCGAACCCCGGCCTGTCGGGTCGGGTCGATCGGTTAACCAAGGTAACAAACTGAGCTTACACGTCCTCAAATATAAGCCTTAAATTTTAGTATTTTATTCTTAATAAAATTTTGGTTCGATCCTGAAATATATGAAGTAGATAGAGCAGAGCATATATATTTAAAATTTGTTAGATTTATAAATTAATTCATTATTAAAAACATCAATCAAACAAAAAATTTACGTGGGTTCGAAATTTCTTATAAATTTAACTGATAAAAAATCAACGTTTCAAAGAAAACACTTAATGAACCATTTTCTGAAGCTACTGGCTCGACAAACTCTAATAAAGATTAAGCTAAAGTTGCTATATTTTTGGTGTAGAGGTTTTATATTTTCGCCATGACCTTACAGGGTGTCAAATGCATACCTTATTTATATTAACATCTTTTGTAACTTTTCTTTTCTTTTGCAATTTGAATTTGCATTTGAAACTACATGTCACTGTGTCAGTAAAATAAATTGGTATCTCTCAGTAGACTTGGTATGAGAATGCGACCGACCGTGAGTAATCTACTTATGATATCCGAGCTCTTCCGATGATTGCCGAACACCTGATGTGAAAACACGATTCCATTGCTATTAATATTATATGTCGGTACGCTTGAATGTTTGTTGAACAATCACGCGAAAACGGATTAACGGATTCGGATGAAACTTGGCAAATAGATAGTTTGTTAACTTAATTATAATATAGGATACTTTTTAGCTAAAAATTTTGAGGTTTGTGGTTGATTTTTCAAAACATCACTATTAGATATATAAACGTGTTTAGGTATGTGCTTGATATAAGTTTTAAGTAATAACTCTGCACGCGGCTTGTTTTAGACTAATATTATTTGCTCAACATCCTAATTAATTAATACAAAAAATGGGCGCTTCGATTATTATTTTTTAACCACATCACGCCACACACATTGCCTTAGCCCTGTACTAAAATATATTCTTGTATCGCAGGCACTAAGCAACGATATGGTATAAACTACCTATATAACAATACAACGTCCATGACCGGAAGCGAAACACTGCGTTTTGCAAATAACACAAAAGTTCTACCCCCCCCCCCCCCGGATTTGAACCCGGAACCTCTAGCGTAGCATTCTGGTAATCTTACCAGAATTCACACTTAATAGTTTGACAACTATAGCGTGTCAAGGATTAATATTATGACCTATCTAATGCTTAAG
Organism: Choreutis nemorana; assembly: GCA_949316135.1. Lineage (NCBI taxonomy): Eukaryota > Metazoa > Arthropoda > Insecta > Lepidoptera > Choreutidae > Choreutis > Choreutis nemorana. The sequence continues at coordinate 1,100,155 of OX438615.1, read as the reverse complement.
GATTACACCACCTAATCCGTGGCCCACTTAGATACAAATTAATTTAATTATCCACACCTGTGATTAAAGTAAATAAACCCTTATTACAAAGGCTCAAAGCCCATAATTAAAGAAGCCAGGTAACCTCAATTTGGTTTTGATCTAAGCCTATTTGTGTCACCTATTAAGGTAAATACAGGGACCTTTGTTCCCAGTGGCATAAGATTCAATTCCGATTGTTCTCAGCGTCACATGAATTGATATGTTTATTACGTTGAGAGTTATACATATTGACGTCTCGCTGTTAATGTAAATTCAATTTAACTTCGCCGCCGTCGGTTAATTTATTAAATAATTTTGATGTTTTAACTTGAATAAACGTTTATTAAATTGGTAAACATAAACAAGATTTTATGTTTTCAGGTTAGCCAAATAAATAATGGGTACATCCTGAATCAACCGTTGTTTAAAGGTTATGGGTTAGCAGAAGTTGAATTAGAGAATATGCATTATTTTTAACTAATTTATTACAGTTCGATACCAAATAAATACATAAATCCGTTGGATTTTCTCAAATATCTGACTAATAAACTAAGTTATGAAGCTTCAAAGTCGTTGATCAGACAGAAAGATCCGACCCGATATGTACAATGACGTCAAAGTACACGGGCACCATACAACTTCCTTAAAGAGGTTGTTCTGATGGGCGAGATAGACATATTTACTTTTAGTGAAACTTTTAATACGGTTTTCACTGTAAATATACAATTTCCACATAGTTTACGATAATCAAATTATATTTCATGCATGTTTCTTTTTCTATGAGGGATGGTGTGTAATAATGTGAGATTTTTTTTCAACCCTTATATGGCTGAAAATACGATTTCAAAAATTTTCGTTATCCCGGACAAACAAATAAGTAATTTAAAATACCAGTTTAAATAATGGTTAATAGTATGTGCTTTCAAATTAATGTTACTAGTCGTTTTTTTTTTAATCCGGGACAATCGGTCACGGGACACGACGGGAAATCCCGGGACGATCCCGTATTTCCCGGCCACCTGGAAAGAGTACCGTATCAACGGCAAGTCAAGCTGCGGCTTTTAGTATGAAATTAATTATGCAATTAAAATAAATGTACTTAAATAAAACCTTATTAGACTTAAAATTACTAATTACAAAAAAAAACTTATTGTAATTTGCTTTATGTAAAGGTAGGCATAGTAGCTTCAAATTGTATGAAGTAATTGGAAAACTTAAATATTCCAACATTAACGTAAAACAGTTTTTTTTTTTCCATAGCAACTATGGAGGTTTCTTGCCGGCTTCTTCTCCGTAGATAGCATCCCTAACCGGTGGCAGATAAAAAATTACGATTTGAAAGCAATTATTTTAAGTCTATTTAAATGAAAAACATTTTGAATTTGAACGGCAATATATGCCTCTGATAGCAAAAACGAGGCTCCCTGTCCACGATCGACTTTTTGAAGATGATTTTTCCTTCCGGCCTTATTGAGCGATTTTGTTTTCGACTTTTCGAAGGATCTAAGCATTTCACTATTGCAATCAGTACGATCCAGTTTTCAGCTACAAAAATCGGTCACTGACTTGCGATCGTGGACGTAATTCTTATCAGCATCGTATCAGGATCGTGTCGCTTCGTTTCGACAGCTCGACGAATACGTTCGTTGTATTAGATACCAATAAATTTAATTTGAAATTCTTGAAATTCTTAATGGTAAAAATCTTGGTGATAATCATTGAGAAGTGTACGTACAAATACATGCATACACCCATACACGGACACACAGTCAATCATACAGTGGATACGCAGGCTATGAAAGTGATATCTTTATTTGAATTACAAAAATATATATAATTTTACTTATTGATGTTTATACGATAGATTTAAAATAAAATAAAATATTGGCTGTCAGTTTATACCATAAGTACTTTTTTCCGTAATCTTAAACAGCTGTGGATTTTGTTCTTTAATTAAATAATATCAAACACCGAGTTGGTAGGTGAGGGACAACCGAGTAGAATCCGTGCAAAACTAGAGAGAGCAAGGGAGCGTATAATCGCTCTCTTTCCCGAATTACCGACCGATTTGTTACAACCAGGCGACGTCTGTCCCCATCACCGGGTCGGTGCTCGTTTGTTAAAACGTTTTTTTCTCCCCCCCGGGGGTTCGGTAGACAGTTAATGTGGCACTCGTTGCCATTAGCAAATGCTCTAATAAAGGTAGTGATTTTTCGAGAGATCTTTTCAATGTAGGGAATTAGCTTGTACCGGTTTTACAACAGTTTTTATTTCAGGTAAGAAACTATGGATTTGATGGGCTGTGTTATATAAATACTAGCTTTCGCCCGCGTCTACTAATACACCGATACTACGCACTGCACATACATTTTCTAATGAAAATGGTTCTAATATAATTTTTAATTACTTGAAATTTTAAGTTATAATTTGGACCATTCAAAAAATATTATTTGAAAATTTAGCATATGTATTATTCTGATAATAATTATCTATAAGAACGTCTAAGCTATATAGTTGTAAAGTTTCATTAAAATCCATTCAGTATTTTTTGCGTCAAACAGTTACAAACATCCATTCATCTATAGATCCATACATCCTTACACGATTTCGCTATTTAAATATTATGTGTAGTAAATATTTGTCGCAATGTAAGGTTGGACATTTTTCTAGCGTTTGACCGAAGTTTCGCTCGCAATAAATTTGTATACCAACCCGAAACCGAAATCCGAAAAATCATTTCTTGTTTCTCGTCTGGCTTATACCAAAACACTATTGATAAATTCAGCTTCCTGGGGTCCAAAGGTTTAAGTTGGGCGTTGATCAGTCAGTGAGTCAGGCTTTCTAATAATTTTTGAATAGATTATGTTTGCCTTCAACGGGAACCGAATTGTTTACGATAAAGTAAAATTAACTATAAAAATACGTAGCGTTGCAAAAGAAACCAGCCAAAGAAAAGGTACAAAATTAATACGAAAATAAAAACCTACACGCGCCTTAAGAAATAAAATAGCAATAACCCTAACAGAGAAATTGCAGTGACAGTTTTGACAGGCGCCTCCTTACCCTGACACTATTTCCTATTATTGGTCCCGACTTATTTCCTGCAAGAGGAAAATTTTTCCAATTAAAATTGCGAACTGCCTTATAAACCGTTCTCCTTGTAAGATTTATTTTTATCGGTCCAATTATGAAAAAATAGATGAATCCTACCGGGGCACTTGTCGGGTAGAACTATACAGGCGATCTGAGACATGCTTTGACAAATAGCAGTTAAGATTGAGGACCTGACGTTGATAGATGAGACCGGACTACGCTATCTCATGGATAACATTCCAGATAATGTTCTTTTAAATTCAAAAGAAATACATACGGTTTGGGATACAAAAGACATGGTGAGAAATTACAACGTTGGTTTAGTTATTTGAATTTGCTAGCTTAATATCAAATTGCAAAATGGCAAATGGCTTAGTGGCAAATATCACAGGCAAAATACGCTTGTTACACACGATACGTATTGCTTGTGTTGCAGCTAAAACTGGAGCTAGGAAAAGTTAAATGTGCGTCTTATTTGCATACGCAAAGGCGTATCTTCGCCATCTCGAATTTAGACAAATTTTGCTAAGCCCTTTCTAACTTTTACTAATTTTTATAGGGTCAATTGAAAATACTACAAAACAAAAGTGGATTTTTTATGATTTCTTCCCCATAGGAAATTTTAAGCGAAACTTCCGCTACGCTTCGCTTTGCTTAGAGTGCTCACTTTCTGTTCACTTAACAACTGGATGAATTAACTGGTCATCTGATAGGCGGGTAATGACGTCACTCACTCCCGCAATGCTATACTACACGAGGCATGGTCTCTTTAACTACTACGGTACTACGGTACGTTCAAATTCATATGCGACTACGAAAAGCGTAGTATTCGTAGTCTCGTACTGTATTAATGAGATTTTACTATAAACGAACTTTCGAAATTAACTTTTTAAAGTATTTTTGTTAGTTATGGTAAATAAAAGATTAACACATGGCAGTTAGCACATAAACATATTAACGTCGAAAAATTTCTGAATTACATAAGATAAAATAATTATAAAACTGAAATATTCCAACGTCTGATAATTGTTAATTAAAAAAAAAGCAACTACGGAGGTTTCCTGCCGGCTTCTTCCCCGTAGATAGCATTCCGAACCGGTGGTAGATAAAAAAATGACGATTGAAAGCACTTATTTTAAGTATATATAAAAAACAAACATGTTAATTTAAAATTTAATATGGACTCCTAATTATCCTTATTCTTTAAATTAATTATAATTAGCCAAAATTCCCAGAAACCTGTTTTGTCAATAAATATACAGTTTTATTATAAAAAAAAACCAGGCATTTAAGAGTAAATAAACCATTTGAATATTTTGTTTGAATTGTCTTTATATTTAATCAAAATTATATAATTATATTCTCAGAAATGGACTGAAGCCATTTTTTATTTATTTATGAGAAGCTTTACTGCTGATATTATATAGTCCTTAATAGAACCCATACGTTATCACGAACAGGGGATGAAAAAAGAGCAGAATGATACACAGGATGCGGAGTGATTTGAGAAAATATTACCCAGAACGAGAGAAAATAAACAGTACTATGTTACCAAAAAAACATACCTACATACACATACTTACACATACTTATGGCTAACTTAACAAATCTAGTTCATTAATATTTAAACAGTAAAAGATTCTGGAGGCGTATTAAAGGGGATGACGAATCGTATAAAACATGTCAAAATATATGAAAACACATTTCAAGTTGCTGATTGAAAAAGGCAGGAAATCGTATTAAATGTGATCGTATTAAGCGGACTTTACTGTACATGCTTCAATGTTCTTAATTTGTGCAATTTGATTTTATTAGTTAATAGTAAAAAATACGGTCAAGGGTGAGGCGGACTCGCACATGCTGGGTTCCGTACCATCCTAAATATTATGTATTCTTTCGATAATTTCATGCAAGAAACAAGAACGAGCAAAAAATGCCTTGAAAATCTCGTTTCTTGTATGGGGAGCCCTCTTAAATTTTTAATTTCTTTATTTTTTTAGTATATGTTGTCATAGCGGTAGAAGAAATAGACATTCTCTGAAAATTTTAATAGTCTAGCTATTATTTTTATTAGATACAACCTGCTGACAGGCTGACAGACAGACGGAAAGCGGAGGCTTAGTAATAGGATCCTGACTTTTACCCTTTGGGTACGGAACCCTAAAAAAATTCGCAGTACCTACTCCCTGGTCCGATTTAGTGTAAACGTAATCTATTTCAAATGGTCATCATGATGTAAGGTAATTCAAGTGAGAAGTTCCATTTCCTGGCTGACCTAAATAAGTTGCCAGTTCAATTATTATTGTACAATCGAAAACAGAAATAACAGGGAATCGATTTTGTACACCTAATCGTCTCAATAACGGTAGGGTCACCAACTTGAGGAAGTTTGGGTGTTTCAATGTTTATCACTCAATATCTCACTCAATTGGTCACACTATTTCTATAAGTGTTTGTCTTATTTGCCAATGAAGTGCGCACCTGTAATTGGTATACACTTTACATTTATATTTATAATTCATTTGTAACCATACATTGTCAAATACCCCTATGTAATGCTGTTGTGCCAATAAATTAATTAGTAAATCTTTTTCGATCGCATATTCCCTGACTAACATTCATTGAATGCTTTTGTGTTTCATTCACTTTTAAAATTGTAGACTTACAGTTGTCTTAAATGATATATAAAATTAAAAAATTGGTTTATAATTAGAAAACTATATTAAATTTACAAATCGTATTTTGAAAAAAGCAACCACGGAGGTTTCTTGCCGGATTTTTCGCCGTGGAAATAGCATTCCTAACCGGTGGTAATAAAAAAAATACGATTTAAAAGTACTTATTTTAAGTCGATTAGAACGAAAATATTTTAACCTTGACTTCGATCGCTGAACCGATTTGGATAAAAATCAGCACTAATATAGTTTATTACACAGATTATTATAAATACTTTTCATCCCGGAAAAATTTTAAATTCCTAATCATCAATAAACGGACTGCAGGGCGTACCCGTTTAATAATTCCACTAGATGGCTCTGTCATGGGATTTCTGGACCATATTCTTCATGATACTTATAAAAACCCAGTAAAAACCTACTCATACTTTTAGTGTTGCCAACAACAAAATTGTGTTTGAAGGACAACAAAGCCTTTCATTTAAGTTAAAGATCAGGAGAAATGTCAGGACAAATCAAGACGGATAATGGCAACCCTAGGCGCGATTGACTGATCTGTTTAGCTGGAAAGATGGATACCAGTAAATGTAATTTAAATCTATCCAACGCTTTTCAGGAATGGTAATTTTAACTCAAATTTAAGTTAAGGCCGGACAAAACTGAGGCAAAAAAATCACAGTCTCTTTTATTCTTACAATAAATTATGTTCTGCCAATAACAAAAAACAGAATGCTTGTGTCCTTACATATATAATAGGAATTAAATAAAAAATAAAGTTTAAAACTAAAAACCCCTATCAAATTTATTTTTATCTCCTACCTGTAAAGTACCTCAGCCGCCATATTGGCTTTAATTTAAAAATAAAGAATTCAATGCCACCCGGACGACTGAGGCCTATGTAACGATACCGCGTTTGTCGAAATCGGATCAGAAGTTTGGACGCTATGTGACAAAGTCGGTACATACATACGTACAAACAGTGCCAAAATCATAACCCTTGCCGTAGTAAAAAAAGTATTTGTTGGACCATGTATATTAATCGTTTTTCTAATTTAAGCCAACAAGGATGTATTCATTACAAATACCTGAGCTTGGAATCAAAGGAAAAGGTCAAAGTAAGCCCTTTATACCGCAAACATTATTCTTAAATAACTTTAAACCATTCGAGGTTTGATTTTAAATCATGTATTCAGAAACAGTATTTATTAACAGCGAAACCAAAAAACTTAACAAATAAATAAACTGAAAATCCAAAATTATTTTCAAACTTTCTCATTCCTCATTCTGAGAGATGTTTCAACAACAAAAGTTCCTGCAACAATGGCGTATTGAAGCTATTGATTCGAAGGCGACCTTATAAACTTTTGGGGGGAAAATTATTCGTTAAATAAATGCCCGAAAGTTGAAATAACTTTCTTATAATTCAAAATGGTTGCTTTATAATTGTATTTTTTTAATTCTTATATAATATAATCTGAATGTGTATAATAATGTTAATAAATGTAATACAATCATGTTTTTTTTTTGTGTTTATATTAATTCATCGATCAGTCAGGTTTAATTTAATACCGTGTTTAAAAGCCTCCAAACTGCCCAATTATAACTTGGACTTGGACGCTTGCAACGCCAAGGTTGTCATAAAAACGTTTCCCACCCAGCAATCTAAATTAAATACGGAAACAGAAAAAAAATCAACATTGTATCAAATTAAACCAATGTTGCCCACCTAGCAATCCTTGGCAACATTAACCGTAGATCTTTTATTTAAAAAAAAAATAATCGAAAATAAAGTTACGTATGAACAAAAATAAATATTGTTTGGCTCTAGTATCTCGAAGCAGCAATAAAAACATTGAAAAAATCGATAAAGAATTTAATACAAAGTTTCGATATTAAATTGAAAAATTAAAATAAGAAAAGCATAGATTAATGATTGATAGTCGTAGTGCTTCCGCAGCGGAGACCAATCATTAATCTATGAATAAGAAAAAAACTTTAAAAAATAAAATAAAAAAATGCCTACATTCGATCCACACTTTCAACCCCCATAATTATTGAATGGGGAAAACGATATCGACGAAACATGGCTGAGAACACGCTCGAATAAATCACCTTTCCTTTAAAAAAAACAACATCAGAATCACTTCATTCGTTCGAGAGTTATGTTGTCACATACAGACGCGACAAACTTATAAAACCCGTCTTTTTGCGTCGGGGGTTAAACAGTGGTTAATACAAAGTCGTAATCACTTGACAATAATCCGCTGACTGCAGTAGGGATGTGCAAGCTATTTGCAGATTAATCGATACTTGCACAGGCGGTGTCCTTACACAATCGAATGCTAAGCGCTGAGCGTAATGCCGATAGTTAAATGGTCATTGTTACTGGATTATTGCGATCTGGATTTAACTATCCATGTTGTAGTTAGAGTTGACATTTTCTAATCTGGATTTTGGATTAAACGAATTGAGGTTTTATTTTGCAATTTTTTTTTTTCGTATACCGTTTCCTCAATAAACATGATTTTTATCGTTGACTAAAATGTAATCATTTTTGAGAGTTTTCTGTAATTTAATAAATTAACCAAAAAAAAATTAATGATTGGTCTACGCGCAAATACCAATCATTAATCTAAGATTACCAAATTATATTTTTATTTTCATACATTACGACATTATTATCATTGACGATTGAACTATTAAATATTTTTGCCTAAATAAACGCATTTCAAATAAATTAACAGATACAAGAAAGTTATCACAGCTTAACTGGACGTACCTAAATGTAAATTAATTTCGATCGAACTCAATTTATATCGTACCGTTCGTACAATACGATCGCCGCAAACTATCGACAAGTCCCATCACTGGCTCACAGGTGCATGTCGTGATCAATTAGTCGATAAGCGAGCTTGTTCGGTGGCCGTGTTTGTCCGAGATACCTCCCTATCTCATAAGCTTGTGTTCTGAGCCGGTATGTGGCCTATTTGGCCATAAGGAATTATTCAAGTATTGCACACAGTCATAGATCAACCTAACCTGTTTGGAATTCGTTCTTAAGTTGTACAGCATAAGGATTGATATCGCACTTGTTATGTGAAACTTGAGGTGTGACCGTGTATACGAGTACCGTATTGTTTCGTAAAATTATGGGAAAGTCAGAATTCCGTACCAGATTTTGGTGAAGATTACTTCATGCATATATACAAAATTTTACAATTTTTAATAAAAATTATTGTGTGTTTTTCAGTTTATATCACATTTTACACATCGCTGTTGTTCAAAGTTTTCAAATAAGTAATGGCCTATTTAATAGCTATGTAAAGTTAGCATAATTATCATTAATTCCGGAAAAAACGACAGCCATTTATGATTAAAATGAATAATTCAAAAGATTAATGTTTGTATCTACATAAATCAAACAACGGCTTGTCCTGTATACGGCGCAAATTCCGCCTTGTTTGGAATATTGCTGTCACCTTTGGGATGATTCAGTTAAGTATCAGCTAGCAGCTTTAGACTCTGTTGAAAAGCGAGCCCGAAGAATCATTGGGATTGACGATGATATTGCTAACTTTCATGACCTCAGCCACCGCCGCGATGTTGCGTGTCTATCGGTATTTTATAGGATACATTTCGGAGAGTGTGCGCAGGAATTGCACAATTTAATTCCACCGGCCCCCTTTTATAATCGGAAAACTAGACGTAGATAATCCGGCCATCCGGACTACACACTTCGATAGCTCCTTCATAATGCGTACTGCAAGGGTGTGGAATTCTTTACCTGCCGATGTGTTCCCTAACCAATATAACTTGGGCCTCTTTAAGGCAAGAGTGAATAGGTTTCCCCTAGGCAGGCATGACCCACCTTAGACCTGCCAAATGCCTGCCTGGTCTTGAAAAAAATATATATATAAAAGGTTAGGTATCATTCAAACGGATTTCATAAGTATTTGAATTCACAAAGAATTTAAATTCACCATCAACTAAATTATCCGGTTCAAAAACCGAAATTATTGGAATTATTCATAGAGATTAAAACCAGTGAATTATATAAATACAAATATATAGGAAATATTTATATACGAAAACTGGGAGATATTTGCGGATTAGGTATAGCCGCGTGGAGACGGCGACGAAAGAGGGGGGATTAGTTGGAATTCCCGCGCTTTTCAACGCCCCACCCCTTCCCCACTTGCCACCCCCCCTCTGTAAGGGGGGACGTTTTATTTCCGGTCCGGTGTCCATCTTCCGGATTCCTTTAGAAATATATGGCGTTATTGGTTTTGGATTAGACTTTCGGTGATTTTAAATTATCTTTTTTTGATGTGGAAAACGTGATGATGTAGGCTTCTCTTGTTAGGAAATCATGTACAAATTAGACTTCATCGCTGCTAGACATCAGGCGGGATCGGAGTCAAATTCTTGCCTGGTTTAAAAAAAATTACAGGTGGTAGATCTACGTGCCAGATTGTCTGGGTCGGTATCACCATCCTTTCCATGAAGCAGTTCGCTGTGTTTCGGTTTGAAGGATATGAGAGCCAGTGTAATTACCGGCACGAGAGGTGTAACATCTTTACATGGGAATGCATAGGCAGGGCTGTTGGCATTCCATGACATCAGGGACATCGTTCGTGTCATTAGATTAGGCAATATCACTACCATAAGGTGGACCGTTTGCTTGTTTGCCTATAAGTTGTATAAACAACACCAAATTTATTATTTTAAGATAGTAACTAAGACAGTAACGTTACTGGTCTCCTTAATAATGGACCGGACAAACGGACAAACAAATTTTAATGTTTAGTTTCACTTTGCACTACCGAAAAGTTCAACTTCAGAGTTTCCATGTTTTTTTTTGACATACACAGAAAATCACGTTCATACCGAGACACATGTGAATGGTATGTATTTATATAAGCATACAGTAATTAGGAGATTTGAATGGTGTATCCACAGAATATTGGACGTCCGCAATGTGGCGTGTTAATCCGAGTATATCCGGTTTATGTCCGTATAAACCGGAACATTTCGCAATAAACAGGTATTCCTACAATGTTGCTCTATTACACGATGCGGTAGCTAATTTTTACCTCTTAAAGACAATTCCATAAAAGTAGCATTTTCTTTTGTGTATAATAATTACCAAATCACGACACAAATATTGACTCAGCATTGCACTACGATATAATCTTGTATCACAGGCACTAAGCAAAAATATAGTATAAACTACATAGATAAGAATACTACATCCAAGACCGGTAAGCGAAACAGTCCGTCTCGCAAATAATACAAAGTACCACCCCGCCAGGATTCAAAGCCGAAACCTCTATCATAGCTGATTACACTTCTGCGCCACAGAGATCGACTCAAATTTTTGGTCTTTTATATGACTATTACATATAATTTCGTTTTTATCAGAACATACAGCGCGGAACAACAAAAAAATGTGTGGGAAAATCACTACTAATGACAAAATAATTATTAATTGATTTGTTTCTATCACTGTTGAAAATTAGATTAATTTTACGCGGTATCTTTTCCACTAACAAGCGATGGAATTTCTATTTCTTCTGATTAAGTTCGTTGCGGGTCCGTCACACCCGGTAGGTTACCCGGGCACAGCCTGTGCGTCATTGCACAGTTGCATTATTCGATCAAAGTACGCCGCTGTTGATCCTGATAAACAGGAGTTGCAGTGGCGGGACAGAGTGGCGGGTGTGCCCCGATATCGCCGACAATACTGTATTTTTTTGATCCTGATGTTGTTGAAAAAATATATTTTGTAAATGAAAATGAAATAAAAACTACCATTCCATTAACTAATGATTTGATCCAGGACATCATTTACCTGAAGCGAAACTTGAAAAAATTTGAATACTATGACAGGGTCTTTCCCATTCAAGGCTCATTTATTTATAAATTGATGGTAAGTTACAAAACTAGAACCAATCAGCTAAAGGCAGAAGTGAGCTCGTGTAATCATGTTAAAATTGAGGGTAATCTAGTAAGAGGCAGCAGACCGAACCGGGGCGGAGCACTGGTCGCTTAGATTTATGAACTACAAACGTTTAATGTTCCCTTTAGAGGAATTGAAATACTATCGATTTTAGCACTAGCGGATCCAGGAAGGGTGCTTGGGGGCTCAAGCCTCCCCCCTCCAAAAGCATCTGATTTCTTCGAATTTTTTGCCCTTAGTAAGGAAAACCCAAAATTAGCAAGGTCTTCCAAGAAGCGTTTAAAAAAAGGTTGTATTTTGCAAAGGGCTGAACTGTTAAGCCCCCTTCAAACTTCATGCTGAATCCGCCAATTGAAATACTATGGATTTTACGCCAGCTACTAGTTTGATTTCAAATGAAGCTATTTTACGACTATTATAGAGATCAAATATGCACTTCAATTTTAAATGGACGTATGTATTTGTATAACTGGAACATTGATTTTATATAAATATTTAAACAAAATGACCCTCATATTGGTAAGTCAATACGTCCTAACTCATTAAGCATTCGTTAACTGTAGGAACTATCACACTTAAAAAAGAATAAATAATCACGACACACACATCGACTCAGCCCTGAAGTAAATACCGTAAGAACTTGTATCGCAGATACTAAGCAACGATATAGTATAAACTACATAGATAAGAATACTACATCCAAGACCGATAAGCGAAGCAATGCGTTTAGTTAATAACACAAGTTCCATATAGTAAAATAAGACCTGGCAAAGTATCCATCGACATCGGTGGCGCAGTGGTGTAAACAGCCGACTGCTAGGCTAGAGGTTCCGGGTTCAAATCCCGGCGGGGGCGGGACTTTGTGTTATTTGCAAGACGCATTGTTTCGCTTACCGGTCTTGGATGTTGTATTCTTATTTATTTAGTATATACCATATCGTTGCTTAGCACCTGCTATACAAGTTCTTACGATACTTAGTGCAGGGCTGAGTCAATGTGGGTGTCGTGTTGTGGTTATTATTATTATTCTTATTATTATCAAATATTTTAAAGCTGGAGCCACATTTAAGTAGATATTAACTAAGCCAGGACGCTAAACTTCAGCTACAAAATGACAATGAAAGTTTTGATTCAGCAAATTATCTTGTAAGCTGTTATCTCCGGTCAGTAATCCTTCGAAACTTTCGACTCCGAAAACCAATATTACTTAGTTCCCGTACCTCTTACGAATCAACGCTCGAGTTATGAGTTGAAGCGGTTATAAAGTCACACAAACTCACGCCTTCACCCCAGGCAGGGGGTAGGCACATTTATTTATTCCGATCTAATACCAACAATTGCAGGGGAACATAGAAGGAAAGAGGCCGCGAGACAGATCACCAATGCGTTGCACGGAGCAAATAAAGACGGCTGTTGGTGGCCTTCTACAAGAGTGCACCCGTATGATGGAGAGCAGGCTGAGGTGGCGAGAGGTAGCGCGGCGAGTCCCAACGGTTGTCATGACAACCATGACCACTCTACCAAGTGTCATGACAAAAAAGACCGGCAACTAATACCACTATACGCAACGGTCCTTACATACATACTTCTCTCGTTTCCAAAGCTATGCATCTTTTTATAAACACACGGTTATGAGTATTCTTAAGCTCAAGCTTTTCCTCATAAAAAAACAATACGTTCAAATAAAGTTATCTACATCGATAAATCGCTACATCTTGTTCGTTACTTTCTGTCACCAGGGCTTCTGAGCCGGTCCGGTACAAAGATTAAGTTCTAATAAGTCACTAAACGTACAGGTTTTTGCTTGTTTGCTTTTAGTGGGCTTATGGTAGGGTTACCAGCAAAGAGAAAATATATTTTTTTTTTAAGTATCGCCTTGCATTTTACCTGTAATATGTTTCATGATTTTCGTGAGGAGAAGAATCGAAAAAAAGTTTTGTGATATTGTAATATTCATTATAATTTAACGGTAGCATGCGCGACAACATTTCAAGATTTCAATCCCAAAAAAAAAAACTAGGGTTGCCGACAATAAAACTCAACATAATATCTTTTCGACGAAATAATTTCACGGCCAAGTAAATTCTTTGGGATATAATCCCGCTTTCTTTTGAGGGAAGAACAAATCACTGAGACTTCGCAAACAATTTATTAGGAGAAAAAAGGAAGGGCATAAAAAGGGAGTCTCCTCACGTAGGTTGTGTCAGCCCTACGTCTTGGGTTGTGCCTTAGGGCTGCCATCAATCAGAAATACGTTACGTCTGAACTCCAACGACCTTGATCCATTAATAAATTCGATTTCCAAGTGAAACACGATTGGTTTTCGGATAAAACTGAGAATAATAAGCGACTAAAGTTTATTCGGGAAATGAGAGTCGAAAATTCTGTTCACCATACACACAAATACACAAACTCTCACACACATGCGCAAACTCACGCCTTCGCCTGAAAGCACTGGGCCATACGCAACGATCCTTACAGACATCTCTCGCATCTTCTACATCCATGCAATAATAAACAAAAAAATCAAGATTGGACGACCTTGGTGGCTCAATGGTGTAATCAGACGGTTACTACGCTAGGGTACGGGTTCCTGTCGGTTCGCAAATAAGTTGATTGCAAGACGCATTGTTTCGCTTACCGGTCTTGGATGTAGTATTCTAATCGATGTAGTTTATACCATATCGTTGCTTAGTGCCTGCGATGCAAGGTTATATCTTAGTGCTGAATAAATGTGTGTGTCCGTGTATCTTGATGTGGTTATTATTATTATAAATACATAATAAATCTTCTTCGTTACTAGACAGCAGTCGAAATAAATGTATTTTGTAATATTTCACAGTTTAAACACGTCAGTCCGCTAACTTTTCAAACCATTCAAAACAGGTGAAAAGAGAGCTTGAAAAATGGAAAACGAAAAGTCAATTACTGTGTCCATTGCTCTTCAGTTTTTCCCTCCAAAAAAAACAAGCCTCGATAACGTAATTTATCACTTCGGATAGTCAACAAGCGATTCTTTAATCGTTTTAAAAATCCACGGCAGCTTTCAGTCCCCTAAAAGCTTAAAACATCAACAATTCGCCACAAATCTAACTTTCTAACCTCTTCATTTTGCTCCCCCCACTCGGTATCCTCGAAAGCTGTGCGGTAAAGGAGTGGGGGGTGAGAGGGAGGGATGGAATTCAACTCAATTTTCATGGCATTTAGTTTTCAGCTGTCTGTTTGCTCAGCATGGAATCGATTTTTCTTTGCGGAAATTTTTGTAACATTTTCTTGTTTTATTTTTAAAGTCAAAATAAGGTACTTTATTGGTTACACTGTCCACATTTTTTTTTTATTGTATATTTTTAAAATGTTGTAAGCGAAAGAAATGCAATGTTAAAAAATAGGTATATTATCATAATCCTTACTAATATTATAAACGCGAAAGTTCGTAAGGATTTTTGTTGTTCTTTCACGCAAAAACTGCTGAATGGATTTTAATGAAACTTTACATTAACATATCAGAATAACATGTAGGCTATAATTTATAAAGATATCGTGTGAATTTTCCAAAATATAACGATAAATGTCGAGTAATTAAAAATGCTACTAGAACTATTTTCGACTCTACGAACGAAGTCGCGGACAAAAGCTAGTCATGAATATAATCGAAGATCGTCATATTAACAAGCTTACAAGGTTTTTTGCATGAACTAAATAAAATAAAATAAAAAATATATAATCTTTATGACAAGTTTCATATAAAACAAAGGTTTAACAAAAGCCGTTTCAGGTTCAATATTATTTTGACTTTGAGATGACTCCGCTGTAAGTACAATCGGTTCACAAAAGAAAACATTATCCAAAGAAAACAGAAACGATTGCAAATATCATCAAAACTTTATCAAAAATAAACAAAAACAATTCGATGTTACACAAACATTATTTATTTCTTGAACGTGCCCGATTCAATATTATTTATTATTGTTTATGAAAAGAAAATGTTGCCCTTTAAAGCTGAGAAATAGAAATGTGAAAAAAAAACTCTCCAAATATGTATTCATTGCGATTCAAATCACGCAGAAATTTTATTCAAAATGGGTGTCCATAAACTTTTGGCGAAGACGTAAAACGAATCTGGGGATTTAGTACTGTCATTGTGAAAGCGACCCAATTACTTTAACGGTAAAGGTGATGTTGACTTTCGTAGTTTTATGCTGAAAGCATACCATTAAAAATGGTGCATCTCAACATATCTCGGACATAAATAAATCAGAAAGGTCATTAATATTCAATGTAAAATTATGAGCTACGAGATTTACCTAGGATTGTGTTCGAGTAAAAATAAACATTTCTCTCGCCCCTGTTTTTTACAGTCACAAAAGTTCACCGTAACGGTTTAGCCGTTTTAAAATCAAGTCAGACGAAAAAGGAACTTGTAAAATTTATTGTATGTATGTAGAGATCAATCGCTGAAATCAGATAAACAGTATGTTTCCTCTTCATCTCGTTTAAGTTAAATTATTTTGATTAAAACTGGCATCCATCAATAGAGGCAAATTTCTTACTGTCTTTTACAGTCCAGTTTTGCTGTCATTCGAAATCCAGCTTCGCTTACCTGTAACAAAAAACATTGTCAGTAAATAACGTTTTTGAAATTAAATCTTACAAAACCGTTACAATTTTATGTAAAACACATTCATAGATTCTCGTAATCTCACAGGTCCATTACGTTTTCAGGGCAGTTATCTGATCTCATAAAGAGTCAAGTCACTAACTCTACAAACCCTACATTTTAGCTGAAAAGTATATCTTGGCTGTAATCCGAGCGTCCGAGCGTCGCGTCGCATAGACACACCTATATATTATGCATATATGGTAAGAAATCAAATTATTTTCATTTAATATAGTATCATGTATATTTAAGACAATATTCAAGCCATTTGTTAATAATTACAGTAGAGTAAAAATTTTTCAAAGCGTTGTTTTTATATATAACTTGAAATTTGTAATGTCTTTTATTTTATTTTAATGTTTTTATTTACCTGAAGGCAGTCTGTTTGAGGTAAATGGGAATTTAATACTGTGAATAAACAGACACCATGCTTAAGCAAATCATTGATCCTTTGAAGAGCTTCCTGACTTTGTGACCACGTGATGGCAGCAAGAAGCCTCAGGTGGTATAGTTAAAATGGCGGAGTTACAGCAAAACAAAATGGCGACCCCGAATTGTCATACTGTCTCATAAGCCACGTGATATATTATAGTTGTCCTTTTACTAAGACTATTACTTTTGTTTAGAGAGCTCCTTCAAAAGGATTTCTTTGTGGATGTCAAATTATTTCGGACATGTTGTAAACCGCAGGTTTTATTAGATAAACTTTAGAAATATTCTTTGAGGTTATGTTATGGACTGATTCGTCGAAAAAACTTATATGAACTGTTTTTTTTCCGAGAAGAAATCCTTTGTAAATCTGTTCTCGCTTCAATCAAAATCGACTTGACTGAGCTAAGCCATACCCCACATAATCTAAATCTGAAAACAAACAAACATAATGATAGCGAAATATGGTATGATTTTAATGAAAATGAAGCGAAACCCGAGCTTGGGGCAGGCGAATTAGCACCATCCTTTAATTAAAGCCATCCGGGCAGGTGTTTGCGTTTCAACCGGTTTATTCTCTACCCGGTTTATTCCACGACCCGGTTTATAGATGGCGCCACCGTGCTCTATCTTCGCAACTTACACAAAATACAAGGCCTTCCAGCTCCACTGTAACGTGTTAGGTTAATTTAAAAACAACAAACTCAACATAATAAGCGTGTATTTGTTCAGCTTACAGCTACAGTTTCAAGTTTTTCTAATACATTACTTTATGGTAATTTGGTTTTATTTAAATTAGTTTGAATAAGAGTATTCGTTGGATTTTTTATTCGTTTTGTTTTACACTGCAAATCACAACGGGGCAATTATTCAGTTTGTATTCAGCAATATCGGTATTTACTTTCTATTAACACTACCGACTGCTATGCTTGAGGTTCTGGGTTCGACTCCCGACGGAGGCGGAAATACTTAATACAGTCAATGTGTGTGTCGTGATGTTTTAATTATTAATGCATTCACAATTAAGATGATCACTATATTTAAAATATAATCTACAAAAATTTTTTCGATACCACGTTTATTATTCAAGATAAACAAAGCAAATGTAAGACATCCCATAACAATTATAATGGATGAAATTCTATGAAATTTAATTTCTAAATTAAATATCTATGAATTGTGAACCTTAATTATTGTCAGTTTTACCTAAATGGACGTATTTTTATTACTAGTCAGTTTTTCGTTTTAAAAATCTTATGATATTATAAATAACGGGTAATGCATAATTGAAGAACTCAACCTCCACAGAATTTATTATCCACTGTTTATTTGTTTGGTCTATTCTAGAATGCTCTTAATGGGACTAATTAAATAAAACTTTTATTTATTAAATAAATCTTTAAAGCTAGAAGTAAAAACAAACTGTAATTTGAATGAATTTGAAACGAGTTATTACCGAAGTGACGATTTCTTGAAAGATACATTTTAAACAGACGAACGTGAAAAATCTATTATAATCATTTTTTTAAATCCATATTTGATTCTTTTTTGGCATTTTAACTATAATTATAAAAAGCATGTGCATGAAATTTGAACTACTACATTTGTACGCCGGCAACGGTCTGTGTTTATTCTAAACGAAATATTATAATATCTTATACACAAATGTTAAACAAATAAATTATTATTATTCTCAAGAAACTGTTGAACCTATGGAAATTTCATGGGCGCCATAATAGTGACAATCTCGCGAGCTAACAAATGGAGACGAACATTAAATATACATTTTCTGAAATTTTCTTCATCGTCACCAGTTTTCACTGTATAGAACAGGACCAGTATTTTGTATTTAAATTTTTATACAACATGGGGAACCGGTTCACCGTCATAGTTAACCCAATTTATATTTTAACCGGTTTTTTTTTCGCAAGCTGTCAAAAGCTCCGTGGCATTCGCTAAACTTCGAACGAATCAAAATACGAACTTGTTTTAAAACAAACCGTAATTATTTTCAATACTTCTTGTATATTTGAAATACTCGTAACATCGAAGCATTGCTTCTGCTAATGTTACTAGCAATCGGTTCCAATAAACCAACAAGCACAAAATCTATTAGCTTGGCTAGCGACAGAACACAAACATAACGTTTATCGGCTCGATACAACACTGAGTTGAAACTTCTCATCCTGCTTTCTGTCTGCTAAAAAGTAGAATATTAATGAACTAGATACTCGTAACAATCGACCTATCCAGTTAGAAACAACAACAAAAAAACAGACAAAAATGATAAAAATGAATTGATTTAGTTACTTAAAAGTTTATTTTAATTTCGTCTTTTTTTGACACGTCGCAAATTAATGAATTAAATAACAACATAATCATTTAATATCGAGGTACACCATTAATTCTCATCTAATAAAACTTTTGTATTTTTATCCGGTTATAAAAACCGGTCAAAGTCGCTTAAAACGTTTTACGAGATTTTGTAAAATATTGTAGAATGATTCCTTTTCAAATTTACTGTACCTTCAAAGCTTCCTGCATGAACTAAGCCAACTCTCGCAGTAATAACTCCAGCTCATATTATTGCCCTCATGAAGCGACGAAATGCACTTTGTAAGGACACTGTCGCTGTAAGAAGCTTGTCATCTGAGCTTATACGTAGATTGAATGTATGTTTACAAATTTAATACAGTTTACATCAAACAAATATAAACATTTAATGTTTTTACGGATATATATATTAAACTGATATAGGTCACATGATTAACTATGAAAACAAATTAATATAGAATATTTAATAATAAATATTTAAAGAATAATTTCTGATAGCATTTGAAGTTTGTAAGAAATTTAAATTTTATGACATTACCTTTTGAATTTGATTCAACAGCTATATAAAAAAACTACGAATCAATCATATAAACAGTTTCCTAATACTTTCAGTGTATTTAAAAAAATCTAAAGTTTACCTAAAAGTCCTACAAATTTAAACTAAAAAGACCTTATAAGTTTAAATTATCTTACATATATATATGTGTGTTTTGTTATTGTATGTTTGTTGAACTTTAAGCACACATATAATATATTAAAATGTGTTAGCTCACAGCTGGAACTCTTAGCTTATCTACAAGACGATGTAACAACTTCTGTCAAAGGTGGTAATAAAGATATTATAGAATATGCAGTTCAGTGATTTGAATTGACATCCTAAATATTTGTAGCAGGTATAGAGTCTTACAGTGAAAGTTTATAAAACGTTAAATTTGTATTTTGTATTACGATTTGATTTTCATCCATAAAAGAAAAGAAAAAGTTAATTAGACATTAAAATCTGTCCATCCGTTTTGAGAATTTAATCTTACAGATGACACAGTTGAACACATAAAATAATAATTATTAACACCCTTAAATTTTTCATAAAATTTACAGGTCAAAAATATAAACAAAAATCTATAAACCTAACTTAGTTAACCGACAGGATCACCCGGATCAGAGAAAACTACAACCGGTCTGTTGAAAACCGGTCAACAAATAACCGGTTAACGATTAACTAAAATCCGTTACAACTGTAAACGTCCAGCAATTTCATCGTGAGCATCAGACGTACAGTTGGAACAGGGTTTTGGAGGTCACTACTCATAGTTATTTATTAATATTATAAATTTCTTGTAAAAGAAAACGTATGTTTATTATAAAAAAAAAAATCTTACCAGAGGTACTATAGTCCATCTATTTTGATGTAATTTCGAAATAAAGTTTACAATTTTTTGTATTTCCTAATGTCGTACTGCAGCTTTTTGTGTTATAGTGTATTATTAAATTATATAGTTTGAAATCAAAATGTTGCCCATATTCACTCTTTCTTATTTGTATCCAATGAATAGTCTTAGATTTCCATAGAATGACGAAAAAAATTACAACATTGACAATATTAATCATCTTTACATTATTAATTTATTAGCCAGTTTATGTCTTGTCTCCTTTCCTTAAATAAATAAATAAACAACATTTATCTAGTCATTAAGGTTATGTCTTAATTATAACGTACAGAAGTTTTTTTAAAATCATTGTATTCAAGAACAATGTCGTTAGCCTGAAAGCCGAGGTCGCTGTTCCGAGCCGGTTGTTGCAGGTAATCCGGTGTAGACCGGGTTAATCCGGGTTTTGGTCCGGGCAAAAACGTAACTACAATTCCTGTGTACCTTTTGTCTATTTACCTTTACATCTTTAAATTTATTTTAAAGGATATTTTCACACGTTCCTTTTCCTTTTTGTTTAAGTAATAAAAAAATTAAGTTGTTTAATCAGATATTTCATCTATCTGAAATTTAAGAATTTGGGAGATCAAAAATTCAACCAAAACATTTCTTTAAAAAAGTACTAATCCAGCCAGAATCTATTATTAGAAAATTGGAATTTTCTCCTAACCGTTATTCCCTACAGCTTAATCCCGATAACCGGTATCGGTAATCGCGTTTAACCGGTTTTATCGGTTCCACTGATGTAGTTAAGCGACGATTAGTGAGACGGTGTAACCGGCCCGATTGAATCACTCGGCCAATTATAAGATTTCTCATCTGACGATAGCTAATTTTCAATTCCGAAAAATTCAATTTTCCCGCCGTAATTCCGTTTAAATTATATTCTTGTTTATCCGTTTTAAATATGTTCTTGTTTATCCGGTTTATAAACTACGATACTTGTAAATAGGAACGTTGATTTCAACAATGTGTTTAATTTAAAACAAATGTCGTTAAAAATTACGATGATTTAACGAAGCTACCTATTTATTTATTTGATGTGTTTACTTCAAATCAAAACAGAGTCGAATTTCTCAATTTTTCCAAATTTTTCTTCAAATAAATCAATAATGATAATAATATAAATTATTCAGTTTAATTTTTGTGACTAAAGTTTCTTGTAATTATAATAATAATAACCACGTCACGACACACACTTTGACTCAGCCCTGCACTAAGTATCGTAAGAACTTGTATCGCAGGTGCTAAGCAACGACATGGTATTTACTAAATACATAAGAATACAACATCCAAGACCGGTAAGCGAAACAATGCGGCTTGCAAATAACACAAAGTCCCGCCCCCGCCGGGATTCGAACCCGGAACCTCTAGCGTAGCAGTCGGCTGTTTACACCACTGGTATGTACATTATATGGTAGCATCCTAACATTACTTGAATTTTTACAATTCGCAACTTTTCATATATAAAGCTGAATAAATCAGCAACACCATGGATTATTTGACTAAAGTAAAGACTAAACTGCAAGGAATGAATTTGAAAGTCTGGCTGATTGAACGCAAAAAATTGAAATTAATAACTTTGTGAATGAAAATTTTCTGTCTGTGAAGACCGAAGGTTGGTAAAAATCTTTTACAGTTTTTTGCTGTTGAGAGGTAAAAGATGACATACTTAAAATATACTTGAAGATGAGCAAGATATTAAAAAACAGCCAAGTGCGAGTCGGGCATGCACCGATGGTTCCGTACAAATATAGTGATAGTTATTTCATCTCGATTTTTTCCTATTTTAAGATTTAAGTTAAAATTTACAGTCTTTAAATTTTTTCGTTTACTGGCAGTTTGCAGATTGCATTTGATATCAATATAAACTTGATATACACAAATTCTTGAGAAATAGAATTTTGACAAACAGAAAGATAGAAAAACAGACACTGATATAACAAAAAAATTACGGTTTTCTATTTTTTGCCTAGACTTGAACTATGAGATATTCCTTTTTGCCAAATTTCATGATTCTAAAGTACCCCTCAGGTTTTGATTCACTTTGCGAATGTATAGGAAATGGGACACAATAGGTCATATGAGTATGTATTGAGTATATTGAGTAAATATAATTTAGAGGGTTGATTTTGAAGAAGGTCTTGGCGGACAAACAGACAACGAAGTGAACTTACAATGGTTTTTTACCTTTATAGATACGGAACCCTAAAAAAAAGTACGATAATTAAATAAAATTCGATAATTAAATTATGTTAACGTACAAACCGAACATAATTAAACGCGTAATTTACCGGAAATCGAGCCGGTATTTCCGTAAATACCGGTAAATTAAATTAAGGGAGAGATTCTTC
The DNA here is from genome assembly GCA_949316135.1 of Choreutis nemorana. Classification (NCBI taxonomy): domain Eukaryota; kingdom Metazoa; phylum Arthropoda; class Insecta; order Lepidoptera; family Choreutidae; genus Choreutis; species Choreutis nemorana. The sequence continues at coordinate 1,077,206 of OX438615.1, read as the reverse complement.
CAAAAATATATATTCGCCAGCAAAAGTATCAGATGTAATCGTATGCAGGTACCGGCCTTTGTGTTTTTTTTAATTATCCTTCAAACAATTCCCTGAAACCGGGGTACATTTTTATAAATGTAATCTTTCATTTTGTATTAAAAAAATCAATTTACAACCAAATTAGGTTTTCAAAAACGACCGATAAGATATCATAAGAGTATAATTAAAATATTTTGTAAAGAAAAATAAAATAAAATATGACGTTCTTCATGAGTTGAATTTGTGCGAAACTGTCGACGACAAAGAAAATAATCTATCTCTTTTACACCTACATTCTATTAAAAAAAAAAACAATTAAAATCATTCAAAAATAAAACTAAAGAACAGTGTGGCAGAGTTCAATTTTAACTACATCTACTATTATAACAATATTCATCCCAAATTTTAGGCAATATCTTCAGTAGACATAACTAGTTAGAGATAAGCTTCATGAAGGCTTTAAGTCATTGTTTCAAGTCTAGGTACCGAATGGGTTCCGAAGGATAAGTATTAAGATAGGCTAGCCAGGGGAACTCAACCTTTCTGATAGCGGGCCATAGGCAAGGAGAAAATGTTGTTTATTACAAAAACTATTGGAATTTATAGTATTTTATGATAGTAAAAATTGTGGGGACCAATATTTTATTTACACAAAAACTCAAAATTTAATAAAGTTTACAATTAATTTGTAACGTAATTTGGCATGGCGCGGCGGGCCGCATGCGCCTCTCGGGCCGCAGGTTGAGGACCTCTGGGCCAGATTATAGCTGCAGACGAGACCATTGTCAAAGACCTGGGTTTAATGCTAAATCAGAGCTATTTCGGTGATTCAATGCGACGTATCTTTTGTCTACTTATAAATATCAAGAATTGTTTTTTTTTTCGTTTCTTGTACGTGTATCCCAACATTTCTTTTAAAAACATTTAGAATGGATTAGATATTTGTTTTAACATAAGAAATATTTTGAAAATGATCAATAAAATGATATGCAAATAAGAATATTACGCGAAAAAATTAACTTTAATCGGAATGACGACCTCTGTGGCGCAGGGGTGTGTGATACGCTGGAGGTTCTGCGTTCAAATCCCGGCGGGGACGCAAGTTTGTGTTATTTGCAATAGCGTTGTTTCGCTTACCGGTCTTGGACATGGTATTCTTATCTATGTAGTATATACCATATCGTTGCTTAGTTTCTGTGACACAAGTTCTCACGATACTTACTGCAGGGCTGAGTCAATGTGTGTGTCGTTATGTGGCTATTATCATAATTTTCACTAGATTCGTAAGATCTTATAGCTTATTAGCAAATTTTTCGTATGAAATCGAATCATTATATAATCCATAAAAAGTATTTTTTAAACCTTAGTAAATAAATGTCTATTTTGATCCATCAACCGGCGTATAATCAATTTATTTTCATTAATTAACGCGCTTTGACGACCTCGGTGGCGCAGTGGTGTAAGCAGCCGACTGCTGCGCTAGAGGTTCCGGGTTCGAATCCCGGCGGGGGCGGAACTTTGTGTTATTTGCAAGACGCATTGTTTCGCTTACCGGTCTTGGATGTTGTATTATTTATTTAGTATATACCATATCGTTGCTTAGCACCTGCGATACAAGTTCTTAAGATACTTAGTGCAGGGCTGAGTCAATGTGTGTGTCGTGATGTGGTTTTTTATTTATTTATTTGATACTACATTTCATAAAATTTGTAATAACCATTCGGAATCAATGCACAATATTAAAATTGAAATGCACCAATTAATCTAACTATACAATTATTGATTTCCAAATTGCCAATTTGGAATTGAATATCAAATACGTGTTAGTCTGACACGGTAATTGTCGGTTTAATTTATATTATGTACATTGCAAATGTATCTAAATTTAAAGTACTAACCAACCATTCATTCATTCACTCATTCATAATTAATTTTATTCTAGTTTTCCGCCGATAAAAATTAAAAAGAACAAAAAATAAAATAATCTACATAGTTCACATAATTTCGCCATTTTGTCTCACACTTCTATTCAATATATATATTTTCTTTCTTATTATTGTTTTTATAACATTTGAAAAGGTATGTATAAAAATAAATAAATATACATGAAGCGACAAACAATAGGGGATATACATGAAATTTAATTTGATTATTCAATCAAAATATCGTAAAGTTTTTAGAAACAGTATATTTACAGTGAAAACAGAATATGAATTGAACGATAAACTAGGCAGATGAAACCAATCAAATAAATGTATCTATCTCGCTCATCAGAACAGCCTTTGGAAGTTGCATGGCGCCTGTTTACTTTGACGTCATAGTACATATCGGATCTCTCTATCTGACAAACGAATTTGAAGCTTTATTACTTCGTTAATAAGCTAGATATTTGAGAAAATTTAACGGATTTGTGTATGTATGTGGTATCGTCATTCCCATTTCCTTTTGACACCTTTTTTCCAAATTTAAATCTGTACGTTCATTCCGTTCACTCAATAAACGTCCAAAACTGTACAAGAGGCGGTATTAATATAAAAAGGCAGGTAGATAGAGAACTGTCGGGCTGCCTGTACAATGTCACATTACTGCTGGCCTAGTTCCTAGTTTAAAAATATATATAGCGATTTCTGGAAAACACCAAACAAACAAAACTAAATTTTGTACCGTTGTTGATAAACATTGTTACAAAAAATTAATGAAATGTGGTGTAAATAGCCGACTGCTACGCTGAGGTTCCGGGTTCGAATCCCGGCGGGGGCGCAACTTAGTGTTATTTTCAAGAAGCATTATTTCGCTTTCCGGTCTTGGATGTTGTATTTTTATTTAAGTAGTATATAACATAATATATCGTTGCTTAGTGCCCACAGTACAAGGTTATATCTTAGTGCTGAGTCTGTGTGTCGTATTATTATTATTATTTTAAAGTATGAATTAAAAACACTTCACTTTAAACAACCAAAAAAGGGTTGCAGACAAATTACTTGGCTCTATTTATACAAAAAATGCACTTAATAATAACTCTTACACAATTAAACAGGAATTTTAAAAACTAAATCCTGACTACTATAAAATAACGGTCTAAAAAGTATGAAACGAGAAAAAAAAATCAACTGAAATTGTACAAAGTATTCAGTATAACCGTGGTCATATACCATCCGAAGTAGGCGATCGACGTACTCGATTATCGACGCCACACACACACACTCAAACCTTCGTCCCGAAGGGGTAGGCAAGACAATGGCTCGCCATACGCAACGATCCTTACATACATCTCTCGCTTCCTCCACATCCATGCATCTCCTCATACACACACGACGTTACCGTGTACTGATCTGGCTTTTTCTCAGCACCTCACCAATTTCTTCAAGGTATGTCAGCCTAGGTTTACCTCAACCTGTCCTCCCACACACATTACCACAGCTTTCGTACATCTTGACTCATCCATCCTCTCTACATGTCCAAACACCTCAACATACCTTTCTCAATCTTCTACACTACATCTTCTTTCACTCTACACTTCTCCCTAATCACTCTATTTCTCACTCATTCCTATCGAAACCGTATTGTGGAAACCTCGTCGGAAAAAAAAGATAAATATTTCTTCATCTAAGGAGACTAATGGAACACTACATTCTTTTTATTAACAACATGTGCATGAAGACCCGCACTGCAAATTTCTGTTGAGCAAACACCTCTGTTACAAAGTTTGATATCGAAAAACCTATTACAGGTACTGGCTTAAAAATTTTGCTAAAAACGCTATCGTTATATTGTTTTGTACGGTCTAGGTGTAATACTGTATATTGTGTAGAGTGTGTATGTAGTGTATGGGAAAATATGGCAGACCGACCCGACCCGACCGGTTGAGGTTGGTTGGTTACTAGTCTCGGATTGCCGTAAGTTATAGCTGCTATCATCGTGCCTGAATAGTGGCGATAGATTCGCAACTTGTCACACTGGGACTCAACATAAACATACGGTCTTTAATACCTCCACCTTCCAATCTCGAGGGATAAATTACGTGAGTTTATGTTACTAAGGTATTTTGCTACAAAGTATCTCGCAACGAGGGCAAACTTTTTAAAACCTGCGGCGAAATTTGCTTTGGTCGCTCCAGCATCACTTGACCTTTGAAAATCTCGGCTGACAGCAAACAACGTAAGAATTGGAGATCCGCCGCCGGTTGGAGTGCAATCACTCAAATTAAGAGTGAAACGGGATTGCGCAATCCACGGGAATTATCACCGGAAATTCCAGAACTGTTTATTTGACCCCGAGGGACTCCACCGAACAATCGACGGAGGTTTTATTATGTAACTATATAAAAATATAGTACAGACGGGCTGAATGAATTAGTTTCAGATGGAACATTCTTAAATATAAAATGACACAAAATATTAAGGCACTAATTTTTGCCCGCGTTTTCGTCTGAAGAAGCCGAGGATGGTTTAGGATAAAGCACACAATATCTTTATAATATAGCCTATGTTTTATTCTGATGTATAAGCTATATTATTGTAAAGTTTCATTAAAATCCATTCAATAGTTTTCGCGTGAAAGAGTTTCAAACATCCATACATCCTCACGAACTTTCGCTTTTATGATGTTACTAAGGATTTTGAAAGTAAAAGTAAATATGTGGTAAAAAAACAAGACACTAAAGATGCTGTTTAACATGTGTCTGCCCTGACGAGTCCATAGCTGATCTTCTCAATTGAATCATTCTCAATAGCCATGATCAAATAGTTTTGGTATCTGAAAGAAATCAGCGATCAGACCACCTCATCTATCAATCTGCGTCAACATTAAAATAAATGTTAGAAAACCCGGCTAAGGGTAAATCGGGTCCGCACTTGAAGGGTTCCGTACAAGATCAAACAACATGTAACAAAAAAAATTGTCACAACCTGGTTGTGTTTCGCAACCTGTCACACTGGGACTAAACATAAACATGCGAAATGCGGTGTGTAACACCTCTGCCAACCCCTCTCGAGGGATTACGGCGTGAGTTAATGTTTATGTGACGTATGTCAATATTTTTGGAATTTCTAATAAATCACGTTTGTTGTATGGGAGCCCCTTCAAATTGGTAATTTCTTAATTTCATTTGTATTTATTGAAATTTCAAGTGCCTAGCCGTTACGGTTTATGAGATACAGCCCGCTGATAGACGGATGGACGAACAGCGGAGGCTTAGTAATAGGTTTTTCACCCTTTCAGTACGGAACCCTAAAAACGAGTGTTAAAAAAAATGTTTCTTTTAAATTTCAGCACTCAAATGTATACCTACTTTAATCATTTATTCTTTGAGTTAAACCGTTAATCAAGGCTGGATGCTTTCCTTGTATTAGATGTGGTCGCAGTAATACCTCCCGAGCCTGTCTTATTTATCAATCTCTCTCTTTCTCTTGTATACTCTGACTCTCTCTATTTACTCTGTGCAGTCGGTTAACCTGTTTTTTGTTTATGTTTCCATTAAAAAAAAATCTTATACATTGTTTTCTTTGTTTGTTTATTGGAATGATTATTTTTAAAATTATATATTTCTGTTTATAATTATTGTCAATAATATCCTAAGGGTTTCCTTACCGATTGTCGTGAAAGGTGATTTTCCATCAGGTAAAGATATTGAGTTTAAAATAATCGCGAATTCAATTTCCGGCGAGGATTGTCAAATTGATGATTATCCTGTTAAGACGCCATGTTGGGCCATTGTTAACTCTATGATTATGTTCAGTTTGATTGTGACCTGTTGTGTTTTACAGATAAACAAAAAAAAGGTAAGATTTGGTGAAATATTATTTCCCAGACTTTTTCGTTTTTATGGTTCCGTACCCGAAGTTTAAAAACGGGACCCCTCTTACTAAGAAATTTGCAGAGTATGTCTATTTCTGTTGCAGCTATAACAACAAATACTAAAAACGCAAAAAAATTATAAAATTACAGCGGGCTCCCTTACAAAAAACTTGAAAATTTCTCCACCCATACTTTACGTTTTTTGCTTCTTCTTGTTTCTTTTACGAAGTTATGTTTAATTTAATAAGATAGTACGTAACCCATCATGCGCAAGTCCGACTCACGCTTGACCGGTTTATTGTTATGTTAATTTTAATTGAAATACTTAAATAACATATACAGACACACACCAAGAAACTTGTAAACAATATTTTTTTTTAAATGTAAACACAGCATCACGAATGGTTCAAAACCGAAACCCAATCCAGAAACTCATAATTTCGTATCTTTGTACATTTACTGTCTGCAAAAAAAAAACAAGACCAAAATCAATAGAGACCGCGGACTGTATCGCAGAAAATCCTTTGCTGAAAAAATGCCGAGCATCCCCGTCGGAATTTAACCCTTAAAATCTAAAGGATTAAGGGTGTTTTTTAAATAAGGGACAGGGATGTTTCGTTATACGCGGCACGGTAGTTTATGTAGATTTCATATTCAATTTCCGATAAGAGAATTTATTGTGAGTCTGATGCGACGCTGGGCTGTTTTTGATTTGTTGTTAGCTCATCCGACCGTACATTTTTCAATGTTTTTTTTTTTAAAGGGATTATGTACGACCTCATTATTTGTTTTTTTTTTGCTTCTATTAAGATTCTGATTTTTTTTACTAATGGTTATATTTAAATTTGCGAATGTATTACACATTTTTTTTAATAGTACAACTATTAGGTACTAGTTCGTCAAGTTCATGGGATTAAATTAATTAATTAATGATTTAATTTAAATCATTGTGAGTTTTAATACTTCTGGAATTCGAGATCGTCAGCGATGGTACCGACCTCCTTTCTATTTCTGCCGTGAAGCAGTTCGCTGTGTTTCGGTTCGAAGGATTGGAGTGCCATTGTAATTACCGCCACGAGAGGTATAACAGTTTTACCTCTACATGGGCAACGCTTTGTGGGTGCTCTTGGTGTTTCAATACATTGGGGGCAACGTCGTGTTAATAGGTTAATAGGTTGACGACCTCGGTGGCGCAGTGGTGTAAAGAGCCGACTGCTACGCTAGAGGTTCCGGGTTCGAATCCCAGCGGGGGCGGGACTTTGAGTTATTTGCAAAACGCATTGTTTCGCTTACCGGCCTTGGATGTTGTATTCTTATTTATTTAGTATATACCATATCGTTGCTTAGCACGTGCGATACAAGTTCTTACGATACTTAGTGCAGGGCTGAGTCGATGTGTGTGTCGTGATGTGGTTATTATTATAGTTGGCGGTTAAAAGGTATCACTTTCCGTTAGGAGAACCGTTTGCTTGTTTGCCCATGAAGTTGTTTAAACTTGACCAAATGTAAACGACGAAAATACATATTACATATATACAGATTTCTTTACAAACATATCCTTTTACTTGTGTAAAGATTGTGGGGCGAACCTTTGAAGGGCTTGAAGTGCTCCACGATAATGTCAAAGTGACAGTGACATCCGTCCTGAAACGTCAGAAAGCCACAACACACGATATGACATGTGTAGTGATGTGACGGATCTGCAAAATTTTGTAACTTTATCGATATAAATTTTAGTCCCATCACGTGGCATGGGCTTAGGAGTCATCTAATACGATAATCACCATAAAATAAGAATTGTTTGATTGATATAAATTCATTTCAAATGTCAATAGTTTCTGAATATTTGAGATCATTGCTTTTGACGTAAATTATTTAAAAAAAATACAAACTCTTAGAGATGTCGGCCCCCATAGACAAAAACCATTTTCCGCAAGCGTTTACGCTAAATTCAAATGTATGGAAATGTCATTACAATAACGTAACTCGAGCGCGAGGAAATATCAGTTCCATACATTTTTAGTTTTTGTTGACATGAACGTTAGCGGAAAATGGCATTTATGTAAGGGGGCTGATCTAATTCGATTATTATATTTGCATCATACACAAAAAGTCTTCAAACTTGAACTTCAAAAACAAGGTCATACATACAACCTGACATATCACGCATATGGGTTAAATTACTGTTAATATTATCACGCTTTATCGCGTTAATTATTAATCAAAATCAACAAGTTTTTTATTCAAATAAAATTATAATGAGATAATTTAAATAGTCATTTGTTTTACTACCACCGCTTCGGAAAGATCTTCGAGGAAGGATCCGGCAAGAAACCCCGTAGTTGCTCTTTTAAACGTTTATAATATCATGATACGAGTACTAGTATCACGGAATGGTATTTATATCATCTTCGTATAGGCATAGGCGAACTTACTTAAACCGAGAACACAAATCAAACAATTAAATTTCCGCTGAAAATCCAAATATAAAATAAATACATATATTAAAACAATATATCTTATGTTAATATTCACAAAGTCACAGCCCTGTTTAGTATCAAATAATCAATGGATTTTGAATTTTATACTATAGGAAATTAAGTTCAAATTCCAATAGCTGTTTCCTTAATGAGAATATTCAAAGTGATGTGGCATGGGTTGCTTAGTCTATTTATCATTGTCTTTGGATTAATGATTGATATAGTACCGAGATCTAGTTTACGAAGGCGGTTGACATACGCCTGTGTAACGTTTAACTAGTAAGTCATATTTACATGATGCTTGCATGTGTTAGCATAATAAATAATAATACTATACACATCACGACACACACATTGACACAGCCCCGCAGTAAGATTGTATAATCTAGTGTATATACTACTTAGAAAAGAATACTACATCAAAGACTACTATGCGAAAAACTGTATATTGCCAATAAAACAAAGTTCCGACCCTGCCGGGGTTCGAGCCCGGGACCTGATGCGTGACTGCCAGCTGATACACCACTGCGCCACAAAGGCCGACTAATGACGTTGTATTTTTTCAATCAAATTAAGTTAAAGGTGTTTTTAAAATACAAGAATCTTGAAGAAAGAAGATTGGATAGCGTCTCAAAAATACAAAAATAGGAAATCGAAATGTTGTGAAAAACTATTGTTCGTTTCTTGCGGGCTTCTTCCCCGTAGATAGCAGTCCTAAACGGTGGCAGATAAGAAATTACGATTTGGAATCACTTCTTTTAAGTCTATTCGAATAAAAAATATTTTGTATTTTTAAAATTAATTTTCAATGACCTAACGTACATTCAAATTCGCAATTAAAATAAGTGCTCCCAAATCGTAATTTCTTATCTACCACCAACATAACAATACAAACAAATAGATGTTTTAATTAATTTACATTGTATTTGATCTACTGACTCAAATCAACATAACTGATTGATAAGTTGAAAAGCCATACATACATCTTTTATTATCTTTTTTACATCTTGTCTATAGTCTGCCTAGTCTAGTCCATAAAAATCAAGAGACACGCTATAACTTTGAGACGGCTGGACCAAATCAGATGATTTCTTTGAATGATTTTAATACAGAAAAGCTGTACAGGTTTCAAACCTAAGATTCCCTATGAAACGGCCACGTGCTACAAGTTCGCAATGTCAACTTGTCATAAATACAACTTGTTCTACGGAGTTACTCGGCGGGAACGGGAAGTGTCAGTTAGAATTTTCTTATTTTATTCTCTTTTCTTATGTACCAGCAGAATTTAATGTGTAAAATTCTAGTGTTTTAACCAGTAAATATCTGTAGTGCTGTACAAATGTGGAGAAAGTGAAATACGACGATTTGGCTGAGCTTTTCGTCATCTGCCAAGTAACTCCTTAGAACCTACAGTAACCGTATTAGCATGTTACTGTAGACTGTTTCATAATTTTCATTGTTCGTCTTATCATCCTTATCTCATTTATCATCTTCAAGAATGAAGAAGTTATAATTACTGATGATTAGGCAGTATGGTACTGAAATCAATGCCGTTAAAGAAAAAAAAAACTTGTTCTCCGTTGAAACATGACAATGAAACATGTCACTTAAAATGTCTTCGACTCACACAACACACAAAACAATCTCGTTACATAAATAAACACACACATGCAAAAGCCAGCTTAACAGGAACAACATAGCATGATCCCCTGATCAATCGAAATACAACCTAACTACCCGACAACAGGATCCTTTAATAGTTTCTCTATTAAGTAATAGTATCCCGCAAACCCTTATTTGAGTAAATTTTGATTAATGCTTGTCGTATTTTGATTTATCGGTTCGTAAGATGTAAGTTAGACAAGTTATGGGCTAGTGTTTAATTACTGTCATATAATACAATAGTATAACTTGAGATATTGTTTTTCGCATATTATATTAGTTTCGTGTGGTGGTAGATCTACGTGCGAGATCGTCTGCGTCGGTACCACCCTCCTTTCTATTTACAACGTGAATTAGTTCGCTGTGGATGGCTGATTGGAGAGTCAGTGTTCAACTTTACCTCTACATGGGCAACGCATTATAATAATAAAAATCGTTTATTTGTTTGATTTAAGTGTTCGATACAGGTTTTATTTCTAATTTAATTATTGTCTCAACAAAAATCTGCCCTTTTGGCGTACAAATTTTAGATTGTCAAATAATAATACAAATACAATTTTAGAATTACTACAATTAAATAATGATGGCGGTGGTCTTCGCGTTCCAAGCATCAAGGGTATCGTCGTCGGTATCACTTTCCATTAGGTGAGCCGTCTTGTTCGCCCTCTTTGATAAAAACATACTTAAATAAATCATGAAGGAATTTAGTAATGCCAAAGCTACTACATTGATTTTTTAAATAATATTAATTAGATTTTGAAAATCTATTTTTTATTCGAAGATAAACATTTACCAAGAGAATTTAACCAACAGAATAAATAAATTTTGGAAACTCTAATATACATATATCTTGCTGAAACACAATTCATATAAATTAAACATAATCCGCACGAATATACATATAGGATCAAATATAATATAATGGCAAATACAATAATACACACAAACACATATAATACAGACAAACACACATGACCTCCATGATTTGGCGACCTCGGTGGCGTAGTGGTGTAAAGAGCCGACTGCTACGCTAGAGGTTCCGGTTTCGAATCCCGGCGGGGGCGGGACTTTGTGTTATTTGCAAGACGCATTGTTTCGCTCACCGGTTTTGGATGTTGTATTTTTATCCATGTAGTTTGTACCATATCGTTGCTTAGCACCTGCGATACAAGTTCTTACGATACTTACTGCAGGGCTGAGTCGATGTGTGTGTCGTGATGTGGTTATTATTATAGGTGGCGGTTAAAAGGTATCACTTTCCGTTAGGAGAACCGTTTGCTTGTTTGCCCATGAAGTTGTTTAAACTTGACCAAATGTAAACGACGAAAATACATATTACATATATACAGATTTCTTTACAAACATATCCTTTTACTTGTGTAAAGATTGTGGGGCGAACCTTTGAAGGGCTTGAAGTGCTCCACGATAATGTCAAAGTGACTTACTGCAGGGCTGAGTCGATGTGTGTGTCGTGATGTGGTTATTATTATTATTATTATGACACTTACAACTGGGAAATTTTTCAATAATTTTATTGAAGGAGTAATTTTTTACGATGCGAAAACACCTTCAAAAAACAAGTTTAATTTTCACAGTACTTTTTGAATAGCAATCACTGATTTCTTTAAGGATTTTTAACCGACTCAAAAAAAAGAAGGTTGGACAATTTTTTTGTTTTATTTATTCTTGATCTCTTTTGAATGGAAGAAAATTAACAACCATTTCAAAAATAGAGGAGTCTCTGATACGTGTCTTATTCAGCGGGAGTTTAAAAATGGTATAAACTGGGTCACCAGCTTCGGCGGCGTAGGAATGGATGGAAGGGCATAATGAAAAGGGCGGTGCTCGACTCCGACGTCGCTCATTACCGACAATCTGACGGGCCCTTATAACTTCGCAACTTAGCCCTTTGAAGGGGATGGTTCCGAAAAAAAAAAAAATTTACTTCATCATGTCTGATAAACTAGATTTTTTGAGTTGTTATTTTAAATGCCTTGTAAAAAAATTATATAAACCAAAAGTTACCTATGGTTTTATTCATCAAAGTAATTAAAATCATAATTTATATTTCTATTTCTATTAATTTAATACAAAAGAAAACATTTAAGATCCATACACGTGTCCGAGCCGGAATTCGAACCCGGAACGTTCAACTGCTCGTTAAAACTATGCCAGCACATCACCATACCAACAGCCATACATGTACCTATCTACCTACATTGTTTTCAATAATTTCTTCAACAAACCAGAATCATAATTAAACGCTACCAAATTCAACAGATATGAAATACCAAAACGCATCCGCGAGTGATCGTACAGATGGTCACACATACGACTTAACAAAACAAGTTCAAAATCAATCCTTATGCTGTACAACTTAAGAACGAAATCCAAACAGGATAGGCACGTCGGCCGCGTGCACCACTTACTATATTCGGATACTGTATTTAACCTATTTAAGTAACGAAAACAAACTAATAAATACAGACCTTATCCCTTTAGGAACTAGATTCACTTAAGCGTGACAGATATTGGTCGTTTATTGTGATTTCGACCCAAGGTCCCGGGACATATAGTTTTATTTGCTTCGCTATTGAAAATAACGGAAACAGATTTATACGTCTCTGGATATGGCTATGTAGGTCTTGTTTAGAAATTCCTTGTATTTTTCTAGTAGTTCTGTGCCAAGGGTGATCGTGGAGATTGGGTTCCGTCCGCAATCGGTGTTGAAATAATATAATAATTAGTTTTACTAGAAAATGTATGCTACTTAAAACATTGCCTTTTAATTTAAAAAAAAATGTTTTTATTACTTAAATTTTCTGTTAGTTGCGTGATTATTTCTTGTAAGATTTTACGAGAAAACAGCTCAATGGAAAAATAATGTTAAACTTAACAATTACAGAAACCATGTACTAAAAATTTAATGATTGTCTTTATACATGATAAAATCAAAGTGCGAATGTGTAAAGGTAAAGATTTCATTGTTTTGTTTGCATTGAATAAGCTCCTAAACTACCATTAGAATCCTACATTATCCCTGATGAAGATAGACAGTATAATATTTTCAAAAAAGTTTACCACCTTTATCTGACCGCGCGAAGCCGGGGCGAGCCGCTGTTTTATTATCAAAAAGGTTTTCTTCATATTTTATTTACCGAGAGAACCCTAAAAAACTGTTAATTTGATCTCATACCGAGTATAAGCTTCCTATTCAATACGTAAGTTTAAATTTTCAACAAATGTTTAAAAGATAAGCTGCAACCGATGCGTTTGAGCTTCAAACAAGGATTTCTACATATACTAATCAAAAATAGACTTTAACTCTAAGCTTTTAAAGGTCAAATTACAAAGACAATTTAATAAAACAATAATATATTTAGCACGTAAAATGTTAAAGAATAATAAACCTTATTTTCAAGGGAAAGCTATACATCTAAGTTGTTACTGTACGTTTAATGACTGTTCAGTGAATTTCAGCTTTACTGCTTAGGTAATAAGGTATATGGTATATAGGTTGTTTATAAACAAGGACAATTTGTCAAGATGTCCGTTTCGATACATTTCGGATTAGATACAAGGGTACAGAATATGTCCGTTTGTTTGTACAATGTGAATTATTAGTAGATTCTGCGGCAAAACATTGCTTACTCACGGTTATAGCGCCATTTATTGATTATTAATTAATAGATATTAATTAAAGTTTAGCGGTGTTTCTTTGTAGATTTGGTGTCATTCGACCTAAGGATTTAATGGACAGAAAATACATCTACCCTGGAGAAAATCCGAAGGCTATATTTATTTTTTTATTGTTTTTATTATTATACGGGAGATCCTAATTACAGATATAATAAGAATTAAATTAGATTCGACCCGATAGGTCGAGGGTTCGAGTCTGCATTAAGTTGTAGCTGCCATTTTTCTAAACGTGCCCGGATAGTGGCGACGGATTCGCAACCTATCCCACTGGGACTCGATATAAACATGCGAAATGCGTTGTTTAACACCTCTGCTACCCATTCTCAAGGGATTACGGCGTGAGTTTAGGTTTTAAATGAGTAAAAATATTAAAAGAAAAATCATTGAAATGGATTCTCAGTCCAGGTTGTGTTTCAGCTCGGTGAGTAAGGTAAACTTAACTCACTGGCCATCTCTTTAAGGCTCAAATTATAGAACTAAAACTTGAGGTATCCCATTACCAACTGATTCATCTAAATCAGTTCATTAACAAAGAAGTTATTATCAATAAGTTTCAAGTTTTTATTTATTATGTATTTCTATGTTAAGACATTAAGTTTTACCCGGTTTGTATGTTTTAAATGTTTGATTTTTTTTTTTCTCGCATGCTGTCTTCACTTTTGTATAGTGACATTTGACTTGTTTTTATACTGTGATTGTTCTTCTATTGTAATAATAAGTGTACGCTATGTTGGTGATCTTTTTAATGAAATAAAATAATCACAAGGCCAAGGATCAACCTTAACTTTTTGGACTTAGTTCTTAAGTTGTACAGCATAAGGATTGATATCGTACTTGTTATGTAAAGCTTTGTATGTCACAGTATGTACCTATCGGTTTATGTATGTGAAATTCAGTTTTTTTTGCTCTCTACCTTATATAACAATATATAATGTATAGTAAACTTATATAATATCATTTTGACGACCTCGGTGGCGCAGTGGCGTAAACAGCCGAAGGTTCCGGGTTCGAATCCCGGCGGGGGCGGGACTTGTGTTATTTGCAAGACGCATTGTCTCGCTTACCGGTCTTGGATGTTGTATTCTTATTTATTTAATATATACCATATCGTTGCTTAGCACCTGCGATACAAGTTCTTACGATACTTACTGCAGGGCTGAGTCAATGTGTGTGTCGTGATGTGGTTATTTGTTATTTATTTAACATACAAACTTCCTACACAAATACACTCGCATGTACACACAAGATAGTCTAGATTTTAACTTATTTTTGGATTACAATAATACTGATTTTATTTTATATAATGAAAAACCTTTGCTGGCATAAGACAAGCTTATTTTTCCTGTAACTTTTTATTTCTGAAGGCTGTTGTTTTTTAAACAATAAAAAAGTTATTTTAAGTAGTCAAATTTCAATTCAAAACATGATCAAGCCTAGGATAGCTTTCGTAAACTGAGCAGTGATATTCACATAGTTCTAACAACTGAGTCCAGATGCCCTTTTTTCTCGGAAGCTGTATTTGTTATTGTTAAAGTAGAGAATATTTCAGAGAAAATGTTTCAACTAAGGCGGTCTAGTTTGTTGTATTTTAATTAAAAACAAGAAAATAAATTAATAATAGATTAAATGTCTTTAATTGCTTTTCTTGAAATTTTATGTTTTTTAAATCTGTATAATGATTAATCAAACGCAACACACTACAAGCTAATGAAACATTACATTTTTTTTTATGACCAGGTAGGCATTTGACCCCAAACCCGCCTGGTGTTAAGCGGCGATGAGGTCTAAGGTGGATCATGCCTGCCCAGGAAAAACCTATTCACTCTTGCCTTAAAGAGGCCCAAGTTATATTGGTCCGAAAAAAAAAAACGAAAAAAACGCTATTTAAAAATAACGAAATAGTAAAATTTTAGTTTTTCTTATTAGTTACTTTAACTATTATTTTAGTATCAAAAATAAGTCTACACACTAAAATAAATTAATGATTTGTCGATTATTTCAAAATCCTTTGTTATTTGATGACCTCGGTGGCCCAGTGGTGTAAACAGCCGACTGCTTGAGATTCCGGGTTCGGATCCCGGCGCTGGTGGAACTTTGTGTTATTAGCAGGACGCATTGTTTCGCTTACCGGTCTTGGATGTTGTATTCTCGTTTGTGTAGTTTATACCATATCTTTGCTGAGTCACTAGTTATTATATCGTGATGTGATTATTATTATGGCAAAATGTATCTAGTTACATCGACAGAGTAATTGTTTTTCTAAGTGCATATTACAAGAGAGCACAATATACAAGTTCCTTCAATTAACAGTATAGAGATGATAGAATTGAAAAATCTTTACCGAGTTGTCTGACCTGAGCCGTAACCACCGCATTATAAACGGAAACAGAAATCAATACCTACATCTATTAATAACGTTAATCTATTAACGGAAATTGGTTCACATTGAAAATTGCATCCTACTTCTTATCCTTACCAAATTCAACTCTATCCTTAAATACATAAGGTGGTATTTCGTTCGGGGGTCGAGCTCCACAGATCAAATTACTCGCAGAACGGGCAGTCCTTACCGCATTGACGTTTTGACCCCGTGCGGTTTCCTAGGTGTGGGGAAGTGGGGCGGAAAATCGATAGGGCGCCGGGCTCGAATGGCCCGCATTTTGAAATCGAACTTTTAGAAAGTTCCCGCCATTTTTTTAAATTATTTATATTAAATAGATTTAAATGAATAACGAGAACGACGTGGTAGCCCAGTTTGTTACGTGTCTTGGTTAATCGACCGACCAGATAGATCAAGGGTTCGAGTCTCGGGTTACTGTAAGTTGTAGTCGCCATGTTCCTCATCGTGCTCGGATAGTAGTGACGGATTCGCAATCTGTCACACTGGGACTCAACATAAACATCCAAAATCTTAAACCGCTTTCTTACTACCTCCTTTTTATTCTGATGAAGTTCGTTGCGGGTCCCAAGACAGGCGTTAGGGTGTCCGGGCACAGTGCGTCATTACACAGCTGCATTATTCGTTGATTATTCGATCAAAGGACGCCACTGTTGATCCTGGTGAACAGGAGTTGCAGTGGTGGGACAGAGTGGCGGGTGTGCCGCGAAACATCCAAAATGTGGTGTGTTACACCTCTACCAACCCCTCTTAAGTGTAATACGACGTAAGCTTATGTTGAGTTAATGTATTTAGCATTTTTTGTCATAGCGGCAGAAAAACTTGAGGTATATATACATCATGTCATACAAGCCACTGACACACGAACGCACGGACAATGGAGGCTTCACCCCATCGGTACGAAGCCCTAAAAAGGTAACCTACATAATCCCTGAATATCACAACTTGTTTGTAAGGAGAGATAAAATGACTACTTGATAATAATAATAACCACATCACGACACACACATTGACTCAGCCCAGCAGTAAGTATCGTAAGAACTTGTATCGCAGGTGCTAAACAACGATATGGTATATCCTAAATGAATAAGAATACAACATCCAAGACCGGTAAGCGAAACAATGCGTCTTGCCAAAAACACAAAGTCCCGACCCCGCCGGGATTCGAACCCGGAACCTCTAGCGTAGCGTAGTTGATGTTTGTTTACCATCTCCCGTCCCTGTTTGACCACGTGCTAGCCCTAAATTTTGTCACAGAGACAATTTCCCTTTAACCACACACGGCCAGGGATCAACCTGACCTGTTCTGACTTTGTTCTTAAGTTGTACAGCATAAGGATTGCTATCGCACTTGTTATGTGAAGCTTTATGCGTGTCCATCTGTACCTATCGGTTTATCTAACCTGATTTTGAAGTTGTGAAAGTTTTTGTTTGTTCTCTACCTTATAAATTTATAATCGTTTAAGTATATAAACGAGAATTTTTTATCTGAAGCTACAATTGAGACTTTGAACATCTTAAAAATTTTCAAAAATGCTATTATAATTTAAATGACTTCTTTAATGATAAGATTTAATAGATTAATGACTTGATAGCTGAAACGTCGGATATGTTTACCGCTGCTAAAGCATTGGATGATCCAAATACGCTAGATTTGTTTGTTACTTCCGCTATTATAGTTTAAATAAATAAATAACCACATCACGACACACACATTGACTCAGCCCTGCACTAAGTATCGTAAGAACTTGTATCGCAGGTGCCAAGCAACGATATGGTATATACTAAATAAATAAGAATACAACATCCAAGACCGGTAGCGAAACAATGCATCTTACAAATAACACAAAGTCCCGCCCCCGCCGGGATTCGACCCCGGAACCTCTAGCGTAGCAGTCGGCTGTTAAACCACTGCGCCACCGAGGTCGTCGAGGAGTTTGTAAGTTCATAATGACTATTGATATATTTTTCTGACACGATAAATAATATTTGTATGCCTAGTGACTGGCTGAACATATGGACTACCTGATGTAACAACATCTGCATGTAAATATTTTATGTTCACAAATAAATGTTTGATTTGATTTGACAGCAGTGGTGTAAACAGCCGACTGCTACGCTAGAGGTTCCGGGTTCGAATCCTGACGGGGGCGGAACTTTGTGTAATTTGCAAGACGCATTGTTTCGCTTACCAGTCTTGGATGTAGTATATACCATATCGTTGCCCACCACTTGCGACACATGAAATTAAATTCATGCTTTAATTCATGATTTTTTTCGGGGCTAAGTCAGTGTGTGTGTCGTGATATGGTTATTATTATTATAATTTGATTCAGTCTAGTCTATTTTTGACCTTACTGATTGCTTATCTTTTTTTTACCTAACGTTTTCCAATTGAAAGTCTAAACTTGAACAAACAAACCGTTGAATTGATTTGTTTCATCCCATTAACCAAACAAATCGGATATGTTCGATTCAGTTTATCAACTGATTGATTGCATTAATTATATTCATTACGCATAACATTAATTTACATAAATAACAAAGCGATTTGAGATAACGTGTATCAAAAATAAAATAAAAAGTATAAAAACCAAAACCCGCCTACTGATAACCTCTCTCTAAAAAGAATGAAACAATAAAAAATTATCATCTGAAAATGTTGAACTATTACATATAGCCGTGGTAATATGCCACCTACTAGCATTAGGCAAACTTACTCGCTTATTATTTTGTCCCGCTAGGTTAGGTTAGATATAGGCATATGACTGGAACTAACATAGGGAACAGATGAACAATCATACATACATACCGGTAAAAAAAACATAACCCTCCGTTTTCCTTCGCCGTAGTTGGGTAGAAAGGTAATAAAGAACTTTCACATGGGAAGCGAAGCCGAAACGAGATTTCGTTTTTTTTTTGTCCCCCAAAATCTTCTTAAATTATCAAGTATTTAGGTCAATCTTGTAGAGATTCCTCGCAATTTGTACTCGCTTGGGTCAGTATAAAACTTAATTGGACGCAATAAGCGGATGAGGTGCTTGGTTGAAGAGTTTCCTAATTTATTTTCTTTTCTTATATATCAGCGAAATTTTATGTGTAAAATGCTAGAGTTTTAACCAATTAATGTGCTGTACAAGTGTGGAGAAATTGAAATACGTCATCTCCCTAATAACTCAATATAGACAACAGTAAGAGTACTAGCATGTTACTGCAGGCAGATTCATTATTCCATACATCACCATTCATCTCTTCATCATTTCATTCCTAATCATAACTTGATTATTAAAATTACATGACACTGGCAAAGTACTCAAAGATACAACCATGATGATGGCATTACCATCAAAAGAAATAACCGGAGACTGCATCCACAATTCATAAGAACATACCTTTTGATAATAAATAATCCAGTAGAAAACTCTCGCCTTTAAAAAATACAAGCCAACGTACCTGTAAAGGAAAGAAAACCGTCAATTAATATAACATTAAAAACGCTACAAACAAAAGACAATCGCAAAAAAAATACAGAAATAACACCACCCTCATTTAAACTAACGACCGAGTAATTCGAAAAACAAAACTGAACGAATGAACGGAAAGAATGACACACGTGAATGAATAAATAACATTACATGGTCCATCATAGTTGTTTCGTACAACCGGCAAATATGCATATGCGAGAGATTTTTAACTCTAGTCCGTTAGAAATAACGTTCAAAATTGTCCAAAATAGATTGGCTACTACCATCAGTTTTATGGTCCCACTGAAATATATCCCTTCATATTTCATCAGCTATGTTCTTTTCGCCGACGTATTGTTGATACAAGCACTGCGACCGCCATTTTCCATATATTTTCATTCATTCATTCTCATACCTATCATTCCTCCTTTTTACGAAGATGTTACTCAAAATGCATAATTTAAATTTAGATCCAATTTTTCCTGTTTTGAATCAAAATTTTAGTCTGTAAATGTAATAAAATCTTGTCCGACCTATTTTGTCTTTGTCTTGCTTGTCTATGGGACACGTGTCCTTTTTATTTGTTTGTCGCTGGCCGGTCACAAAAGGGCTGTACCTAAAGGGCACACACGTGCATCCGATTTCCGCCATATTTGGAAACCATTACGACACGCCCTTAACCTATGAAGCTGGCTTTGTTTTAATTTTTAATAAAAATTTGAATAATTGTTTGAGAGTTTACAAATCATTTAAAAAAATTACTAATCGAAACACATTTTCATAAATTTCGGGTTCGCATCCCAGTGGTTTGTGATATTTGCTAGACGCATTGTTTCGCTTACCGGTCTTGGATGTTGTATTCTCATGTATGTAGTTTATACCATATCGTTGCTTAACAACTTTGAATTGATTCTGACATCTTACTGTAGGGCTGAGTCAATGTGTGTCGTGATGTGGTTATTATTATAAACAATGAAGATAAACTCGTAAATATGTAAAAACATAGCAATATATAGAACAGTCAAACTGGTAACCTGTTTTTTAAATCGGTAACCTAACAGACATTGTATATTTTTCGATACAACTGGAAATATTAATAATAATAACCACATCACGACAAACACATTCACTCAGCCCTGCACTAAGATAAACTTGTATCGCAGGCACTAAGCAACGATATATTTTTATTATTTTTATTCAAGACCAGGCAGGCATTTGACCTCAATCCCGCCTGATGTTAAGCGGCGATGAGGTCTAAGGTGGATCATGCCTGCCTAGGAGAAACCTATTCACTCTTGCCTTAAAGAGGCCAAAGTTATATTGGTCAGGGAACATATCGGCAGGCAAAGAATTACACACCCTTGCAGAACTCATTATAATATGGTTTAAACTGCATAGATAAGAATACAACATCCAAGACAGGTAAGCGAAACAATGCGTCTTGCATATAACACAACGTCCCGCCCCGGCCGGGATTCGAACCCGGAACCTCCGGAACCGAGGTCGTAAATAAAGAGGTAGATTTAGTTTAGTAGTTAGTGAGGTTTTATTTTATCTAGGTCTTCAAACTATAAGAAAGCACAGTATAGTCCCTAATACAGTCCGTTTACGATATTTTCAGTTGCTGTGTGGTACGAGTAAAGAGAGAAACGGTACTGATTTATTAATTTTATATATCATCACTGGCAATCAAGCACCAGTCCACCACTATCACCACCAGTCTGAAACCGCTTTCGTACTACCTCCTATTTCTTCTGATTAAGTTCGTTGCTGGTGCCAAGACAACCGGTAGTGTGTCCGGGCACAGCCTGTGCGTCATTGCACAGCTGCATTATTAGTTGATCGTTCGATCAAAGGTCGCCACTGTTGGTCCTGGTGAACAGGAGTTGCAGAACAGAGTGGCGTGTGCCCCGGATAAAGCAAAAGGTTCTCCATATGAAAAGTAATACCGCCGCCTATTGACACGACAGAACTCTTGATGTCTAGTAAAAGCAACGCCAAGAACACCGTCAATGCGTTGACTGTATACAGGTAAATAAGCTATATCTCTCGTGCCAATAATAAAACTAGCTCTCCGTTGTAATTAGAGAGGATGGTGGTACCAACCCAGACGATCTCACACGTAGATCTACCATCTGTATACTGTGTCAATATTTGTGATCACAAATTTATCTTACATTCAATTATTTATTTGCTTAGTCCAATACACTTGAAAATAAATAATTTCACTAGTCATTGTGAATTCAATAAAACCGAATGAAATTCTAATCCTTTATTAAAATATAACATGTATGAAAGGTGGTAGTTAAAGAATGCGATTTGAAAGTGTTTTTATTTTTAAGTCTATTCGAATAGAACATTTTGACTTTGACTTTGACTTTCAATACTGGTTTTCCATAAACCAAATGATATATTCGAACAGTCTAGAACAAATTATATTTATTTTTGTCATATTTTGTGTTTAAAACCAATCTGTCATGACTTGCACAACACGAGAGCACTAAAGATGTATTTTACGAGGCCATAGTAAAACTATGTTGCCGCATTCACATGTTTCATATGGCTTAAAGCAATGGTTTATCATTTAAATATTATCTTATTGCTGCTTTCATGTTTTAGTTGGCTTAATAAATAAATAAATAAACCACATCACGACACACACATTGACTCAGCCCTATAAGTGTCAAAGTGCGAAGTGTTCAGATAGCACATTGATCTGTCATCTCCGGTTGACGTTTCGAGTGCAATTGTCAACCTATACCCTACTCAATTACACCTAGATTAACAAAGATAACACCAAACCTTCATGGGAAGGTTCATTCCCAGTTAGGCTATTGTAATTTCAGCGAAAAATCTCGCTAAATAGAGCGCTATCTCGCTGATTTAAATATGACATGAAAGCAGTCTTTCAAATTGCTCTGTTTTAAAAAATTCAAAATGTTAAAAATACTAAATAAAAAAAAAATGTAATGGATTTTTGTTAACGGATTTTAAATTTAATACATACGTTTCAATGTCAAAGTTGATTTTTAAATTCAAATAAACTTTCATTGAGCATATTCGAAACGTTATATTTTTACTACCACCGGTTAGGAATTCTATTTCTACGGGGAAGAATCCGGCGAGAAACCTCGTTGCTTTTTTCAAAATTCAAAATAATATGTTGTTTTGCTTAAAAAGTATATAATAAAGAGATATTGTGACGTGATTGATGATAGGCCGTCAAGCGTATGTGTTTAATTACAATTATAACTATAAATGTATTAGATTTAATTATCATAGTGTTTTAGGTTCATTAGCTATTAAACTGTGTCATTGTTTTGATAAAAATAAAAACAATTTAATTTCGATGTAAGCTATCAATAATTTGAACAATTTAAAACCCACTCGCTTCTAAAACCAATCGTAATACATAAAGAGGATATTAAATGAAAATTTAATCGACAGACGAGAATAAATCAAGAATTATCACTGATCATGTATTTATGCGATAAATTAAACAGCTCGGTAAAATTTTCCAGCACGTAAGCATAGCGAGGTAGCTACAATGAGCTATAAAACACAAGCTGTTAGCGATTAGCGTTGGAATGTAGCCAAGCTGTCTCCGGACAAAGAATAACGTGGCCTTAGCATTGGATTTTTTATCAACGAATTGGATAAAGCAATACTACTTTAGTGATGGTGAGCGGTTAATGTTATTTATGGACGCTTGTAAAATATACCTGCTCAGCAATAGTACTTTTATACTTTTGAATAATCAATATTCATTTTTATTCATTTCTCGACGCCCGTAGACAGGCATTCCGAACCGGTGGTAGTTTAAAAACCATTTTGAGGATTTTAAATCAATACAGTCTATTTGAATAAAAAAATATTGGATTTTTGATTTTGCCCTCAAATGTCTAAAACAGAGCAATAAAGAGAGAGAAAGAGAAAAAAAATAGTTTTTTGCATTTATCGCGGATCCAGCAACGATTTCAATTAGGTAATTATTTTCAGATCACTCAACGTCATATTCAAAATCAAATCAATTTAAATTACAAGCTGATTCACATACGTCTCTGCCAATGCGGACATCTTAGAACCGCTCCTTATTCTTCTTTCTACCTTATTTTGTCACTTGATTTTTATACCACTGTGGTGGCAAGCAAGCATACGGCCTGCCTGATGGTAAGCAGTCACTGTAGCCTATGGACGTTTGCTTAACCAAGAGATTCAATTTGCAAAGCTAGAGGTTCCGAGTTTGAATCGCGGCGGCGACACTTCGTGTTTTTACAAGACGTATTGTTTCGCTTACCAGTCTTGGATGTTGTATTCTTATCAAATTAGTTTATACCATATCGTTGCTTAGCGCCTGCGATACAAGTTTATCTTAGTGCAGGGCTGAGTCAATGTGCGTGTCGTGAAGTGGTTTATTATTATTATTAATTAAAAATTAACGTAGATGTTTCAGTATTCGTTAAATGTAGCAGATCACTCTCTGTTAAGTAGTGTTAATCCTTTAATCTTTGCCATGTCTCGAAGTTTGGCTAGCCGCATCCGACACCACTAACTGCTTTGTTAAACCATTACCTACATTAACCAACTACGGTGGAATTAGCAACTGTAACCATGTACACAGGATCCCACACCGTTTTTACTGTATCGTTCTTATGTCGTACGGCATAAGGATCGATTTCGTCTGTAATAGTTGACTTGATGTGGGCTTTAGACCATTTTAAACGTATTTAAATGGAATCCAACAGTTTATAAAGTTTAATTGTGATTAATTAAGATATAATTTAATTATGTGGTTTTTATAGGAATAATTAATTGGTTCTTTTGTTCAGCTGGAAAACGTAACTATTGATTTAAAAATATTAATAAAAGGATTATGTTTTTTGTTTAAATAATTTATTAAAAAAATCGTTTAATTATTTTTATTCTACGAGACGCGATTATAATTCGCTTGAATCTATTCTCAATCACACTTTTTTTAAATTTTATTCTCATTTCGAGATCGAAAAAAATCATTTTTTAATTAGTAAGGTGTAAAACTATTGTGATTAATTTATTTTCGGATTTCTATAAAAATATTTTCCTATAATTTAAAAGTTTTGACCCCATCAAAAACTTAAAAGCTTTTGAAATGCCGACAAATCGGGGCGCACCCGCCACTCTGTCCCACCACTGCAACTCCTGTTTATCAGGATCAAAAGTGGCGTCCTTTGATCGAACAATCAACGAATAATGCAGCTGTGCAATGATGCACAGGCTGTGTCCGGACACCCTACCGGCTGTCTTGGGACCCGCAACGACAAAACTTAATCAGAAGAAATAGGGGGTAGTAAGAAAGCGGTTTCAGACTTCCCTCCCAGCAAAGCGGAGACAGCAATTGAAACGGCCCAGAGGCCCAAAAATCTAAAGGGGAGACAGTCAGGAGACGCCTGACCGTCTAAACACCACGGTATGCCACTAACTAACAGGGGATAAATTAGACACTAACCTAAATCTTACACCAGTAATATTGGTGACAAAAACTGACATTTTGTAATGAATTTTTCGGCACCGGATCAAAGGAGATCTCAAGGTTTATCGGTGTTTAACGGATCTATTATGACATCCCAATCTCTATTGTCATGATCTATAATTTACTGTAAATAGAACTATTTGGTATTGCCAGGTTAAAGTGGAATCATATTGTACTTGGCGGCTTATTGTAATTGTGTTTGTGAAGGTAGAAATGTTTTTAATTTTTTTTTGGTTAGAAATATATTAGCTTTCCTGAAGTTTTTTATTTACCTCCGTCTAAACCTAAAAATACGTTAAAGTTAAAATTTACATAATAAATACATTCAAATTAAGAACAAATTTTTTCAAATTAGTTCGTAGAAGGATTAGTCATTTGCAAAAACTAATTCAGTTAGTGATTTAATTCTTGGAAAAAAATACGGATATGGCCTATGACTCGTTCTCCATCTTGTTAAAATTCTTCCTTTCCTAATTACAATGTTATTTTTATTGTTTTCACCGTTCGGTGACTAACTTTAAGGGTGAGGACGTGGTAGATCTGTTAAGTGCCTCGGTTAACCGACCGTATCGATTAGAAAGATTGAGGGTTCGAGTCTCGGGTTGGCGTAAGTTGTAGCTGCCATATTCCTCACTGTGCCCGGAAAGTGATGACAGAATCGCAGCCTATCACACCGTGGCTCAACGTAAACTTGCGAAATGCGGTGTGTGTGAATGAGTTATGTTTATGTATGTTTGTGATGACTAACGTTATGAATATAATTAACTTATTACGTTTAGATTAGGAAAAAAAATAAAAAATTACAGGTGGTACATCTATGTGCGAGATCTTCTGGGTTGGTACCACCCTTTCTATTTCTGCCGTCAAGTAGTTCGCTGTGTTTCGGTTTGAAGAATTGGAAAGCTTGAGTAATTAACGGCTCAAGAGGTATGACATGTGTACCTCTACATGGGTAACGCAAAAGCGTTCCAGACATCTTCGTGTCAATAGGGTCGTGTTTTGACGACCTCGGTGAAGCAGTAGTGTAAACAGCCGACTGCTACGCTAGAGGTTCCGGGTTCGAATCCCGGCGAAGGAGGGACTTTGTGTTATTTGCAAGACGGATAGTTTCGCTTACCGGTCTTGGATGTTGTATTCTTATTTATTTAGTATATACCATATCGTTGCTTAGCACCTGCGATACAAGTTCTTACGATACTTAGTGCAGGGCTAAGTCAATGTGTGTGTCGTGATGTGGTTTTTTATTTTATTTTATTTATTAATAGGCAGTTATCACTTTCCACCAGGTGCACTGTCTGCTTGTTTGCCCCTGAAGTAGTATTTTAAAACAAAATTGTCAAGTCTACATTCATTAAAAAATCAATATACTTTAAATTTAATAATAAAATTTTACATTTTCAAATATATAAAATTCTCGTGTCACAATGTTTGTTCCCGTACTCCTCCGAAACGGCTTGACCGATTCTCATAAAATTTTGTGAGCATATTGAGTAGGTCTGAGAATCGGCCAACATCTATTTTTCATACCCCTTAGTGATAAGGGTTGTCCGCCCTTAACATTTTATTTATATGGCAAAACAACGTTTGCCGGGTCAGCCAGTAGAGATTTATATACTCGCGTAAGAGAATTGTAGTAGCTATTAATATTACCTTATCAAATTATTATATCGTTGTATCAAAGAGTTATTTTAACGTCATACGTTATCTAGCAATGTAAATAGTCGCAATTTTGATGCTATCATATTCTAGTTTATAATATTTAATCTGTCTGGTACACTTATTTATTACAGGTCGATCAGCTCTAAACTAGCCGCTATGCAAGAATCACACATGAATCCGTTTGTCAATGCATATAAAGCATCTAGTTAATATTTTTCGAATTTAAAATTTATCAATTCAAGTAATTTTATCAAGAATTCTTGCTTTTTCAGTAAAGAGGTCAGAAATTCAAAAAGTCACGGACTTATTGACCCGCCCTCGTATTTATCACATCACTACACCCAATGAATTAAAGGATCTTGTATCGCAGGTGCTAAGCAACGATGTAGTATAAACTAAATATATAATGATACAACATCCAAGACCGGTATGCGAAACAATGCGTCTTGCAAATAAAACAAAGATCCGCCCCCGCCGGGATTCGAACCCGGAACCTCTAGCGTAGCAGTCAGCTGTTTACACCACTGCGCCGCCGGAGTTGACATTGGAAGCGGCCTTCATAACCATATATGTCGCTAATCAATACATGACCTTATGTATTTATCTGTTTAATGCATCGTTAAATCAATTTTACGATTGCTAGCTACTTTTGGTGGCGTTATCATTAAAGATTACCGACTTAGTTATATATTTATATAAGCGGATATATATACAGGTATATAGATATATTCTCTCTGGCACTAAGGTAGCAAACCATCATACGGCCCGCGTTATGGTAAGCAATAACCGTAGCCTATGGAAGTTTGCAATATCATGGGCATTTCAGGCATACCCGCCGCTCTGTCCCACCACTGTAACTCCAGTTCACCAGGATCAACAGTGGAGTCCTATAATCGAATGATACAGCTGTGCAGTGACGCACAGGCTGTGCCCGGACAACCTACCGGCTGTCTTATCCCGCATCGAACGTAATCAGAAGAAGTAGGAGGTAGTAAGAAACCGATTTCAGACTTCCCTCCCAGCAAAGCGGAGACAGCAATTGAAATGGCCTAGAGGCCAAAAAACTAAAGAGGAGTCAGTCAGGAGACGTCAAAACACCACAATTAATACCAAGGGTACAACACGAGAGTTTATGAGCCTGCATGAACCCTTAAACACCAGTTTTGAAGAACCCTGTCCTGTCACTGTCACTTGGCGTTGTGTAGTCACTTGGGAGAACTGATCTGCGGCAAGGTGGGGGGACGATATACGCGCGGTAGCAGGCAGCAGTTGGGTAAGCCACAGAACTACCTTAGTCAAAGGATCTTCGATGGAATGACTGTAGCAGTGGCCCAGTTAATATATCAGTACTAAAATTATAGACGAGAAAGTTTGTAACAGTGTAGGGATGGTTGTTACTCTTTCGCGCAAAAACTACTCAATGGATTTTAATGAAACTTTACAATAATATAGAATAACACAAAGGCTATAATTTATAAAGATGTTGTGTGAATTGTTTAAATTATAACGATAAATGATATATAATTAAAGATCCTATTAGAACCATTTTCGATTTCTACGCGGACGAAGTCTCGGGAGAAAGCTAGTTCTATTATAATAGTCGGTTGGTACGTAATAGCGATGTAAAAACGGCTTTATTAATAATTCCCGGTAATTGCCGAGGGGAGCCTGGGATTTATAATCTTTTGACGTTTCAAATATTTCATTCCGTTTCATTAATTTATACTAGCATTTCCCGCCACTTTGTTCGCAAGTAACTCTTTTTTAAACAAATTATAGGTTGTGTTCGTTAACCCTGAAATTTCATTATGAATATACTTGACGACCTCACTGGTGCAGTAGTGTAAACAGCCGACTGTTACGGTAGGAGGTTTCGGGTTCGAATCCCGGCGGGGGCGGGACTTTGTGTTATTTGCAAGATGCATTGTTTCGGTTGCCTGTCTTGGATGAAGTATTCTTATCTATGCAGTTTATACCATATCGTTGCTAAACACCTGCGACACAAGATTCTGCAATCTTACTGCGGGGCTGAGTCAATGTGTGAAAAATCAAGACATTTTATTATCATTATTATGAAGAATTTTTGTAAAAGAATAAAGTAGTTTCGAACATTTCTTGTTATGAACAAACATACAAAATATACCTTTATAATTAAAGTATTTAGTATAGATAATATCGTAAACTTAATCTCAGATTGGACTGAATCAAAGCTACTGTTATTACTCTAACCAATTAATTATAGGTTTATTAAAATTAGATGAATATGCCATAAAGGTTTAGCCAACAAATCAAAACAGTAAACGTTAACTTAACTTTGTGATGGTTTCATACAAAAATTGGAAACGAAGTATTTTACAAACACATACATACAAAAACTCTCGCCGCAATCCCTCGAGAGGTTGGCAGCGGTGTTAAGCACCGCATTTTGCATGTTTATGTTAAGTCCCAGTGTGAGAGGTTGCGAATCTTTAGCCACTATCCGGGCACAGTGAGGAACATGGCAGCTACAACGTACGGCCATTCAAGACTCGAACCCTCGATCTGTCGCGTCGGGTGGGTCGGTTAACCAAGGTACGTAACAAACTGAGCTAATACGTCCACAAAGTATTTTAAGTTGAATAAAAAAGCATATCAGCTTATTAATGATCAAAACATAGTTTGCCTAACTACGCTTGCAACACTATTTGAGTCATGTGCACGTTTCAAAGCTTCTTCCCGAGATGACACTTCAAAGAACAATGGCGACATTACTGAATTAAAATTCTTTGATACTTTTAATAATAACCACATCACGACACACAGATTGACTCAGCTCTGTACTAAGATATAATTTTGTATCGCAGGCACTAAGTAAAGGTATTGTATAAACTACATAGATAAGAACACAAAATCCAAGACCGATGAGCGGAACAGTGCGTGTTGCAAATAACCAAAGTTAGCCCCCGCCGGCATTCGAACTCTGGGATTTAGACTCTGTTGAAAAGCGAGCCCGAAGAATCATCGCCATTGACGATGATATTGCTAACTTTCATGACCTCAGCCACCGCCGCGAAGTTGCGTGTCTATCGGTATTTTATAGGATACATTTCGGAGAGTGTGCGCAGGAATCGCACAATTTAATTCCATCGGCCCCCTTTTATAATCGGAATACTAGACGTAGGCTGAAGCTGCATCCTTTTGTGGCAGATATTCCGACAATCCGGACTAAACGCTTCGATAGCTCCTTCATAATGCGTACTGCAAGGGTGTGGAATTCTTTGCCTGCCGATGTGTTCCCTGACCAATATCACTTGGGCCTCTTTAAGGCAAGAGTGAATAGGTTTCTCCTAGGCAGGCATGATCCACCTTAGACCTCATCGCCGCTTAACATCAGGCGGGTTTGGGTCAAATGCCTGCCTGGTCTTGAATAAAAAAAGAAAAAAAAACCCGGAACCTAGAATCGTAGAAATCAGCTGATTACACCACTGCCCCACCGAGGTCGACAAATTGATGGTATTACATTTTTTACCGAGAAAAAAACACAGAATTCAATTTAAAACACCATGGCGCTTATTTACTGATCAATGTTAATTAAATCACTGATCCCTTTCGTTCAATCCATCGATCAATCAATCAATCTTGATACAACACTTTTGTTTTCTTATATAGATTGTAATAGATTTTTTCCCACCATAAAGAGATGATTTATCGACCGATAGACAGTAATAACGATAAAAAATTATTACAAAACTTGTTTTTGTGAAGACCCTCGTATTTTACTCGCATGACTGTTTTCTGATCGCCTTTTTAAAGGTATGGGTATTTATAATTTTTATCGATAATATAAAATAAAACAGCTGATACAAATATAAAAGTTTCATAGCATGACATAACAAACTCACGACGTAATCCCTCGAGAAGGTAGGCAGAGGTGTTACACACCGCATTCAGCATGTTTATGTCGAGTCTCAGTGTCAAGTTGCGAATCTGTCGCCATTATCCGGGCTCAATCCGGGACATGGAAGCTACAACTTACGGCAACGCGAGACTTGAAGCCTCGAGCTGTCGGGTCGGATCTGTTGGTTATCCAAGGAACGTAAAAACTCAGTTACCACATTCGAAGCGGAGTATATCTTTATCACTATAACAACAAGATGATTATTTACAGACACTTAAACCGGGTTATTTCTATGCGATCATATAATCAGCTGACACTCGCTTTCGAAAACGCAAAAAGGATTCTTGGGATACGTTGAAACTCGAAAACAACGATTTCTTGTTCCCATCTGTATTTAAAAATACCATTTTATACCTAGTCTGTTTTTATGTCAAATTATTTTAAATGTGTGTGTAGAGGACGTGGTAGCTCAGTTTGTTACGTGCCTTGGTTAACCGACCGATCCGAGCCGATAGATCGAGGGTTCGAGTCTCGGGTTGCCGTAAGTTGTAGCTGCCATGTTTCTCAACGTGTCTGGATAGTGGCGACAGATCCGCAACCTGTCACACTGGGAATGAACATAAACATGCGAAATGCGGTGTTTAACACCAACCCCTAACTCCTCTCGAGGGATTACGGCGTGACTGTATGTTATGTTTTGTTATTTCAAATGTCAACATGCAGCAATTCGCTTATTTGACACTTTTTTGTAGAGATTCGTAAAATCGTCCCGAAGAGAAACGAGAATTGCTTTTTAACGAAATGAAAGATTTCAAAAACGCTTACATCATTTTAAGTACAATAATTCTAAATTGATTTAATTGAAAATTCTCAAAGGATCAAGGAGATAAATACAAAAAACTTTAAATATGATATAGGTAAGTCTCTTGTTATGTTATAAACGAAACATTGATATTATTTAATGCCAACATCCTGCCCAAAACGTTTCGTCCCAGCATCCTGCGTGTGGGACAATTTGATGATTGATCCTTTCAAAACTGAGTGATTTATCATTGGGCATGTCCTTAAACATTGGAGAGATACGGGCTGTTGAATAATTTTAGGGATACGCTACATTTTTTGTAGCTAATGTAGTCATTTGATTTTTTAAAGACCTCTATTCGACTGCTCGCTGAACTGTGTGCTGGTTTGTGATGTCTGTCAGACGTGTTGTTCCGCTTACAGGTCTTGGATAATGTATTTGTGTCTATGTAGTTTATACCATATCGTTGCTTAGCGACCGCGATGCAAGATTGTTTATGTTAGGGCTGACTCATATGCGTGTCGTGATGTGTTTTTATGTGACTAAGTTGGCAAATATTTGTAGCTACCTTGACTTTTACCTTCGATCGCCGCTTGCGACTGAAGAGTTACAAATTGTTTACATAAGCGCCTCTAACGGATTGATTAGGAATTAAGATTGCTCACACGAAATCACTGCAGTAATCTATGTGACCTGACGCGTAGGAACACTATACGAACTCATGTTAGATACACTTTTAAGTAGCGGTATAGTAAGCAAGTTCTAAAATGAAACAAAGTAAGCGCCATTTTACTAACTATTGTGACGAAATATTAAATAAAATAAAATAAAAAGTAAAATAATGTTACTTTTTTCTTTTTTACTTGTTATAAAATTGCGTAGTTTAATCGAGGTATAAAGATTATAACAAAAATAGTTAAATATTGAAATATTGATTTGATATCATAAAATATTTATTTAATTATGTATTTAATAAATGATTCCGCCGAGTTACAGTAGCTTATAGACGCTTGCAGCTCCAACGTTATTTACAAATTAAAATGTTAATGTACTAAAAACGTAGATTTTCTAAGTTAATTGTAAAAAAATTAAGTGGTTCGATGTCGATAATCTCGAATCAACACAAAAAACTGTCGGAAATTATTTTTTTCCTATCTCATCCCTCTTTTTTGCTGCCGATTTAAAAACTTATATTTCAATTTGAATGAAACATAGCATCCTTATGTTGGTTACACATGTAGCGTACACGCAAACAAATCCTGGCATTTCAATTTGTACCAGGCTAAAGTTTAATTCCGGCAAAGCACGAGCGCCGGCAGAACCGGGTCAAAAAACCCGGATCCGACCGGAATGAACCGGACCTACGAAACCGGTTAAAAGAGCGAAACTAAAATAAAGCACCGGACTAATGATCAGCTGAATCTGCGAAGGCTTTCACAAAATCTGTGCTATATGAAAAAAGGATTACGATTCACATACATTCAATATCAAACCTTAACCTCATAAACATAAGTATTATATCACGTTGATTTTTTTTAAACTATGGAAGTCGTTCCAACGCATGCCTTTGACAGGTCGCTCCATAACTCCCTTTTGAAATTAACAACTTTATACAGGCTGAAATCGACTTTATCTCCTGAGAGATAAAGTTGAGGATGTGGTTACGGAGAAAGTTCTGCATAAGCGTTATTCAAAGCGCGTTGCACTCGGTTCCTGTTCAAATAAGATAATACAATTTTGAATCGCTAAGATGTGGCTGTGGACAGCATTAGTGGATGTGCTGACCCTGCTTCGTACTTTAACTGGCGTTAGACTGTTATGTGACAACCCTGAAATACGAGTCTTATAGCCAACAGCTTAGAAACCTATCTACATGTGAAAAGCCGTAATGCTCAAAATACGTTAAGATTTTAGAAAAAAAAACTTTTGCGGTAGTGACTTGCAAAAATGTCTGAAAAGTGTAACATAATTTTCCTTTCAGGGTCATCAGCATTGATAATTTTTAGTTTTTTAGGGTACTTAAATTCTTTATTTTCTGTCTACGTTTTGTTTAATTTGACCCACTTTTAAAATTTCATATCATTTGAGAACTAAACCTGTTTAAAATCGGGTCGAGATAAAACCGGATAAATGGAGAAAATTTATATTTTCATAACCTTTAGAATGTAAACACTAAATACTGTATTTGAGTCACTTTGTCACTGGGTTTTTTGGCATTATCAGTGCAGAATAAACCGTAACTTAAGTGCCGGAAGGTCGGGTTTGCATGAACCGGAATGTATCTGGTCCTTTACTATATAATTAGAGAGTAAATGGGTGTAATCAGGACTATAGGAGTCAGATGCAAAGCATTGGTTATATTAGAGGCAGCTTACATTTAGGAGCGAAACAAAAATTTTAATCACTTTATAAATTCTTAAGGATATACTGACGACCTCGGTGGCGCAGTGGTGTAAACAGCCGACTGCTACGCTTGAAGTTCCGGGTTCGAATCCCGGTTTGCCGGTCTTTGTGTTACTTGCAAGAGGCATTGTTTCGCTTGCTCGGTCTTGGATTTTGTATTCTTATCGATATAGTATATACCATATCGTTGCTTAGTGATTGTAATACAAGATGATATCTCAGGTCAGGGCTGAGTCAATTTGTGTATCGTGATGTGGTTAATATTAAAATTAATATATATTTTTATTTTTATTGTTTCTTTGTGTGACTTGTTAATGATATTTTTACATAATGAATAAAGGCGCACACACGAGTAATGTAACTACCTAGCTACTGTATTTGTTATGAATGTTTTTATATGTTTTGTATGTCTGTTGATTAAATAAATAAACGATACGTTCGTGTTTATCCCCACATGTACAGACAACCACATATCAATCTATATATTCTAAGTGTATTTTTAATCCTTAAACTGTACGATTGAATTCCAAATAGTTTAAGTTGATGAGTAATCTTCCGGTACCTCCCCAAAACTTAAATTTTCCGAAACGGTGGTCGAGTCATTTTTAAGACTAAAAACTAATTTAGTTAGATTCTCAGAATACGTGTAAGCTCAGTTTGTTACGTGCCTTGGATAACCGATCGACCCGACCCGACAGGTCGAGGGTTCGAGTCTCGGGTTGCCGTATGTTGTAGCTGCCATGTTTCTCAATGTGCGACAGATTCGCAACCCTTCTGGGACTCAACATAAACATGCGAGAAGTGGTGTGTAGCAAGCACCTCTGCCAATCCCTCTCGAGGGACTACGGCTTGAGTTTTTGTATGTATGTATTCTCTGAATAAAGTTATTTTGAGTTTGTGTGCGCTGTGTGCTTTTCATGCGCACTTTATCCGGTTTCTTATTTGTTCGGTTTTATTGCAACCATACCCGGATATTCAATTCGTCAGAAAAATACTCATAACGTTAGGATTTTTTACAGATTTCTATCCTTTTTTTTAAGTATTTCAAAATGTTAACCCTTTATAGTGCTAATTAGTGATTTTGTAACCTTATAAATTTTTTGAAACCATGTGAGCAGGGGTGCATAGGATATGAAGAATTAAATATAACTCTATTTATAACATAAATTAAAACAAAATTAAAATTACTGGTTATAATCCTATCATTATAATTTTAATTGTTAAAATCTGATTTTGATGTATTTTAACATACTCGTATTTATAAACCTAAATGTAAGTCGACCCTAAAATCACAGTACAGGGGGGAGTGCGTGTTGAATATTTCATTAAGTCGTTACCGGAGATCGCAGCGGCTAAACCAATACTGATGGAACTAACCTGATTAGTGCCCAGACAGGTTATCCAACATGTCTAGATTTTGGATATTCCATTGGTATATCAACTTTGATTTTACCTCGTGTTTTCAATTATGATTTCGAGTCTGTATTTTGACGATATAAGTGGATTAAAAATTCGTTCAAAAACATTGACAAAAAAGATGTTTCCCAGCTAATTAAGTAATTAACGATTCTGATGAAGATAATCAAGTCGTTTTAGATAACAACATTTCCATACATAAAAAAAAATATACACGAAACAGATTACAGTAAAAAAAAATACAATTGACAGTATATTCTTAGTCCATGTCTACTGTAGTCCAACAACTCGTGTGACTAGTAGTGTAATATGGCAGTAGTGTAATATGAGCGGCAAATTTAGAATGGAATCATGGAAATAATTTTTGAAAAAAAAGAAAATATTACTAACAAAAACTTAAAACTAAGTAAAACAGGATACGATCTTACGTTTGAAAAGGCTAGACTTTGAATTTAATCTTGCAAGTTAATTAATTTATTTATTTATCACAAAAACACAAAAGAGTTAGTGCGCCCGTTGCTTTGAGCTTGAGGAAAACACCCCTTAGACTTTAAAGATGAATGAAATTTTTGATTTTATTTTTCCATTAAAATACACCAATCCATATTAATATATAATGTATAACCTTAAAAACATAGGCAAGAGTATTTAAGGAATAAATCTATTATACAATATACAGGTATATAACATTATACAGTCAGCGGTAGCCATGTTTGTAAGATAATTAAACATTTCCTTCATAATAATGCAATTAACTGGGATTCGCTAATTTTTAATTAACACTTTCGTTCTGTTACAACGCTAAAGGTGATTGTAGATTGTAGACAATGTAGTTACTAGTTTAGTGGGATTTTAGTAGTCTGGTAGTAGAGTATGTACTAATCTAGTTCAATGTGTACACTAAAACACAGTGGTGTTAGTTTAAAAATAATTTTGACGATTTAAAAGTACTTATTTTAAGTCCATTTGAATAAAAATTTATTTGATTTCGATTTTGATTAAAATAAATAATGAATAAATTGCAATCAATACAAAAAAAAAAATTACGTGATTGTGACGGAAAAACGCACACACCTAAAAAAATACAACGAAATAATAATATCCAATACAACTAAGAATAAAATAAACTAGAATTATTAATATCACAAAAAAAAAAACTATTTCACCATCTTTTTTGTTGTAATTAACAACAACAAAAATTCTGCTGTATTGAGCATTCTCCTTAAGATGGAATGTTAAAATTTTAAATGCAAAGTTATGATTTCCGATTTAACAAATTTTTTATTTGATTCATCAACTGTTAGGCATGAACGTCAATAATAATATGCTTAGGCGTTTATTCATAAAATAGTTAGTAGAATAATTCCAAATAATATTTATGTTTATTAAATAACAGTTTTTTTTTCGTGGACATTATTAATGTTATACTAGTTAGTAAGTCTGTAGAGGCTTATTCTGTACATAATTTCTTTATTGGGCCTTGTTTATTATCAAAGATTTTTATCGTGGACATAATAAATATTATATTAATAATAATCACATCACGACACACACATTGACTCAGCGCTGCACTAAGTATCGTAAGTACTTGTGTCGCAGGTGCTAAGCAACGATATGGTATATACAAAATAAATAAGAATACAACATCCAAGACCGGTAAGCGAAACAGTGCGTCTTTCAAATAGCACAAAGTCCCGCCCCCGCCGGGATTCGAACCCGGAACTTCTAGTGTAGCGTAGATTAGTGAGTAAGTTTGTCGTTGCGTATTCTGCACATAGCATTTGACGGGGCCATTGTACGTAACGTTGGTTGGTACCTATTTCATCCATCCCAAATATTCCCTGAAGTACAGCAATTTTTTTTAATTTCCGAATGTCTCTGTGAGTGATGATGCTGATTCGAGGATCTGAACATGTTCGGACAAACTTGTGTATTCAATAATCACATGTGCTGGCGTTTCTTCTGCTTCGATGCATCAACCAAAAAAGAAGTAGCTAATCTACATGCAACTTTGGCAACCTTACTCACTCAAAAAAAAAAAGATAAATCGAATGAACGATACGACATAATAATAATGTCATTTCAAGTCTCGGGAAAAACCATTAAATATTTTTTTTCTTAAATATACATATATAAAATACACATTCTGTCTGAACGTAGCCGTCGCGGTAAATTTTCGAATTACACGGTTGAGGATTGCGTGAAAATAGGTCATAGGTTCTACTCCCGGACAAAGAACTTTTCAAGGCATAGAGAAAGATACCGCGATGTGTTTTAAAATGTATTTTAAAGTATAGCACAATGAACTGCGTGAGGTCTTAATAGAAAAACTTGTCAAGTGCGAGTCGTCCCAGCATGAATTGAGAGAACCGAATTATATAATAATGCAACTTTTTTGAAGTCGGTAAAAAAAATTCATGTTAAAAATTGCGCATTTCACGTTAAAAATTGTTTGAATAATGGGTTTTGACAGGTTAATAAAACATTGTATGATCACGTGATTATTTAAGCGATAGTTATAAATAGGTGATAATAATAATAATCACATCACGACACACATTTATTCAGCCTCGCAGTAAAATAAAGAATATAGTATAGTAGGTGTTAAGCAACGATATGGTACAAACTAGATAGATAAGAATACAACATCCGACACCGGTAGGTGAAACAATGCGTCTTGTAAATAACACAAAGTTCCACCTCCGCTGGGATTAGAACAAGGAACCTCTAGCGTATCATTCGACTGTTTACACCAAGAGGCAGTAATGAAGCCTCTTTTTTTTAACTTTTTTACTATGATGAGACGGCTCACTTTATGGAAAGTGATACCGCCGCCTATTAACACGACGATGCTCTTGATGTCTGGAACGCCAAAACACTGTCAATTCATTGCCCATGTAGAAGTTATACGTCTCGTGTCAGTAATTACACTGGCTCTCGAATCCTTCGAACTGAAACACAGCTCTTCACAGCAAAAATAGATCTACCACCGGTAGAATTTCCATCTAATCATTCTAAATATTTATGTAATTTGGAAAAAAAAATACAATTCTTCTACTTCATATCATTAAAATATTAGTATATATATCTGGATACAAAATCAAAATCAATTTTTTTTTTATTCAACTGGAATTAAAATAAGTGCTTTTAAATCGTCGAAATTCTTTTTAAACTACCGCCGTTTAAAATATAAACTAACATACGTTTTAATTATGTAATAGACATATTTATTATTGATACATGCATACAAATATCCGTAAACTACTCGTCATTTGTGACATGCGAGTGACAGCTATCATAATATTAACAAAAAACGTAACCAATCAAGTTTAGCATAAGTCAGACATTTCAAAAATAACAAACAAACAAAAAAAAAGGGAAAAAAAAATTACTCAAAAATTACTTGAAATATAACGTGCATAAGACCTCCTACGACGTCGAAAACAAGTATCAATTAAAATGATATATTTAATACAAAAAAAATGGGATAAATATGTTATTTCATATAACATAATATGACGACCTCGGTGGCGCAGTGGTGTAAACAGTCGACTGCTACGCTAGAGGTTCCGGGTTCGAATCCCGGCGGGGGCGGGACTTTGTGTTATTTGCAAGACGAATTGTTTCGCTTACCGGTCTTGGATGTTGTATTCTTGTTTATTTAGTATATACCATATCGTTGCTCAGCACCTGCGATACAAGTTCTTACGATACTTAGTGCAGGGCTGAGTCAATGTGTGTGTTGTGATGTGGTTACTTATTTTATTTATTTAACACCATTGATGTATTGCAACACTAAATAAATATAAGTTATTTCAACCTAAAAATGAACTTTGTGCAGACAAACTAACGTGCAAAATTTTGTTAAAACAATAAATTCCTTGACAAAAACAAGACAGAACAGAATTTGGTTCTCAACACTACTAAATTCATTTCAAAAGTGAATAACCTCCGCTCTCATAGCATTTCAGCTTTAACGTAAATATAAACAAGACGATCTAGGTTACATCTACATAGCCTGCACACATACATACATAAACACATACATCTAACCAGAGAGAATAGAAACCGTATGACAGCATTCATCTATCTTTACCATGTTTTATTGGGTTAGCTCAAGGGTTTCATATTGATCTCCATTGCTTTTGTAGTATAGAATTTGATTTGTTATTTTATGCTTAGAATTCACTCTTTAACGCTATTTGTGTAACGGGACACGCCTACACTTAACATTTCACAGTATAACCCCAAAAATGATTTTAACAATACTATCAAAAGAGCCCAGAAGGGTTAATTCAATCTTTGAAATCAAATTTTTTTGTAAAGATATAATACAAACTTTAATTCAACGCATGTGTATGAAATTAGTATTCATATCAATCTTTCATATCATACCAGCTTTTCCCTATGACTCTGACTGAGAAGGTTTCGTTTTTTTTGTCCTTCAGGAATCTTACTGTCATTCGGAATAAGGTTACAATAATAACCACATCACGACACACACATTGACTCAGCCCTGCACTAAGATATAATCTTGTATCGCTTAGTAACGATATGGTAGATACTATTTTTATAAGAATACTACATCCAAGACCGGTAGGCGAAACAACGCGTCTTGCAAATAAAATGTTCCGCCCCTCCCGGGATTTGAAACCGGAACCTCACCGAGACCGTCGAAAAAGTATCCAATTCAATGTGTTCAATTCAATAAACTATTTGTGTACCAAATGACATCCAAATCCCTACAGCCGTTTCGCTTGACTAAGCTATCAATTTACAAACATTAAAACACTTTCATTTAAATTATATCACTTAGGGACGTGGTAGCTCAGTTTGTTTCTTATCTTGGTTTACCAGACAGGTCGAGGGTTCGAGTCTCGGGTCACCGTACGTTGTAGATACAATTTTCCTCATTTTGCCCGGACAGTGGCGACAGATTCGCAACCTGTCACACTGGGACTCAACATAAACATGCGGTGTGTAATACCTCTGCCTACCCCTCTCGACAAATGAAGTCTATGTTTGTGTCATATTGATATTTAAAACTGTCTTACAGAAGTCACTGAAATACCATAGCCTACAAAGCAGTTATTCATTCAGTCTTTATGATAATCCAGCATGACGTACGTAGATCTGACCCAGTTCTAATGATCCTACATTCAGCACTAACACATGAAGAAGCTATATGATCGTTGCTATGTGTTTTTAATAGCACTTAGTCGGTAATAATTATTTTGAGAGGTCACATAAATTATAAAGTGACTTGACGATTTCAAACATGTTTTTTGGTCCTTTATCACCTTGAGGACCGAGGTGGTGTAAACAGCCGACTGCTACGCTAGAGGTTCCTGGTTCGAATCCCGGCGGGGTCGGGACTTTGTGTTATTTGCAAGACGCATTGTTTCGCTTACCGGTCTTGGATGTTGTATTCTTATCTATGTAGTTTATACCATATCGTTGCTTAGTGCCTGCGGTACAAGATTGTATCTTATTGCAGGGCTGAGGCAATGTGTGTGTCGTGATGTGATTATTATTATTATTAATCCAAAACTTCGGGCATAATAATGATATCTGTAAAATTACTTATCCTGTAATCTACATTAATAATAAAGAGAAAATATTTGTTTGTTTGTATTGAATAGGCTCCGAAACTACTGGACCGATTTGAAACATTCTTTCACTATTAGTTATCCTACGTTATCCCCGATGGACATAGGCGATAGAATATTTTCTAAAAAGTTAAATACCTACATCTCACCGAGCATAGCCGGGGCGGGCCGTAGATATGATTCAGAAGTTTTTAAGATTGACATTAAAATATTCCAATTAAAAGAAAATTATTGAAAAAAAAAATCCACTCTAAAACCTGAACAAGTGGTAACTCGTCATTATTTGTCATCGCCTCGCGGTCGATTAAATACAGTCGACGACGGAAGTGTATTAAAAAAAAAAATGTTGATGTTCCCGTGAAT
This sequence comes from Choreutis nemorana, assembly GCA_949316135.1. Taxonomy (NCBI): domain Eukaryota; kingdom Metazoa; phylum Arthropoda; class Insecta; order Lepidoptera; family Choreutidae; genus Choreutis; species Choreutis nemorana. Next base: position 1,036,048 of record OX438615.1, on the reverse strand, counting down.
CAAGGCGGACAAAAAACGGTATCCGAGATGTAAGTTTGAAAAAAAACGCCATAATTCCTACATTCCATATAATTTTAATCACAATAAAAATGCCAGAAATTCAGGAAATAAAAATATGGAAATAGTTTAAAAGTCGAAAAAAATATTTATTTTTGTGGGATACATTTTTTAAAAATACAAGGTTAAGCACGTTCAGAAACTCAAATAAAAAATAAAACAAGATTATGCACGTCCAAAAACTTAAAAAATATTATTCGTTTACTTCTTTATTTTTTATTTCTCTTTTTAATCTATTATAACCCAACATTAATAATTTTATTTAATATCCCTACACATTAAGCGAGTAGTTCAAAGTTAAGTTTATTTATACATCACTGAGTGTACAATTCGGTCCGTTTCGGGGATACTCCACGCTGGATGACGTTCACTTGTCAAAAGGTCGTCGACCCCGATTGTTCGGAGTTTTTGCCGCGGAACGGGACGACAAGGAACTATGCTTATAGGGTTAGCACTAACTTGTCGAGAGATCAAGTGATATATTTTTCCTTAACAAAACAAAGATTAACTGAAAAATTATGAAGTTTTATACTAAGTATAAGAGAATAAGATTCTCGACTGTTTACGTTTTAGTTTGATTCGACATAATATACAAATACATATTTTTTTTAAAGAGCTTATAAAATCATGGAATAGAACAAAAATCTACAAAATAAATCTGACACCTATATTTACTGTTTAGGTTTTCGCTTTTTTTTGTTTCGTTTGACATGCATAACATACATAAACTCACGCCGTTATCCTTCGAGAGGGGTAGGCACCGCTTTTCGCATGTTTATGTTGAGTCCCAGTGTTTTGTTTGAGGCCGAAAAAAAAAGTTTATTTACTTTTTTCACATCGATGACCCTACCGCGACATTGGCAGAGAAACGTCGCAGGCGCACCACTATAGCACTGCCGCGTTCCTGTCCCACCTTTCATATGCCACTTGAACTTGTGTGTTCCTATTTAATTACCTACCACTCAACTATAACTGAATATTCAACACTACCAAGATTAAGAGCCGGCCTTAAGTTTTGAGTAAACATTCTCAAATAATTCAAGCACCGTAATAGGAGGCGCGTTTTCAAGTGTTGAAATATTGGAATTTAAATAATGCACTTATCAATTATTTGTCAAGTCACTTAGTATGGCTTTGTTTGACAAAATCGTTCGAACAATATAAACGTAACATATACTGACGCCCGTAATCCCTCGGCAGAGGTGTTACACATCGCATTTCGCATGTTTATGTTGATTCCCAGTGTCACAGGTTGCAAATCTGTCGCCACTATCCGGGCACAATGAGAAACATGGCAGCTACAACTTACGGCAACCCGATGCTCGAACTCCAGTCGGGTCGGGTCGGTCGGTTAACCAAGGCACGTAACAAACTGAGCTACCACGTCCTCTCAAAGAATCGTCAAAATCGTTATAGATTCTCATTAATCGAATAATACTCCGACTAAAAACACGTGTCTACGTTATTGTAATAGTGTTTTGAATTAGAAGTAAACAGACTAAAACTGAGCAAAATCACAAACAGAAAAACATTTGTAACGACCGGAGTTTGCAAAATTAACGAAAAAACAATAGAATTCAAATTCGAATGGCATTGAAGTTAAATATTTCCTGGTGACTTTGTTACCAGTAAAAGACATAGTAAGTAAATCCGTGACTTAGAGCCCGCTTGTTTGTTTAAGAATCACGAAATAAACGATAATTCGTATCTCAAACGCATTAACATTGAAGCAAATACTCTTTGAAACATGTAAAGTTTGTAATTATACAACTTGGAATATTAAAGACACGCACGATAACAAGAAACAAACATTACGCTAACACAAGAAAAAAAAAAACAAATTTAAAATCACAAATCGCAGACGGCATTGAATTCGAGAAGCAAAAATGATTCCGTCATCTAACACGATTCATTAGCTACGTCTTGCTAAGTTAGTAGATAAAACTTCCTTGTTCTTAAATAGGATAGATCAGATATCAGCTGATTCATCTCTTATGCAGCTTTATTGGTACTCACCTAACAATGGCATCGACAGATGAATGGCCACATGGCCGACGCAAGTTTCGCGCGTAAATCCATTGATACATCTCTTTATGAATGACTCTCCTTATAAAATAAAACCTTTTTTCTTACACACTTCATAGGTCGCACGTGCTCACAAAAAAAAACACATTCGCGCCAATCGGCTTTCGGTTTTCGAACACTTTTTTTTTCGAGCGCGCGCTTTTTCTAAACGGCCAGCTCTTATCGGTACTATCGCGGTCGAAACCTTTTTGTTTTTCCGGCTGTCGGATTTTGTTTACTTTTTTTTTAAATGACACAGCGGTGTTAGCTCGTGTGGCCAACAACATTGACTGAGTAACGGCCTGTCCGTCTGTCCGTGCGTCTCGCTCTAGCGTTGCGTAATGTTAACGGAGCATAGAGTAAGGTAGTACAGTAAACGTGACTGTAATGAAGCCACTGAATTGTTTGAGAACCGCCGATTGTTGAAAATAACAGGCCAAGGACTGCGGGTTGGAAGAAAAATAGCACCTTAATGTTGATACAGTTGGGCCGAATCACTATTGTTTGAAAAATTTGTTTAATTTCACTATGACAGCAATTCAAATTTTAACATGAAATAAAATTTATAGAAAAGCCTATCTACGTACACACAAATAAATACCTAACATTTGGTTAGTAAGATGGTTGGAAAATTAATAAAATAGTAAAGCGAAGGTTGAGCCTCTTCTTAAATGTTGATTAAATACTATAGGAAGAATAACGAGAAACCACGAATAAAATCGAAAATGTTTTTGATCTTTGACAAATGCGTAAACCTTAAGGTCTCGCCCACGTACCCCTGTTGAAACAACTTGAGTGCTACATTCTAATACAATAGACAAACATTCATTTTATTTACTGACCATCACCTGGCTGATCGGTTACGGGAATTTTTAGTCTGTGTCATTTAAAAACGTGGGCGTTTTGGGGAATGTTGAACGCATACGGTTTATAAATTATTATTTTTATTAGAAGATACACCGTAATAACATATCCAGAAAGTAATAGAACTGTCATTACCCCTAACAATTTTTAAATATGGGTTAAATATTCTAACAAGGCGGGGTATTTAGCTTTATTGAATAATTATATACATGAATGTTATTCATTAGCGACTAAGCCATATTTTTTCATTAAAGCGCCATCATACAATTAGTTAAACTTGAAAGGTCAAAGACCTTGGACCCTTTGAAATAATCCAAAAACATTTTTTTTTTTGGTCAGAATGACATCATTGGCAAAGGTCACGTTACGGTAATGACAAGCGATTGACGTTTGATAGAGTTCTGACCTCGATTGTACGGAGATTTGCCAATCCTCATTGTGCGTACTGTATTCAAGTACGTTAATAAACATGGCTACTTTGTGAACATTGTACAAATAAATAAAGGTATCGGTGAAACAGTTATATGTCAACCGATCCGAGAGGATAGCATTTGAAACAGTAAAAATACTTAAAGAAAAACACAGTAATTAGATTTTAATTTTTTGTACCAACTTAACCTATTTGTAGTTTGAAACGTTCTTAAGTTGTACAGCATAAGGATTGATATCGCACTTGTTATGTGAAGCTTTGTGTGAGGCCGTCTGTACTATCCAAATTATCGGCTGTGACATATATTGTAAAGAATTTTACCTTGATTGTATTATTCACTCACACGGTTTCTAATTTATCAGATGTTATTGAATTCGCATACCTGAAACAAACAACAAATATTTACAACAACAACATTAATTTAAAATTATAAAAAACAAAACATTCAAACTTTTATGTGAATAAAATATTGAAGCAAATTGACGTTGTAGCTGCCATGTGCCCGGACAGTGGTGACAGATTCGCAACCTGTCACACTGGGACTCAAACATGCACACCGCATTGTGTAACACCTCTGCCAACCCCTCTCGAGGGATTTATTACGGCGTGAGTTTATGTTTTTATTGAAGCAAAAAAATACTTGAGAGTTGTATGGAAAAATAATTATACTTTCCTTTTTTATTATTAAGAGTAAAAAAAAAAAAAAGCATAATATACATAATCAACTGAACTAAAAGTAAATAAATGAAATTTACTTATAGAAGTTTCATGGCAATTTTATATCATTTTAGCTTAATCTATTTGTCGGTCTCTCTAATGGCGTACTTATGGCCTCGAGGCGATATCTTCTAGGCAGTGATTTAATGATTGACTTTACGATCTAATAATGGGCTATTGTTTGTTGTTTTGTGAGCTATTCATGAAGTTTGCTAACGGGTCAATCTCACTGCTTATGGATTTAATGTCTTCCAGAATATCGTTAAATAAGTACTTTCAAATCGTCATTTTTTATCTACCACCGGTTCGGAATGCTACGGGGAAGAAGCCGGCAAGAAACCTCCGCAGTTGCTTTAAAAAAACTATATAATTTTTTTAAAATGAAAGTTTTATAGTAATATTTGCTAATAGTTTTTGCATTCATTTAATTATTTTTTTCTCAGTAAATTATTTTCGTCCTAACTGCCCTTCTAAAACACAAAACTAATGTACAATTTACATATATTTCTACGAAGATTACTGCGAGTGAGCGAAGTCTTCTGGAACATTCCGGCGTCTGTTTGTATTCATGTATAAATGTTTGTGCGACGATAGCTCGAGTATCGTTCGTCGGATCTTCGTGAAATTTTATAAGCGAAATAAAGAGGCAAAATTAAATCTTATGTTCAAATTTGAGCCAAATTGGCCGAGGCGTTACCGAGATCCAAGGGGATACTGTGAACACATAGTTTATAAGTTATTTTCGATCGGTTATTTATTCATTTATAATTAAACCTGATGATACCCGACCAGAACCATTATTTAATCATTCACCGATCCGAAATTTCTGATAAGCAAACCCAATAACTGTATAATAATGGCTCATTACCCTATCCATTGTTTACTATATTGATCCCACACTCAAACAGCAACTCACACCAGTACTTGCGCTAGCAATGACAGCTGACAGTTGACGTACGCTTGATAGCTTCAACATTTGACAGAACAAAGGGTGAAAAGAAAGTTACTGAAAGGTTTTTTTTCGTACAGATTTCTTAAATTCTTCATATAAATTGAGTAATGTTTTATATTCAACTAAGGTGGCAAACAAGCATACCTCCTGCCTGATGGTTTAATTTAATGTGCGAAGACCTTTAAACCAGTCCTACATTGGAGTCCTGACGTAATTCTGTACTTTGATGTCAATTCTGACACTTCTACCGTCAGGTACTATGACAAGCTGTTAGCACAATTACTTACCATTGTCAAGTCGGAATGTCAAGATATTCGCAATGCGATGCGGTGACAAGTTTGACAAGTGTATGTCATTTTTATCATGCATTGTTCAAAATACAAGTATAACTACGCAGGTGTTGGAAACGGATAAACGGAATATCGGAAGATTGTTCGTGTGTTTTTTCTAATACGAAAGTGTTTCGGTCGGGTTAGTCTGGCTCGCAGATACATTCATTGCGATCGAAGTTTGTTTGATATATATTGCATATTTGCTGGGAGGGAAGTCTGAAACCGCTTTCTTACTACCTCCTATTTCTTCTGATTAAGTTCGTTGCGGGTCCCAAGACAGCCGGTAGGGTGTCCGGGCACAGCCTGTGCATCACTGCACAGCTGCATTATTCGTTGATTATTCGATCAAAGGACGCCACTGTTGATCCTGATAAACAGGAGTTGCAGTGGTGGGACGGAGTGGCGGGTGTGCCCCGAAAATATATTGCATCAAAACCTTACTCCGAAGACACTGACACATTGATTACGAAAGCTGTGTTATCGTTGATATATTCGGTCGGTTCATTGGTGGAACCGGTGGTGGAAAGTTTCGGTGGCGGCATTTCAGAGTAGGGTTACAGGTTATGTTTCGCTAGGTCGAATCTTTTTGTTCATATTGAGACAAAATGATAAAACCTGTTACTCGATAATCATAATAATCATTGTCAGATGAAAAATGTAAGTGTTTTGAACTGATTTTTATACATCATGGGCAATCAGACCTTTCACCGGTTAACCCGATGGAAAGTGATACCCAATAATGATGTCTGAAACGTTAAGAGCACCACCAATACTTTCCCCATATAGAAATAAATATGTTACAGGTGCCGGTAATAACACTGGCTCTCCAATCCTCGACGATCTCGCACGTAGATCTACCTTAGTTGCTATCTGAGTGTTAAAAAATTGTAGCCACGAGTTCTGTCTCTTTTCCACTTATTATAAAACTGTAGATAATATACTTAGTATAAAGTTAACTCGAAATAAACGATTCAAATCAACCAACCAACGCAAAAGTTCTAATACGAATTTCTATCGAGAGTTTTCACCTAAAATTTATTACATACATAGGTAATTTAGTTCCTATTCAGAAACTTTCGATGGTCGATATACGTAAAAAAATCATGTGTAGGTGTGTACGTATGATGCGGTTAAGTATTGACTAACGGTATTCTACTGATCCGCCCACATTTCGTTGAGGTATTTCTCAATACAACCTGTCCGATTTCGTGGGTCATTTCATTGATAAAAGATGGCCTTCTTTGGTGTCATTTAATGGATATAATCATTTAATCTACACACACTACGAAAATGTGCTTTAAGTGCATACTTTTTTTTTAATTCAAGACCAGGCAGGCATTTGACCCCAAACCCGCCTGATGTTAAACGGCGATGAGGTCTTAGGTGGATTATGCCTGCCTAGGAGAAACCTATTCACTCTTGCCTTAAAGAGGCCCAAGTCATATTGGTCAGGGAACACATCGGCAGGCAAATAATTCCACACCCTTGCAGTACGCATTATGAAGGAGCTATCGAAGCGTTAAGTCCGGATGGTCGGAATATCTACCACAAAAGGATGTAGCTTCAGCCTACGTCTAGTATTCCGATTATAAAGGGGGCCGGTGGAATTAAATTGTGCAATTCCTGCGCACACTCTCCGAAATGTATCCTATAAAATACCGATAGACACGCAACTTGGCGGCGGTGGCTGAGGTCATGAAAGTTAGCAATATCATCGTCAATCCCGATGATTCTTCGGGCTCGCTTTTCAACTTTTATAGTGTGTGTAGATTGTTATACACTGTTCTATTAACTGGAGCCAGTGAGAACGACAGTAGATGGACGAGCGGGCGAAGTGTGCGATCGGGCCACTATTCTTGCACATTTCTTTGCAAAGTTTTTAATAGTGCATGTTATTTATTTTATACAACATCATGGGCAAATAAGCAGACGGTTCACCTAATGGAAAGTGATACCTCCGCCTATTGACACGACGGTACCCTTGATGAACGCCAAGAGCAACGCCAATGCTTTAAAAAAGTAGATAAAGTAGAAAAGAAAAAAGTAGGTAAAGATTTTATACCTCTCGTGCCGGTAATTACACTGACTACTACTACTACCGACTACTCTAACTATTACGAGTTATCTGCCCATAAACCTCTACATTATCGCTTGCATAATGTGCAAGCGTCTCTATAATTAATTTTTATTTCAGGTTAGAATAATTTTTAGTCTATGAAAACTTGTAAAAGAACTAGAATAAAATGAATTTTACAGTTGCTATGATTTTTCATTTTAACAAAACCATAATAATAATTCTTATTTAATTAGTTATATTATAATTCGAGATTAATGCAAATTAAATTTTTAATTAAATTTTCCGAACCATCAAAAACTTGATTTCTACAGATGAGCTTATTTCATCATTTCTGACAACCACTCGGATTTATTTTAAACATGCATGCATGTATTTCCACTACCACAAGTATAATTCAAAACTAATTTAAAAATACTTTAATATTTTCGAAATTATATACTCGTATCTTTACAAACATTTAAAATCCACTTTGATGATAGACTTGACTAAAATTTGCACAAAAAAAGTCGTTACCCGCTGTCTGTCCCTATGTATGGTTAGATCTTTAAAACTACGCAACGGATTTTGATGCGAATTTTCTAAAAAGAGTGATTCAAAGAGAAGGTTTAGATATAAAACATGCATAATATCCGTGCGTAGCCGGGACGGGTCGCTAGTGTGTTACAAAGTGTAATACAAACAGACACACAAATAGAGTTTCAATCAAGAATATTTTTCAGTTAATTATTTATAATTTTGTATAAAATCCCATAACTTACTTAAATAAATTAATGAGACAACAATATACATTTACAATTACTAAAGAGATTACACAAAACATAGAAAAACAATATCGTTGCAATGACTACGTGCTTGTTGCTATGAGTCCTGCACTAGGCAAAGCCTGTCTCGCAGGTACATATTTTTTTTATTTATTTTTAACTTGACGCGATCATGTATTTTATCTATATATTAAAATGTTTACAATATTTTCATTATTGGAAAATACAAATTCAATACAATTGAACATCGATTTTTTTTAAATGATGGTTTGTGTGTGGACTTTGTGTGTGTGTATGTAGTATTGGTGTCTTTCTTACTTGATCTCGTCAAAAACTATTGCAACCAAACTTCTTTCTTTTTATCCTCTCCAGACACAAAACAAACTCCAATTTAGACTTTCGATAGTAGGGGCGTGCCTTATCTTGTATTGTATCGTAATATACATTATACATAATGGGCACGAGTGGGCACAGGGCACCAATGGGCAGATGCCCGGTGAACAAGTGTAATTACATGATGCATTCAAGATGAAGTGCATCGGCTGAATTAAGAAGTAGGAATCTCAATTCTTAATTAAGCTTATGTTTTTCACAATTAAAAAAAACAGGTGCACACGGCCATGATCAACCAAACCTGTTTGTACTTTGCACCGTTCTTAAGTTGTACAGCATAAGGATTGATATTGCACTTGTTATTTAAAGCTTCACGTGTGACCGACTGTACAATTAACACAGACGATATTCGTATCTTTTGACCAAAATTAAAAATAATAGTAAAATAAATAGAACAGGGGGACGTTACCTTACAAAAATATAAATACAGCTTTTGTATTAAATATTTTCTTTCATAACCGTCTCCAAAAAAGTGCACTTAAAGGTATTAAATAACTCCCCCTCGACCTCGGTGGCGCAGTGGTGTAAACAGCCGTCTGCTAAGCTAGAGGTTCCGGGTTGGAATCCCGGACGGGGCGGGACTTAGTGTTATTTGCAAGACGCATTGTTTCGTTTACCGGTCTTGGATGTTGTATTCTTATTTATTTAGTATATACCATAAAGTTGCTTAGCACCTGCGACACAAGATAATATCTTAGTGCAGGGCTGAGTCAATGTGTGTGTCGTGATGTGGTTATTTTTTTATTGAGGTCAACAAACAGTGGAGAAAATTTATATTCGTAAAATATCTTAAAACTAACAGATTACTCATCATGCCGACAACATCGTTAACCACGCTAAGTATTAAATTGAATGTGAGTGAAAAGAAAGTAAAAACATAACAGATTATTCATAATGCGATAGCTACGGTAAGTAAATCATGCCAATCACAGGTTTGATAAGAGATATATATATAATGTTTACACGTAAATATTTTATAAGTCGAATGAAATAGTTCTCATTAGGTTCGGGATCTTTAGATTTCAATTCCTACATATATTTTTTTCTTTTTTAATTTCTTTTGTATAATGGTTTAATCTAAACCAATGTTATTTTCTTTGTGACCTGTTTTTATTTTAGTATAATGTGTGTGTAACCTTTGTAAATGTTGCGTTCGTCTGTTATAGGCATGTACACCAGTTTCTGTTTATAATATGTGATTTTTATATGTTTGTGTAGTGTACTTGCTGTAGACTGTCCCTAAATAAATAAAATAAAATAAATACATAAGTTTGTTGTGAGAGAAGCAAAACAAAAGCATGATGTTGGTGAATTATAGCTTAAACTAGATTATAGGGTAGAAAGTACTCTCGTAAATTTCTAAAGTTTTTAAAATCTTTAAAACATTGCATTTGAAAATACCTACGCTTAATGATAAAATGTCAGCAGAGTTGAAGTACGAATTATAGGTTTCAAGTAATCTATACAACGGCGAACGTTTGCCAGCGTTAGTGCGAGCAGAAGGAGTAGCAAATAGTTTACAATCTTTGCGACAGTGACTTATTGTTTATTAACTTTTGTAAGACACTGAGTTTTTTTTTTCGGTGCTCACCCGTCACTCTGTCCCGCCACTGCGACTCCTGTTCATCAGGATCAACAGTGGCGTCCTTTAATCGAATAATCAACGAATAATGCAGCTGTGCAATGACGCACAGGCTGCGCCCTGAGTATTTAAAAATACAATAATAATTGGGTTCTTTGCCAGCCTCCTCCTTTTGAATTCGGTTACAAATCCGCCTCCAAACAAGACATAACCGAAAACAAATCCATTCATCAATTGTCAAGTAGTCCGATTTCGTTAGTGTATTTATATTTAAGACATCAATTTTCATTAAGATGCACATTCATTGAAACAGATTCGAGTGATGTTGTTGCAACATCTTACACAGATACTGTGACATCAATTATTGTGATTGTGTATTTAATTAAAACAGTTTGACTTGTTATTTAATTTAAGAAGATTCTAATTGACGGCCTCGGTGGCGCAGCGGTGTAAACAGCCGTCTGCTAAGCTAGAGGTTCCGGGTACGAATCCCGGCGCGGGCGGAACTTTGTGTTATTTGCAAGACGCATTGTTTCGCTTACCGGTCTTGGATGAATTCTTATCTATGAAGTGTAAACCATATCGTTGTTTAGTGACTGCGATACAAGATAATATCTTAGTGCAGGGCTGAGTCAATGTGTGTGTCGTTATGTGGTTATTATTATTATTAATGGATGCCATTAGCAGATTTTTTTAAAGGCGTTGCTCATACTTTCTTATTAATGAATTTTTAATAATACCCTTCGGCTGTCATTGTCATACTGTAATGCACATTGTTCTAACGTGCGCGACCTGTTTCCTAAGCAAACTTGAGGTTGTACACACTGAAACATTGTGTATGTACTCACCTGACAAAACTAACCCAACCTCAGTCCAATGGTCAGGACGAGATTGTATAGTTCGATACCAAACACGATCCCTTTACCCGAAAAAAAAAATTTGTTCATGACTTTATGCCCTATAGAGGGCGCCCTGCTCAATTTAATGTGACGTCATATAGCCTATAACCAGCGGACGATCATTTCACATCTATCGATGCCTCAATTGTCAATTTATGATAAGTAGTCTAGAAGTTATGAGGGAACAGATGATCATACATACACACATACGTACAGATCAAAATCATAACCCTCGTTTTGCTTCGCCGTTGTCGGGTAATAATTGATAATATTAATATATTAACCCTAAAATCAATTTATACTTTGGAATCATGATTTTTTTAAATCATCAAAAGCTATATTGACCAGAGAAAAAAATACGAAGAAACAATAAATACCATGTCGTTGCTTAGCACCTGCGATACAAGTTCTTACGATACTTACTGCAGGGCTGAGTCAATGTGTGTGTCGTGATGTGGTTATTTATTTATTTAAACTAAAAATGCCCAAATTAATATTAGTTACGTTTAGTCAAGTCACGTCAAGTCAAAGTCAAAATGTTTTATTTTGCAATAGACTTAAAATAAGTACTTTTAAATCGTCATCTTTTTAAACTACCACCTTTTACTATGTCAATAAAAAATTATAACCATATTCCAAACGACTTCAAAAACTTAAAACTCCTTTGCAATTTAATAAGAGACTGAAAGCATTCGTATGTAATAAATGCTATTATAATGTATAAGAATTTTTTAATGATAATGCTAATGAATAACTAAAAAATTAAATAGATTTAGCTTATGTTCCTATTTGTTCCCACGTTTTTATACACTCACTTTCTTGTTTGTTTGTCGTTCCGGTTAGATTTTTGCAACTAAATTTTGAGGCACTTCCCGATAAGCTAGTTGGCTAAAATTTTCAGGGTAGCTTCAAACCCGATGACAATGCAATTTACAACTATAAAAACGGCTGGACGATTTTGATAAAATTTGTATGGAGTGACTGAGGTAGAAAAAAATAATAAATAGATTAAAAAAATCTAAAACCCACGTTTTGAAATGTCCGTAAAACAAGAAAATAACCCTACGGGGCTGAAAAAGGGACCACTCAAAACGTGGGGGCGTATCTTTGCAAGTTACACCCACGATCTAAACACGTCATGTAAATATATCCCATTAATAATCCCTTAAATAATATACGCACCTACGTTTTGAGTGGCCCCTCTTTCAGCCCCGTAGGGTTATTTTCTTGACATTTAAAATCGTGGGTTTTTAGATTTTTAAAATCTATTAATTTGGTGTATCTGTTATATTTTAGTTGTTATTATAGTTTTATTAAATAATTTAGTATATTTTTGCTATGCCCTTAAAGGGCGTCACATGTATACCTTATTTATATTAATATCTTTTGTACCCATTGTAATGTCACAAGTAATAAAGAATTTGATGCCAAGTTCAGGGCAAAATTTTGTTAAAATTTGACATGAGCTGTCAAACACTCTCAAACGAAAAAAAGGGTATTAAAGGAAGAGTTGATAGGAACTAGAAGAAGGGCGAACGGTCTTTTTCGGATGTGGACAAAATGAGAATATTAAAACGGCTTGTTAAAAAGTGAACGTTTTAGGTATAGACGAATCAGGAATTGGACGAATTTGGGAAAGAACTAAAAAAGAATTGACCTGAGCGGACTTTAAGTTAGTGCCTAACAGAGTTTTTTTTTCACGACACACACATTGACTCAGCCCTGCAGTAAGTATCGTAAGAACTTGTGTCGCAGGAACTTAGCAAAGATATTGTATATACTACATAGATAAGAATGCAAAATCCAAGATCGGTAAGCGAAACAATGCGTCTTGCAAATAACACTAAGTCCCGACCCCGCCGGGATTCCAACCCAAAACCCCCAAGTTGCCCGTAAAGGACCTGAACGGACTTTAAGTTAATGCCTAACAGATATTTCTACAACAGTATAATTTGAAGAAAAAAAAAAGTCGATTCTTTTCCAAAACTCAGCAAAGACGGAAACGTGATTTATTAGGGAGGAACGAAATGATTTCACCTTAAAAACTTTTTTTAACATCTTCGCCCTTACGGATTCCAGTAATGGAGGTAATTTACAGTTGTTAAACGAGACTGTTTCTGAAGAATTCAGTCAGGTTGTAATGATACATCTTTAGTAAAACTTTTACCTGTGTTTGAATATTATTTTGATATCACTTCACCCTTGAAAGAAGATAGGGGTTTAATTTAGCATTTGATATTATTTTCTCGATGAGTTATAAATTGTTTATTGTGTGTGTTATTGATAAGCAAGATCAGTGGAAATACTGAATCAAAAACTATGGGTAGACCTTTCAAACAAAAACAGAATTTTCCTAATAGCTTTGTAAATGACAAAGTTTCGAGTTGACAAACATTAAAAACAAAGCATAGTGAGTAGAAAAAGTACCTGAAATCCTCAAAAATATCTCATCTAAATGTAAGTTCCATTGTCAAGTGAAATAGTTATTTCCCAACAAATAAATAAAATATATCTTCCTTATATTGTATTATATTGTATTTTCCTTAAATATATCTTGGCTTTTATCAGCTTAAAATTAATTCACGCACTACAAGTTAATAGAAAACAATAATTTATTCTTGTAAAACAAATAGGGTTTAAGATATCTTTTACTATGTGAAATATTTAAATAAATATTATTAAGGAAAAACACTTTATTTCTTACGTAACAAGGAATATAATCGAACAGTAATCGATTCGTTTTAGTCGTTTATAAATGTAAAGTCAACTGACCAAAGAATATTAAACTTTAAGTCCTTTGAAATAGGATTCAAAAAGCTTTCTCTAATTTAAGAAATGAGATCATATCAGTCGCGTACACTATTTCGATGAAATTGTACGAATCAATTCATTAAGGTTTTCAAATTAAATCATTCCTTTTTTTTAAATAATACACATACTTCATCAAGCGACTTTGTTAAAAGTATTCAATTAATTATTTTGTTTAATGGCAACGATCGTGTTAGACAAAAGGAAGTATTACATACTTCATTTATAAGTAGACATTTTACAAGGTATGCCTCTTATGTAATAGTAAAATAATAAGTAGTAAAATTACCCTTTTGTTTTAAATACTTTTGAAGTAGGGAAAATAAGAAATTCTATATCTTGATTATTAGGGGCGCTTCTGCTGAGAACTACAAATAACTCAAGCGAGTCTGAGGCGGGTTACTATACTCTTATACTATCGACCCGCCTCGCCTTCGCAAGGGTATTATAGATGTATCATATAAACCTTCCTCTTGAATCACTCTTTCTATTTTAAAAAAAACCGCATCATAATCCGTTGCGTAGTATTAAAAATCTAAGCATAAGTAGGGACAGACAGCGGGAAGCGACTTCGTTTTACACCATGTGATACTGGCAACAAATACCCATCCGAATTTCTCGTCGAAACATTCGCCGATATAATCTTGATATAAAGACAGAAATGAATGCCTCAATACATATAGTATTTAACGTTAATCTATCAATCCACCGCATTGGTAGTTATTTCAATAGACACGTCGAAATTTAAGCTATTAATTAATGACCTGTCATATTATTTATATTATTAAGTCATAGAAACAACTTGCTACTGAAGAAAGATAAATAAATTGGAAGCCTTGATAAAACCGGAGAATTTTATTTAATTAACTTAAAACAGATATACTAATTTACGTAGGTTCAAAACCGATTTAAGGCGACTTTTGCTGAGGGAAGGTTTTTACTCTGTGAATGAATTCTTAAATCATAAATTTTGATTGACTTTATGGAATTTAAACTTGTGAATACGGATTTTTTTTTTAAATCTTTATTCACTGTACGCCGTAACTAATCCCTCAAGAGGGGTAGGCAAATGTTTTAAACATCGCATTTCGCATGTTTTTGCCGAGTCCCAGTGTAAAAGGTTGCGAATCTGTCGCCACTATCCGGGTACATTGAGGAGCATGGCTGCTCCAATGTGCGGGAACTCAAGACTCAAACCCTCGAACTGTCGAGTCGGATCGGTCGGTTAACCAAGGCACGTAACAAACTGAGCTACCACGTTACACATTTTTAAAAATAAATTATACAACAAAACATACATTTTAAATTTCATAAAAGAAATAAACAACAAATTCACAATTAATAACTACTATAGTTGATAGATCTACGTGCGAGATTGTCTGGGTTGGTACCACCCTCCTTTCTATTTCCGACGTGAAGCAGTTCGCTGTTTTTCGGTTCGAAGGATTGGAGGAATTTTAGAAACGTATCCAACCAAGAACTCAAAATTAGAACAAATGGGAACATCACGACTCAAAGGCTGCAAGTTCCCGAACTGGGTCGCTCCAGAACCGAAATAAAAATCCAAATTGGAAATCCGTTAATTACTCTCACTCATCCCGACGCTGACAACTTTCCAAAAGTGATTGATGGATTGATTGGAAAGACCGATCGATCGGTATTGATAAGCAGCACCGGCATGCATGCCTCAGGTATTGATTTGGCATAATTAATAACCTTATTCGGGCTGAGTGATTGATAAAATCTAAACAAACTAATTATCAGCGAGTGGAGTGATTGAGTAATGCTACTAGAAGCATCAACTTTTTATACTCGTATATAATAAATAGAAAACAATAATTATTATGTTTTATAAATTTTAAGTAGTTATAGAAAATGATTGTATTTTGAATATTGAAAAAAGCAACTACGGAGGTTTCTCGCCGGATTCTTCCCCGTAGAAATAGCATTCCGAACCGGTGGTAGTAAAAATATGACGATTAGAAAGTGCTTAATTTAAGTATATTCGAATAAAACATTTTGACTTTGATTTTTATGAAGAACAGAGGTGATGAACAGAGGTGATGAAAGCCAAAGCAGGGTTTTCGCTTAAATTCGTTTTACACAAATTGAAAACCAACACATTTTTTCCTTACAAAATCTACTTTTAGTCTTAAAGAGTTTAACTTCGGACCTACATATATTCATACACAAATTTAATTTCAAAACGTTTTCTACCTATTTCTGGAACTTTTAGGAAGGACATAGAAAATTTTTCAACGAAAAAAAAAGTACCTACGAGTTCTTCGCACACGGAGCCTTGTCTAAAACAAATTTAAACCAGGGGACTGACAATTGCAGAGGACTGAAATATTCTAACTTATACCGGGTTGACATAAAACGATGTATCACTTTATTAGTTAAGCTCTGATGGTCGAGAGCACTCCGGCGAGGCCACTGTGTGAGAATACGCTGTGAAAGGCTTTGCTAAAGTCGCCATGCATTAGGAACAAAATGGACACTGTACCAGCTAGTACAGAGATGAGTTTGGAAACGGTTTAAAATTTTATACCCAGACGAAAGTGTTATAATTACTACTGATAATGTAGAGCGAACGAAGGGAGTGAAGTTTTTAGAGTCTAGGAGTAAACCGGCGTTTGAATGTACGTATAAATGTTTGTCCTACGATTACTCGAGTATCGTTGCTCGGATCATTGTATAATTTGATAGGCGGTTTAAGAAGGCAAAAGATATGTGTTGGCAAAAATTTGAATATGAATCAGTCAAAGGGTCTCTGAAATAAAGGAGTCACGTGTTCAATGTTCGGAGCAAACTACTAGTAGTGGAACATTGATATGGAAAGAATATTTTTTCTGTAAAGGTTAAGATCATACGTTGTCAATGATGATCTTAATTTTAAATAATCATAAAGTTATTAAGATTGTATTTAGAGGTTTTAATCTAAAGGTTTAGGTGTTTGGTTTAAAATATCTTCATTTATCATTAGGTGTAATTAAAGACTAAGCCACGTCATACTGAAATTAAAAAATAAATTAATAAACTGTTCAAAGGCATTTGAAAAAGTTATTGATGATGTTTGAACAAACGATGGTTACAGTAGCTCCACCCTGTGGCACCACATGTCGACGGTGCTCGAGTGTGGACTCAAAAGCATATCGATTCAGCCACTAGTATAGTGCCCTGGTTACCTCTGTGTTTTTACACGTAAAGGTAAGTTTAGACTACGACAGAAATTGCGACATAAATGTCAGACACAAATCTCACACTGAGACTGTTTTTTATTTCTACTGATGCGACACTAAGTATCGTGTCACAATAAATTTCGCAATTAGAGACACTCGTATTCATATAAAGACACTTGGTGTATACACTGAGTGTACGGTGTAAAGTGTCCTCGTCTATTCATGTTTTAAGAGCCAACCCTGGATGAGGGCTTTAAAATATGGATAAAAATATGCAAGGGTTCAGAACCGAAAATACTGCATTCTGCATAAAGCTAACTGTGGAACGTGAAATGTTATTTGCCATTACCTTTTTGTGAATTCTCGTCTCTAACATGCAATTTTCCTTTGATCAAAATATTTTTCTACGAAATATTACTTCTAATTTTGTTTTAGATTCCTTTTAATTATTTTTGTTGGCATTAATAAAACTAAATTTGTGTGCAGTGAATGTAAATATTTTTTATCAACACACATTACTGGTCGTGAAGGCGTATATGGTGGAGCCCGATCTCAAGGGAGAGGATGCCAAAGACCAGGCAAAGTGGAGAAGAGTCAGTCGGACTTCACATCCTCATAGTAGAGCGGCAAAACGGAAGTAGAAGACCATTATTGGTATGTCCTAATTCAGATCATCCAAACATGAGGTTTCAAAGCCCAAAAAAACGTTATAATTCACAAACAGCTCAGCTTTCAGTATGTTATAACAGGCTAGCGCATACTATAATACATAATATACCTAGAATAGTAAATATTTGTAAATAATTATAACCACATCCCAACTCACACATTAACTCAGCCCTGCACTAAAATATAACCTTGAATCGCAGGCACTTAGCAACGATATGGTATAAACTACATAGATAAGAATACAACAACCAAAACCAGAAAGCGAAACAATGCAATGTAAATAGACTAAATCCCGCCCATTTCTAACGAACCCTTCTGGATTTCTGGACTTTGTAACGCTAGAGATTTTCCTCTAGCATAGCAGTCGATTATTTACACCACTGCACTACAGAGATCGCAACATCATAAAAAAAAATCGTTAAGTCAAATCATTTTTTTTTTTAATACGCCACATTAAACCACAACAACTTTTGAAAGGGGAAACCAATGTCGATCAAACATGGCTAATGAAACGCTCAAATGAAACAAATACATCAAAATCGCTTCATTCGTTCGAGAATTATGATGCCGCAGACCGACACGTCAAACATACACCCCTTTTTTGCGTCGGGGGTTAAAAAGACTCAAACCATTCCCAAAAATAAATACAACACTGAACTGATAACGGAAAGGTTCGCCCGAGAAATAGACGAAGAATTTTGATTTCCCCTTGACATTACTCGAGTCGAATGAATAAACCGACCATTTTTACAGAGTCGACAATAAATATCGTGGTCGCGAAACCTTTTAAAAAAGAACAAGGGACGACGAAAGGGAGGCAAAAAAATATTTACTTCCCGACAAACCCCAAATAAAGGGACTACGAAATGACACGCACTGGATCCTTATACAAACAGAATAGAATTCAATTTCGCTCGATTAATTTTCCGCTTATTTTGACTGACTTACGTTTACGTAACAAGAAAGATGACACAAAATGTTTTTTTTTTCAGCGGAGCGGAATAGCGATTTTTAAGGCTGTCAATAATCACTTCATTAAGTCTTATTTTACATGTCCAACCCTTTTTAGACAATGTTTTGTTGTCTTTAAAGCGTAGACTATTATTTATAATACATCTGTAGATATTATAAACATTTTTTTTTGTAACTTTTTATACTATAACTAAGGTTGTAATGAAAGATTGTATTGTGATATTGAAAAGAGCAACTACGGAGGTTTCTTGCCGGATTCTTCCCCGTACACAGGCATTCCGAACCGGTGGTTTAAAAAGAATTTTGACGATTTCAAAGTAATTATTTTAAATCCATTTGAATAAAAATTATTTGATTTTGATACAAGTTTAAATAAAATTATAAACATTTGAATAGCTTGTAAGCTTATATGTATGCTGTAGAGTTTGTGAGCTTGTGTGTGTAATGTACACTTAAAATTCGATTTAAGAAAAAAAAAAAAAATGTTTAGAATGGACTGTCTGGGTACAGAACTTTATTTTGTATAAAAGAAAAATAAATATAATATTCAATGTATTTCAGTACGTCACACCACTTAAACACAGAAGGAAGAAATATTAAATCATAAATGGAATGGAATCATTAGGTAAGAAACATTCAGTCCCCTGGCTAAATCCATCTGTCTTGTCGAATTGTTGAGACAGAGCAACCCCCAACGTCACGATATTCATTATTAATATACATTTGATCAATCAAATTAATGTCTTTTAGCTCGATTGATTCGTTCTTTTGCTCTATAGAACGTATAAAAAAGTTGCGAAATTTAAATAATTCATCTAATTGAAATAGCTTTGACATTGAAAACAAACAATTTAATTTTTGGTTTTCCCTTTCTAATTGTAATATAAAATAAGAAAGATGTAATAAGAGAATATTTTACATACAATTTTCTGTTACTATGATTTATTATTGTCATTTGATTCGATTTTTACGTTTGAAAATTTGTCTTAACTTAATTTACAGTTCATATTAAATAAAAATATAATGTAATTGTTATAATAATTGATATAAATTGTTGAAAATTTGGCTGAGCCGTTGGGTGTAGACCCGTTCAAATATAAATTAATTTTAAATGTTATTATTGATACTTTTTAATTTGATGAAAAGGCAGAAATAAACTTATTTTAATACTCTTTTCAAACACTTTAAAAAACGCCAGCTGAATGCTCAGATAGCTTACGAAAAGCAATCAGGTAAGTGACTCGTATTTAAGAGCTCCACTGGCGGTCCGGGGTTCGATTCTCGATTGATAAGAATTATAAAGCCATAAAACCGCCCTCTGTCGTTAAGTGGCGACATTCTGCTCTAACTTGAAGCGTCTAATGCATTGAAATGAGATCCGAGAACACTCCCCTAAAATGCAATCTTTTTAAAAGGCAATCTTATTTTTAACTTTTCTGCCAGGAATTTGCGACATCAAAAGCGGATCTATGACAAATCATACCGATCAAAATAATAACTAAAGGAATATAAATGATTCAAATTATTTAACATCAATTTTAATAAGGGAAGGCTGGCGCAGAAGCACAATATTAATTTCCATATTGTCTCGAGAAATTCTAAATTAGCACTGGGGTGTGACACCTGCGTCAGGGAACGGGCCAACGAATGACAGGAACTTTCCAGACTAACAGTACAATGTTGGAAATTGTTTATTTTGTAATAAAATATCATACACATCCACCCCAAAATTACAGACTGGCACAGCTCTGAACGTTCGTGTTAAATTGCTGCTAGCGTATTTCAATTAAAGTTACAATGTAGCTTAATTTAAATGAGTTAATTATTTATTAAGTTATCTTTTCATTACGAATTATTATAATCATAACTTTTTAATGAAAATAGTTGCTAATTTAGTCTTTCTAAACATAAACTCACGCCGTAATCCCTCGAGAGGTTAGCAGAGGTGTTGAACACAGAATGTCGCATGTTAATGTTAAGTCCCAGTGGTATATAGGTGGTATGATAGGTTGCGAATCTGTCGCAACTATCCGGGCACAATGAGGAACATGGCAGCTACAATCTACGGCAATTCGAGACTCGAACCCTGGACCTGTCGGGTCGGGTCGGTCGGATAACCAAGGCACGTAACAAAATGAGCTACCACGTCCTTAATTTAGTATTTCTGTTTCTTGTTAATAATATTATAAAATATAATACCTGTAAAAGGCACCCACACGAGTAATGTATTTGTTTTTAATGTTTGTATGTGTGCTGTTGGCGTGTTTATTGAGTAATTAAATAATGTCCAACAATAAATAATCATTTAACAATTAAAGCAACCATAGTAGAATTAATATAGTTACTGTTAATTGTTATTAATAATAACAATATAGTTAATACACCACATTACATACAATTTTAATTAAAAATTTAATAAAGACATTTACATTAGCCATTTACGGATACGCTTTTATAGAAACTAATTACAAAAAAATATACGTGAAATCTTAATTTACATATTTGCTTTTTATTTTTAACAGGCATTTTCAGTTCTTTGATTTTACAATAACTTTGACATGAGAAGTTTAACTAAGACTTGCTTATCCACATGAACAACACAATTTTAATACAACTTCACGGGCATACAAGCAAACGGTTCACCTAATGGAAAGTGATACCGCCTATTAACACGACGATGCCCCTGATGTCGTGAAACACCAAGAACAGCCCTAAGCGTTGCCTATGTAGAGGTAAACATGTTATACCTCTCGAACAGGGAATAACACTAGCTCTCCAATCCTTCGAACCGAAACACCGCTAACTGCTTCACGGCAGAAATAGAAAGGAGGGTGGTACCAACCCAGACGATTTCGCACGTAGATCTACCAGCTGTAAACCTGGTGTCATTGTATATTATGTAACAATTGCTGCAACTTAATTTTCTTGGCATATTTCATTTGAATTCAATAAGAATCTATGTATACACTAGAGTAGGTTTTTGATAGAAATTTGAGAAAAATAAACATGTGTAGATAGGATAGGAAATAATCTCTAAAACTCCTCGTCCGATTCAGGAATCGTTGTAACAAAAGGCATTTAGAATGATATTCAATGTTGTAAGTTGTAGTAGAAATATTGTATATGAATATTGAAAGCAACTACGGAGGTTTCTTGCCGGATTCATCCCCGTAGAAATAGCATTCCGAACCGGTGGTAGGTAAAAAAAATACGATTTGAAAGTGCTTATTTTAAGTCTATTCTAATAAAAACGTTTTGACTTTGACTGTAGCATATTAAATGATCTCATATTTTTACTGCTGGCTGTATATATTTAGTTTTAACTATACATAGTTGGTTTCCTTACAAATATCACCTACCTATCCCTGTAGGTGAGTGCAGTTAAATCTGCCCTTCACGCCTTTTATTACTACATTTTTATTATTACATTATTACAACTTAAAAATCTTTCCAGCTCAAGTAGTCTGTGATATTAAAGCTACCTCTTCAGGCAAAGGAATTCCTGAAATATTTCAGTGCTTTCAAACGGGAAGGATATTCCAGGGAACTTCCTGGAAGCTGGAAGTTGCAACAAAAGCTAGTATAATATGAAAATGCTAAACCGTACCACTCCCCTGCAGAAAGTTGTTCATTTAATGCTATCTTGATAATTTTAATGGAACCGGTTTGAATTGCAGGAATGCAGAAACAGATGAACAAAATACCTACATATTAAACGATAATGTATTAAAAGGTAAATTAAAAACCGATTAATTGCGAGTCGGATTCGCTCATGATGGGTTCCGTCCAATATTATAAGATTAAACAGTATGTATTTAAAAAAAAATCGTGTATAAAATAGTTACTAACAAAATACGTCGAAAAAATACGTTTATTGTATAGGAGTCCCATTTAATTTTTAATTTCTTTAAGTTTTTTTAGTATTTGTTGTTATGGCTGCAACAGAAATAGACGTTGCTTGGAAATTTCAAGAGTCTAGCTGTTATGGTTCATTAGATACAGCCCGCTGACAGAAGGATGGACGGACAGCGGAAGTTTAGTTGTAGGGTAAGTTTTTTACCCTATGGGTACGAAATCCTTAATATAAAAATACAGATACCTGTTTATCTTTAATACTGTGAGCATATTGTAGACCTTACCTGAAACAAAGGAATAATGTTTTAAGATTAGAGCTAAGTATAAAAAAGTAAAGTGTGAGTTTGTTTTGCTCGTGTAGGGTTCCTTACTATAGTACAAGATCAAACAATATGACTTTTCAAATAATGTCGTAAAAGAAACAAGAACAAAGCAAGAACATCAAAAAAATCTCGTTCGTTTTAATTTTATGGTTCATGAGATACAGCCCGCTGATAGATGGACGTACGGACGGACAGCGGAGGCTAAGTAATAGGGTCCCGTTTTTCACCCTTTCGGTACCTATGGAACCCTAAAAACACGAAATCGATAAAAAAAAAATATATTCATAAATTTCATCCCGCTCCTTATTGTATACGGTTATAATAAAAATATTGAATTGATTTATTTCTTCGTATGGTTTTTTTTTTCTTTTAAAAATAGGAAGGTCGTTATGGTGTAAAATTATATGAGAAAAGATATTTTATTTTTATCTTTTAATTAAACATTTGGTGACCGGTGTGTCTACCATGAGTTGGTGTAGTTTTCACGTCAGGTATCCATAGATTACTGCAGTGATTTTGTATGAGCAATCTTAATTCCTCGTCAATCCGTTAGAGGCGCTTTACAGAGATTCATACAAATTAATAACTAAGCAATCGAAGATAAAACTTAGTAGGCAAACAGATGTGAATAAGATACTCGAGTAAAACTGCTATTTTTAAAATTAATTATTCTTAAAATTATAATAAAGGTTATTCGAAAAATTCATGGCATAACTTGAATAATGTCGGATTTACTAATACATGTATAAAAATCATTATGAAAGGCATTTATTTAATGTTTTTATTATTATTATTTGTTTACCATCAGATAAATTTACTGGAGTAATTTAGTGGAGTATAAAAATCAGTAATTTAAAGTAAGTTTTTACCCACACACACAAAGATAACAACATCATTAAATAAAATACAAAAAAAAAAAAATATATATAACTTCCCACTGACATTTGTACGCCTGCATGTCAGGTTTTTGTTAAGACTTTATTGTAAATTACTAACACCCTACTGACACGAAAATCAGACAAATTAATATCTTGATCTATAAAAATTATCAAAAACTACGTTTACAAAATATGCGATAAGTTAGTTTTAAGTAGCCATATATTCTATTTAGTCCGGTCAAATTAGACCAAAAAATAAGAGTAAAGATACATAAATTTACAACAAGCTGAAAATCAGAAAAATTGTTTGTAAATATAATAAAAAAGAAAATTTGAAAGTTCCCCACCAATCCGGTTTGTGGAAAAATTTTAACTCAAGGTCAAAGGTCAAAAAAATGAGTTTTTCGCGATTTTCAGCAAAACGGTAAGTTTTATCATAAAAATACTTCAGACAAAAATTGTAGATCATAAAATTATCTACAAAAAAGGTATCAATACTTTTTTTCCTACGAGCTACCGTTTCTGAGTTATTACGATCCAAAAAGTTGTAATGGTCATAATATGCATGAGTACGCCACGTACATACATCTCTAGAGTTTGAATATATGTTATATTATTTATGTATCGGTCATTGTAACTTAAATTTAAAATATAAAATATAAATAAGTTATAACTATAAGAATATCAGGTAAAATGAAACCCAGTCCCTTTATTCATACACCAGTGTAACCTCGAGACAACATCTGTCCCCTCTTCAATTGTGTGCGTGGCTAGGGTCTTATACCTGCTATATTATATGAAATACCGTTAGTCTTGAGCTCTACTCTGTAGTAAAAACACGTGTTTATTCTAACCTATATTCTAACCTATATCGTGCTGTTTTGAGTTTTAATAACAAAAATGTCAGAGTATTGTTTTATTTGTGCTAAACTTTTAACTGAAAGTGAGGTTGTTACTGTTGAACGTGGTATGAAGACATTAATTAATGCAAGTATCGAAAGAGCAGATGAGTTTTCGGAATATCTTAAAAATCAGAAATCTGTGACAATTCATGAGAATTGTCGTAAAAATTATACTAGAAAGTCTTCTATTGCTGCAGCTAATAAAAGACAACGTGAAGAACAAGAAGCCAGTACATCCACATCAAGTCCTCCTCGTACTAGATCACGTAATAGTGAATCAGCTTTTTGTTTTAAAAAACTATGCTTCTTTTGTGGCCAGGAATTGAATGAAGAGTATGAGAGAAGAAGATCTTTAAATTCTCGCCGTCGAATTAGCCAAGTAAGTACACTTCAATTTAAAGATTCAATTCTGAAAACAGCTCGGACTCGTGACGATGCTACAGCAAAAGCCGTTATTGCTAGAATCGAATTTGAATATGATTTAGTTGCTGCTGAAGCTAAGTATCACCATGATTGCTATCTTTCTTTCTTGAAACCTACCACTGGAGCTAAAATAGGTCGTCCTAAAGAAGAAGCTACGAATCAGGCAATGGAGGAAATATTTACTTATATTGAAAATAGCGATGATTGTCAGTTCACTTTAAATGAATTAAGAAATGTTTGCGAAACTACGACTTTAGATTATAGAACGATTAAGGTACGACTAAAATTGAAGTATGGTGATAGACTTATTGTCACTGAGAAATCGGGAGCATCAACATTCATATGCTTAGTAGATAATCATCATGATATTTTGAATCAAGCCTGGTACGAAAAAAAGAAAATGAATAAAAAAGAAGAACGGTTCAGAGTCCTAGACGCAGCTGCAGCTATCATTCGCGAAGATATTCAAACCGCAGTGTTTGATAACTCTTACTACCCGCCACCAAGTCGCATGTTTGAAGATTTAAATAATGAAATCCCAGAATCGTTGACATATTTTGTAGACCGAGTGATTTTAAAGAATAAACGATCAAATTTAGATCATTTAAAATTAATATGCACAAATATTTGCCATAGTATCATGGCTGCTGTTCGACCAAGGTCTTTTAAGTCTAAATTACAATTAGGCCTCGCAGTTTTTTTTCATCGTAGGTTTGGGTCTAAACGTCTTATACAAATCTTTTCGTCTTTTGGTTTATGTGCATCTTATAATGATACACTAATGTACGAGGCAGCAGCAGTTTTTCATCGCCCTCCTCATGTCTTACCACCAGAAAGTGGCACACTTATTCAATACGTTGCAGACAATGCTGATATCAATGTAAATACGCTAGACGGTAATAACACGCTCCACATAATGGGTATTATTCAAATTGTTACACCAAAACATTCTGTTTTGCTAGAAGAACCTATGTTGCGAATAAAAGAAGCTCTTCCAGCAAAAGATTTCAAGGCAAAAGCTCATGTACCGATACAGATCTATCATAATGATGGTGTAGTAGGTTACAGTAAAATTAATGTTAAAGATTTTGTTTATGGAACTGAAACGGTATCTTTTCTCAAAAAATCTGATGTTGTATGGTTTTATGGGAAATGGAAAAATACGTCTTTACCTGGGTGGAATGGTTTTATTGAACGTTTAACAAGTAATCACATGAATTATTCTAAATCTCAAATTTCATTCTTACCGTTTATTCAGCAACCAGCCAGTAACTATAATACTATTTATACGACTTTACTTTGTGCATTAGAGAATGCAAAACGGTATGGACACACTGTATGCATCGTGACGTTCGACCAACCCCTGTATGCTAAAGCTCGAGAAATTGTAGCAGCCGCACCTGAGGGCTCTGAAATATCTAAAATCATCATTAGACTCGGAGGATTTCATCTATTAATGTCCTTTCTAGGAGCAATAGGTCATATTATGCAAGGAAGCGGCATAAAAGAAGTACTCGCAGAAATTTATGCGGTAAAATCATTAGAAAAAATGCTCAATGGTCATGCTTACGCACGAGCTGTTCGAGCTCACACACTACTTCAGCTTGCTTTAGCAATTATAATATTAAAAGAAGTTGAAATTAATGACATCATGGATGCAGATCTTATCATAAATATCGACCATATATTAGATAACACTCTTTCATACAATGACATTGAAAATGATAATGAAGTCTCTGGAGCTTTACTTAGTAAATGTATTGAAAAACTGAAAGAATATGAGGAACGAGGACCAACTGCAAAACTTTGGGCTCAGTATTTTCATATGGTTTCTATTGCTAAAGAGTTTCTAAGAGCTGAGCGTATGGGAGATTGGAAAGCTCAATTAAACTGTATCAAAGAAATGATTCCTTATTTTCACGCGTCTGGACATTTCCCTTATGCCAAGTCTGCACATCTTTACTTGCAGGATATGCAAGAATTACATAATAGAATGGATCCAGAAGTTTACGAAAGATTTTCAGAAGGATTTTTCACAGTCAGACGTTCAGACAAATTAAGTTGTGGAACTTCAACGGACATGGTAATCGAGCAGTCTATGATGAAAGCTATGAAGACAGATGGAGGTATTGCTCGAGGGAGAAGTACAAAAGAGAGCGTCATAAGTAAATGGGTTTATAGTATGCATGCTATGAATACAGTTTGTGAAAAATTAGAAGATTTTGCTAATGTTAGGATGGATACAACCGAGCAGCATGTTGATACAAGTGATTCACGAGTAAAAAAAGATGCTAAAGACTTACGAAAACTTTTAGAGTGGTTCTCAACGCATGATCCTTTTCCGGAGGTTAACAAAATTATTTCTATTGCGAGCGGTGTTGTCGGTGATGATAAAATTAATTGTTACAGAGCTCGTGAAGTTGGACTTGCTTCTATAGCAAAAATGACAGGACTGACATTCAATAATATTAAATTAAAACGCGCTGACAAAGTTGTTCCTCTTTTAGCTATGACAAGTACCTTAAAAGTTCACGAAGAGAAAATAACTGTTGACCCTGTATTACTTTTCCAACGTATGAGTATTACTGCAGCATTTCAAGATGAAATAGAAACATATTTTGAATATGAATTAGCTCCCTACCCTTTAACGTTGTTTGATGAAATCGGAATGCGTAAAACACAGAAGTCTGCCATTTACGATTGTTTTGAAAAGGTAAATATAGATATTAACAACACTAATGCGACATACATCATTGACGGAGGATATTTACTACATCGCGTTATCTGGGATAGCGAAGAAACATTCAGCGTAATTTTAGATAAATACGTTCAGTATGTACGCCGACATTTTGGTTCCAGAGTTACTGTCGTATTTGATGGCTACAATGATTACACTAAAAATATTAAAGCTGCAGAACAACGTCGTCGAACTTTAGCAACATCTACATCTTCTGATATTTTATTTGATGAATTCATGATAGTACCAACCAGTCAACAGAAATTTCTTACAAATACTCATAACAAGTCTCGGTTCATTTCAATGTTGAAAGAAAAGTTTACTGCTGAAAACATATTGGTAAAACAAGCTAATAATGATGCTGATGTGCTGATTATTGAAACAGCAATAGAGCAATTCAATGTGACAAATATAACTGTTGTTGTTGGTGAAGATGTAGACTTACTCGTATTACTCACTGCTCGAACTCCAACCCTAAAAACTATTTTCTTCTTAAAACCAGGAAAAGCTCAAAATCAATCGGAAATATATTCTTCAAAAAGTTTATCTGCTTTTGGAAAAAGTCAAAATCATGTACTATTTTTACACGCAATAACTGGTTGTGATACGACATCTGCATTTTATAGGAGAGGTAAAACAACAGTTTTCAAAATGTTTGAAAAACAAGATTTAGCTCCCTGTGCTCAAGTTTTTAAGAACAGTAATTCAACTCAGCAAGAAATCATCACCAACGGCATTCGCTTTCTTCTTTCTATGTATGGAGCTCCTAAAAAAACTACCTGCTTAGATAAGTATCGATATGCATGTTTTGTCAAAAATACTAAAAATAAAAAACAAGTTCAATTAGCTTGTCTTCCTCCAACCTCAGATGCTGCTCATCAACATCTTTTTCGGGTATATTATCAAGTTCAAGTGTGGCAGGGTAATCAGCTAGACCCTACAAACTGGGGTTGGAAGTTGGTTAACAATACATTAGAACCAGTTCAAACTTTACTTCCACCTGCGCCGGAGAAACTGCTGAACACAATATTTTGCAACTGCAAAAAAGGATGCAGTGCTAGATGTGGTTGCAAAAAAGTTGGACTATTTTGTTCTCTAGCATGTACAAATTGTCAAGGCCGGTCGTGTTCTAATGTTGAATCACCAACAGTGGAAGATTCGTTTGATTCTAACGAAATGACATGCGATACGTCGCTCTTTACGCAATTTACTTGTTCTCAAAATGAAGATGAAGAAGAGGAGGAAGAAGAAGAAGAACAAGAAGAAGAACAAGAACCACAAGAAGAACAAGAAGAAGAATTTGAATCAGACGGATAAGCTTCATTACTTTTTTTTAATTGACATCGCTTTTATCTATTACAATCTTTGCTAATTTCCGTTATTTTGCTAATTTCCGTTATTTTGCAATAGTTACAAATTAAACAGGATCATAATTGACTCGTGGAATAGGCCTACTGGGGAAACCACGTTAAAAAAAACGCGCTAAGTACACTACCTCATAGGTGGCGTGGAAACGTGTGCATATTATGACCATTACAACTTTTTGGATCGTAATAACTCAGAAACGGTAGCTCGTAGGAAAAAAAGTATTGATACCTTTTTTGTAGATAATTTTATGATCTACAATTTTTGTCTGAAGTATTTTTATGATAAAACTTACCGTTTTGCTGAAAATCGCGAAAAACTCATTTTTTTGACCTTTGACCTTGAGTTAAAATTTTTCCACAAACCGGATTGGTGGGGAACTTTCAAATTTTCTTTTTTATTATATTTACAAACAATTTTTCTGATTTTCAGCTTGTTGTAAATTTATGTATCACCAAATGTCTAGATTGACCGGACTATATTGGATCAAATTTATTAGAAACGTTTATATTTAAAACAGTTATATAATGTCTTCATTTTCAAGGTCGTTTCCAAGGTTAGATCTGACAATTATATCTTACTAGCTGACCCCGCAAACGTTGCTTTGCCATATAAATAATTTTAAAAGAGTAAAAATTTATGGTTGTTTGTATTTTTTAATGCGACATACTAAAAAATAAAGAAATTAAAAAATGTCTCAAAATTAAAGAAAAATGTTAAGGGTAATAAATGTTGGCCGATTCTCAGACCTACTACTCAATATGCTCACAAAATTTCATGAGAATCGGTCAAGCCGTTTCGGAGGAGTACGGGAACGAACATTGTGACACGAGAATTTTATATGTAAGACAAAGTATGTTAGTATGACATTCACTTGACATTGTACAATTGACTCCTTTGGCTCGTTGCTAGGTTACATAGCAACCTGCATTAAGGATAGCCAAGTATCCCTTAAGATTCATCTTTAATACAGAGTAGATAAATAACTTACGTACATACACTCGACATACAAATAGCATTCCAATAAATAAATTACTTATGATAAGTAGAAGTACCTGTGAAAATGTATTTGTGATGATAAATATTGTGAGTGTGAGTGTGTGAATATGGTGTGAGTGTGTGTGTATTTAAGATGACAATTCGCCGACACGATATGATTGACAACTTTATTTATTAGAGACCAATTTGAGCTCTGCTCGATTTCAAACGAAAATCCTATAAAAACCACTCAAAGCTTCCAATTTGACGAACTACCTCTCCAATTTTTCTAGCAATAAAAAGCAGAGTTCAGTCCATATCATGCGTTCCACACATTTGAAAAATATCCAAAATCAGTCCAGCCGTTTACAAATGATGCTTACCAACAAATAGCATTCGTGAAATTTTTCAACAAAGTTTCATTATAACGGTTTAATTAAAATATAATGAAGATAAGCGCTGACTTAATGCGATTGTATACGTTAAAAAAATTTTCAATCCGTCACAGCTTATTAAAGAAAATGAGATGAAAGGTCCTTGCAATTTTTATTTTTTTTAATATTCTAATCGATTCTTTATACTTGTCAACGCGTGTCCGTCGAATGGTTTAAATACGCAATGATTTGAGCGTTGCTTTATCTTGGGTGAGTGGATTACACTCACGAGGGTCTTATCTTCAGCTAGACATATTTGGAAGAATGTGGAAGATCCGTGGGGGCCTCTGGCTCCTCGTGCTCTTGGCTTGCCAGACCAGGGTCTATGGAAATGGTGAAAATCTTTTTAATTTTACTTCATGCTGTACTTATCGTGTCATTTCTTTCATTCTAAGTTCGTCATTTCCATAGTTTGTTAATGTATGTTTGGCTTCAAATAACAGCTATTATGCTATTCAGAGCGTTAAGAGTTGCCTCGTTAAATTTTTCTTTTTATTT
This sequence comes from Choreutis nemorana, assembly GCA_949316135.1. NCBI lineage: Eukaryota > Metazoa > Arthropoda > Insecta > Lepidoptera > Choreutidae > Choreutis > Choreutis nemorana. Next base: position 1,004,896 of record OX438615.1, on the reverse strand, counting down.
CGGAGAAAAACCTTTGAAAGATTAACAAAAAGAGAAATCGTGGCACAGGGCGAGCTATTACAAACTTTTCTTCAATAGACAACATTGGAGGTCAAAAACATTAATTTTTTCAATTACTCAGTTGGAAGAGCTGACGATGAAGATGAAGCAGATGATGAAAGCGAGAGGATGTTCAACCCGGTGTCGCCGCTGGAGGTCCCTGATGGTATGTCCAATTTTTAAACTACATCATGGAAAAATCTTCGTAATCTCTTCTTCTACGGACTTTTTTGGAGTAGAAGTAGTATTTTTTGAGAAAACGTAGCCCATATTTTTTTCTGTAAGTTTGTTTATTAGAATCATTGCCAATTTCTTATACCTTATACCCTTAATTTATAAAATCCCGCGACAGCCGGTATTATGGCGTCTGTTTCATTGCACAGTTGCATTTTTTCTCCACTTCTGATCCTGGTTAATTGAAGTCACGGTAGTGGGCGGGCACAAAAATCTTAACGTTATTTTTCATCAGGTGTCGGTCAGCAATGTTCTTATCCTGGGGAGATGTTCTACGTCCCATTAATGCCAAACTGCTACGTTTGCGCGTGCTTCGGAACTGGGATTGGGTTGTCCAGGAAATGTATAGCATGCAGCGAATGCGGTGCAGGTAAAGTATATTTTGTAGTAAGTTTATGATTCGCCTCAGATTTGCTTAAGCAACCTTCATACGATTTAAATCTTCAAACCTAATTTTCTGCTAGGAGGTTGAATTTCATCACCTTTTTTCTTGACCTATAAAGTAAAGTCACCTAGACTTTGTTTCATAGGTCGAGCCTAGAAATTAGCAAATGCCATAGCTTGAGCTTCCGCTGCATTTTCTCCCATACCTCCTCCCCATTCAACAGCATTCGCATGAGCGTTAGCGTTTGACCAGGATCCAGGTAAAGGTGACACAGGACCGTTTTTGTGGATCCAATAATTATAGTGTCGATATATAGATAGTGTTGGTGAAATATTTTAAGTAGCAGATAACTTACGGTAATAACTTTAAGGTAATATGGCTTGTTACAGAAATATTAATTTAAGAATATAAATGTAATATTTAATCATGTTTTCATGTATTTCAGCACCAATGCCACTGCCACCAAACCCTCCAGGTAAACAATATTTTGACATATCCACATTGACATCCAAACAAAATACATGTTTCTTTATGGCAGAGCAAACAAATTTTTTAGCAAAAAATTGACAACAATTTTAATTCTAAGATCTACCACCTACCTACCACTAGGTTAATTTACAGATATCTTTATTCTTTGAACTTTACTTCAAATAATTTCTGAGAAAATTCCTACCCACAATATAGTTAAACTTTGTTATCATTTTAGAAACTATAAAAAGTATCTGATATTTTTTCAATTTTAATTTTTGCTAAAAGACCACACTTATCAAATGAGGAAAATAAAGGTCCGTTTTTTATTGTATTTTATTGAAAAACAATTTTCATTCAAAACGAATCTTCCTACGACAAAAAAAAAACTCTTTTAGTACTCTTTAGTACCTTATTAAAACTATTTACTGTAGTTATTAGAAAATTATTGTGATCTTTTCAATATTTGGAGACTTGTACATGACATTTGACATTACTGTTCAGTTCTAGGGAGCTAGCTTTGCATTGACTGTTCGAGTCAAAAAGTCTAAAATATGGTGTTTTATTTCAGCTCCCCTCCCACCAATGCCAATACCAGACCCACCTCTGCCACCACTACCGCCGATGCCATATATACCGCCGCAACCAATCTGTAAGTCATATTCAAGATGCAGAATAAACTGACCTCGATTGCCACAAGACACAGGGGGTCACTTGGACTCAAACAATTGATTGAGGCCCTACGTTCATCTTTAGAATCTTGATCACTCAAAATTGAGCTAATTTAAAAAGTCAAAATTGATCAGCAAGTTCTAGCTAGTTTTTTATTTATTAAGAATAAAAAAACATAAAATTTCATAAGGTATCGATTGTTACAGGTCCACCCCCGATCGTGGTACCGGGTCCCCCAAGGCCTTACCCGGTTCCGGTCCCAGTCCCAAGCAAACCTATATTCGTTCCGGTCAGAGTCCCAGTACCGTCACCACCTGAAAAGATCTACATCCCGGGGCCAACTATCCGCGTACCTGTCCCGGTATCGAGACCCGTCCCGTACCCGGTAGACAGACCAGTACCTGTGCCATCTCCACCTAAGATCATCCCAGTCAAAGTCCCAGAGTACATTCCAGGACCAGCCAGACCAGTTCCGTACCCAGTACCATCTCCACCTGTGAAGGTGCCATACCCAGTCCCGGTACCTGGACCGGTGCACAACATACCAGTGCCAGTACCATCACCACCTATCCCTGTACCATACCCGGTCAACAATTACATCACTGTTCCTGGAAAAGAAAGAGTCGTTGTCGTCCGAGTGCCGGTGTTCTGTACGTTAAATTTTTGTAATTTTTACCGGTTTGTTTGCAGTGACAATTACTGAAAATGTTAAATCCTTTTTGATTTCAGCTGGAAAGGTCTACCCTGTGCCTTACGTTATTTACGTGGGTATGTATTTTTATATCTGATTCATCGGTTACTTCCGGTTAATTTTTTAGGATCAAAATAATTGCTTTAAATATAAAACATTTTTGTAGCTCCCATCTGTAGAGGCCACCGACCAAATGTACCGTTCAAATTGCCAGGCGACCCATGCCACATACACGTCTGTAGGATCCGCTACAATTACGTTTACGTGGAATCCTCAGTTGACATCGCCTGCGGTAAGTTTGTCACCTTATTTTATTTTAGTAAATAATTAGTATTATGTGCTTAGTATAAATATTTCACTAACATTATCTATGTATCGACACTATAATTATTTGAAAGCCTATAAAGTTGTTTTTAGTAGAAAACCAAATCGGAATTTTGTATGTAGTGGATAGCGGTCCTGTGGCACCTCTACCTGGCCCAGAAATCTGGGTATCCTAGTCAAACGCTAACGCTCATGCCAATGCTGGTGAATCGGGTCGAGGTATGGGATAACATTCAGCGGAAGCTATAACTATGGCATGTGCTATTTTAGGAAAATATCTAATCACTAAAGTCTAATAACTTTAGCTAGTGCCTAAGCCGATAAATCTGGTGTAGAAAACTTCGTTAAATGTGACTAATCAAGGGATGAATCTATCAAGCGTGTAACCAGATCACTTACTTTCAAATGGATTTGGAGGAAGCTCGGCCAATGCACCAATTTTTGCTAATGCTTTTCAGAATCCGGAAGTAACCCAGCAAGTATACAAACATAAATCAATGCTATAAAAGGTAGCATGTGACATTTTGATTGATCAATGCATTGGCTAACGTTCTGTCAAAATATAGAGGAATAAGCCATTTCTATGCTCAATCATTCAAATTGTGCAATTGCCAAAGCTTCAGCCAAAGTTAAAATACAGAGTTTATTTATATGTAAACTCTGATTAATGCATTTTCAGGTAGTAACTCAGCCAATGCTCACGCTCACGCCAATGCTGAATCCGGTGGTTATCCTGGAAGCTCAGCCAATGCTCAAGCTATAGCTAATGCAATGTCAGGAGGTGGCGGAAACAGTGCAGCCAATGCTCAAGCTCTAGCTAATGCAATGTCAGGAGGTGGTGGAAACAGTGCAGCCAATGCTCAAGCTCTAGCCAACGCAGCTTCAGGTGGATATGGAGGATACGGTGGTAGCTCAGCCAATGCTCAAGCTCTAGCTAATGCCATATCAGGAGGTTACGGAAACAGTGCAGCCAATGCTCAAGCTCTAGCCAACGCAGCTTCAGGTGGATATGGAGGATACGGTGGTAGCTCAGCCAATGCTCAAGCTCTAGCTAACGCTCTTTCAGGAGGTGGTGGAAACAGTGCAGCTAATGCTGAAGCTCTGGCTAACGCTGCTTCAGGTGGATATGGAGGATATGGCGGTAGCTCAGCGAATGCTCAAGCTCTAGCTAACGCTCTTTCAGGAGGTGGTGGAAACAGTGCAGCTAATGCTGAAGCTTTGGCTAACGCAGCTTCAGGTGGATATGGAGGATATGGCGGTAGCTCAGCCAATGCTCAAGCTCTAGCTAACGCTCTTTCAGGAGGTGGTGGAAACAGTGCAGCTAATGCTGAAGCTCTAGCCAACGCAGCTTCAGGTGGATATGGAGGATACGGCGGTAGCTCAGCTGATGCTCAAGCTCTAGCTAATGCAATGTCAGGAGGTGACGGAAACAGTGCAGCCAATGCTCAAGCACTAGCCAATGCAGCTTCAGGTGGATACGGAGGATACGGTGGTAGCTCAGCCAATGCTCAAGCTCTAGCTAACGCTCTTTCAGGAGGTTACGGAAACAGTGCTGCCAATGCTCAAGCTCTAGCCAATGCAGCTTCAGGTGGATATGGAGGATACGGTGGTAGCTCAGCTGATGCTCAAGCTCTAGCTAATGCAATGTCAGGAGGTTACGGAAATAGTGCAGCCAACGCTCAAGCTCTAGCCAACGCAGCAGCAAACGGCTATGGACAAAGTGCAGCCGAAGCGAACGCTTTAGCAAACGCAGGCGTGTTTGGATTTAAAAGTGGTGAGCAATCCGACGAAAACGATGGAGAAAGGAGAAAAAGGAACGTCAACGAGCGCATCATTCCAGGAAGATTCGCCTTTCGCGCTTGAGCCGTTTATATGTGAGTGACAATTTTTATTACAGCTTTTACTTAAAGGAATCGTCGAATTACAGCCAACTGTTCCTTCACATGGTCTTAAATTAGTCCTGTATCCATGATGACTAAAATATACTTAAAACTTATCTCTATTTAGTATAAACTAACGCAAAACAGGGAAAAAAATCATCATAGCCCTAATTTGTGAGATATGGCGTTCCTTAAGGTCGCGTCTTGGTACCGTCATTATTCTTAATATATATTTATGATTTCACTTCAACTAATATTATATATTATTGTATGTACCCATTACATGTATACTACTACATGCTACTATTATAACTCCAGTCCATTACTATGCATTCAATTTTTTTCAGAATTCAGTGACTTCTATGATCTCTGGACAACAACACGGCCTGTCACATGGAATCGATTTTTAATTTATAATGTGTGTTTAGCATAAGACAAAGCACGTTTCTAGCTTAAATCTATTTATGTATTTTATATCATATTAAAATAGTGGGATATGTACATAAAGCAGTTTTAATTCATTTAATTCAATATCACCTTAAGTAACAACAATTGAAATATTTTTATGGAATAGGTTCAATATTTTATTGAGTCTTTATTTTTGATAGTAAAAGTAAGAAACAGTAAAGTAACGAAATTGGTTGAAAAAGTCAAAGTATATAATTAATTTTAACTTCATTCACGATTTAAAATAACGTAAAATAACAAACGCTACTTAAAAACTAGCCTCTATCTTGACTGTTCATTCAATACATGAATACGGTGAAACAATTTTTGAAACCAAACAAGCGGATTCAAAAAAATTCTATATACCAACTACCTTTCATCACATAATTACTAGAAAGCGCTTACTCTTTTATAAAAGGTCAACAACGAATCTGCTGAAATTTTCTACCTGCAGGTTCCCATTGGCATCAGTCTCACTTACCATCAGTTGAGCTGCCTGCCCAATTGCCCAATTTAGAAATAAAGTATAGTAACTAATTAAGAATAGATATGTAAATCGCCGAATTGATCGAGAAAACAAAAATCCTCAAAAAGAATTTTCTTCTCACAGTATCCTTTTTATGTACTTTTTATAAATGTACGCAATGATTCAATCTCTCTCACGGATCGGATCCAGAATGTGAAGATCCGCAGAAGACCCAAGGTTACCGATGTAGCTATCAGACTTGCGAAATTTAATTTGGAATTGGCTGGGCACGTTGCATGCAATCAGATGGCAGATGGGTCCGAAAAGTTCTGGACTGGCGACGGCGTACCAGAAAATGCAGCGTAGGCCGATAACCTGGCAAGGATCAGGGTAAAATGGATGCGGGAATCCTCTGGATGCGGGCATCACAAGCCTGCCTTAGATTCCATTTCAGTATATTTTTATTTTCTGTTGGCGTTAACGCTTGCGGAAAATTGAATATGTCAAAATCAAAATAAATTGATTTCGTAAGCTTTAAATAAAAATACTTCGTTATCGTCAAATGTTTTTTTTTTTTTTTTAAATGACTCGACCACTGATTCCAAAAAAATATGTTGGGGAAGATACCGGCAAGAAACCTCAGATTCTGTAATTTAGTAGATGAACATGTTTTACACTTAGCCATTAATACATCTTACAGTCTAAGGTGAGAGGATGCGATAAAGCTCATGTCACAATATACGAATTAAAACGAAATTATTATCAATAACGTCTTGTGGGGAAATTACGTCTCGTCAAAGGAGGGGAATGTGAGATTTGAAGGTGATATTTAATTTAGGACACTTAGCAAATATGCTAAGGAAAACCAAGAAAGCACATCTGAATTCACGCCAAACCTGTAAAAATATGTAGCATAGGATTCTTATAGTTAAGGGTATTTTTTGATAAGGTTGGATTGACAATAAAATTTTCAAGCATTTATTAAAAAAGGCTACTGGACTAACGACTGGAGTTAATTCTAAGAATGCTTTAGATTTCGTCTACGATAAGCAAAGTATGAAGAAAGAGTTAGCTTGTAGGATATTATTAGACCAGTTAAATTAGTGTATACATAAAAAGTAGAAAAATGTGCTAACCTTTAATTTAGAAGTTCATAATACCAATTATAGTTTTTATTATAAAATTATTTTATGTAATGCAAATTGTACAATTTAGTTGGATAATAAATAAATCATTATACACCAGAATCAATGATTAAAATAGGTAATTAATTCAGTATGAGATATCCAATGAAAATACACTTTTATTAATTTATATAATTTTTTTTACCTGTAACCCTTTTAACTACCAATTTACAGTTGACAGTGCTTTTTGCCAAATTTCATGATTCTAGGTCAGGAAATACCCTTTAGGGTTTGATTCCCTTGAGAATATCATTAGAATTTTGATTTATTGAAGACAAAAGTATTCGTTAAACAATTCAGTTTGATACCTCAACGCGTTCCAGAGAAAAAAGGGCCTGGACAGACGGACAATGTAATCTTACATTTTCATTTCTTCACAGACGTGCGGAACCTTAAAAGAATCCAAATCGGTCCACCCGTTCTCAAGTGATCCTTTCCAACGAATATTATTTAAATTAATTTTTAAACTAGCTGTTGCAACGTGGCTCTGCACGCGTTTTATCATATTTTAATTGAAAAATTTTAACGTTGAACTTAATAGCATAAAAATATATTGATCATTCCATACAAATTCCAATCACCCTAATTCCTTCCATTTAAAAACTAAAAATTCTCATCTTAATGTACGAAGACCAGATAACTTTGAAGATGCTATACAAAATTTCACTCACCGTGTTGCACCTATAAATCTAACAATCCAAAACCAATGAACATATCCTATGGTGATATCCCATAGGATATGTGTAGGAACATATCCTATGGTGATATCCCATAGTGTTCATAGGTTCATGTATATGATAAGTAGGTAGAATCTCAATTTTTAAGAACCTTTAAAATCAATAGGTACGTCTGTACAAAATTTCTCTAAGAGTTTGAAAATCAAAAATCCCTTGATTAGCTATGTGTGATCGGTGGATATTATTCATTTCGAAGTTCCTACATACAAAAAAAAACGACCGATAAAAATCTGGAAATCCAAAAAATATATTTATGAATGATATTTAGCCATTTATTTATTTAAGTAATATATATTTTTTTAATAATTATTTTATATTGTTTTTTTTTTAATCTAAATTTTATCAAATTAATTCAGGTGGGAACTTTTTTTTGTTTGTATCTGTATCTTTTTGTTTTGGTAGCTCAGTTTGTTACGTGCCTTGGTTAACCGACCGACCCGACCCGATAGGGTGACGGTTCGAGTCTCGGGTTGCCGTGCATTGCAGCTACCATGTTCCTCACTGTGCCCGGATAGTGGCGGCAGATTCGCAACCTGTCAACTGGGGTTCAACATAAACATGCGAAATGCGGTGTTTAACACTGCCTACCCCTCTCGAGGGATTGATTACGGCGAGTGTTTATGTGTTATGCGTTTTCGTCTGTTATTCCTTCTTACTCATGCTCACGTCTCAGCCTAGATTGTGATGCTAACTTTTTTTATCATTATTTTGACCTTTACTTTACGGATGCGATACCTTGTTTCTGCTTAAGCCACTGCTGACAGGTGTCACATTCCCTTACTAATAATAATATTATAAACGAGAATGTTTGTAAGGATGTATGGATGAAAGGATGTTTGTTAGTCTTTCACGCAAAAACTACTAGATGAATTTTAATGAAACTTTACAATAGTAAAGCTCATACATCAGAATATCACATACGATATAATTTATAAAGATATTGTGCGAATTGGCCAAAATATAAAGATAAATGTGAAGTATTAAAGAACCATTTTCGACTACTACGCGGACGAATTCGCGGGCAAAAGCTAGTACATATTTTTACACACATAATAAAATATATACTAGAGATTCCATCAGCGCCGAAGCCGGGGCATTCTCCTTTCATGTGGTAGTTTTTTTTTTTGATATAATTTTATTCTGACACCTAATATTTAATTAATGTTTCAGAAATTTTAAAATTTTACTTTGTAACTATTTTGATTGCATCATGGTCCAATTTAATTTTGTTTTATCTTGTGGAAATAAGACAACTACAATTTGTGTTTTGTTAGATTTTATTTTATGTAAGCTGTGGTTACCTTTAATTGGATAAACACAGGGAATGTCATGTCAGTCTTGCATGCATGTGTATTATTCGTTGGTAATCTAAATAAATAAATGAAATGTAACCCTCATTTACTATCAATAAAATTCGCCTATAGATATGGCCTGTGATATTTGCTATCTACAAGCAAAGTCAGATCAAAAAACATTACTCCCTCCTTTTGGTTCTCTCGTCAGAAATAATAATTCAACTCAGTCCAGCCGTCATCTAGTTTTAGCGAGACTGAATCTTAATTTTTAGGGTTCCGTACGTTTGAATGAAATAACGAAACCCTGACGGGATCACATCGGTGTCCATGTATCCGTTGGTCTGTATATCGGTCAGTATGTCCCTTTTCCCAGAAAAGCGTAAACAATAATAATAAAAAATATATCAAGCTAAAATTTATATCAAATACTGAGGTCAAATCATAATATCGTCATGATTAGGCTTTACTAGGACGGAAGTCTGAAACCGCTTTCTTTTTACTTGATATTTCTTCTGATTAAATTCGTTGCTCCCACGAAAGCCGGTAGGGTGTCCGAGCGTAGCCTGTGCGTCATTGCACAGCTGCATTATTCGATTATAGGACGCCAATGTTGATCCTGGTGGAACAGAGTGTTGGGTGTCTGTACCGCCGAGCCTCAAACCAATCAAAACCTATAGGTAATTCTCGCTGTCATGAAATTTCACATGAAGCAATACTATAGATTACTTTTATCAAAAATTATTTGCAAATTAAGTAAAAATCCGAAAATCGTAAACTTGTATTTACAGCACAAAATAGTTGGGCCGACAATAAAATCGAAAAAAATAAACAAAATGAATTTCCGTGATGAACGAACAATTTACATACCTACAAGTACGTACGGAACCCTAGGTGCGAGAGTCTGACTTGCGAGTCGGATCGGACCTTGACCGATTTTATAATATAAAAGAAGAAATGGTTCGATTATTACAATTTAATTAAAATATAATGAAGATAAGCACTCACCTAATGCATTTATATACGTTTAAAATTACAATCCGTCACGGCTTTTATTGAAAATTAAGTAGATGAAAGAATTATCATTCCTTTTTAACCAACTACACCTAAGCAAAAAGGAGGATTATGATTTTGATGGGTATGTATGAATATTCATCTGTTCCCTCATAACTTCTAAACTATTTATCGTCATTTGATAAATTAGGTATCATTGGAAGTGTATTGATCGTCTAAAGCTGGTCAAAGGGTTTTTGGGTGCTTCCTGGAAGCCATTGTTGATGATGCCTTGTTTGGTGTTAAATGAAAGGGCTTGTATAGTACATTACAAATCTATTAAACTGTTGGCTGTTGCCCGCGCCTTTGCTTGCAATCCATAATTGGAAACAATTGCTAAAATCACGTTTCTGATATGAACCAAACATATTTTATCTCAAAGCACATACAAAACTCTAAATTAGTTAAGAATAGTTCCATGTTACAAAACCAACTGGACAAAATTCTTTGAACAGTGTGTGTTGCCAGAGATGATCTATGTAACATAGATGTGGTGGCTAACTATGAAAATAAAGGGTAAGCTCAAAGTCAAGCAAAGCGCTATTGAGACGTCTATACTTGGAGTTTCATTACGCAATAAATCTCGAATGAGAAGATCCGTATACGAACAAAAATGTCCGAAATAGCCCATCGAATAGGTAAATTGAAGGGACAAAGGGTTGGCAATAGCATAGCCGTAGTGTTGGACGACCCCCCTAGAGGTGAACAGGCAACTTTGGAAGTACTGCTGGGACTGGATGCAAGCGGCTCAGGGCCTTTCCAATTGAAGACATTTTGGGAGGTCATGTATGATGATGAACTCCAAGTTACAAAAATAAACCCTATTACTCAAGAATCACTATCTAAAACGTATGAAACAAGTAAATATTCCCATCAAAAATTATTATAGTCATAAGCCACTTACAGTAGCAGGATCATCTTACTCGTTTTTAAATATTATTTTGTTAGTATATGACCAAAGCAATAACAATTTCTGATGAGAAAATTTTCATGTTTTTATTTTAATATTCTAATCGATTTTGTATACTTGTCAACGCGTGTCCGTAGAATGGTTTAAATACGCAATGATTTGGACGTCGATGTATCTTGGGTGAGTGGATTACACTCACAAGGGTCTTATCTTCAACTGGACATATTTGGAAGAATGTGGAAGATCCGTGGGGGCCTCTGGCTCCTCGTGCTCCTGGCTTGCCAGACCAGAGTTTATGGAAACGGTGAAACTCATTTTTTTATCTTTATTTCCCTTCATCTTGTGCTTACAATCAGTATATTTATGTTCATGATTTTCTAACTTTTCCATTCCTTGTCAATGTCAGCCATTACAGCTTCCGAATCCAGCTATTAATATTATTAAAAAGCGTTGAGTGTGGTCTTGCAATATTTTTTTTTAATCATGGAGAAAAACTTTGGAAAGTTTATTAAAGATAGATATCCTGGCACAGAGCAGGTTGTTATAAACTTTACTTCACCAGACAACAATGGAGGTCAAAAAAATTCATCTTTCCATTTCCTCAGCTGGAAGAGACAACGCCGAGGATGAAAACCAAAGGTTGATCAATCCGACGTCGTCTTTGGACCTCCTTCCAGGTATGAACTCAATCTCTAACTGTTCCTATCAAGGACTTCTTCGGAGTAGAACTCGATCTTTTGTTTTCACAATTATTTTCAAAATGCATCTTATTTTATGCAAAATTTCAGGAAATTTTTTAAATAAATAAATGCATTTATAGTAATAATTTTAATTTTGCTACCGGAACTAAACATATATTTTTGGCTGGAACCAACATCACTTGGGTAGTCAATGATACCAAATCAGCAACTGAAAAACGAGTTCTTGTGTTGCAAGCATCAACATCTTTCGGTCACGCGTGTCATTAGCTGACCCGAATGTAGGTTTATCAGCTTCATCATCGCTAATTATATGTAGAACCATAATTATGTCGGTAAAAATCATTGAACGTTGACAGCTGAAAGAATGTCCGGGCACGAAGCCTGTGTTTAAGACTCCACTTTTTGTCTTGGTTAATTGGAGTTGCATTTACAGTTGTTGGCCACAATATTTTGGGTCAGAACGATAGTTGGTCTTAACTATATTTTTCATCAGGTGTCGGTCAGCAATGTTCTTACCCTGGAGAGATGTTCTACATCCCGTTACTGTCCAACTGCTACGTCTGCGCCTGCTTCGGGACTGGGGTTGGATTGTCCAGGAAATGTGTTGCATGCAGTGAATGCGGTGCAGGTATTTGAGATGTTTTAAACGAGCCTCAGATTTGCTTGAGTAACGATCAAAAGGCCTTTTCCAAAAAAAAAGGAGCGCGAATAATTTGAATTTTTAATTAACGCCTTTTTAGGTGACAAATGTCAATTTTATCATGTGACATCATACTTTTACATAAAATATTTCACTATACTTGAGAGGTTAAATGTCAGAAAATACAACAGTTAATAAATATGTCAAAAATTAACTGTATCCCAACTTAAGCCAACAGGGCTTGTTTAATGGGTAGGCAGAAAACTTCTCGTCCTCAAACAGAGTACAAGCTCAAATGAGTAAATGTGCAATGTAAAATTTAATCTTGTTTTCTTATATTTCAGCACCAATTCCCATGCCACCAAGCCCTCCAGGTAAACAATATTTTGACAAACTTACATTGACATTCACAACATAAAACATATATTTTTTCCTCTACAAAGTCAAAATTAATGAGGCATTTTATAATTTTCTGAGAAACAATTAGATTTAACAACCATTTCTATTCTAGGACCATTCTCGCAACACCAGGTGAACTTACAAAAATCTGTTATTAAAAAATAAAGATTAAAAAAACCAACCACAACCACATCTGATTTACAATTTTTGGTTACGAAAACAGTTTGTAAATTTTTTATCTTCTTTTTCTTTTTTGTTTTAACTATAATATAAATTTATTTTGCGAAAAGACCACACTCATCTGCAATTGAATTCGAAAACGTACGAATATTTTGAACCGCTAAACACTTTCGCTTTTTTGCTTTTTTATTGCTAGGACACAAAAATTAAGAAATACCTCTGATTATGTACACTATATTTTGGTTCATTAAAAGAAAAAAGCTGTTTATTTCTTTCAAAATGAATCTTTATACCTTAAAAACATTATTTTAGCAAAAACAATTTCAATTCGAAATTAAATTTGAAATTTTAAGTTCCTTATTTCTTAAATTACTCAAGTATACCAATGCATACAAATAATTTAAAACCGTCCTCAATTTTAAACTAACCTTGTGACGTAGTACTTACAACAATCAATTATTTTTCTATTTGATTTCATTACGATCTCTTTTCAATTAGATGATGGTGGAAATAAAAAATATTCTATTGTTTCAGCTCCCCTCCCACCAATGCCAATACCAGACCCACCTCTGCCACCACTACCGCCGATGCCATATATACCGCCGCAACCAATCTGTAAGTCTTTTTCAACATGTAGAGAAATCTCAAAAATTATTTCGATTGCCACAAGGCTTAGGGGGTTACTTGGACACAAAAAAATTGATTCAAGCCCGATTTTTCAACTTAAGTTCAATCTTTAAGTAGAAAAATGTTAAAAGTCAAACAAGAGATCAGCAAGTCCTGACTGCGTTGTCAAGGATTTTTTTAATTACACAGTCATTTTAAGTGGTGCCGTTTGTTACAGGTCCACCCCCGATCGTGATCCCGGGGCCCCCTAGGCCTTACCCGGTCCCGGTCCCAGTCCCAAGCAAACCAGTAATCATTCCGGTCAGGATCCCAGTACCGTCACCACCTGAAAAGATCTACATCCGAGGGCCACCAATTCGCATACCTTACCCGGTATCGAGACCTGTCCCGTACCCAGTAGACAGACCAGTACCTGTGCCATCACCACCTAAGATCATCCCGGTCAATGTCCCAGAGTACATTCCAGGACCAGCTAGACCAGTTCCGTACCCAGTACTGTCTCCACCTGTGAAGGTGCCGTACCCAGTCCCGGTACCAGGACCAGTCCAAAACATACCAGTGCCAGTACCATCACCACCTATTCGTGTACCTTACCCAGTCAACAATTACATTCCTGTTCCTGGAAAAGACAGAGTCGTAATTGTCCGAGTGCCGGTCTACAGTACGTTCGGTTTTTAATTAACTACCGGTTCTTCAACGGTGGCAATGATATATAATGCATACTTTTTATTTTCAGCTGGAAAGGTATACCCAGTGCCGTATATTGTATACGTGTGTAAGTAATTTGTCTCCTTCGGAGATTTCATTGTTTGGGTTAAAAAAAAATACGTTTTAAATGAAAAATGTGAATGTGTTTGCAGCTCCCATCTGTAGAGGCCAGCAACCAAATGTACCGTTCAAATTGCCAGGCGACCCATGCCACAACCACGTCTGTAGGATTCGCTACAACTACGTTTATGACGAAACCACAGTTGACGTCACCTGTGGTATGTTCATCCGTTTTATCATAGTAATTTGTTACTTAGTATAAATATTTCAATTACACTATCTAATTATCGACACTGTACTTATTGGTATACAAGTGCAGGAGAAAAAATAATTGGTTTTTTGTTTGTAGAGAATTACACTCCTTTGCCACCGGGTCCTGAAATTTGGGGACAGTATTCACACGCTGATGCCCACGCCAATGCCAACGCTGCAGGAGGTATGAGAGTAAATTCGGTGGCTCAAGCTATGGCATATGCTCAATAGGATTATAATAAGTTCAGCCTATTGATTTTCGAATAGTGTCTAAGCTAATGGATCTGGTATAGGATTTGCTGATTTATAAACGTTCGTTGATGCTTTATTCAGAAAATTAAGAATCGTTTTGCCTAGTAATACATTTTAGTTAAAGTTCAACCGGTGTAGTTAGGTATAATAAACGCTCAATTAACAGGTACTGACATTTAAAATATTAAGAAAAATTAACTAGATGTTTTCACCTTGATAATTTAAATCGAATTAGATGTAACTTGATCATTGCACAAATATTTGCAAACGTTCTTCAGAATGTAGAAGTTACTCAAACAATCGAATATTAAATGATTGATTGATAAATTCATTTGCAATGTGCTGCAAATATTTACTGCTTATTCTAGTGAACTTTTGATAGAAAGGTGGTTCTCAAGCCTTAGCCAACGTTTTGACAAAAGAAAAGAGGAATTGGCTGAGAGGAATATACATACTTAGGTATTACTATGCGATGATCAAATACCAAAGCTTAAGCCAAGTTGTATATCTAAGATATATAATTTTATATAGATATTTCATTTAGTTAAACATTTTAGGTCAAAGTGCAGCCAATGCTCAAGCTCTAGCTAATGCAATCTCAGGAGGAGGCGGAAACAGTGCAGCCAATGCGCAAGCTCTAGCTAATGCAATCTCAGGAGGAGGCGGAAACAGTGAAGCCAATGCTCAAGCTCTAGCTAATGCAATCTCAGGAGGAGGCGGAAACAGTGAAGCCAATGCTCAAGCTCTAGCTAATGCAATCTCAGGAGGAGGCGGAAACAGTGAAGCCAATGCTCAAGCTCTAGCTAATGCACTATCAGGAGGTGGCGGAAACAGTGCTGCCAATGCTCAAGCTCTAGCTAATGCAATATCAGGAGGTAGCGGAAACAGTGAAGCCAATGCTCAAGCTCTAGCTAATGCACTATCAGGAGGTGGCGGAAACAGTGCTGCCAATGCTCAAGCTCTAGCTAATGCTCTTTCAGGAGGTGACGGTAACAGTGCAGCCAATGCTCAAGCTCTAGCTAATGCAATATCAGGAGGTAGTGGACACAGTGCAGCCCATGCGCAAGCTCTAGCTAATATTATTTTAGGTCACGGAGGCAGTCCAGCCCATGTCCAAGCTCTTGCTAATGCTTTAGCAGCAGGTAACGGAAACAGTGAAGCCAGTGCTCAAGCTCTGGCCAACATAATTTCTCTAAGATATGGAGGTCCAGGCGGTAGCTCAGCCAATGCTCAAGCTATTGCTAATGCCCTTTCAGGAGGTTACGGAAACAGTGGAGCTAATGCTCAAGCTTTAGCTAACGCTCTTTCAGGAGGTAGCGGTAACAGTGCAGCTAATGCTCAAGCTCTGGCCAACGCCATGTCTGGAAGATACGGTGGTAGCTCAGCTGATGCTCAAGCTCTAGCTAATGCACTATCAGGAGGTGGCGGAAACAGCGCAGCTAATGCTCAAGCTCTAGCTAATGCAATATCAGGAGGGTACGGAGACAGTTCAGCAAATGCTCAGGCTCTGGCCAACGCAGCTTCAGGTGGATATGGAGGATACGGCGGTAGCTCAGCCAACGCTCAAGCTCTAGCTAACGCTCTTTCAGGAGGTGGTGGAAACAGTGCAGCTAATGCTGAAGCTCTAGCTAACGCAGCTTCAGGTGGATATGGAGGATATGGCGGGAGCTCAGCCAACGCTCAAGCTCTAGCTAACGCTCTTTCAGGAGGTGGTGGAAACAGTGCAGCTAATGCTGAAGCTCTAGCCAACGCAGCTTCAGGTGGATATGGAGGATATGGCGGGAGCTCAGCTAACGCCCAAGCTCTAGCTAACGCTCTTTCAGGAGGTGGTGGAAACAGTGCAGCTAATGCCGAAGCTCTAGCCAACGCAGCTTCAGGTGGATATGGCGGATATGGCGGTAGCTCAGCCAATGCTCAAGCTCTAGCTAACGCTCTTTCAGGAGGTGGTGGAAACAGTGCAGCCAATGCTCAAGCTCTGGCCAACGCAGCTTCAGGTGGATATGGAGGATACGGCGGTAGCTCAGCTGATGCTCAAGCTCTAGCTAATGCAGCTTCAGGTGGATATGGAGGATACGGCGGTAGCTCAGCTAACGCTCAAGCTCTAGCTAACGCTCTTTCAGGAGGTGGTGGAAACAGTGCAGCTAATGCCGAAGCTCTAGCCAACGCAGCTTCAGGTGGATATGGAGGATATGGCGGTAGCTCAGCCAATGCTCAAGCTCTAGCTAACGCTCTTTCAGGAGGTGGTGGAAACAGTGCAGCTAATGCCGAAGCTCTAGCCAATGCAGCGTCAGGTGGATATGGAGGATATGGCGGTAGCTCAGCCAATGCTCAAGCTCTAGCTAACGCTCTTTCAGGAGGTGGTGGAAACAGTGCAGCTAATGCCGAAGCTCTGGCTAACGCCGTTTCAGGTGGATATGGAGGATACGGCGGTAGCTCAGCTGATGCTCAAGCTCTAGCTAATGCAGCTTCAGGTGGTTATGGAGGATACGGCGGTAGCTCAGCCAACGCTCAAGCGCTAGCTAACGCTCTTTCAGGAGGTGGTGGAAACAGTGCAGCTAATGCCGAAGCTCTAGCCAATGCAGCGTCAGGTGGATATGGAGGATACGGTGGTAGCTCAGCCAATGCTCAAGCTCTAGCTAACGCTCTTTCAGGAGGTGGTGGAAACAGTGCAGCTAATGCCGAAGCTCTGGCTAACGCCGTTTCAGGTGGATATGGAGGATACGGCGGTAGCTCAGCTGATGCTCAAGCTCTAGCTAATGCAGCTTCAGGTGGTTATGGAGGATATGGCGGTAGCTCAGCCAACGCTCAAGCGCTAGCTAACGCTCTTTCAGGAGGTGGTGGAAACAGTGCAGCTAATGCCGAAGCTCTAGCCAATGCAGCGTCAGGTGGATATGGAGGATATGGCGGTAGCTCAGCCAATGCTCAAGCTCTAGCTAACGCTCTTTCAGGAGGTGGTGGAAACAGTGCAGCCAATGCTCAAGCTCTGGCCAACGCAGCTTCAGGTGGATATGGAGGATACGGCGGTAGCTCAGCTGATGCTCAAGCTCTAGCTAATGCAGCTTCAGGTGGATATGGAGGATACGGTGGTAGCTCAGCCAATGCTCAAGCTCTAGCTAACGCTCTTTCTGGAGGTGGTGGAAACAGTGCAGCCAATGCTCAAGCTCTAGCCAACGCAGCTTCAGGTGGATATGGAGGATACGGCGGTAGCTCAGCTGATGCCTCAGCTATAGCTAATGCTCTTTCAGGAGGTTACGGAAATAGTGCAGCCAACGCTCAAGCTCTAGCCAACGCAGCAGCAAACGGCTATGGACAAAGCGCAGCCGAAGCAAACGCTTTAGCAAATGCAGGTGCTTTTGGTTTTAAAAGTGGTGAGCAAGCCGACGAAAACGATGGAAAAAGGAGAAGGAGGGACGTCAACGAGCGCATAGTTCCAGCAAGATTCGCCTATCGAGCTTAAGCCATACAAAAGTAAGTTCAGACGTTTTATTATAGCTTCAACGTCCAATGAATCTTACTATTAACTCTTTAGACTAGACCTAAGTTAATTCAGATTTTTTTTTTCAGAATTCTATGCCTTGAATGATCTCTGGATAACAACACGGCCTGTCACATGGAATCGAATTTTAATTATAATGTGTGTTTAGCATAAGACAAAGCACGTTTCTAACTTTAACATATTATTATATGTATTTTATATTTTATAAATATAGTGGGATATGTTTTAAAATGTTTTTATTTATTTAATTAAATATTACCTTATGTAGCCTCATATCATTATTAATTACGATATTCATTAGAATCAGATAAATTTTTACTTTATTTTTTCTAAGAATAAATTAAAACTGAGATATGAGTTAGAAAACATTACGTTTGAAATAATGTAATAAGTGAAATAGTTCTGGACAAAATTAACAATCAATTGTTTTTTTCCTATTTTATGAAATAGGATGTAAATTATACATTTTAAATGTCATAAATGACCAATAAATCTTGATTAAATGTGTCAGTTGAGATGATCGATAAACTACAGATGCCAATCATGTTTTCATGGTGAATTACTGGAACGTATATAAAGTGTGTGACTTAGATTGAGAAATGTAGCAAAATTTTTGGATCACCAGTTTCTCATATATTTTTGTTAAAAATTGTTAAGAGATAAACTCCAAAATATGCCAGGAGGCAAAATTGGAAGCGTTTGCTTCCTCGCCTTCCTTTTCTTGGGTTCAAGTTTCGCTGATGATCCATCTAACAGGGGTGAGTATAGTTACATAAGTTAAGTCTTTCAAAGATTTTTTTGATTATGCTTTTTGCAACAAAAAACAAGTACCGAATATTATTTTTTAAAACTTCATGGATGTATAACGCAATTACGGGGATAGTAAAATTTAATTCAAACCCTTTGAAATTCATAAATCACATGCACCATGTGGTGGCAAAAAAAATACACTATCCTATTAATTGGATCCTATCTTTAAACCTAAGGGCGATGTGCTGATGGGTAAATTAAAAAGGCAAAAGGGCATTGGAAGATTTTTTTCAATAGAGGAACGAGCACAAGCATACGTGGGAATAATATAGGGCATATCTAACTGCTAA
This sequence comes from Choreutis nemorana, assembly GCA_949316135.1. Lineage (NCBI taxonomy): Eukaryota > Metazoa > Arthropoda > Insecta > Lepidoptera > Choreutidae > Choreutis > Choreutis nemorana. The sequence goes on along the minus strand of OX438615.1, from coordinate 985,699 downwards.
TATCTGCGTTATCTGTTTTTTTTTTATTTTGGAGTTTTAAAAAAACGAAAACCGTGAAGCTTCAATATTTTTTTGGGTAGTTTTCAATATTTATCATTTCCTTTTTAGTAAATCTATTCGATACTATAAAAAGTTTAATATAGAATAAGATTGATATTTCTCTTAATTTTTTTTCTTAAATTTAGCTCAGCTAGACGACTCGCTGGATCTCAGTTCAGAGCAACAAGACCAGGAAAGCGAATTAGATCTCAGCGCCAATGAAAATCCAAGAAGGTTTAATCCAAGCCGCAACCTGCCCGAGCTGGACCCTGGTTTCAATCCATCTGGCCATCTACTTGACGTACTAAGAACTGACGAATCAAGCGTTAATATAAGGCCACTACTCTCTGGTCTGTCACTTGACACTGAAAGTGAAGATCACGGTTTGAGAAGCCTGGATGAAAGCGAAAGATCCGGTTTGAGTGTTAGCGAAGGCTTGGGCAGCAGCTTGTACTCACACCCACACCCACAACCACAATCATACCAACGACCAAACCAGCAATCAAATCCACGACCAAATCCACAGTCTTATTATCCCGGTAATGTAAAATTTCTAGATTTCTAAATAAGATTTCGAAACATTGTAATCAATGAGATTATTTCCTTTAGATTCTGGATCGAGACTGATAACTCCTCAAGAATATCTTCCTGCTGAATTGGATTTCGGTAAGATTCCCTTTTTCACCACCAAATGGTTGTATATTTTTTCTGTACTATAGCAATTTTTTTTCCATAGGTTTCAAATGCCAAAAGCAGCATGAGATTTATTACGTCTGGGGTGTATATGGGAAGTGTTTGGTGTGTGTGTGCGTGAAGAAACGTATATCATTATTCCATAAGGAACTTAAGCCTGTATGCGTGAGCTGCGAAGGTTGCAGGTCGCGATCACCGCTACCGTTACCTCCTGGACCAACAACTCTACTGCCTCTACCGCCAAGACCGTCGACGCTGCCACCACTGCCACCAACGCCACCAACATCACGACCACGCCCCACGAAAGCATGGACAGTACCAACCACGCTACCCCCGAGACCGCAAGCAGGTATAGCATATTCTAAAGTTTTAAATCCACCTCACGCCTTAAGGACGTGGTAGCTCATTTTGTAACGTGCCTTGGTTAACCGACCGACCCGACCCAACAAATTGAGGATTCGGGTCTCGGATTCATACATAGTGCCCGGATAGTGACGAGAGATTCGCAACCTGTCACACTGGGACTCAACATAATCATGCGAAATGCGGTGTGTAACACCTCTGCATACCCCTCTCGAGGGATTTATTATGGCGTGAGTTTATGTTATTTTTATGCAAATCCACCTCTAAAACTTGGAAAATAGTTCTTTCACATTAATCTTCTTATGTGTTGACATTCACTAAATATTGTGCCACAATAAATTCATTCTTACATTGATGCTGAAGACTTCAGACTTTCAGACTAACGCTGCTTCCTTCTAAATTAAATTTAATTACTTTTCTTTTTTTTTTGCTACAGTGTGTGACCCTTTACCAACGAACCAACAGTTCACGAACCCTCTCAACCCATGCCAGATCTGTATCTGCAGGCAGACGTACAGCGTCTACGGTGTAGTTGAAGTCGAGATTCAGTGTACCAATGATCCGAGCTGCGGTGAGTTTTGCCAAGAAATTACATTCCAAAAGCCTTTACATCTATGTTAAGACCACCAACACTAATACTCTATTTCACATATTCTTTAGCAGAATCAACTTAAAACCCTTTAAAAAGATACCTTCAATGTCATTAAAACTAAAAAACTAGTTCATATTTATAATCTACATGAATATGGATGTTTTTTCTTGCTTAGCGCATACAGCTGTAGTTATTTATATTAACGTTACGAATACTTACGATATTTTATGAAAATTGCCGCAGCAGCTACGTTGTAAAGTCCGTTTCTTACCTGCAAACAATGAAAATTATTTCAGTATAGTTCAAAAAATTTAACATTTAAAATAACAGATGACAAGACGACCTCGGTGGCGCAGTGGTGTAAATAGCCGACTGCTACGCTACAGCTTCCTGAATCGAATCCCGGCGGGGGCGGGACTTTGTGTTATTAGCAAGACGCATTGTTTCTCTTACCGGTCTTGGATGTTGTATTCTTATCTTATACCATATCGTTGCTTAGCACCTGCGATACAAGTTCTTACGATACTTACTGCAGGGCTGAGTCAATGTGTGTGTCGTGATGTGGTAATAATAATAAACCTATCAAAATATAAAATGAAACAGAACTCAAAATAAGAAGAAGGTATAACGCGAAAGATTTTTCTATAATAGAAATATTTTTCCACCATCTTTATTCTGTGAAGACTCGCTATTTTGAAATAAACAAGAAATTTGACCTCTCCTTTAAAGTTATAATTTAAACCTATATTTGCATAAGAGCGCAGTTTATTATCATAAGTGTAATTAAGACTAATGGAGCCAAATCTTTTTCAGTTATCCCGCCGGATGCGACCACTTTACGTATGTATTTTAATATGTCGAGTTTGTAACCAACACTATTAAATCAAATAAAAAGTTACTAATGCTCAAAATTTATATTTATAGATTAATTATTTGAAAATTTATTCAAAAGTAATTTTAAATTTTTGTTAATTTTTCAGCACCACCATACGATCCACCCACACCTGTCCCACGTAAGTTCAACTCTAGATAATAATATTAATTGCAATAATAACAGTCATCACAAAACAAGATGTAATTTTATTTCGAGGCCATAAATTTTACAGCCTGATGAGTCGAAAATCACCAAAGATTAAGTACGTGTTTTTTTTTTTGTAGAAAATGATGTCATTTTAATGGCTCATTAAAATAACTAAGTAATAACATCTGTGTGTGTAAAAACATTCACAGGCTGTAAGTAGCTTACAATTAAAGCAAGTCGCATGCATTGGTTTTTGCCTCATTAGTTCAAGCCCATTTATCTTTATTTCGAACTCAGACCTAAACCCAAATACAAATTCATATTCCCATAAGAGACTTATATCTCTTGAACAATTTTATATCATCGTAACTTTACAAAAAGTTGAGTTAATCCAGTCACATGCAACTTTAGCCTCATTTCTCTCGCATCTCCTATCGTTAAATTATTGAATGTGAACATCATCAGTCAGACGCAGCATTAACGTATTTTTTCTGGTCTCCGTAACAGTTCCATCCTGCGCAAACTTTCCACTAAATGTGGTGTTCCCCCACCCGAGCCTGGAGTGCGTAAACTGCAAGTGCCTCGCTGGACCTGCTGGACCTCAGCTGTACTGTGAACCAAACCCCGAATGCTGTAATATTTTCTCTTCTATGGGGACTATTGGGACGTTATGCCCAAGATTCCGTATGGGTAGCACTCGAATTTTTGTTTATTTCTGAGTCAAATGTAGTTAGCATATTACCTTCCACAGGCAGCAATTTATTTCCTTGTAAAATTCTTTCAAAACTATTGGACGTGATAAGGTAAGTTACTTTTGAATTTACAATGTTAGTAAGAATTGTGGTTAGCAAGGGATACGTCTTGGGGAGGGTTTATTAAAATTTAAAATTAAGATGACAGTTCTGTTCAGAACAAGTTTTGAGGGAGCATAAAACTTAAAACGATTAATATTTATATGAAACTTATTTAAAAACCAATTTCCTTTCAGACCCGCCTTTACCGCTGCCGCCTGCTCGTAAGTTAATACGTATTATAAACGAGAACAGACAGTTTTAATAAGAATGTTTCATATAAAAATTTAACTTTCTTCTCAGTATCTGTTACAGAAAAATCCAATTATTGCTTATCATGTTTTGTAAAACTTTTTCAGCTACTACTGAAGTGATACCTTATCCATCTCCTACACCACCTAGACCAGGCCCTTTACCTGGCCCATCACCACGTAAGAACTGTTTTATACACAACTTTATACGATATCTCATCAACATCAGCCCAAGGCGTCCACTTTTGAAAATAGGCCTCCCAAAATGTCTCCAACCTGAGCTTCTTGCAAATGCGGCTCCCAGCGGTCTTTATAAGATCGGCCGTCCACCTCATGGGAGGTCGTCGAACACTACACCTTACGTCTCGTGGTTACCACTCCAGAACCTTCCTTCACCAACGGTCATTCGGTTCTGCGAGCTACATCACCAGCTCATTGCCATTTCAACTTACTTATCCGTTGGGCTATCTCAGGCACTTTAATTCGTCTACGATCTTTTATGAGAATTTTTATAAAAATCAGTCTAGGATCAAATACAAACAAGTCAAAGTCGTCACCAATGTACAACGACCATTTAATCCTCCAATCATAAGAAATTTAATTCTTATACTAACGTTAAAATGTAGCAAAGTTGAACTAGATTTATCCTATACAAATTATTATCTCTAATTCTCCTGAGATTAGTACCACCTCAATGTGGCGTAATTGAATATCTTACATATGTACTTCACCATCGTTCTCCTATATAACAAATACAGTAGTGGGTGTGCTCAAAATGGCGTGTATTGCTTTCATACTGGTGTTCCAGGAAAATATTAAATTACTTTTCATGACTGTGCAAGTTCTGAGAACACTCTTAAACTCGCTGTAAATTCTATCTCAAAGAATACGTTTAATAGTGAACCTTAAGTTCTGACGACTTATTCGAACGGGACGAAAGAGACTTAACTATAATCCCTTGAAATGTAAGAGTTGGAGCCACGTCTTTGCTGTGTGATTTGAATTTTTAAGTCGAAGGTCAAAACCCTACCAGAGACGTTTGAAGGAATACCGCACTTAACGTTAACTCTTGCAACTAACTTTTTGGAGCTGCGAGTCAAAAACCTAATAGAAAATATCTGTCTACATCAGAGACAGTAAATAGTCAGTAAATAGTGCTTGAAGTACAAATAGCTTTGTATAAAAATGTTGTTTACAATGCCACGCTTTGTTAAACAAAGAATGGCTAAGCGGATTATTATTTACCATTTAAAATATCATGAAGAATTTCTACAGAAATATTAATACAGATTCATCACTTAGGCATACTAACTTTATTAATGGTGGGAAAAAAATCATTGTTTACGACTTCATCATCTAACCCTGGTGCGTTTTTACAGGGAATTTTTAATCAATCATTACAACTATATGGTGCGTTTTAACAGGCTATTTCTTATCTATCATTGCAACTATAGAGGATCAATTTGGAGTAAATCCACTAGCAACTAATCTACATAAACAAACAAATAAGTTTCCTATATCGCCGAAAATTGCGTGAAGAGTGACCTGATGTCGGAATTGCTTGGAGTTGCGCAGTTTTAGTTGCTGTGTCACTCCACCCCATTGGTTTGGGATTTGGGTATTTGTTGACTGAAGTTTTTTTTTTAGATGAGTCTTGTGCTCCGTACACCCCAAACCTCCCGTTCGAACACCCTTGGGACTCGTGCCAGCAATGTGTCTGCAAGGAATCTAGAATCATTGGCATAGTCAACATCGAAGTCAACTGCTACACTAAGCCTGAATGTTGTAGGTTTCTATTTTAATGTTTATAGATAATCACTTTTTCAACAGTTCAAAGTAATAAGTTAAAACACACATAGATTAAGCCCTGCGCTTTGATTTAATTTTGTATCCCACGCAACGATATGGTATAAATATACTTAGATAAGAATACGACATTCAAGACCAGAAACGAAACATTAGGCTCTATATTAAGTCTTAAGAAGAAGTAAGTGAGTTAAGAAAAAAAAACAGTATTTTTTTCAAATATTCTCTTGAGTTGACTAGGAATAAAAATTTAAGTAGTCCTGCTATGCCAACACTGGCTTGGTAAATGACTAAATTATTTATTATGTTGATTGAAGTCACCCCTGTCGTTCAAATAACAAAACTCTTATTGAGATTAGATGTCATTTATTATGTTCCAGGTATCGAGTACGCGACCCCAGCACCAGGTAACCTTTAACCTTTGAGCCAACGGCATCTGTCAATTATAGAAACCACAGTAAAATAATTCACTGTAACTCCTTTACTTACAGCGTTGCGTGAGTAAAAATGATTTTTATGAGTATATATGATATTGCTTAAGGTAGAAATAGAGTTATCTATGATCAGCTTCATTTAACAAGGTTTATTGTGTTTTTTTTATAACATATAGCATTTTTAATGTGCCTTTATCACTTCATAGTAAGCCCTTTTTTGGAAAATTGCGATGTTAACAAAATTAAAATTATTGTAATTGATTTAATTTCTTTGGGGAGTAAAAAATACAAATTGACGCTTTGTGAGTATCGCTTTAAAAATATTTAAATACTAGTAGCTTAGCTTTCTTCTTACATAAAATTTTTCTTTAGAAAAGCGATGACATCGCGTATTTAATATTCATAAAACAGTTCGGTAATTAAATTTATTAACACATGAAACATTATTTACAGCTTCTCCAGTGATTCAAGGTGAGTAATAATTATCATCACTTGTGACTAAACTGAAGGTTCAGTTGACAAATGGACAGACAGACCTTGCACATGTATTCAGTGTGAGCATAGAGAAAATTTATAGCAAACAACTTTCGGTGGCATTCCAGACCCCATATGCCAGTACCAGAATTTGAATACACCGTTCCTGGACCCGAGAGACCAATGCAGAGTTTGCAGTTGTGAATTATTCGGAAACGTTATCGTGCCTTCATGCTACAGGTCTAACAGGCCAGAATGTAAGTAAAACCTTCTATGCTTAACAACCACGAAAAATGTTAAAAATTACCTTTTTCAAAATCAAGATTGACATTATCGCAACCAATTCGTTTTCAACTAATTTAATGATAAAGTAGAAAAATTTCTACCCGAAAGTAAATTATTATCCAATTTTATCATTTTTCTTCCCAAACAATAAAAAGATGGTACACCGACACAATTGACGTTATTATTGAAAGAAACTAGAGAAAAACAATGACATTACCACAGGAATGATTAAAACAGCGGAACAAATAACATAAAATTTAACGACCCGACGAGCGACCGTCATGTCGGCTACCGTCAAATAAAATTGACAAACCGGTGTAAAAGCGAGGAGAGTACAATCGCCTCAGGTGCCGTTAAAACAGCAAAAAATTGACGTAGGTACACAATTTGGCGAATCCAATTTTGTGGGCAGCGAAAAGGGGCTGCTAAAGTACCTAGATGTCGTATAAATAGGGCTGCGTATATAGATGATGTTGTTATGTTCGACAATCAGTGGGCAATCAAGTGCACAATGAAACCCGAGCAGCAATGATCGGCTGACCGCGGATAAGTGTATTGCTTTCTCAATGCCCGTTTATCGAATTCACTCATCCCCGAATGCGATATTGCGGTGTTCGTTCGCTGCTTGTTTGTTTACCTCATTTCTCATTTTGCCGGCCTTGGTTTCAGGTAACGCCCAGGCTGTGGTTCAAGTCGGTAAGATTTAATAACACTGGTACAATATATGTTTTACGTTATGAACCTTTTTTCAAAATGTTTTTTTTACAGATACACATATACAGGTGGTGTTTATTGGTAAGTTGTGAAAAATTGTATGCGATTAGAACAGCTCAAACAAGTAAGCGAAACTTACCTTTTTACATGTTTTTAGAACCCAAATGTAAATATCAACGACCAAACCAATACTTCGTCGTGGGCTGCAGTAGCTGCGTCTGTGAACAAGTCTACTATTTCGTTGTCGCTAAATGCGTCACTTCAACAACTTGCAATAGCGGTAGGCAATTTCATTATATATATACAATACTCATCTAAATTATTGTTTTAAACGTGATTGTTTCATATTACAGAACCAGGATCATCTGTTCCAGGAAGTTCATTACATGATCATGGACAAGCATATAATCAAAATAGCGGCGGCTCTTTATATGATGCATCCCAATATAATCAAAATAGCGGTGGCGCTTTATATGACGCATCCCAATATAATCAAAATAGCGGTGGCGCTTTATATGACGCATCACAATATAATCAGAATAGCGGAGGTTCATTATACGACGTTGAACAGTCACAACATCAAAATAGCTTGATAAATTCACAAAGCCAATATCAGGAGCAAATTCAAAACTCGCAGTATAATTCCCACTCGCAATACAATGCTGGAAATCGTGAAACACAGTCATTAGTTTCCGTTCAAGAAAATATGCCAGCTAATCTAAATAACCTTGCTTACCAACCCTACGGCTATGATGCTTCATCTCAGGCTGAGGTCTATGGGCAAGGATATTACAATCAACAAGGCGCATTACAGAATCCGTCTCTTCCAGGGGGACAACTCGTTCTGAATCCATATTACCCCGCAGGCCAAGGAGAAGTAACATCTTCTTCTTATTCCGAAGCCCTAGCTAACGCAGCTGTGAATGGCCGACCGTACTATTCCGGCCAGCAAAATTTGGTTGGACCAAATTACCCATCCCAATACCAACAAAGTTACTATGAACAGCCTTCATATTCAGAAACCAATCAAAAGGTTCCAGCATACAACTACTTCTCTACCTATAATCCGTTCCACTACCAGCCCAGTCTGGTGGCCCAGTCTAGCGGTTCATCAGGTCATTCAGAGTCATCAGCCAACCAGGGAGGTGTAGGAAGCACATACTTACCTCCTTACTATCCACCTGTCTCAGGATTTCCTCACCTCCCAGTAGTTCCAGCAACATTATCAGACAACAGCAATCAAAACTCTAGGCTACCTGGATTAAAAGGTAGAGATAAAAGCGGTACGTAGCAATCTTTATTATAGATAGTAACTGTATAATTCCCCATAAGAACACTTTGAAACACTTTATATGTATTTGAACAAGCAAGCGACGTGAATAAAGTTCTAAGAGTCTACAGGAGTAATCCAGCGTTTGCATGTATGTTGAAATGATTGTTCGACGGTAACTCGAGTATCGTTGATCGTATCGTCGTGAAATTTGGTAGGCGGCTTGATAAGACAAAAATAATATTAATTTTCGAATATGGGCCAATTCAGCGAAAATGTTGTCAAGATATAAGATTGTGAGTTCAAAGATCGCAATAAACCACTAGTTGAACGATAAAAAATTAAAAAGCAATACACATGAAACGTTTCTGTAATAGTTTTGGGGCTTTACTGTAAATTGCATATTATTATAATCTCTGTGTATTCATCAGGTCTTCCAGAGCCATCAGCCAACCAGGGTGGCCTAGGTAGCTCATACTCTAGCGCTCCACTCCAAGGAGTTTCAGCTGCATCAGGAGCGTCAGCTAATGGTGGTTCAGACAACAGTAATCAGTACTATCTAGGTTCCCTAAACAGGCTTCCTGACTTAGGGGGTCAAGATAAAAGCGGTAAAGTGGCAATCTTTGACACACGTAACTAAAACGGGTGTTTGTTATTAGTCCGATCGGTCAGTCGATCGATGGGTCCGATAGGAATGATTTTTTCCATTTCTATCGGTCCATTTTTTTCTTCAAAATCTACCGGAAAGAGTGAAACTGAATCATTGTTTTGTACTATTTACAGATTTTCAGGCAAACATGTTTCACTTTCAGCCACTTTCTGACTTACAATCAATTGGGATTTAATTCTTATCTTACTATCTTATTTATATTAAAAACCTGAAAGTTGAGATGTTTACGCATTTGTAAATCAATCGATGAAAACGTCTGAAAAGAATTTTATGAAATTTGGCACAGATTTTATCTCCCTGATACATAGAATGCATTTTAAAATTATTAAAGAAAAAACTAAATCTTCGCAGACTTGTTGTTCGAAGTCTTGAATAAGAGGTATATAATTTAATGTTTTTACTATGTAGGTGATGCTGAGTCAAGAGATGAGGAAGCGAGCAAGCAAGCAAGCTAGAGCAAGCAACGATTAACAAGAAAACATACACAAAACGACCACGGGAACGAAAAACGGAATGGATTTGATTATTTTAAATAGCAAAGTATGACAGAGCACGCTAATCCTTTTTTATTTATTTATTAATATATATTATTGGGCAATTTAACTCGTCTCTTGTTTCATTTATTCGTTATCCCTCTTTGATTGATTTTAACATTAAAGTTTTTTTGTATGTAAAACTAATGTTTTAATCAACTTGATTTTTTTTTATGTCTCGTAAATAATTTTTAATAAAATTCAATATAAAGCTAATAGTCCGATGTTCTGTCTTTATATATTATGTATAATTTTCATTTTACATCCTTTAAATTTTCACAAGATATAAATATTTCATAAGAACATATTAAAAAACAGAATAAATATATACCTACCAACGTTTATGCTTGAAAATCTAAATTTAAAATAGTTTAAAAAAAAATGATTTCTGTCCATTCACAAAAACACATTCAAAGTATTATATTAAAAAAAAAAAAAAAAAACTATAAATGATATTCACAAAACGTAAATCATGTTTCTGTGGCGTTAAAAATTGTGAAATAAACAAAAGTTATAAAAACGTGCACTTCGAGCCAACATAAATATAATTCTTAAACTTTTTGCACAAAATGTTTTTTTTCTACTTGTGATTGAAAATGAACACATTCTCTTTAGTTTTATTATCAGCTTGTAAGTACCTCGTCGCTTGTTACAACTACGCTACAGTTCAGTTGTAGAATAAAATTGATATACAATACATTTAAAAGGACCTTATTTAATTATCCTTTGGACCAATGTTTTTATGGTTTTAATGATTTTATAAACTCTGATTTTAATATTTGACTTAGCTTTTACCGACCATATTATGTAAATTGTACTCGAAATTTATTCTGTTTGATTAACTTTTCCTAGTTTTTTTTTATTTTTGACTTTTGTTTTTACATTTCATTTGTCTGACTCATTTATATTTGTACGCCAATGATGTCAGGTTTTTAAGGGACTTTTATATTAATTTTAAGATGCTCTTATACCAAAACCTAACAAATAAATATCTATTCTATTCTAAAACAATGCATGGGTAATCATTTTTAGTGCCTTTACAAAATTTCAGATATCACGAAATATTTTCATAGTCGTTTTATGTAAGTACTCAACCGGGCTTAATTTTTTTTGATAATCACTCATCCATTCTGAGTTTTTATTAACCATAAAGTTTTTTTTTGTCACTCAAATTACCACTGCGTTACCATTTCCTATGCTCCGTCAAAAATAATGTCCACTACGTTACCAAGCAATAGTTTTTATATACTTAGCCCAAATATTCCGATTCAAATTTATCTTTCGGGTGCGTATGTTCTGAATTAGAAAATATAAAGTTTCTCAAAGATTATTGTTAGGAATTATCAATTATACGTTGAAATATACAAGGGATATTTTTATAGGAAGCGAAAAGTAGGACGGCTGGTTGTAGTGTTTCATATTAAAATGTACATACCTAAACTTAGAATTCATATTTTTACAATATACATTGACTTACAATATTATCTAATAATAAAAAAAAAAAATCGAAATCTTTCTGCCACAGCCCACTGTATTTGTTTTAAATTTTAAAAAAACACACACAAAATCTTTTTAAAAGGATTTAGTCATTTCGGTATTTGTAAGAAAGTATGAACAAGACGTTTAGCGTTGGGCTGTTTACAGCCAATGTGTTTTCATGTCAGTGATTTCCCCGAGGAAATAATTTTCCGTGACGTAATAACTCGACATGGCAGAAAAATCACTTGACCAATAACACTAATAAATACTTAGAAATAGAAACAGCGGATACTGGAAGGTGACCTTTCAAATATAACGATCTATCCATGTTTTTTTTTTTTTTCAATTATAAGTGCAGGCATATTTTTTAGACAACGTCACGAGTAAACAAGCGAACGGTTCACCTGTTGGAAAGTGATACCGCCGCCTATGGTCACGACGATGCCCCTGGTGTCGTGATAACCAACAGCATCGATGCGTTGCCCATGTACACCAAAAAATGTTATAACTCTCATACCGGTAATTTCACTGGCTCTCCAATCCTTCGAACCGAAACACAGTGAAGCTATAACCTAAATAATCAAGTATAAGTAAATAAAATCGCTTAATAGCCTTGAAAGACTTTTACTAGAGTTCCAATGCGCCACGGTCACTGATTCCATACTACCGATCAAACAATCAATATTAGGCGAAATGTTTACCCTTCTAAAAGCATAATAAAACATACGCATTAAATTAAATAAATACTATTATAAATTAATCATGTAATGTTCATATTAAGCGATCAGGTATGTGATATACTTATCCATTAACGTGTCACAGCGGTCAAACGAAGTATTCATTCTTGGGCATGTAGACTCTATGTATGACCTAATCATGGATGGTGAAGTACCCAAAGTACAAATTTGGGACTGAGGCACTGTGTATGAACTATCGCAAAATATTTTTATTGTAGTACTCGTCAAGTCGCAGGATGCCAACTTTGCGACTCCAATGCTATTGAACGTCAGGGAAATGTCAGATGCAGCAGAAATTGGAGATGAAGAACATCGAGGTCCGAAGTGGAGGGATCTATCGACAGATACCTCCAACGCCTCAGACGAAGATACCAGCAAAACTGATACCAGGTAAGCAGTGCCACAAAGTAAACAGCTTATACAAAATTATCTTTAAAACCCTACAAATTTAAAGAGAGTTTTTACCTCAACAGTTAGAACCACAAACTTACCTCTTATCATCTTTATCCTTATCTGCTGTAATAATATATTAAAACCAACATCAAGGTTTTTAGTACGTCATGGAGAAAAAAAGCAGCCGAAACGTTGGAAAGTGGTTTCACCATTGAAAATGGTCTACATGTCTTAAAAGAACTCCGCCAACAATTCTATTCCCACAATATTTATGTTAGGAGGTTATACATGGTATGCACTGGACTACCTAATACCGATATAAAATGAAAATTTACTATATAATTGGACTGATTTTCCAACCCATCAAACCGATATACAGCGAACGTCTCGTGGAATGAAGCTTTTTAAATAACTATTTTGTTTAGCTCATCCCTGCAATACACTGATGGGAGATCAGAAACAGAAAGCAGTACCTCATCTGAAGGATCCTCAGTGTTCACTAAAGAAAAGAATAAAGGGTAAACCAAGGGATACCAAACTAATTAATCCCCAATGTCCTATTTCTTTAAACCTTAAATTCAGTACACGAACTAATTTTTCGAAATCATTCAAGTAATCGTTTGTGTCATCAAAATGGTCCCTTTCATACTTTGTTTTAACAATAAAGAATTAAATAATTAAGCATGTTTTAAATTTTACTGACACAAAATCAAACTAACATAAATACGAAGAATAACATTCCAACTTACAGAAAGAAAAAGAAGCGAGAGTGCAAAGGATGCCCCAAGGATATGCTAAAGTCTTGGAAGAACATCAACATCAGGTGGATCTGTGCTGGATACCAGAGAGCAAGAAGAAGCTTCAAAAGCCTGTGCATGATGCGGTATAGAAACTGCCAGGATGGTACCAGTTCGTATACATTGAGTTAAACTATTGGCAGCAAATACTATTTGATACCTCTAAGGTGGTAAACAAGCATACGGCCTTCTTGATGGTGAATAGCAACCATAGCCTATAAATTTTTGCGATACCAAGGGAATCAAACGCGCTTTGTCAACCCAAGAAATCAACCTTCCAACGCCCTTCTTGAAGATCCCAATGCTGTAATTTTAAGGGAATGCCGTGCCAGGGAGTACAATGCCTAATTAAAGCCTAAATTAAGCTTCTTTGGAAGCGAGCTTTATTGAATGTGCGAAAAAAACGAGTGTAGTTCTCAGAGTCTAATGGAGCAACCTGGCGTTTGTATATATGAATGTTTGTCCGACGATATCTCGAGTATTTGATGATCAAAAAGATAAGGTAAAATTGATTTCTAAATTCGAATTAGAGCGAAATCTATCAAGAGGTTCTTAAGATATAAGGGTCGGTCATAGATCGGAGCGAACTACTTGTTTATTAATGAGCATGTAATCAAATCTCAAAGGCGATAATAATTTCATTTAAATGGTATTGAAATAATAAATAAATAAAACATAATTCACTGGTAATACTCTTATTTGTGATTCCAGTGTTCGTGAAACTACACGACCTTAGATGCAAGAACGATTCTTATCATGGCCGCCATTGGTTCTACGTGTACAAAACATACTAAAACTAGATTTAAACTCTCAAGAATAAAATTATCCATTAGATTTGAGTAATTTTAGTTTAATATAATAATAACCACATCACGACACTCACATTGACTCAGCCCTGCAGTAAGTATCGTAAGAACTTGTGTCACAGGAACTAAGCAACGATATGGTATACTACATAGATATGAATACAACATCCAAGACCGGTAAGCGAAACAATGCGTCTTGCAAATAACACAAAGTCCCGCCGCCGCTGGGATTCGAACCCTGAACCTCTAGCGTAGCAGACGGCTGTTTACACCACTGCGCCACTGAGGTCGTCAAGACCTGAGGTATTCTAGAAATAAAGACTTATTTCTTCATCTGAACATAGACATAGATTATACTCGGTATTTTTATGTAACAGAATATACCGATACGGGTTTGCATGTTTGAACATTAATATCATGTAAAAATTAGTATCATGTTAACAAATCAATTGCTTTTATTGCGATTTTACTAGAACAATTCATTTGCAATGTTTCCGCGTGTAATATCAGTGCTTTTGAATTCATTATTTATCCAACAATAAAAATTTTCATACATTTTTCTAATCGATTCGATACAAAAAATTTGAAGAACGATTTAATATAACAAAAGCGAGTAGCTATTTATTATCGGAATGGAACTAATAAAATTCCTTTTACGATTTTCAATTTATCCCCGTTACAATAGTATCTGATAACAGTTGGACTTCCAAATGGTGTGATTTAAAATGAAGATTTTCGTTTTACTTTTCGCTATATCAGGTGCCCATTTTTAATAATAATAGTAATAATAACCACATCACGACTAAAAGACTCAGCCCTATAGAAAGATTGAAGAATCTTGTGTAGCAGGTGCTCAGAAAAAAAAACCAATACGCCAATAATAATAACAACAAGCGGTATAAACTACATAGAAAAGAATAATACATCCCAGACCGGAAGCGAAACTATCGTCTTGCAAAGAACACAAAGTTCCACCCCCTCCGGGATTCAGACACGGAAGCTCTAGCGTAGCATTCGGCCAAAAATAACATAAAGACAAAAGCAAACTATTTGAACTAAGTGATTTCTGAAACCCTCTAGAAGGACTCATCATGCAGAAGTAACCGGAGACCACTAACAATATATGGTCACTGGACAGCTTCCGAATTCCGTTCCGAAACATTAAAAAAATTGAGCACCCCGTTTTTAAGCCCGAGCATTTATAGGAATTTGAAATGTAAGTTGTGAGTTCTTGAAAGAGATTAAAGGTAGCAAAGAATGTTCGAAAACTCGAAAAGAATCTTAAAGATGACTTCAGGACATGATTAAATAACTCTTCGGATACATGGCCTTGAGAAATTTTGGGCCTCGCGTCAGATATCCACGATAGGATACCCAAACTCCATCATATCCGTTTTTCTAGATGCTTATCATCCGTAAGACATTTCTCATACATGAAGGGGTAGACTTGAAAGAAGATTGATGTAATAAACATTTTTCTTTTCAGTTAAGTTAGTTTTTTCTGATGTGGTAAATTTGACAACATCATCAGATCATCCTCAACTCTCGCATCCGACGCTAGCAGAGAATATTAACAGCACAATTAGCAGATATTATAGCGCACGAGGTAATATATTACTGTACTTAAAACATCGATTCGTCTTTTATAGATACACTACTAGTGATAAAAAGTTTCTGGAAGGTTCCTACTAATGTAGTTGACGGACTTGATAAGAAGTGAAAAATATTTTATTTTCCAGCCGATTCAGTTTTCGCCTATGAGGTTAAATCCACTACATCAGGTTATGCTCAACTCATAAATCTGACGGTGACAGAGAATATTAACAAAACATTTAGGAGGCTTGGAGGTAATTATTACAATCATACACATTAATTATAATGTTATTGTATATCTTTCTACTAAGTTACTTTCTAGTAAAAATTTATTTAAATACGAGTAATTAAATTCCAATGAAGACCGACAAATTTTAGGTCTTAAACTTTGAACGTAATTTGAATTTTGTTGTTGCAGATGGTAAAAATTATGTAGACGGTAGAAAGAGAGGTCGTGAGCGTGACTCAGGTAAGTTATCAATAAAGAATATTGAAATAATTTAAGTTAAACGGTTTTATTGACATTAACGTCACTCTCTGTTTTTTATATTCCATTTTTTTGTGGTGTGCTATATTTTTCTAGTCAAGCCCTTTCATTTGATACCCATATTGGGGGTTGTAAAAAAACATGTAGTCCGCCATTTTGTAGCGGCGGCCATTTTGGACATACAATGATACTGAATATATTATATTGTATTGTCATCAGAACTAAAGATGTGTGCCAAAAATCAGGTCGATTTGTCAATAGGGTAAAATTTCAATCACTAAATTTAACCCAAAACAATAAAAATAAATAAAATCATTTAAAAATAGGTTTTTGAGGTGATCATTTTGAATTTCCATCTTATTCCGATCAACAGATTTTTTAACTGTCCCATCAAAAATGTACTTGTGTGTTATTTTTATCAACGACATCAGCAAAGATAATTTATACTTGTAGGAATTATGGGTATATTTCCAAGTATAATTATGAAATTACTCAATCTTCGGTAATCTTACCTCGCGTTAAAACTCGAAACAGGCTTGACCAATTTTTTTTTTTTTTCTTTGATTGGTCTAAAACAGGAATTATTTATAAAACAAGTTATTACTAAAATAAATGACAGTTTGACCGTCGAAATATTTTCTTTCTTTCAACCGAAGGCATTTTTTCCGTCCGAATGTATTATTTTTTTATACACCTTCATGGGTAATGAAGCAAACGATTCAGACCATGCCCTTGCGAATGCGTCGCCCATGCAGAGATTCTTGGCACGTTTTCATTAATTTGTTGTTACAGGTAGTTTCGTTGTACCGAGCAGCAGTGGAGACGATGGATCGTTTAAAGGTAAGTTTAATATTAAGAATGACTTAATTAATAACTATAATACTAATGAATTAATTATAAAATAGCTATCGGCTGTGTCGAAAGAGGTTCCGGGTTCGAATGCGGTGGAAATTTGTAAGACGCGTCGTTTCTTACTGTTCTTGGGAGTGGAATTCTAAGCTATATAGTTTGTACCATATCGTTTTCCTTGCACTTGCACTTGCCAGACTTTAATCTGTGTTGTGACGTGATTGATGGTTTAAAACTTTCCGCGCATTTCAAACCACAGAACGGATTTGGTTGAATTTTAGTCTAGATAGTTCGTTTGTTGTGGGCAAGAAGGGGTTTTGAAAATTAAACCATTTATTTTGTGCGGTCGGTGCACTTCGAGGAATACCGCAGCGGGAGAATCAGAGTAACAGTTTATATAGAGATTCCTCAAACATGGCCCAAGCGGGTCCAGGTACAGGTTGTAGATCTACGTGTGAGATGGTCTGAGTTGTACCACCCTCCTTCCTATTTATAAAGTTTTCTGTGCTTCGGTTCGAAGAATTGGAAAGCCAGTGTTTTTAACGACACCAGAGATATAGATTTTGCTCTTGGCGTTCCAGACATCAAGTATATCGTCGTGTCAATAGGCGACAGTCGGTATCACATTCCATCAGGTGAACCATCGCCTCATTTGCCCTCTAAAATTCTATGTCTATGTATATATTTTAAACATCATTACAAATCAAGTAAACAGGCTTTACCTTGACACGAAAATATGGATCAACTTTTTCATCTGAGAGTTGAATATGTGTTAAATCTTAGTGTGGTCACCACACCCATCACTCGGTCCCACCACTGCAACTCCTGTCCACCAGGATCAACAGTGGCGTCCTTTGATCGAATAATCAACGAATAATGCAGCTGTGCAATGACGCACAGGCTGTGCCCGGACACCGTAACGGCTGTTTGGGACTTTGTAAGAAAGCGGTTTCAGACTTCCCTCTCAGCAAAGCGGTTAAAATTAATGCGCTTATATTTTTTGATCCATCAACTCAGGTAGGAAGTACAAGAAAGACAAAGGTGGAAAAAAATATGGCCAAGACCGCAAGAACCGAAAACGTCATAGAGACAAAAAGAAAAAACGGTCGAGTGAAGGTATGCATTAACTACATTTAATTCATTATTTCTTTTTAAGATCGACGAAAAAGAAAATTAAATTTATAGTTTAAAAATACTATCTATCTTCCGGCTTCATCATCAGACCTTGAAACCTAATATCGTGGTCAAAGTTCATTACAAGACTTTTCTAAGAAATCCTAAACAGCTTTGATACGATTTTCCATCATGAAGTTCCAGTTCATATCTTCCGGCTCCATCATCAGATTAGTTTGACAGTACCATATTATTGTATTGTCATCAGAACTACATACACTACATAGTATATTTCTGTATTACCTGCTGTGCGGTGTAAACTGCCGACTGCTTCGCTAGAGGTTCCGGGTTCGAAATCCTGGCGTGGGCGAAACTTTGTTTTATTTGCATGACGCAGTTTCGCTATCCGGTCTTGGATGTGGTATTCTTATCTATGTAGTTTATACCATATCGTTGCTTAGTGTCTGCGATACAAGATTATCTTAGTGCAGGGCTGAGTCAATGTGTGTGTCGTGATGTGGTTATTATTATTATTATTTATTTAGCCACAAAAATAGACATAAAACTTTATCGACGAAAAATTTAAGACAAAAAAGTGAAATACTTTAAATACTTCTGTTAGTTGTATCTATAGATTTGGGTCCGCCCAAACACAGGCAAAGCTGTAATTTTATTAACAAACAACCAAAGTTTTACATTTATAACACTTATTTGTAGGAATTATATATCGATCAATGTCTTTGTTTGGTCGCCGATACAAATCTATTGAGATAGTCACAGGAGCATATGAGTTCAGTTAGACAAATAAATAGGTTATTCATGAAAAAAAATCCACACATCAACCTGGACTTTAGTACCTACTTTATACAGTTCTTAAGTGACACAAAATAGAATAGTTATGGCACTTTAAATGTATGTCTTAATTTGTGTCCTAAACATGATGAATTGCTGCTTAAAATGATGAATTACTTACAAATTGTATGAATGTGATTTCAGAAAGTTCTGATTCGACATCATTGGACACGTCAACTGACAGTCCAACTGATTCATCAGATGAAACCAGCTCTTCATCAAACAGTATTTCCAAGTAAGCAAGAACTACATTATTTTGATAGCCTACGAGGCATAAGTGGAATCTTTTTGAGGTGGAACTTTGTATACAACTTCATGTGTAAAAGAAAGCAAGCAGTTCACCTAATGGAAAGTGGTATCGGATATTGGGTTTGATGTCATAGAACGACAAAAGCACCACCATATAGATAGAGGTTGGCTTTGATATCGCCAACACGTGACATTCTGGGTCGGAGTCCCCTTTGCTTGGAGTCATGGATGTTGTACATCGATATTTTCATGAATCATCGTTAAATATCCATAGTAAAAGCATGTGGCTTAATTAGAGACCACAGCAAGTTGTGTAAATTGTCCCCAAAAATATATATTATGTCAACAGACGCGACTGCGGGAAATGTCCTGAAGCTAACCTGAACTGGAAGGACCACAGAATCTTATGGATTTGTGGTGCTTACCAGCGTGCCAGGAGGACCTTTAAGAGTGTTTGTATGATGAGGTACAGAAACTGCCAGGATGGAACCAGTGAGTTGTTCAAATAATTTTTTTTGAGACTTCAGGTTGTTATTTTTGATCACATTAAAGCAGCACGCTTGAGAAAGCAACGACATTTTTAAGTGCCCATGCTTAGTTTTGATCATTATCCAAAGTTGGTTTTGAGTTCAAAATCAGTTTGGTTGGTTACTGGCATAACAAGGATTAATAAGGCACCCATGCCTTTAATTATAATATAAACTCACGCCGTAATCCCTCGAGAGGATGGGCAGAGGTATAACACATCGCATTTTGCATGTTCATGTTGAGTCCCAATGTGATAGGTTGCGTATCTGTCGCTACTACCCGGAACAAAGAAGCTATAACTTACAGCAAACCGAGACTCGAACCCTCGAGCTGTCAGATTGTGTCGATTGGTTAAAAATGAGTTAACTCATCCACACAAATTAAAAATTATGCTTCTTGGTAACATCAGTAATGTGCAGTGGTGTTTTTTTCGGGGCACTCCTCTGTCCCACCACTGCAACTCCTGTTCATCAGGATCAACAGTGGCGTCCTTAGAAGGAATAATCAACGAATAATGCAGCTGTGCAATGACGCACAGGCTGTGTAGTGGTGTACCAGCATGAAACGCAGTTTCTGGATTTTAGTGTTTGTCAAGATCTCCGACCAGAGATGCAAGAATGACACCAAAGAAAAAGGGGCGCCGATACATGGGAACCACTGGTTCTACGACTACAAAGGAAAAGATATCTTCGAAGGATCCAGTTCTGAATCTGACTCTTCTGAGACCGTCAGCTTGTCTGATTCTGATGAGTACAAAGTTTGGAGATCTATCGAGTATTTATACCCTTGAATATACGTTGAGATGAGAAACTGACTTTCGTTATTACTTTTTATTTTATTATTTTTTAGAAATAGGCAAGTATTTGACCCCAATTCTGCCTGCCAAATGCCTCAAGTGAAGCGGGGATGAAGTCTAAGGTCCCCCTTAGGAACTCCATTCTCAACATCCCTACCCAGCAAAACCTATTCATTCCTAACTTTAGGAGCCTCAGGTTTTATCAAGGAATACATCAGCATCCCTTTCAAAGCGTTTAGTCCAGATGGTTGGAATATCCACAAAGAAAATGTGGAACTTCTACGTCTTCTTGCTATTACTCTAAGTTTTTGCTTATTTGTTGATATTTGAAGAGAAAATGATAGTTATCTCACCTTCAGAAAGTTTTATCATAAGTTCAGAAGAACGCCAGTCTTTATGGTTCCGTACCCGAAGGTTAAAAAACGGGACACTATAACTGAGACTCCGCTGTCCGTCCGTCTGTCAGCGGGCTGTATCTCATGAACCATATTAGCTAGAATCTCCAAATTTTCTCTTTTTATTGCCGCTATCACAACAAAAAGTAAAAACATACAGACATTTTAAATTAAATGGGTCTCCCATATTAGAAACGTGATTTTTTCTAATTTTTTTGTTTATTTTCTTGTTTTTTTGTTTTCGAAAAAAGTCGATAAATAGTTTCGAAATTAGCGAGACCGACTCACACCTGACCGATTTTTTGAATTAGGGAAATCATCGTTTTTTGTTTATAATTTTACTGAAAAAAAAACTAAAGATTACCTTGTATTTATTAAGGTAAGTAAAGTTACTAGTATTGTGTTGCTACAGATCAAAAAAAGATTGCAATGAACTTTATTTCAGCCTTGATCCAATAGATTATTCAATTTTAAAGTTTTATAATCAAAAGGCAAAAAGTTTTTAAAGAGCACAGACCGACAGACACATTTCAATCCCATTAATCCTGAAGTGAGCATCCATTTGTCACAAACAAACGGACAAACGTTGAGACAAAAGGTAAGGATAACTCTACAAGTGTCTGTCCCGGTACTGCCATGCCAATTTCAACTCTTTCCCCAAACAATAGAACTCAAGTTTAGGGATCGATTTTTTAAACTCCCAACTAGAAATTCGATGGAATTTAAACCTACTCACGAAGGTATTAGAGTCGATTGTTGTTTGTTACAAAAGTAACTGTCTGAAGGGTGATATTGTACTTATTTTCATGACTTAATGTGTTTTTAATGAGATCTTACCGCTCTATGTTGCGGTTCCCCACGCAACCTTCAGAGTGGCAACGAAAACTTAGTACTTAAGATGTTGCAAGCTATCTTAGGATGAGTTATTTTAATTAATGAATTCATTTCTTCCTTTGTTATAACTGATAACATTTGTTTTCAACATCTATCAGAAATATTTTATCAAAAAGACAGAATATGTTGAGCCTCCTTTCTACTTGTGACGTGAGCAGTTCGCTGTATTTCGGTTCGAAGGATTGGAGCCAGTGTAATTATCGGCATGACATCTTTACTTCTACATGGGCAACGCATTGGCGGTGCTCTTCGCGTTCCAAACATCAAGGGCATTGTCGTGTCAATAGGCGGCATCACTTTCCATCAGGTGAGCCATCTGCTTGGTTGCCCGTGAATATTAAAAAAAAACATTTTGATAGTTTAAAATAAGTAGGTACAATTCAGCGGGGATAAAGGGCCGGTTGGCAAAATGTATTTGAATCTTCGAGTAAATATGATGCATTGTCAAATCTTAAAATGATCACATACTCATCATCATCATCATTTAGTGATCAAAGTCAGAGTCAAAGTGTTTTTATTCGAATAGACTTAAAATAAGCACTTTCAAATTGTATTTTTTTTACTACCACCGACTCGGAATGCTATTTCTACGGGGCAAGAATCCGGCAAGAAACCTCCGTAGTTGCTTTTTTCAATTTTCAAATCGGGTTCATTTCAATTTTCCATCGTCAATGGGTAGCGGTTCTGGCGACAGATTGGTGCATTGGTATCATGGAGCACCAGGTTTTGCACCCTTCAACGGCCAAGTCACACAACATTAACTATGATAATAATGAAATCGCAGTAAGGAACATTAGACTTGGCACGACTTTGTCTAGATTTCATTACTTTTTAGAGATAAACAACCCTTTCGAGGTCTTGACGACCTCGATGGCGCAGTGGTGTAAACAGCCGACTGCTACGCTAGAGGTTCCAGGTTTGAACCCCGGCGGGGGCGGGACTTTGTGTTATTTGCAAGACGCATTGTTTCGCTTACCGGTCTTGGAAGTTGTATTCTTATTTATTTAGTTTATACCATATCGTTGCTTAGCACCTGCGATACAAGTTCTTACGATACTTAGTGGAGGGCTGAGTCAATGTGTGTGTCAAGCAGCTCCATCGAGACTTGGCTAGTTTTTACAGAATGTTTTTGTTTGTTCCTTCTACAACTTAATAATAATGACCGACACTTGCACAAATTTAAATACAGCTGTTATTAGCTGTAAGTGTTATGTATTTATAAAAATACTACCCCTAATGAGATACATCCCAACCCTTATTCTTAGTACCATATAAAGAACCAAAGGGTTTTTTTTTTAATAAATGAACTGACGTTATGCAAATGGTATCCAGTAGGTGAAATGAGCGTACTGACATTACGTTTTATATATGTATATATACAGGATGTGATGAAAGGCAATTTAGCTGATGGGGTTACGTAAACACCCCGTATATAAGATGTTTTTTGGAGGGAGCTTTCGAGTGTTCTGTAATCTAAGACTATTGAAGTAAAATTTAAGAAAAAAACCATTCTGTTTCCTTTAAAACCTAGGTGGTTGCTAATATTTTATAAACAGCTGACTGCTACGCTAAAGGTTCCGGGTTGGAATCCCGGCGGGGGCGGATCTTCGTGTTATTCGCAAGACGCATTGTTTCACTTACCGGTCTTGGATATTGTATTATTATCTATGTAGTTTATACCATATCGTTGCTTGGTGCCTGCGATACAAGGTTATCTTAGTGCAGGGCTGTGTTAATGTGTGTTTTGTGATGTGGTTATTATTGTTGTTAAATAACAAGCTGATTTATTGGTTGCTTGACCTCATTTTGTCACAAAAAAACTCGACAAAAACAAATGTTTTCCAAAATTTCTAAATTATTAAAAATTCTCTAACGTTCGCTTAAAATAAATTCTCTAAAATTAACGTCATTATAAAAATGTACATAATGAAGTTTGTTTTATAATATTAACGGGTGTAATTAAAATGTTATCATCCCTTAATTAATCTGCCGCATCCCCTACCATCGTCACCACCGTACAACCCGGGGTGCACTCGATAACATGTCCAGCGGTACAGTGGCACTACAGTAAGGTTTGTATAAATATTTATTAACGTTTGTTCGATCACAGGACGCACAGCAAAGAAAGAAAATTGAATTTTTAATAACCCAGGTATATATTAAAACATAGATATGAGTCGACGGAAACGGTCTGATGATGATGAAGAGCTCGTTTATGATAACCAAGAGAGATTTTTTGATCTGAACTAATGTCGACAGACGAAAAGTATAATTTCTTTCAAGATAAAGTATATTTAACTATGTGTATGAAACTTGTCGGGTCAAGATATTACCGATTTTCGAGATTCTGTGAGCTTATATGGATTTTTTTTGTTGTAATTTTAATGTACATTTTTATTCAACTACTGTTTAAGTATCTCATCGTAATTAGAATAAAACTTTATGGTGAATAACTGAGCTAATTAAATGTTAAATCTATATAGAGAAACACAAAAAGCATTTCATCAAACAACCTACTGTACCCTTACTATGAAACCGTTGCAGACCACATGAGTACGACGTGTGACTCTGCTACCAATCAGCGAGTCCTCCCCAGTGGCTGCCCGCCCAATTACACCGGACAAGCTCGCCGGCCGCCGGACTCGATCGAACGACGTTCGAGTTCCAAGATTTTCGAGATCACGTAGTAAGGGATCGAACTGCACGACGAAGTTATAGCTTAGCACATGTTTTGATTTTGAAGACTTGACTTGAACTAACTTGACTTGTCTGTCGAATGTTATGTTCAGACATTTTAGCATAGCAATACTGCGTTAAAATGTTTTGTTACATTGTAACAGATATAATACAATAACTGTATAGTTTTATTACCCAACTACGGCGAAGCAAATCGATGGGTTATGATTTTGACCGGTTTATATGTGTGTATGAATGTTCATCTGTTCTCTCACAACTTCTAAACTACTTATCATAAATTGACCAAAGAGGTATCGTTGGATGTGTCATGATCGTCCGCTGGTTATAGGCTATACGACGTCAAATTCAATTGAGTACGGCGCCCTCTATTTGACATAAAGTAATGAACAAAAAAATAAACTTACATTCGATCTGCAATACGATTTAACTTGCAATAAAAATTACCTGCAACAATAAAACAGACAAAAAATTTAGATTTGAAACACAAGCTTATGTTTCTGATATCATTTCAATAAAAACGGAACGCCTGTCCTGAAAAAGTTTAAACACAAAATGCGTTATCTCTTCAAAACATTCGAGGCACGCGCTGATAAATACATATTTAGAAATAATAAAAGTCAACATGGCGGGCGGGCGGATTCATATTTTTTTAATGCCACAGCACGCCCCGATACCAAATAATATCTCGTTTATAAAGTTTACAGCTGCTTTTCAAATTTAACTGGCATTTCATGTTAATAAATATTACTACAAATTGATAGGCGCTTTTTTTTCAATTGAAGTCAATTCGAATAAAAACATTTTGACTTTTGGTTACTAAGTTTTAAGATACAAATGTACTTTTGGCTACGTTAAAATTTTACAGAACACAAATAAAATAATAGATAAAAACCAAACCATTATAACAGAAGGATGTTCTGAAAAAAACGTGTCCCGGGAGTCAGCAAAAAAGGCAATTTAAAAAGTGGAGAAATGTCCCAAATAAAGTTCCTTTTATAATATTAATCTTATTTTCCTTAAACCGTGTTAAGGGTGACCAGGCATCATTATATTAATGGGACCGAGGAGGGACCGGTGCTTTGTCAATTTTTTTCTCCTCGTTTCTCCTCAATCCTCAGGTGCACAGTGGCAAAGGTCGCTCGAGATGGCGGACATAAATATTATTTAAATTAAAGAGCTTGTCATTTAATTTGAGATGTTTTTGTTCTTGTTGAGTTTTCAATTTAGGCTGATACCCCATTGACTTGAGTTGTGAGATGGTTTTGGATGAAGGGAGACAAGAAAATAAAAGCCAAGAGATTTTTCCTGTAGATATTGTTAAAAAATATATGGAAAATATTTACTGTAACAATTTTTTTTTTTTTTGTTGTTAATAACGTATTAAAATTAAATACACATTTTTGATGCTATTAAACAAATCTGTTATACACAAACATACGAATGAAATAATTTTGAAAAAACTTGATTCCAGCATCGTTATAAGAACATTCATAGAACATTTTCGTATGTTGTCTTTTTTTGTATTATGTTCGTTTGAAAGAAGTCTTAGAAGACAAATTATAATTCCATACAAAATGTTAGCTAATTTCCCTTTTTAAATTTTACCAAATTTTATAGTAAAATATTGCTGTACACTACTGCTGCTGCTGTACCTATAGCCTACGTAGTTCAAAATAATTTTAACGATTTAATAGCGCTTATTTTAAGTCCATTTGAATAAAAATGTTTGATTGATAGAACGAACTGTATACTAATACAGGTTTTACTGGTGGTAGATCTACGTACGAGATCGTCTGGGTAAGTACCACCCTCCTTTCTATTTACAACGTGAAGCAGTTCGCTGTTTTTCAGTACCAAAGATTGGAGAGCCAGTGTGATTACCGACACCAGTAAAAAAAAGCAATATGTCAAAAAAACATGGCAATAATAAAATATATTATTATTAGGCCGTGGTAGCTCAGTTTGTTATGTGTGTTAACCGACCGACACGATCCGACAGGTTGAGAGTTCGAGTCTTGGGTTGCGCTTAGTTATAGCTGCCGTGTTCCTCATTGTGCCCGGATAGTGGCTACACATTCACAACCTGTCACACTGGGACTCAACATAAACACGCGCATTACGGTGTAATACCTCTAGTTTATGTTACAAAAAAAATATTTGTATTGTTTATTCTTCAATTACGATCAACAAACCAAACATCTTTTGGATCGTTCTGAGGATAAACTCCTTAAATCCATCCTCAGCTCGTGAATTGTAGAGCGTCCTCAGGGAGGGTGCCTCATAAATATTTCATTATCCTCGAGGACAGCTCACTCCAGTTTTTACTAATACAGTACCTTAAACACCATGTTCTGATTTTAGAATTCACTTTATATTTATTTCATTGGTAAAAAAATCATATTATGTTTGAATTGACGTTCGTAAAAGAATTGGACAGCCATAGTAATATAATAATAACCACATCACGACACACACATTGACTCAACCCTGCAGTAAGTATCGTAAGAACTTGCGTCACAGGAACTAAGCAACGATATGGTATATACTACATAGATAAGAATACAACATCCAAGACCGGTAAGCGAAACAATGCGTCTTTCAAATAACACAAAGTCCCGCCCCCGCCGGGATTCGAACCCGGAACCTGTAGCGTAGCAGTCGGCTGTTTACACCACTGCGCCACCGAGGTCGACATATAGTATCTTAAATATAATTTTTATTAAAACGAAAAATAGAATATTTTTAAAACACAAATATAAATGTCTCAGTATACCACTGAATCGTTTTTTTTTTCAACATGAATCGTTTTTCAAGTATGAACAAAAATTTTAAACATTAAGTGTCATATGATCAAAAAAAATTATCCTCATAAAGTTAGGTGATATCCATTAACGCGAATGCTTGTGAGGATGTATGTACGAATGAACGTGTTTTACTCTTTCACGCCAAAACTACTAAATGGATATTAATGAAACTTTACAATAACATAGCTTATACATCAGAATAACACATAGGCTGTAATTTGTTTGGCATTTGACCCAAACCCGCCCGATGTTAAGCGGCGATGAGGTCTAAAGTGGATCATGCCAGCCTAGGAGAAACCTATTCACTCTTGCCTTAAAGAGGCCCAAGTTATATTGCTCAGGGAACACATCGGCAGGCAAAGATTTCCACACCCTTGCAGTACGCATTATGAAGGAGCTATTGTGTGAATTGTCCAAAATATAACGATAAATGTTAAGTAATTAATCATTTCGACTTCTGCGCGGATGAAGTTTCAATCCAAATCTAGTTAACAATAAATATAAATATTTACTTCAATAAATTCACAGAATGATTCAGCAATATGTTTATAAAGCCCCCGCTACACTTTGGGAGCATTACACCGGGCACTGTTTGCTCTCACGGAGGCTGCATCTTTATAAATATTTCATCCCGACCGCGTCTCTCACTTCCTAACCTAAATACGTTACAAGACGTACAGTCAGCAAAGAAATCAGTGCCATCTGTTACAAAATAAAACATTAAATATAAGTACTCAACAGCAATCGCTCAAATTGTGTTCCAGCTATATTTGACAAACATAAACTCACGCCGTTATTGTTAAAGTTAAAGTAACGCCTGAGTTAAAGTAACATTGATATTATTTTTAAGCTGACTTAATCAATGATGTATGGCGTATCAAATAAACAAGATTAAAAAAACTCACGCCGTAGTCCCTCGAGAGGGGTTGGCAGAGTGTTTGCTACACACCGCTTTTCGCATGTTTATGTTGAGTCCCGGTGTGACAGGTTGCGAATCTGTCGCCACTATCCGGGCGTATTGAGAAACGTGGCAGCCGCAACTTACGGCAACCCAAGCAATATTTGATCATTTTAAATAAAATTTAAATGTACAGTTGTCACAATGTCTTTGTCGTTCAAACATATATAAAGTTAAACGAGATAACAATGCTTTAAAAAATCATACCATCTGAATATTGACGACCTCGGTGGCGCAGTGGTGTAAAAGTGGTGGTGAATCCCGGCGGGGGCGGGACTTTGTGTTATTTGCAAGACGCACTGTTTCGCTTACCATTCTTGGATGTTGTATTCTTATTTATTTAGTATATACCATATCGTTGCTTAGCACCTGCGATACAAGTTCTTACGATACTTACTGCAGGGCTGAGTCAATATGTCTGTCGTGATGTGGTTATTTATTTATTTATTTGGTTTCATTTCCGGTTTAATATTTTTCAGCTTTTCCTCGATTTACAACTTGAACTGTATCAGATAGCAAAAAAGTCAAATTAAAACAAATGTAGAAAGTTCACAATTACACCTTTTAAATTACGTTTATAAATATTATTATTGGATATTTAATTTCAATCATGTACATTAAATCAATAATAAAATTTAAAAAAACTATTGTTTTGCTGACGGTACTTATCTAGGTAAGAAGCAGCTCTTAGCGAGTCTAGACTAGGCCAGGTGCCTGTTACGGCACTTGGTTTGGTTTTGTTAGGAATTACTCAAAGTGTCAAACTGCATACCCATTTAGACTCACCGGAGTATACCACCCCTAATAATAAATGAATGAAACAATATTTATCCCTCCTACTAATATAATAAACGTGAGAGCACAAAATTGAGACAGTGTACAAGTAAAGACTTTATATCTACTTCATTTTTTATCCGACTACGGCGAAGCACAAACGAGTATGTATGTATGAGTGTTCATCTGTTCCCTCATAACTTCTAAACTACTTATCATAAATTGACAATTGAGGCATCGATAGATGTGAAATGATCGTCCGCTGGTTATAGGCTATATGACGTCATATTAAAAAGAGTAGGGCGCCCTCTATAGGACATAAAGTTATGAACAAAGTTTTTTTTTCCGTGAAACGTGTTGACTTAATCAAAATATGTTTTTTCCCCCCACCAGGCAGGCATTTGACCCCAAAGCCGCCTGTGGTTAAGCGGCGATGAGGTCTAAGGTGGATCATGCCTGCCTAGAAGAAACCTATTCACTCTTGCCTTAAAGAGGCCCAAGTTATATTGGTCAGGGAACACATCGGCAGGCAAAGAATTCCACACCTTTGCATATGGAAAAAAATAAAAACTGACGCAGCAATAAAACTCATAATAAATGTTTGTCGTGTGTATTTGTATTTGTTACCTTTAGACCATTTCTCGATCGTTGAAATTCAATATAGTTTTTATTTTATGTAGGTTTTTACAGGATTTAAAAAAGTTAAAGATTTTTATCTCTATTTTTTTTGTGAAAGTTTGTAAGGACGAATGGATGTTTGTTACCTGTCATGACCGACGTTTAGTGGGACGTGGCGTGTCACTATTGCAATCTATTATAAATTTTTCACCAACAAAAATCGTTCGAGCCTCGGTCGTGGATGAGAAGCCTAAATAAAAATACCGCAACAAAGAAGAGTGAAAAAAAAGTTACAACTTAGAAAACTGAAAAAAAACTGGTGTGGGTAATATACAAAAGAGGTTTTTATAGAATTTCGTCGTGAGGAGAGTGATGCCGTCACCTGTTGACACGAGGATGCCTTTGATGTCTGCAACGCCAAAAGCACCGCCAATGCGTTGCCCATGTAGAGGTAAAATGTTCACGTGCCAGTAATTACATGCTCTCCGATCCATCGAACCGAAACACAGCGTCCTACTTCACGTTGGAAATAGAAAGAATAGTGGTACCAACCCAGACGATCTCGCACGTAGATCCTGTAGACGGTGGACCAACGATCTTATAAGGGTTACAGGGAGTAAGCGGCACAGGATTGTTTCAGTTAGAAATACTTTGGGGGGAGGCCTACATCCAGTGCATCCGGCAGTGGACGTCTTTTGACTGATATTAATAACAATAATAATAACCACATTGCGAAATTGACTCAGCCCTGCACTAAGGTATACTCTTGTATCGCAGGCACTAAGCAACGATTTGGTATAAACTACATAGATAAGAACACAAAATCCAAGAGCGGCAATTGAAACAATGCGTTTTTCAAACTCGAAAATGAAATTTTTAACACAAATTTAAAAATTACTAAAAGACATTAAAGTATGAAAATTAGTAAAACTAAATTATAATGTCAAACGAAAACTCGTACAGCGTATAGCCAATGGCAAAAAGGATTTAGTTAAATCGTTTCAATTTGAACACAACTTTTGTTTCGCCTCGGTTGTTTGCCGAAAACTTTGTTTAAACTAAACTACCAGATACTTTAAACAATTTAAATAGCATTGGTAAATATACGGTATTCACTTTTGCTCACGTCTTTGTTTGCATCGGGAAAAATGGACACTATCTCGTACTTTATTCTAATCAATTCTATTTACACAGCAAACAAGTGAACACACGAGAAGTAAATACATACATAGATACGAGAGATAGTTCCATTTTTATTTAAGAGGACGTGGTAGCTCAGTTTGTTACGTGCCTTGGTTAACCAACCGACCCGACCCGACAGGTCGAGCGTTTCCGTGAGTTGTAGCTGCCATGTTCCTCATTGTGCCCGGATAGTGGCGAAAGATTTTCTACCTATCACACTGGGACTCAACATAAACATGCGAAATGCGCTGTGTAACACCTCTGCCAACCCCTCTCAAAGGATTACGGCGTGAGTTTATGTTTTATATTTAGTTTAGATCGATAGATAGAATTAAGCTATGTATTTCATTTTTACATTAAACAACACGCGTACTCAAAATTCAACCAATTCTTTCAGCCGAATCACCATAGAATATAAAATTAAAATCGTTGAAAGACAAAATATTTTCTGTTGAAAGCCGTGAGCTATTTCACCGGAACGCAGGTTACGAAGCAAAAATGTACAGTCAACGAAAACATTTCAGGCTGCGTACACACGAAGCAAAAAAGTTTTGGCTTCAAAATCAAAACACGAAGAAAAAATTATAAAATTAAAATAAAATCTTTTTCGAGGGTCCCACTACTACAACTTCTGTTCACCAGGAGTAACAGTAACAGTGGCAGTGGCAGGATAATGCAGCTGTGCCCGGACACGCTAACGGTTGTCTTGGGGCCCGTAACGAACTTAACCATAAGAAATAGGAGGTAGTAAGAAACCGATTAAAAACTTTTACTTTCTTTCAGCTTACAGACACGTAAATCAGAATACACGTAATTCAATTAAAAAAAAACCAATTCGAATTTTAAATTTTCCTCGATTCCAAAATTTTTGGTCCCTACAAATAAGAAATAAATCACTGTTATAATTCTCCAATCTCAGCTTTAAACTTACATAACTAACCTAAAACGTATTTTAATCGTAAAATATGCACCAAAAGTAACCAAAATCTTTTTTTTCTCTCCAAAACGTTCCGTTACCCTCAGTGTGCACGCAACATGGCTGGATACTTCATAATCCGGCGTGAATGCCACGAATATTCCGCGACGTTTATTAAATAAAGCGTTACGTAAATTGAAACGGGAAATCGCAGAATTTGAAGCTTTTGTTAATATTTTAAAGCTATGCGAGTTATTAATTGCATAAACGTGGAAGTTATTTGTTTTCTTTACACATCCACATTTCACGTATAATTCGTTTTTTTTTTTTTAACAAAACGTTACTGATGTTCACCCTGAAAGAACGTTCTTAATTCGGAGAATGTTTTTTTTTAATTGGATAAGTTCAGAACAAACTCTTTCTTATTAACATAAAGCGCTTATATTTAAGGCTTCAGTTTTTGAAGAAAAATTGCTTGAATCAATCCACTATTGTTTTGGATGTATTTTCGTGAATCAACTTATGAAGGTTCATCAGGTTTTCAAGCATCATGAGAAGTTTTCAGCGAATTCAAGCGAGAAAACTCGCTTAGCGAAATTCTCTCAGCGGCTTGATATAAAAATCCACGCCAAAACCAAATCACTATTACGCAAGACTCTACAACGTTCCATTTCACGCAGTAAATGTGATTTCGTCACTCCATCTTATTTCCACTTATTTCTGATAGTGAATTGAAACGCAATGAAGGGATAAAACTCAGTCAAGTCTCTGGTAAAGTGGATTTTTTACACCTCAAGGCGTTTCAGGGGTGACATAAGATTTAATATGGCCATAGAGATATATGCTTTCTTTTTAAAAACTAGTTGTCTTCGTGCCACGTGACCGATCATTTGGGATTTTCCATATTTTTTAAATTTACATCTCTGAATTAGAAGGAAAACATATA
The DNA here is from genome assembly GCA_949316135.1 of Choreutis nemorana. Taxonomy (NCBI): domain Eukaryota; kingdom Metazoa; phylum Arthropoda; class Insecta; order Lepidoptera; family Choreutidae; genus Choreutis; species Choreutis nemorana. The sequence goes on along the minus strand of OX438615.1, from coordinate 952,900 downwards.
AAAATTACGAGATAGGTCAGTTTGTTAACCGACCGACCCAACCCGACAGATCGAGGGTTTGAGTCTCGGATTGCCGTAAGTTGTAGCTGCCATGTTTCTCATAGTGCCCAGATAGTGACGACAGATTGGCAACTGGGACTCAACATAAATATGGAAAATCCGGTATGTAACACCTCTGCCAAACCCTCTCAAGTGATTATGGCGTGAGTTTTTATGTTAAGTAAAAATTATTCAAAACAATCAATGTATTTTGCTCTTTGGGAGGAAGGCGTGAGTATGTGTGTGTGTGTCAATGCATTTTCGAGTTTTAGCTAGACTAATGAACGGTAGTTATTTTTTTATTTGTAAGAGTAGATAGTAAAGAAATCGACCACAATCGCACTAGATGACGTTCCAGCTTGCAGCTTTATCCAAAAATTATGATGGTTTTGTACTTCCAGGCGAAACAATTATTACAGTGAAGTGAAATTACAAGACAGGTGGCAAGGCTTCCAGGTGGTACACGTTCGTGCAAGTTCATCTTGGTTGGTATCACCCTCCTTTATATTTCTGCTGTGAAGCAGTTCGCTGTGTTTCGGTTCGAAGGATTAGAGAGCTAGAGTAATTACCAGCACTAGAGGTATGACTTCTTAACTAAGACATCAAGGAAACGTTAGATTGTTCGCTCAGGACGTTGTATAAATTATGTAATACTAGCGGCCCGACCCGGCTTCGCACGGGCATTAAACATTACATTTAGATTTGTTAAATTTAACACATTCATAATAATAATAAAATAACACACACATTCACTCCTTTTTGCGTCGAGCTCCTAAAAAAGAGTAAATTAAAATAAAAACTTTTATATATTTTTTTTTTACACTTTATCGTAATTTAAGTAAGGATCCCCATTAAAAAAATTGAAATATAGCCTATGTCACTCAGGAAAAATGTAGCTTTCCAACAGTGAAAGAATTATTCCAATCTGTTGAGTAGTTTCGGAGCTTATTCAATTCAAAGAAACAAACAAAAAATCAAACCTTTCCTCTTTATAATATTGGTATAGATATTGAAAATAAAATGTAAATTCCTTGTAGGTAGCTCATACATCTTAGAGAAAAATGAATTGTTATGTAAAATTGTTTTTCAAGTACCGCGATCCTATCGGAAACTATCAATAGGGGAAGCAATTTATTCCCAATCTCAGAGACGATAACAAAATGTTTTATAATGTCTCCATTTATTACAGAGAATTTGATATCAACTCTTTTAAGGTTTCCTGAGGAAAATTTTTCATTTTCTATTTTCAACATTGTTTTTATGTGAATCATGCTAGCAATAACACAGGTAAAAATAAGAAGTTACAAAAGGTCGCTTGCAACAAAAGCTGCATTATAAATACGTTGCTCATCAAAAAACTAAACATGTTAACGTTATGTTGCTCTAACGGTTTTTGAAGATTTGTCTGTATTTTGGATTGAGCAAATTTCCAAAACTGCTAAACTAATTTTGACGAGAATCATGAGCCATGAAAAACATAGCTTTTTCATAAATTGACGTAAACATCCGACTGCTGCGTTAGAGGTACCAGGTTCGGATCCCGGCGACGGTAGACTTTGTGAATTTTACAAGACGCTTTTTCTCGCTTGCCGGTCTTGGATGCAGTATTATGGGTGGATTAGGTACTGGTTTTATTCAGTTTATACCATATATATTGCTTAGTGCCTGCATCAATCTTGCTGCAGGGCTAAGTCAATGTGTGTCGTGATGTGGCTATTATTATAGTGAACACAAACAGTAATGATAATTTGAATTTTATTTTAATATTCCGCTTTTAATCTGGCAACACCTTTATCTAAAGCTCGACAATAGGAAAGATACCACAACATACCAATATATCAAAGCGTATTGTCAAAAATCTATTCAAATGTATCGAAGATATAAAAAAAACTCCATCTTATACACCTCAACAAGAATTATGAACCTTAAGGAGTAGCGTTAGGGATTATATTCGTTTGAATGTTGTGTCGTTTTATTTTGAAATGTAGATTCGTTACCTTTCCCCTGAGGGTTGGGGAGAGTGAATAGCAAGTGATATCTCTCAGGCTTGGTTCGTTTATTGAATATATTTACCGATTATAGCTGGAGTTATATTTGATACATTTTTAGGTAATAATAATAATAATGACCAAATCACGACACACACATTGTCTCAGCCTGCAAGTATCGTAAGAACTTGTGACACAGGAACTAAGCAACGATATGGTATGTACTACATAATATAAGAATACAACATCCGAGACCGGTAAGCGAAACAACGCGTTTTGCAAATAACACAAAGTCCCGCGACCGTCGAGATTCGAACCCAGAACCTCTAGCGTAGCAGTCGGCTGTTTACACCACTGCGCCACCGAGGTCAAGGTATCTCTTCGTTACGTTACGTTCGTTAAGTTACGTTCCATAAGAAAAATACAGTTCTGTTGGCAAACACCGGAGCAGTCACGCGAGAGTTGCTGTGATTTTGAGCTTAAAAAAAACGTACTTTTCTATGAGAGATATTTTGGGGATGAGTTTTCAAAACTACCGTTTTCTAGCTAAAGTCTCTGCTAGAATATGTTACTCAAATTACAAGTTGGCTGTATGCTGTATGTTACTTTGCCTTCTACTGTTTATGTTGCTATTAAAAACATATACCTGTTTACATGTACAGTGTTTTATTTCTTAACTGAAATCTGAACTATTTAAACAGGTCTTTATTTATAATTTAACTCTCACAATTTGCTTCTTAATAGTACCAAGACTAAATGTCTCAAATTTTCTTTGCCAAGCGTGCGGACATTATCGACAGATGTTAAAATAAATAATGATGTGCTCGATATCGTAGGATCGACTAAATTCTTAGGCATTAATATCGATTCAAAACTTCAGTGACATTTATAATTAATTAGTATTAAATTAAGCTCGGCGACATATGCAGTAGGGAAAATTAGAAATTTAACGGATCTCCCGACAGCTAGACTGGTATATTTTGCATATTTTCATAGTATTATGTCCTATGGGTTACTACTATGGGGTAGTACGGCCGAAACAGATACGATATTTATTTTACAAAAAAGAGCTAAAAGAGCTCTGTAAAACTTAAAGCCGCGACATTCATTACGACAATTATTTAAGGAAATTGATATACTCACCTTACCGTCCCAATATATTTTTGACAATATTATGTATGTAAGGAAACATCTAAATGAGTTTGATAGACTAGGTCACGGTATAATTACCAGAAATAGTGATAAATTACGTATCTCTACAGTTAGATTAGCAAAAACGAGTAAGTCATTTATTGGAAATTGTGTTCGCTTTTATAATAAAATTCCAAGAAATGTAACAGAAATGTCAGATATGAAATTTAAGCAATATGTTAAACAAATTTTAATTAAGAAGGCTTACTATAAAACTCAAAATTATGTAGAGGATAAAGATATATGGAAGTAATTGCACAGGTTTATCTTATTGACAGTTTAGCTAGATTTATTATGTTGAAAAATTGTAATTTGTAGTAGAAAATATTGTAATTGAATATTGAAAAAAGCAACTACGGAGGTTTCTTGCCGGATTCTTCCCCGTAGAGATAGCATTCCGAACCGGTGGTTGTAAAAAAAAATGACGATTTGAAAGTGCTTATTTGAAAGTCTAATCGAATAAAAAACATTTTGACTTTGAATTATAAAGTAAATTCGAACAGTCAAAAAAATAAAAAACTTCATTAATTATATTTTATACATTTCTATTACCAACAGTAGAAACTTTACTATTATTAGTTAATCAAAATGTTAAACTTACATTCACCATGAGTTTTACCATCGATTGCCGCTTGCGACTGCATTACCTTTGTATTAGTACTTGCAAAGCGCCTCTGACAAATTGATGAGGAATCAAGATTCTCCATACCAAATCACTGTAGTAAGCTATGCTAACTGACGTGTAGGAAAACAATCAGAACTCATGGTACACGTACAGATTGTTTAAAAATCAAAACAAAAGGATCGTCAGTAACAAGTACAAACAAAACTTTCGATTCCGCTAACAAAAATCTAAATCCAATATAAGTCCGGGACATATTAAAGTTTTCAAAGACAGCAAAACAAACTTCAAAAAGTCGAACGGAGGCCAGAGTGAAGAAACTGGCGACTAAAGTCGTGCGACAACAGATCCTGCGCTTTGACGCTGTAGCCGCGACGACAATATTACGACAATGGTCGTTTTAGGGTTCAGCGGTGAGATTTTTCAATGGTTTTATAGGCTACAAAAGGCGCGGAGCCTACCTCGGTAACACGCGTCATTTTATAGTGACGCCTATAGCGTTACGGAATGTCAGGTCGCGTCATGCCACGCCAAGCAAATGGACACTTATTCATACATTTACTATCTGTGTTGATTTTAGTGGCAAGAGGTTGCCAGATCACGTGTCGGTCGTGTTACTTAGGTGGGCACCACGCTTTAAATGCCCACCACCAGATGAAATGGACAGGTTCTATTGTAAATACTTTGTACGCATAATATGAAACACTTGGATTTTTTATAAGACATTTTATCACGCTGTCTATATTTATTCTGTTCTATTTTGTTAAATTAAAATTGAATCCCTAAGCTAAAATAACAATTAAAAAAATAGGCTTCAAAAAATTATACTTCAGAAAGAAGTACTACGTATTATCTTCTTATCCAAACTTAACAATACCTCAAAAAAGTACTGGTTATAAAAATCGTTTTATATACAGAACCCATGCCGACTACATGCCGACTCGCCCATTTCAAACACCGTGCACATTTTGAAGATGAAAAATTTGAATCGAAAATTCTATTGTCGCAAACCATTTCAGGTGGTATTCGTGCTCTGTTTAATAAAACTTTCACTTTGAGATATTTTATTTTTTGATTTTCTCTATTTTTGATAGATAGATAGATAGGGTGTGGTTTGTGGTACACATTGTTCTAATGTGCATAATCTCTTTACTATAGAAACTCGAAGTTACACACACTGAAACCATGTGCATGTACAACACACATACACGCCTATCAAAACTAACACAACCATAGTCGACCGTGAGAGGGAATAACTATTTAAAAAATTACACACATAGACTCAACCCTGCAGTAAGTACCTATCGCAAGAACTTGTGTCACAGGAACTAAGCAACGATATGGTATATACTACATAGATAACAATACTACATCCAAGAGCGGTAAGCGAAACAATGCGTCTTGCAAATAACTCAAAGTCCCGCCCCCGCCCGGATTCGAAACCTCTAGCGTAGCAGTCGGCTGCTTACACCACTGCGCCACCGAGGTCGTCAATTTCTCCATAAACGTTGCAATTCATAAACATAAACTTTAAGAAATATTATTTTACTGCGAACTGAAAGACGTTTTCCGATTTGTCGGTTTGGTGTCGGTAGATATACATATACAGTACCAGAAGCTACCTGAAATTGTTTTATATTTCTGTGGAGAGTTCCTGTTTTGTGCGGTACCGACTTAGTACCGCGCATACCATATCAATCAAGAAAACTTCACAGAAACATAGCGCTTATCCTTTAGCTTTTAAGATAGCTTTTGGTACCGCATATGCCGATACCGAACCGACAAATTAGGAAACGGTCTTAAGCAGCCCTTCTTGCTGGTATTTTAGCGATGATTTTAATCCATCCCGTAAGACTGACATATAAATAACCAACATTTCAAATTTATTTAACTTTAAACATAAAAAATTGTGACAAAAAGTTTCGGCCAAAAGTATATTTCATATTCATAAGAAAACTATTTATTTTATATTTATCTACGAAGCAATATTTAATTGATGGCATTTAAATTTAAATTCCAGATGTCAAATATGTAGATATCCAGTTTAAGGAATCCATATAAAATATATTCTATAAAATGGCAAGGGAAATGAAAATACCACAGTTATGTAGAAGGGACACTCATATATGATGAAGAAATTCCGAGTATTCCACACAGCCACCGTCCTCGCTCATATCCTGCACTCATTAAAACATTTCATCAAAGAACAATTAAAAAAGATATGCAATTACACTGTAGGTGTATTAAAAGTTAAGTTCTATAGAATACACTACACGCATTGTGGGAGGTGCCTTTACAAGTGTGTACAAAACTTTGTTAACATTGATTATTAACTATTACAAGAATTATTTTCGTTCATTTTAAAGTAGTTTTTTCTTGTTTGGTCTGGAGAAATGTGAACCCCTGTGCAGGACAACTTAGGTATCGATACAGAGTTTTCTTTTTTACCTACAATTGAATTAAACTGAACAGGCAGTTGAACCATTTATTTTATCACCCGTCTGGTTTCTAATCCTTGACAAAATCATTTTAACTCGGCATTCCGTCTGTGCAGTTTGCGGTTTTATTGTCAACGTTATTATTACCGCCGCCTCTAAACTTTACAACGAAGAAATATTCCTTAATTATCACCTAAAACGTTTAACTTCAATCTCAGCAAACTGTTCCAACTAAAACCATAAAGTAATATAATCCAACAAATGAAACGTATCGTACTAAATTTAATCGAGCGCCTGAATTTCAGAAACAGCAATCTTACTTTCTCAAAAGGATTGCTTCCTTATTTCGGTAGGCGTTTTTGCAAGTTACTAAACACGCAATATCTAAATTTTAATTAATCACTGCGCGACCCTTTTCACAGAATACCTGAGGATTAGTCTAATTTATTTGGACATATTATATAGAAGTTAATCCCCGTGTAAGACACACGGCCGAAGTATGCCAATTTAAGGGTACACTTCTAATGCCCTCCCGAAATGGACAAAGTTACAGTTTACTTTACCCCTTTGCGGTAGAAACTTTTTCACCCGTCTGAATTCCAAATGTTTAATTTCTGGCTGGAAAGTAAACAGGGCGAGGGTCAGATGTTTAATCTTTCTGGTAATTTGTCCGTGTTTGATGTACAGCTGAGATGAATTAGATGACCGACATGCGATACGGCGAGTCGGGAGCGTGACGCGGCGACAATCGGGTGATTAATTATTTTAACTAGGGAACTAGGAAAAACGGCTGTTCCTGAAGGCTTTATTGATGATAGGAAATAACTTAATGCATTTTTGATACGAATGTATTGATTTAGTTAAATGGAAAATGATTGATTGAATGTTTATTTTTAGAAGCTAAATAAGACTGTTTGTAACTTATCTTGTATACCTGTTACTACAGAAACATTTAACTCTTTATGGATGATTCTACCTGAGTTAGCAATACAAAATTTAATTGCATACAAGTAACAAATGGAAATTGAAAAGGAAGACATTATTTATATACAAGACATTTTAACAAATAATTTTCATGCTGAAAATGTGACAAATATGCATGAAATTCTGATAGCAAGCAGTTACCACAACCTTTAAAGAGGAACAATTCTACTGTTACGCACCATTGCATAGCTAAAGTTCCAGTATTTTCATCAAAATTTTCATCTTCGAAAAGGATTTGCCTTTATCTTAACATTTTCACTAAAGTTTTAATATTGTTAGTAGAGTTTGATAAAACCCTACATCGAATATTGTCGAATCTAGTTTTTAAGCAATTCAAATGAAAACTATTAATGCTCTTTACCTCAAAACTGGTGGAACTTACTTTATAGCCGTTAGCTTACTTTATAGCTGTTAGCTTCAGCATCCGAGTAAATTTTCGAGTTTATTTTTAAGTCTCCCTAACTCGGAGTGAGTTCGAAAGTTGTTTGATTTAAATAATGGTGAAAGTTTCTCAAGAAGATGCTCCGTTAGGTAGAGACCTGTTGCTCCTATAAACATTATTGGGAAATTTTATCAATTCCCCGGAAAGATGGAACTTTTTATGTCGATTTCGTTGAAAACGTTTGTTCTTTTTAACATCAGTTTTCATGTTATTCCGATTGCTGGCCTCAAGTTCTTTCCGCCGATGGATGTTTGAGTTATTCAATATGATTTGCAGTTAGTTGCAACAGATTTTCAATTTATTTTCCTAATACGTGTAAATAACAAATTTTACAGTTATTATTTTTATCTTTATATATATTACTCATATTGTTTATCTGGTTTTGTTCATTTTTAACAATCGCAGACCGATGCATTTATTTTATGTGGTACCAAATGTTAGTGAGAGAGTCAATTAAAATACAAAAATTTTGTAACACATGCCAACGTACAAACGCCTTCTTTAAAAGTATTAAAAATTTGAACTAAATGATTAAATATTAAACGGAACGGCACATTGACGGTGGAAGAAATTCCAAAGGATATTGTAAGATAAAACGCGACCGAAATGTGGGAAGATTAGGTTCGTTCGATTGGATCGTGTAAGACATTTGGGAAGGGAGTTATCAGACATTTGGAAATCAAACACTTTTCAACAGCGACGATAAGGGGACAATTTCCTCTTTAAGGTAAAGCTTCGGTCTGGATTTTCGTACCAACGATCCGGTACAGATTCATTCCGATAAAAAACTATTTAACAAATACACTCACTAATTTCGTCTTCCTCTCTTTTCTGGTAATCAATATAATATAAAACTTTTATGGCTTGTGTTAAGATATTTTATTTTTGTTTAAAAAGTGTTATTATATGCTGATGGTTTTAAAAATAAAATAAAAACCAAGTTTCCTCATAAATTTCTACTTATATTAATCTGGGAGGTACTCTTTGTAAAGCGAAAACTAGTGGAACTTTCTACTCCTAGTTTAAATGTATTTTTTATTTTATTTTAAATGAGACTAACTTAAATGTATAATGATACAATAAATAGGTCAAGCTCATAATCAAAGGGTCATACATAAAAAGCCTTCTGGTCAATTTGAGACCTTCCTCCGTTTACGACGGCCTCGGTGGCGCAGTGGTGTAAATAGCCGGTAATAGAGTTTCGGGTTCGAACCCCGCGGTGGCGCGACTTTGTGTCATTAGCAAGACGCATTGTTTCGCTTACCGGTCTTGGATGTTGTATTCTATGTATGTGTATATGTGTATCTATGTAGTATATACCATATCGTTACTAAGTGCCTGCGATACAAGATTATATCTTAGTGCAGGGCTGAGTCAATGTGGTAATTTTTATTTTATTTTTTGTCGGAATTCGATTTTAAATATAGTGCACTTTCAGAATGGAATAGATGGAGACTTAATAAAATGATGTGTTTAATACGTGATAGCTGATCTGTGCTGAGAGAATTGAAACTGGAGCCACAAAGCAATGTACCTAACCTGCGTTAACGTAATAGATGACCTTATAGAAATCCATGACAAACAATACTCAGAAACGTGTATTTGGTACCCTGTAATAAGTAATAAATTACCAAATTAACATGAAAACTGCAAATTCTAATTAATCAAAAGTAAAGTACGAAAACATGAACAAAAACCTACGTAAAATATCTAAGCGAACGCGTAAAATTGATTTTTTTTTGCCATGGTTTCTATTTCAGGAGTCCCCACACCGAGGCGATCGCTTGGAATAATGCAAAAAATATCTTTAAAAGAATTATAAATGTCTTCGAAGGGGATTATCCTCGTCGAGTTAAGTTTATGGTAGATTACGTTTCAGTTTTTAGAAAAGAAAATTTTATCCATTTTATGACACGTACCTCCTCTGAACAAAAATATCTTGAAAGGAAATTCCCTGAAAATACAGTGAATTTTTACGAGTTGAGCCAGTTCAGGTTCTGTATCATTTTTAGTTTACGTTAAAGCAATTCAGTCATCTTTTCTTGTTCCAGAAGGCCTGATGCATCTGTGGCACAGTGGTGTATTCAGTCAAGTGCAAGACGCATTTTTTCGCTTACTGGTCTTGGATGTAGTATTCTTATGTATTTAGTTTATACCGTTGCTAAGTGCAGGGCTGAGTTAATCTGTTTGTCTTGATGTGGTTATTATTAACGTTATTTCCCTACTTAGCTACACTGAACCTAAAAAGTTTTAAAAATTAATTTTATTTAGAGACAGTAAAGTGTTTATAATGTCGTCTACCAGAGTGTCGAGCTCTCTATTACATTTCTTTTGAAACTATTTTCTCATGGGCGTTTTATACGCGTTTTTAAAAACTTTCCAGATAAAAAATTAAGTTCATTTTGCAGTTTATGTAGCAGAGTCATTCTACTGCTTTGTTCCTGGTGTTCGATTCAATAAACAATCAATCACCTAAGAGAATAATTACCCTTTGTGTTAGTTAAGTATTCAAAATATGATGGTTCATTTAAAAATATATCTACGACCGGCCTCACAGACAACAGTTACGAAATAAAAATTAATCCTATGTATTATGACAAAAAAAAAACTAAGAACTGAACGTTTAAAAACCCGCCCTTGCGTAACTTTTCAACCCTAAGGCGAAGGGATGATTTGCGAAAAACCTTGAAAATTACTTGCGGCCGTCGGGACCCTCGTAAAACAGTTGTCTACTTGAATAACTTAACCAAGCCTGAGACTTGCATTTTATGTCTACTAACTACCTACCGCCCAGTGTTTATCTACATTAATAATTTTATGTTAAAATAGGATTTTTTTTAATTTCGAAAATTGAAAAAACCAACTACGCAGGTTTCTCCATCTTTACATCATAAAAATCACCGCGAAAAATCATTCACCAATTAACTAAAGATGGTAAAAAAAAAGATACGAGAAGTTATACATAAATTTAAAAAACGTTTTTTTGTCAGGTTTGGCTCAAAATTTTTTTTAAAGATCCCAAAAAACCTGTCCTGAAAAACTTGAAAGTGTTTTGGTAAAAGACGAGCTACTTTTTTTAGCCCCCGACGCAAAAAGAGGAGTGTTGCAAGTTTAACGTATCTGTCTGTGTGTCGGACTGTGGCATTAAAACTCTCGAACGAATGAAGCGATTTTGATGTAGTTTTTTTTGTTCGAAAGGTGACTTAATCGAGCGTCTTCTTAGCTAACGGTTGTCCCATTCAAAAGTTTTGGGGGGTGAAAGTGGGGATGAGCAATCAAATGTACGCAAATCGCAATCGGGGATTCTTTTAAATTTGTAGTTAAAGTTTTTACCACTGCAGTGGAAAACAAGCATACGGCCCTGATGGTAAGCAGTGACAGTAGCCCTTGGTTTTTGCAATACCAGGGGCATCACGCACGCGTTTCCCATCCTTCCAACGCCATTCTCGATGAACCCTATGTTATAGTCAGATTGTGCGTACAAAATAAGGCAATACAGCTAGTTACAATTTAAATAACGTCTCGTATATAAGTCCGGTGCTTCGTGTTTTATAACCCGGACACATCTGTTATATAAATAAACCTTTAAAATTTAACTATATAACGTTTACTACCGCCGCACCTGAGTTTTGAGGAAATTCTCTTCAGATATTGTTATTTCTTCTTCTATTTACCTTAAAAAGCTATTGTCTATTGTATTTCTTTGATATACAAATAATAATAGTATAAAACGCTAGAAAAACACGCTTGAAATGCCAGTGTCAATCTTCCAGCTTCATCATCAGACCTTGAAACTTAATATCGTAATCACAAGACTTTTCAAAGAAATCCAAAACAGCTATGATACGACTTTCCATCATGAAGTTCCAGTTCATATCTTCTGGCACCATCATCAGATCAGTTTGACAGTACCATATTATTGTATTGTCATCAGAACTACATACAGCTGCCAATTTTCATTACGCTACGACCCTTGGAAGATGGTTAAATAAATAAATAAATAACCACATCACGACACACACATTGACTCAGCTCTGCACTAAGTATCATAAGTACTTGTGTCACAGGTGCTAAGCAACGATATACTAAATAAATAAGAATACAACATCCAAGACCGGTAAGCGAAACAATGCGTCTTGCAAATAACAAAAAGTCCCGCCCCCGCCGGGATTCGAACCCGGAACCTTTAGCGTAGCAGTCGGCTGTTTACACCACTGCGCCACCGAGGTCGTCAAATAAATAAGTAACCTTAGATTCCATTACATAGTTTGTTACATACAGGTCGACCTAATGAAAGCGTGTAAAAAAGAGGTAAATTTTGTTTTGAATTTCAAATAGAAGGTATTTTGAGGAGATTTTTTTTTTTTTTGAAAATGTCTATACCTACACTTGGTAGATCTACGTGCAAGATCTTCTGGGTTGGTTCAAGATCTTCTTTCTATTTACAACATGAAGCAGTTGGCTGTGTGTCGGTTCAATGGATTATAGATTGTGTAAGTACCGGTACGTAAAGTACAAAATATTTGCCTCTACATGATTAACACTTAGGCGATGCTCTTGGCGTTCTAAGACAGAGCATCGTCGTGTAAATAAGCAGTGGTATCACTTTCCATTAGGTGCAGTTAGACGTGGTTCCATTACGTTTATTAATTAATGCTCCTCGTCCTCAATAGACTAAATTCTCATAGAGCGACTCTCGTAGGGCAATCAACGTCGTGTAGAAATCAGCGAGACTGACCCAGCTAGGGCATCACTGCAGTCTACGTAGACATGTCTCGGCATGGAACTAGGGATTAGAGAATAGATTTAGACTTCTCTCCGAACTGTATCTCTCTCAGTCTATTGTGGAGGCACTTGAGAGTAAATTTTATAAAAATGATGGATGTAGTTTGTACATTACATTTATTATTTTATTTTGTAGAAAAAAAAATGGAATTAAAAATGTTGTTAAAAAGCTTGTTTATTTCATTATTTTCTTAAGGCGACCGACTTTTAGTAGCACTGATAATCGTGCCGATTTTTCCTCTTAGTCTTTTTAAACGATTTGTGATCGACTTTTAGTAAGACGTAGGCGTTTCACTATCGCAATAATTACGTTCCATTGTTTTACCTACAAAAAATCGTTCACCGACTATCTGTGACGGGTGGTGAACTTAATACAACTTTGTTACATTATTACATACCAGGAAAGTAATTTCAGAAGTCAAGAGGAAGTATTTTTTTTTTAATTAATTGAAATAAAACTTGTGGAACGTTGAAAGTCAAATTACCTGTTTTCTTAGAAACGTAACCAAGAAAAAATCCCAGTAAGAGTCGTATAAATATTTAAAACTCTCAAATATTAAAACAAAGGTCTTTTCAGCCTCAATCGTATTATTATTATAATTAAAAGTGACTAAAATTCAGGATTTAAAGAAAAGGCGACCTTAAGTTTGAAACGATTAGGTCGAGATCAGGTTGAGAATAGGTGAGGTTGATTAAAGTGGGGAAATTAAATCTGTTTGCTCTATTCCTGCTAAGGACATAGTTACTTTGGAAGCTAACACTGTTCTTATAAAATAAAATAAGAATTCAATGTGAGAAAGTGGTAGCTCAGTTTGTTATTTGCCTTGGTTAACCGACCGACCCGACCCGACAGGTCGAGAGTTCAAGTCTTACGCCGTAATCCCTTGAGACGAGTTGGCAGAGGTGTTACACACCGTATTTTGCATATTTATGTCCCAATGTGACAGGTTGCAAATCTATCGCCACTATCCGGGCACAATGAGGAACATGGAAGCTACAACGTATGGCAACACGAGACTCGATCCCTCTAGCTTAATGAACTGAGTATATTTTTCTGTCTATAGGATTTTTTAGTGATACTAAGTTACTATATAGCTAGAGATATCTCAACGCTTCGCTACTCGCCGCACGTTATACCACAGTCTTATCCGAGGAAATTAAAGCTATTCTCTCATTGTTCGTAATTTTCTACATTTTTACCCTGACGACTGCGGGTTGTCTCGAAATGATCCTTTCTTCGGACAATTTCTTAAATAAACACGTTTTTTTTGACGTCGAATGTAACCAAAAATAAACGAGGTTGACCTTCTTTTAGATGGGCTACATTTAGTTTTTTTTTCTACGGACAAAATTTGTATTAGTTTAAAACGATATAAAAATTTACGAACATAAATAACGTAGGTTTTTAATATGTAGTTAAATTGGGATATTTGGGTTAAAACTACGTTAGTATTTCGCTAGTTATTCGTAGGTAAGTCAAACCGCAGTACGTTTACGAATCATCCTTAAGGACGCAGGCCTGGAATTAGGTTAAACACAGTCAAGCAGGCGTGACTGATGACGGCCCTGGCAGGCCCCCGCTCGTGACACAGTTACCGAGCCCTCAGCCGCCGCGGGCCCCGCGAAGTAATCTTTTTAAACATTCAGAGCCCTATGCGTTCCGGCCGGCGCGTCCGGCCTCCTCTCAAAAGGCAGTAATTGCAAAACGAATTTTAATTAGAAAGGAATAGAGTTCAAGTTGCGTTAGGAAAGCTAAAGCCATGAAAATTGGATAGCTAATTAGAAATATGAGTTTTGTATTGCGAGGATCATCAAAGTTTTAAATGGAGAGATTTGAACTTTTAAACCGACATCTGTAATAAAATTCCTATTTGATCGGTGATTAAAAAAGGTATCGTACACCATCTTTGCCTCAAAGAAAACCGGAGTTTTACCGGTTTTATCAGCGAAAACCGGACTCGGCGGATTAATTCGGCTTCCGCAGCGACGTGCCGGAATTTTCGGAATTCGCTTTGCGAATTTGAAAACACGTCTAAAAATAAACACAGAATATATACAGGCTTTGTTTGATGGATGGGGACATTTGCATGTGTGAGTGTGGACAGTGTACAAACGAGCATACCTATACTTGCGTATATGAAAGTTAAAACGCATCTGGCTAGTTTCATTTAAAACTGCTCATATATTTATGACCTTTTCGAGTTAGGTAATTTTAAAGGTTGGGGTTTCTTTAACTTAATTAATTAAACTTAATTATTTCAGTGTTGCAAGCGTTATAAGCTCAAACAAACTCAATGTTGTTGCAACAGGAAGTGTAAGTTAAAGATTTCTTATTTGATTTATTTTCTTGTATATCAGCAGAATTTAGTGTATAAAATGCTAGCGGTATAACCGGTGAATATCTGTAGTGCTGTACAAGTGTGGAGAAAATGAAATACGAAGATTTGGCTGCCCTTCTCGTCATCTCCCAAGTAACTCCTTGGAGCCTACAGTAACCGTACTAGCATGATACAGTAGACAGATTCATTATTCCATTTATCATTTCATTCCTCTATATTCAAAACAAAACAAAATTCAAAATAATTGAAGTTATTTTTACCATGTTATAAATAGTTACCATGACAATGAAAACGAAATCAAAAGAAAAAAAAAAATTGTCAATGTCATAAACAGTTGACACATTTATCTGTAATCAAATGAAGCGGGAGGCGTTTTATCTTTTAAAAAAATCCACCTCCATGATAGACAATTATTTAGACTGAATAATAAAATTGATTGCAAATGAACTTTTTATACCGGAATTTTTCTTTCCGTAAACATCGGAAAGTAAATAGAAAGGTTATCAACATATGACTTACGTGTGTTGAATACGTACTGCGAACATTATTGCAACGTACCTGTAAATAAAAGGAATGAACAATTAAACTTTGTACATTGCAGCGGAGAAGTTTTCCGTTTTAATAAATAAACAAAGCGAATAAAATATGTATTTACCATGAAAAAATAAATTTAAAAACTAGAGCAAAAATTTTCAAATTAAACTTGATATTTAAAAAATAAAACACCAAGCACCGGATGGAAAGTGATACCGTCGCCTATTGACACTGCGATGCCCTTTATGCCTTATAAAAAAACTAATCTAATCTGACTACACAGCCATGCACCATCCTAACATGTTTATACTTTGCACCGTTCTTAAGTTGTACTGCATAAGGATTGATATCGCACTTGTTATGTGAAGCTTAAATTTTTTTGTTCATTTAATAATCTTCATCAACTTTACATACAATACGACGAAGTACAGCGCAATATGATTTTACACTAAAATGATTTTACTACTAACCACATTTATAGCCGTTTGTATATATATTATCTTGTTGCATGTTGTCTTTTTAAATAATTTCAAATCAGTAAATATAAACAGTAAAGCAATGTCATTAAAGTCGGTTAATGTCGGAAAGTCTTACTGATGACGAGGACATTGAGAGGGAGCGCAGGGCGCTGGCGGTTCGGGGGAATATGATTGTGCGTAGGTTTGCTCGAAGTTCGAAGGAAGTGAAAATCACACTGTTTAAAGCTTACTGACAGTCGTTTTACTCGAGTAGCCTTTAGTTATACCCGCCGGACAGTGGACGCTCTGCGTGTCCAATATAATAATGCTTTCAGGATGCTATAGCGGCTGCCTCGATTCTGTAGCGCTTCAGGGATGTTTGCGGAGGCGCACACAGACGGCTTTGACGCCATTAGAAGAAAACAAGTTGCCTCCCTGCGCCAGCGTGTTTGGGGCAGTAGCAATAGCATCCTGCAGATGATATCAAATCGTCTTGACTGCCCGTTGCAACATAATTGGATTAAAATGTTAAATCTAGGTTTTGAGAGGTTTTTTTAAGATATTTTTCAATTTTAGTTTTAATTTTATTTTTATTTGATTTCATGTAATTTTATATTTTTTATGAGTTTATATTGTCTAATAAATATGTAATTGTTGTGTGATTAATGAAATATGTTGTGAATTGATTAGAATTAAAATATGTAGAATTAATTATAATGTATATGGATGACATGAATCTGAAATAAATGAATAAATAAATAAATAAATTAAGCTACAACTCAAAATATTTTAGTAAGATATAATGGGAGATTGCGTTTATCGCATCGAGAGCAAACCTGGCGGACCAAGTTCAATGGATCAATACACAATTCTATAATTAACACAGACACCCGGACTAGGTGTGTACATACATACAGCCTCATATTTGTTATATTTATATGAACCAATACAAGCTCGAATTATATGCAAAACTTTAAAAAACGTTCGGATGATGCTTAAACACCTTTGTATATGTACGAGTATCATATAATAATAATAATAAACCTGATATCGTGCTGACAGATCGATCGCAGCGTCGTGCAATACTCGTCGACATCACCATCCCGCATGACGAGAACCTCGTGAAAGCAGAGAAGGACAAGCTCAGCAAGTACCTTGACTTGGCCCACGAGGTGACCGCCATGTGGGATGTTGATTCGACGATCATTGTACCTATAGTTGTTTCAGCGAACGGTCTCATAGCGAAGAGTCTCGACCAACACCTGAAGAGACTCTCGCTAGATAGCTGGATCAAGGGTCAGATACAGAAGGCAGTACTTCTAGACACGGCACGCATTGTCCGGAGGTTCCTCTCTCTGCAGCCCTAACCACCGGTAGCTTGAGCATTGCCCCGCTGCCGGTGGCACTCTAGGTTAGGTTTCATAGTGTTTTATATTTTGTATCTGTGTTTTATTTTACTTTTATATAAATATTGTAAAAACCTAAACTATGTATTGAAATAAATAAAGAGAATAATAATAATAACCTCATCACGACACACACATTGACTCAGCCCTGCACTAAGTTTCGTAAGAACTTGTATCGCAGGTGCTAAGCATACGATATGCTATAAACTAAACAAATAAGAATACAACATCCAAGACCGGTAAGCGAAATAATGCGTCTTGCAAATAACACAAAGTCCCGCCCCCGCCGGGATTCGAACCCGGAACCTCTAGCGTAGCAGTCGGCTGTTTACACCACTGAGGTCGTCAAATCGAGGTCGAGGTATCAAATTTACTTAGAAATTGTTGCTTGCTATTGTTGTAGTTGATATTGTGTATTGAATGCTGTACGGTGCCTATAATTGGTATGTATAAGAATTTGTAATCCTATTTTTTTTTTAAGGTTTCTATTTACTGTTGGCGTGGCTAAATAAAAAAATTAAAAATTGGCAACATTCTATACCTTTAATTATGATTGTAATAATTTTTTTTTGTACATTATTCCAAAAAGAGGAAATACGGAGGTCTCTTGCCGGATTCTTCCCCGAAGATAAGCAATCAGAACAGGTGATAATTTTTGAAGAATTTTGACGAAAAAAGTAGGAGCCTACTTCTGTTGTGCCATCTTTTACAGCAAAAAATTAAAAAAAAAAACAATGTAAAAATATAAGCGTGTATGTTTTTTTCGTTCACATTTTTACACGTAAACCGCTGAACAGATTTTGAAAAACATTTGAAAAGGCTATTAAATACATCACGAAGTAAGAAAACGCCACAACAGGAATACCGTCACTGGCAAAACATAGTAATAAATTTACAACGAAAATACATTATTTAAAAACTCATTAACAACAAAGATTATCGTTGTAACCTTAACTTTAAGGAAGGATTTTGTTGTTGTTGTTGTTATTGTTGTGGGCTAACAGATAATTTTGTTGTAAGCTTACTTAACTAGTTTCTTAGTTATTACCGCTTCCAGGCGTTGTATTGTTGATAGAAACGTTCCAACTCACGAAGAAGGTTTGTCTATGGTTGCGTCTGTATAAGAGTAGATTCAATCGTTCTAGTGTGCGTAGCCTCAATGAGCAAACTCTATGCTACACACACTGAAACACATGCATGTACACGCATAAATAAAACGCATGTGTAAAACAATAATAATAACCACATCACGACAAGCAAATTGCCTCGGCCCTGCACTAGTACATAATCTTGTATTACTCTAAACAACGATATGGTATAAACTACATAGATAAGAATGCAACATCCAAGAACGGTAAGCGAAACAATGCGTCTTGCTAATAACATAAAGTTCCGCCCCGCCTGGATTCGAACGTGAAACCTCTAGCAGTCGGCTGTTTCCACCACTGCGCCACAGAGGTCGTCTAAATTAACACAGCCTTATTGGAACGTACTCCATGAAAAGGTACAACCACATTAATAGTTTCTCGACGTAATTACAATTCAGAACATAATCCCGGTCCGTCACAATGCAGAGACCCTTCTATCCCTTTAGCTATACAACACCGAATGTTAAGGGAAAGGTGTTATTAAAGGCGGAAGGGATGTTTAAATTTAAAGTATCTTTATATATTTTTAAAGCTTTGTTGTCTTATATACAAATCGAAATTAAACTTATATACTTCTTATAAATACAGATCGAGAATAGAGACAGAGAGAGATACATATATACACGGATATGTACATATATATGTACGTATATATTCATATATATTTTATCAATCTGTAGATAAAACTAACTTTTAATATTTATTTTAATAGGGTGCTAAATTTTGATTCATTTAAAAATAAAATAAACACAATAAAATGTTTTCATGGCAACACTCGTAAAAATTTCGAGGCTCACCTACAAATTTGATTAACAATGTAATGTAGCTACTAAATATATACATATATATACTGGTAATAACATCATGACTAAGTAATTTTCATGTTATAATCCCATTTGAATTCATTCTATACCTTTTTCAACACAAATTAATTCGCATTAAAAAACATTTCCAACCAAACAAGATGAGAAATTATTACTATAATTTTTTATTTAACCTGTTTTTGGATGCCCATAATGCAGGTTTATAATATTTGTTGTAATTTTTATGTTAATCGTTTTTATTATTAATTAAATAAGAAAATAAATTTTGTTGATGTTAAATCTTTTCACGTAACGCATTTTATCATACAAATAGCTAAGAACTTACTGCTGTGCTTAAGTGTGCTGAATATGATTTTAAACTCCTACCTTGCAACACTTATTTATCATCACTGAATCAATGATAAAAATTGATTTGCCAAAACATGGGAACATTATTGATGTTCGACCGATAAAATCATTGGTCCTGCATAATGTGTCATGTAAACACCTCCCATTCACAGAAAAATGAGTAGAACGATGGGTACAAACAGGTTTGCAACGAAAATGATATGCTTCAAAAAACAAAGTTTCTCAAGGCCATTATGTCACTCCACTACAAAAGTACTGTAAACCATGCTCAAATGTCATTACAATTGGTTGCATCCCGCCAAAAAAATGGATTTTGGTAGCGAAACTAACTTCTAAAATCGAAATATTCCTATCAAAATTAAAAATATATGTTCAGTGAAAATTTTTAAAAGTACTTTTAATAAAATAACAAATATAACCTTGAAAAAAATTACTTGACCACCGGTTCGGAAAATTTAAGTCGGGGAAGATACTGACAAGAAACCCCCGATTCTGTCATGTTTTTTTTAAATATGTATAAGTTCTAGCTATATCCTTCATCTTATAGAAAAAAAATGCATTGTCTTTATTGTAAGTAACTTATAGTATACTTATAGAAAGGCGGATGTCCATCATCAGCCATTTCCTTTGCTAGAAACTACGATCGAAGCTTTATTGTAGCAAAAAACTAACACAGGAGTCACATGTGTGAAGGTTACGCTTACTGAGATCGCGTGAAAATTCACACCGCTGTCACTACCGCCGAGCATCGTTTCCACAAAGTGAAACCGTTAGCGTGGAGGGCCATCGAGCGCAATTAACCGCTCATTGCCTGGACCCTTTTACGTTAAGGCTATTAAGTATCGTGTCCATTACCGCAGGGTGTAGGCAGCGGTTGTATTCAATGTCTATGATACGCTCAACGCCGGCAAGTGTCTATTATCCGTGTTAATGCATGATTACGGGCTGTGGGAAATTTTATGTGACATTCATGGAAGATTCGGAGGTGACGATTTTTCTGAATAGGTAAAATTAAAGTTGTTAAATACAATGTTTTGCAATGTCTTTTGAATAGCAAAATTTACCAATTGGTTACAAAACTGATCTACGGGGAAGAAACCTTCGTAGTATAATTTCTCTGTTCAATTTGTTTCAATCATTATGATTGTGTTACAGCGCATTTTTATGTAATAATTATTTTAATCAACCTGACAAGTAGATAAAGAGCATAAATCGGATTTCCATATTCATAACTTAAATTTATTCCGACCGTATCGAACCCTATACCTATTTTGAAACACAAATTAAATAGAAATGGCAATTAAATATCAAAAGCATAGTACAATTGCCGCACAATATTGTATAATGAGATGCAGTTAATTTAATGTCACAGATATGAAACTGCCATGTTAATTTAGTTTATCTAATTTATAGCGATATTAAATTTTAGTGCAGACTCAAATCATGACTCGAAACGCCAACAATTGTTTGATATTAAAAAGTTACACATTATTAATTAATTAATTAAATGATCCAAACAAAAAAACTTGTAGCTAACATAAAAATAGTCATTATTGCTCCTTTCCGTTTGGACACTATCCCGTTCCGTAAACACTTACCAAGTTTAAAATTTTTTAGTTAATTTACGAACGAAAATCTAGAAATTCCGACTTGAATTCTCTAATGCTCCGTTCTCGGGACCCGCCCTCTCCACGGAATAAATAAATAAATGAAAAATATTAATAAATTAAGTGAAGAGAGGACACAGTGTATTAAAATGCAGTGGGGCTGTATGAATAAAATCACTGCCATCGTATAATGCCCGTTGTTAGTATGCAAGGGTACTGGCTGAATAATGTCTCGCTTGTAGCGAGTCTCGAAGCTTTTATCTTACACCTTTGCACAAAGACTTGGTTAATATATAGTCCAGCCCCCGCCGGGATTCGAACCCGGAAATTCTAGCATAGCAGTCGGCTGTTTACACAACTGCGCCACCGAGGCCGTCAAAACAAAACATGTACATGTAAAGCATCAGATGTTAATTTAAATATATTTCCAGGTAATCCAACTGCGATGTTACAATTACGTGATTCATCTACTCGTTTGAAGTTGTCATGAATAGGGAGCGATGATTTTCGGTTTAGGCTTTAACTTGACAATACAGTTCGCTTCGTTACCAGCTACATAGCAACCGTCACCCTTACTTGCATTTATTCCTGGCGTGCTCGGATCATGAATTATAATCCAACGTACCACAGTACGGGCTGTCATTAATTTTGCAGCAAAGACGATTTACTGTAAACGCGTATATAAAGGCGTGTTTACTCTATTATTAAATTAGTTACGTATGAGGGGAAAATCTTTTAAGTGGGCTTTTTATTGAGGAACTTTTTTAAATATTTAATAAAGGGAGATCGGGTAGGGCGTTCGACCGATAGTGAGCAGATGCTTTGCCGACCTTTTAAAATTAAAAATTAAATTCAAATTGTTCTGTAGATTAAATTCTTTGCATTCCCTTTGTTTCATGCAATTAAATAAAATGTATTTAAATAAAAGCCTAAGTAGAATTAAATAATTAATTATTAAAAATATAACATATTGTAATTTGCTTTAAATAAAGGTATTCTTAGTAGCTTTAAATTGTTTGAAATTTTTAGAAAACTTAAATGTTCCAAATTGTAATAAAAACTATTGTAAATTTTTGAAAAAACAACTACGGAGGTTTCTCGCCGGCTTCTTCCCCGTAGATGGCATTCCGAAACGGTGATAGATAAAAAATTACGATTTGAAAGCAATTATTTTAAGTCTATTTAAATAAAAAAAACATTTTGAATTTGAATTTGAAAAAAGGAGTAAGACATTTGAAGGCTCCTGTCGTGTATGTCCGGGAATACTTTCGGCAACTGATTCCACAATCACTATATGTTTAGTTAAATTGATATTAACATGATATATCAAGTTTGTTCTCTCTGGCCGAATTTCAATTTTCATATAACTCTTTTAGACCTAGTTGCGTCGAATTTGTTTAATTTTATAGGGAATCTATACATTTTTTGGTATAAATGGTATCCTAGGTTTTGATCAAGGCGATAGACAATATAGATAAATTTATGATATTTAGTTAATTTGATTATTTTGCTGTCATATGAATGTAGCACACATATCAGGGGTGCACCTTTTATTATTTTTGTCTATTAATGCATATACATGTGTGCTGTATATGTGTGTTACTAATAAAAAAATTAATAGACTATCAATGTGCCAAACTTCATTCAAATCCCTTCAGTCGTTTTTGCGTGATTGAGTAGCAAACATACAGACTCTCATTCACGTTATTATTTTCGATTTTTAAAATTTTCAAGTCAAAAACATGAACGTTATTTGCAACAAAAAAAAAATAACCCCTAGCACGCAGTCGCTTTAGGGAGGAAATTCAAAATTAAATTAAATGTTAAAAAATTGCAGGCTCGCGCCGAGATTCTTGGTGCTCGGCCAAAATAGTTTGTGAAGTTAGATCTTTCAATAAAGGAAAGAAATTTTAATATCACGCCTTTACATTATCGTTTGCGTCTTTTTGACGTTGATTTATAAGAACACTGAGCGATGTTACTGGAACCCAGTGAGATTTCTCGCTAAAAACAAAGTAGGAAATTCGAATTCAATTTTGTACCTACTTCCTAAAGGTTAGTAAGGTTGCCACTACTAATAGTTTGGTTTTAAAGGTATATTAAAAATATCCAAAAATATACACAGACGTACAAAATATAGAGGACGTGGTAGCTCACTTTGTTATTTGCCTTGGATAACCGACCGACCCGAACCGACAGGCCGAGGGTTCGATTCTCGGGTTGCTGTAAGTTGTGGCTACCATGTTTCTCAATGAGCCCGGATAGTGGCGACAGATTCGCAACCAGTCACACTGGGACTCAACATAAACATGCGAAAAGCGGTGTGTAGCAAGCACCTCTGCCAACCCCTCTAGAGGGACTAGGGCGTGAGTTTATGTATGTTTTTTTATGTAGGTACAAAATCTTAAAATTTGGGAATGCTTGAAAGTTATATCTAATCAGATTAGATATATAGCTATGATTTTATATATATAACTAAATTGCGTTTTGTTGTAAATAAAAGATTATTTATTTTAATTTTTAATAAAGAAAATAAAAAATTAACCTAAACTGTAACTAAAAGAAACAATATTACCAGCTTTTAAAATTCTGATGCTTGTATTTATAAATCATAATAAAAAAATGCATGAAAATAAATATATTCTAGTTTTGCATTTGATATACTTAATCATTTATTGTCGGATGCGTCAAGTGCATACCAAACCTACATAAAGGAAATAAGATTTAATTTGTTTATGTATAAATATGTATACGTACAAACACAAAAAGAAAATCATTAAAAAAATTCAAAAACTAAATACCAACAGACACATGCAATTAAATTTTACAAAACAGTAAAACGAATTCAAGAATAAAAGCAAATTACTTAAAGTCACAAAGTTTAAAAGAAAATGGCGGATTGCTATCCTTAACTTTTACTGCGTGTCTTTTTAAAACTTAAACTACGGGGCCCAGTCGGTGGTGCTCTCAGCCACAACTTGACACTTGCTGCTGAAGAAAATATCCCGAATATAAAACTTTAAGACCAAAGATACGGGACTTCTAAACATCTTTGGTTAAACTCTAAAAATACTTAAAAAGTAAAGCAAACTTAGCGAAAATAATAATAACCACAATACGACACACACATTGACTCAGCCCTGCACTAAGATATAGTCTTGTATCGCAGGCACTAAGCAACGATATGGTATACACTACATAGAGAAGAATACAATATCCAAGACCGGTAAGCGAAACAACGCGCCTTTCAAGTAACATTAAGTTCCGTACCCGCTGGGATTCCAACCAGGAACCTCTAGCGTAGCAGTCGTTTATACCACTGTATCACAGAGCTCGTCAAAATGAAATGTATTTAAGGCGAAATATATATCGGTTTGACCTAGTCTACCCTATAAATTGTTGTATTATTTTACTTTTGTTTATAAGTGTATAAATTAGATATTGCGTATTAGCTTTTGGTCACAACTAGAGTATAAATGCAGAAGTTATTAGAAACATGGTTTTAACTCAAAGTAACATGTCGCAGCTAATTATTCAGTGCCTACGAGCACTTCTACACTGGAATATCAATTTCGTTGCAAATCACGCATCCACTTTATCACTCAAGAACCGTTTTCTCTATTCCCCATCAGATGGCTTTAATTTGATTTTTACATCAATAATAACATAATAATAATCACATCACGACACACACATTGACTCAGCCCTGCAGTAAGTATCGTAAGAACTTGTGACACAGGAACTAAGCAACGTTAAGCTATATACTACATAGATAAGAACAAATCCAAGACCGGTAAGCGAAACAATGCGTCTTGCGAATAAC
This sequence comes from Choreutis nemorana, assembly GCA_949316135.1. NCBI lineage: Eukaryota > Metazoa > Arthropoda > Insecta > Lepidoptera > Choreutidae > Choreutis > Choreutis nemorana. The sequence goes on along the minus strand of OX438615.1, from coordinate 927,924 downwards.
ACAAAGTTCCGCCCCCGCCGGGATTCGAACCCGGAGCCTCTAGCGTAGCAGTCGGCTGTTTACACCACTGCACCACCGAGGTCGTCGAGAAAGAGAAGAGTTTTCAAAGATTTTTTCTTACAGATCTTTAGACACACTTAAGTCTTATGTTAACTGTAAAATAATGGATCAAAGGTAAGATTAGACACAAAACTCCAAAAACCATCAACAGACCTACAATGGATTCTAGTGGAATCTTGAACTAGTTGTTAATTTCTTTACCGGAACGTAAATATTATTCAAATTCAACTCCCCGTCATTTGATGTAAATTTTAAATAAGCGGAGACGGCGTCATTTTGCAACTCAATTTATATAATCCGCTTAAACACATACGCTTTGTGTTAAGCTAACAGGAGTCGAGCGTGCTTGCCAGGCCAGCATTTGCTTACTAGCTTCTTTATTCAAGCTGTGCATGACTCGACAACTTTGAAAGTAGAACATGCACTTATTTGCACGAATGTAGTGAAACAATTTCGCTAGCGCTTTTGGCATAATTATTTTTGCATATCTCTTTAAATACGAGTACATAGAAGATAGCATTCCCAAAACGTGTAAAAATTACGAACTGAAACTATATTTAAAAATGACTTTGACTTTACTAAATTGAAAAATAAAATATTAATTTTAATAAGAAGCGAACAAAACGCAAAGTTTAACCTCTTAAAAGATTTTTAAATAAACGTCCGCATGTACGTCGCACAGTTCAAATGTGTATATAAATACCTTTAATTTTAACTAGACTAAATTACTTTTTTTTTCAAAATACGTTGAAATATTTAAATGGAATGTAAACATACATAAATGATTGTTCAATTTAAAAAAAAACTTACAATTTGCTTATTTATTCATTAAAAAATGTATATTTATGAGAGGAAGGCACAGACACACCGCATTTCACATGTTTATGTTCAGTCCCAGTGTGACAGGTTGCGAATCTGTCAACACAAGTGCACATTGGAGAACAGGCAGCTACAACTTAGGGCAACCCGAGACTCGAAAACTTGCCCTATCGGGTCGGGTCGATCGTTTAACCAAGGCACGTTACAAACTGAGCTGCCTATGCGTCCTATATAATTTTGAAACATTTATGCGTACTACTAATCCATTATTCAGAAAACAGCTCAAAATACCAACGGAACCCATATAGCTCGTATCGTAAATAAAATAAATAACAGGGATCCTTAGGCATTGATGTGTCAATAAGATGAATGTTCGAGCCAGGGTTCCTTATAACCAGCGTCATTGGTACAACCTTTTTTAAGGAAAATTTATACACTTTTGTACAGAATTCTGAAGGGAAATTCCCTTTCACAAACGCTTTTGTATGGAAAATTGTTATGTCAATACTTAATAGGGAATGATTCGGGGTATCGGGGTGTAGTATCGGGGTGTAGTATCGGGGCGTAGTATTTAATAGATTTTTTATTGAATTTAGAGAAGACAGACAGTCTAACGATGTGGTTTCTTCTGATAAGGGAGTAAGGTTGCCGCATCTCAAGGTGTTTAGGACTGATCATACTTTAGTTTTGAGTCATTTAAGAGGTATATTTATATTTTTATTATATAGTATTTTTCAATGACATTTGAATTAATTGCAATGATTTTTCCACACGATTATTTTTTGTGAATATTAAAAAAAATACGCGAGTTTTGACAGCTATAGGTATACCATTTGAAATAATAACGAAATTCACATAAATCCCTTCAAAATATTTATGTAAGATTCTAATTCTCCTGAATGTCAAAGCTAAAGTTAATAATATTACAAAAATAGAAATGACGAAAGATCAACATTTTTTTGTGTTGTATTAATGTAAGTAAGGACAGACGGCGCGTCCGCGAGTCGTGCGGGTCACGGACGAGTTCGTAAATAAAGAGGGAAAAATCTAAATTTAATGAAACCAAGGGGCTTTCCCCCCCCTCACTTGCAACACGGGTGAGTAAAGAATACAACATAAACAACCAGTACCATATGTTCACGATTTGATTTCTGTTTACCGAAAACTCACTTCACAAAAGTTGATTCTTTTTCGAGTTCTGTTTTCCGAGTTCCGAGATATCGAAAGTTACTAATTGTAAAAAGTTTGCATTTGTTTTTCGTTTTGGAGAGGTTTGTTTTGTTCGTTATTTATTTGTGTTTTTTTTTTGACGACATCGGGTTGCTGTAATATTTTTTTAGGTCATTGATTTAACGACTTGTTTGGCAAACAAGCGTAAAGTTAGAAGCGATGGACATACAACCTTTTACTTAGTTTAAATTTGGCGTCTCATAATGTGGAATATAGAGATATATTACTATACTTATTATTTTTACTACTTTATATTCTTTGATATGAGCAATCCGTATATTGTAACAAAGTGATAATAAAACTTTGAATATGTTTCAATTCAAAAATAAAAAATAACGCGTGCACTTAACCATCTCGTAAAGTTCGTCATTGGTACTTAGAACCAAATTAAAAGATAAATCTGAACACTAAAATCAAGTGTTTTCATTTCAAAAATCAAAGACAAATACACTTATAGTTTATAGTTTCAAAAAAAACAAAAATACTGATCAAAACACTTAGGTATAATGAATTTACATGGAAAAATTTCTCGAACAACGCTTTGGGTAGTTTAATCGTGAAAAGTTTGTCACCTCACAATGATGTGGTGACATTTAATCGAGTAAACATAGTAAGGGTTAGAAATCTGAGCGGTGGCTGTAATGAAACGCCCTGAACAAATACAACTCGCTGCTGTCATGAATAAATGACATACAGACGTTTATTATCTCGTAATAAACCTACGGATGGACGGACGTAATTACTGTATAGCTATATTTAGCCATACATTAAAGAAAGTATAAAGTATAATTAAGTACATAAATAAAAAGGGCATAAGCCGGTAACATGAGGTTACGGGTCTTATTTAAAGTAAGCAGTAAGAACTTTATATAACAATTGTACCTTAGGTATAAGATGAAACCATAAAAACCAAGTGACATGTACATGACATTTGTATGAAATCAAGTGTCAGTCACATATGACAGTAACAGAAAATTGTATTTACATCTTTTCGACTTTACATATTTTTAATGAATCTTTTTGGAAATTAAAAAACATACCATAAACTCACGCCGTAATTTTTCCCTCGAGAGGGGTAGACGGAGGTGTTGCAACACCGCATTTCGCAAGTTAATGTTGAGTCCAAGTGTGACAGGTTGCGAATCTGTCGCCACTTTCCGGGTACAATGAGGAACATGGCAGCTGAAAAGAACGGCAACCCGAGCCTCGAACCCTCGGCCTGTCCGGTCGGATCGGTCGGTTAACTGAGGCTTGAACAAACTGAGCTACCACTGCCACCTCACACTGTTAAATAGGTTTTTGCCAAGACTTTATTTACCGTTAAAACTGTCATCTTTAAGTTATTCAAGAGTACAAACAGTTACCGTCAAATAACTTACATGTAAGAATAAGTTCCCATCTCCGAACGTTCAGATACTGATGTTGATTAACAAAGTTACTCGTATCACACATTCAGAACGTCGCTGGGGTTTTTAGGGAACCCTAAACGGCGAAAGGGTTCCGCTAAATTTGAATTGTTCATTGATAGCTTATGCGGTTCTGAAAATTAATCTAATTGTAATTTTCGTTGTCTTGTGCGTTTATTAATTGTTTTTGATTAATATTTGACGGGTACGGTGGCGCAGTGGTGTAAACAGTCGACTGATACGCTAGAGGTTCTGGGTTCGAATCCCGGCGGGGGTGCAACTTTGTGTTATTTTCAAGACGCATTGTTTCGCTTACCGGTTTTGGATGGTGTATTCTTTTCTGTGTAGCTTATACACTGTGTACCATATCGTTGCTTAGATTATATCTTAGTGCACGGCTGAGTCAATGTGTGTGTCGTGATGTGGTTATTTTTAATAATAAATGAGGATTGCACCTTTTTGAATTTTTCTCATTTTAATGATTGTTTAACTTAAATGTTAAGCATACGACCCGCGTTTCAGTGAACACACAGTTGCTTTGCAGCGTTTTATACGTCACACGAGCGTTGCTTAGTCATTTGCTCTAAAAAATTGTTAGTTATCTTTCTGATACCACTTGTTGGATTTCTCAAAACATTATTGTCATCTTAGTAGTATATTATTCAGCAAATAAAATACTTAAATCCGATCATTTATTTGCTAGAAACTAGCACTCATTATTTTTATCTACGGCCCGACGACACAGGTCGACGGTTCGAGCCTCGGATTGCCGTACGTTGTAGCTGGCATGTTCCTCATTGTGCCGGATAGTGGCGACAGATTCGCACCTTGTCACACTGGGACTTACATAACCATGCGAAATGCGGTGATTTACACCTCTGCCAACCTCTCGAGGGATTACGGCGTGAGTTTATGTATATGTATCGGATATTATGTGTTTGTTGATTTAGAAGAGCGTTGCTTAAAATAAAATTAAATTTAAATTTAAATCTCTCGATCCGTAGCCAGCACTATTAAGTGATCACTCAAAACGAGTTGTGCTTGAAACTGTGGATATTTCCCAGCGCCCCGGATCGGAGGTGGAACATTTTAGGGGGCGACCATTTTAAAAATTGACCTATTTACGATGTGAAAATGGGAGAGGCGATTATGAATTTTTCATTCCCTCCCTCCGGATGGAGGTCGGGAAATGTAGACATTGAGTGCCCTGTGTCAATTATTAAGTTTTAAAAATAAGTTATACATACAATTAATTTAAAAAGTTATTCTTTAAACATTAAATTGAATAATGATCAGGCGTGGAAAACGTGGTTTATAAAACCACATTAAATCACTCATTGACTCAGCCCTGCAGTTAGAAAAATATTGTATCGAAGCTGCTAACTAACGACATGATATATACAATAAATAAGAATAACATCAGAGACCGTTAAGCGAAACAATGCGTCTTGGAATTAACAAAAAGTTCCGAACTCGCCTGGAATCGAACGCGGAACCTCTAGAGGTTTGCCACAAGGACTTGACGCTTGAACTGTTGCGAGCGTCCATAGCCTTACTGCGAACTGTCAAGCGGGTCTTACCCTAGTTTGACTAAAGAAGTTATTACAACACAAAAGCTACCTATAAAAGAAATTGACATGCGTATATCGTATCGTACTGATATCTAATTTACTTGGAAAATTGAAAGCGATCTCAGGCAGAACGTGTTTAATAAAACATGAAGACGTGAATCCGTCAACCGCCCCTCCCGCTTCCTCCCTCAGCCTTCTGGGGGGGGGGGCATAGAAGTCAAGACGTCACACACTCCATGCCCCTATGAGCGATTGGAGATGTGAAATTAGTTGGGCAATTTGAATATGAAATTTTAATTATTACTTAATAAAATAATTAAGTTACTTTATGTTGTGTATTTTATTTCAAAGATCAACGTTAAATTGTTTACGAACGATAATTGGGATACTACGAGTATCTTAGTTAGCCTAGATTGGTAAAAAAGAGAAATTTTTAAATCATATTTAATTAAATCAACAAAAGATTAAAAATCCAAAAGAAACATCTCGTGAAAAACATTTTTTTTTCAGTCAGAAAAACATATTGTGAAGCTTGAAAAATACGATACAGAATGTTTAGATTGAATTAAATTAATTTGAAAATGGTAAACGCTTGGGAAAGTATTTCGATTGAGAAGATAATTAAAAGCAATTAAAGACGATCTACTTGCTATTATTTTGTGTTTTTTTTTTAAATCGAGCAATACAAAAAAAAATGTTTTATTTTTATCCAGTGAGAGCCAGTGTAATTACCGGCACGTGAGGTATAACATTGCCTACATAGGCAACGCACACGCAGTGCTCTTGGCGTTCCACGATATCAGGGGCATTATCGTGTCAATAGGCGGGCGGTAATTATTTATTTAGACATGCCAACAGTAAATATATTAAGAAATTCTTTAAAATAACGTCGCGGGTAAACAAATTCGTATATATCCACAATTATAGGTATTACTGTCCAATTATCCATTGGATATACCACTTTCTTGTTCACCAATGACGTTGTATTCAAATCATTGTGAAACACAAGTGGTTTTTGGCTGAAGGTTTCCATGAGTGTTTGCTGGTTTTAAAAAAAGGTAACACACAATTAGGTAGAATATTTTTTACGCGGACCAGGTCGACGGCGAAAATTATACAGCAACTTAAATATCTGTAATTTTGTGTAATTTTTGAGTTTGTTCAAGCCCTGGATAACCGACTGACCCGACCCGACAGGTCGAGGGCTCGAGTCTCGGGTTGCCGTACGTTGTAGCAACCATGTTTCTCAATGTGCCCGGATAGTGGCGACATTTTCGCAACCTGTCACACTGGGACTAAACATAAACATGCGTAAAGCGGTGTATAGCAAGCACCTCTGCCAACCCCTCTCGATGAACTACGGCGTGATTATATGTATGTATGCATTTATGCGCTATTTTGTGCAAAAAAATTAAAGCTGGTATTGTTAACATTTATATTTGACAATGTATTAATAGAATGTTCATTAATTAATACATTATTGAACGAATATGACAAGTCATTTATGAATTTATTCAATTTCTTTTCACAAATTAACTCCTAGAAAATTCGATCAAAATAGTTTCATTTTGTATATACATATTTTATCCCAAGCGCACGAGTACAAAATAAAGTTGCATTTTATTGAATAGTAGTATTAAATCCCACCTCCAACTTCAGACGTGGTCGTTAAATATTCAGAATTAAAATTCAACTTTTTTCTAAGTTCTAAAGAATTCAAGATACCGAATAACCCGAGACTACGCTAAATAAATTATTCAAATGGATTTTTTTTTTTGCCGCTCAGACTAACTACTGCACTAGGCACAATAAACGTTAAATTACTAGCTTTTTCCTACAACTTTACCCATGTCTATGCCCACCCTGGAATCTTATGTCAATAGCGTTGTTGACAAAATTATTAAAATAAGATAAATAGTTTTAAAGATCAGAAAATACATCTTCACAATTTTAAAACATATTTGTTCCAAAATGTATAAAATAATCGGTAGAAAACAAGCGTAGATAGAAAATCTACGTGCGAGATCGACCGTGTTGGCACCACCCTCCTTTCTATTTACAACGTGAAGCAGAGAGTTATTACCAGAACTAGGGGTAAATCATCTTTACCTCTACATGGGCAAAGCATTGACGGTGTACTTGCCGTTCCAGACATCAACGGCATCATCGATTCAATAGGCGGTATCACTTTCCATTAAAATTATAAAACAACTACTATGATGTTATAAAACAACTCTCCGTCAGATATTAAGCTCTGGTTAAAGCTTGAAACACGATCAACGTCACGCCATGCTAAAAAATTCGACGTCTTTTCAAAAAAAGCTTTACTTCTCTGTAATATATCAAGCAGGTCCTGGAAAATAAATTGTTATGATAAATGTGGAGGAGCGTATAGCTGCATTCTCTTAAATAAAAACTTGCTTTATTCAAATCGTCGTCGCTTTTAAAAGATTCAACAAATTAATTTATAGCAGTTTAAAGTTGTGCTGGAATAGTTTCTGTTTCAAACTTTATTTGCTTGTAGCTGATTTGTAATTGCCGAGTTTATATTATAAATAAAAGAAATTTTGCCATATTGATATAATAATAACCACGACACGCTCACATTGACTCAGCCCTGCACTAAGATATACACATCTTGTATTGCAAGAACTAAGCAACGATATGGTATTAACTACATAGATAAGAATACTGCATCGAAGACCGGTAAACGAAACAATGCGTCTTGCAAATAACACAAAGTTCCTCCCCTCGGGATTCGAACTCGGAACCTCTAGCGTAGCAGTCGGCTGTTTACACCACTACGCCACTGAGGCCCAGGTTTTAATAAAACTAAGTCAGTTTACAACATTTATAACTCGAGAACGGCTGGACCAATTGCTATGTCTTAGATTTGTATTTGCCTCAAATAATCTACTATTGAAACATCGAAAAAGTTCATGAAAAATAATCAAGGCGTGCAAAACCGCGAAGAGACAGCTAGTGTTACAATAAAATTGAACTAAATACGAAAAGTAAATGATGAGGCATAATGACCGACACACGATTCTTTTATATTATTATTTAAGTTTCGCATATTTCGTGTTACACTTTTTGTGTGAATACAAATGCAAAAATGACAAGCAACTAAAAGGCGAATTTGGTTATACGTTTTTATTATTCGTGTGTGTGTGTGTATCTATTCACGTGTGCGCGTGGGTGAGTATGTATTCGTGTGTGTGTGTCTATAGTATGTCTAGTATTCTTAGCAATCTTTTTATGATAAATACATAGATAAATATCGAACTAGCAAACACGATTACTTTACAGCTACATTTGTAGTGATCTAATCATAAATAGGGGGCTAGTCGTTATCGATGTTTACATTTTAAACCCTAATGAAACTAAATCGTAGTGTTGTCAGTTAGTAATATAACATTCCTAGCATCGCAATATCTCACTACAATATCGTACAATACCATTATTGTGATCCGCAAACTACTCGAACATTCCATTAACATTACTCACAAATAGCTCCGTTTTATACACACTAGATGGCGCTCTGTGAATTTCGTGTATACAAAAAAAAAACACTTTGTTAAATGGGAATAAAACTTTTACTTTAATTGGGCTACTACAACATTTTGTTAACTTTAAATTGGCCTTATCGCTTAAAAATATATTTTTTATTTACGAGAAAACTATTCGTAAAATCAACATTGAAAAATGTAATTTCCGAAACTACTCCAATTCCTTGGATCCTTCTACAATCACGAAACGAATTTAAAAAATGTAGAACAAAATAAAAATCTTCAAGAAAATAAAAGAAAAAAACTACAAGACAGAAAACAGAATAATAACGTAGGAATTTCCCTACTACGGTTACTACGCCACCGCCTAACGATGACTACGGTTCACATTACTACGAGACTACGGAACTCGACACTTTAAAATGATGTTGTTTCTTAGTTCTCTGAAACAGTAAATACATTTTATTTTTAAAATTCAACCAAACGGAATCTCTCATAACAAGGAAGCTATTGTATATTTAAATTATATTTCATTCAATTTATATACGTTTTACTTGTTTTGTTAGTTTAGTGAGAAGCTATTTCTTTAAAAATATTTATTTTTTTGTTTCATTCAAACTAAGTTCTTACAATTTTTTAACAATGGAAGTTTTGAGAGCAGAATGCAATCGTTTCAGAAATAAGCCCTCTACTTTAAAATATTATTTGCTAAAGCAAGAATCGCTTAAGTGCTGTGTATGCGTGTAAGTGTGTTTATATGTGTGTGTGTATTAATGATAAAAATTCGTATTTAATTTAATCAAATTCATCATATAGAATCATAGCAGTAATAGTTCTGAGTTAAGTTTCCAGTGTTGTTAATTTTAATGTTTTTTTACCTTTAAATAGTCATACTACAGAATTGACATTTATAAGTTTTATGAAATAGTGGAAACTTTGTTGATTAATATATTTATTATAGTAATATTATTTGTAAGTTTTAAAAATTGATTCCAAAATATTTGTAAAAAAAGAAATTGTTTCTGCAAGTCATCAGCTTTAAGTTAAAGACGCAACGAACGTGTGATATCATTGTTGTTCCCGACGACACGTATCAGCTATATCATTCATTCAACTTTCTTAAATGATTAATCCGTCCAGACTTATTCGTATGTAAAAAGTGTAACTTATTAAAATAAAAAATTAACAATCGAGCAAAATAATTCATCGCATACAGTTATTATAAATGTCAAAAGAACAGCTGTTAGCAAAATTACGCGCTCTCTATACTTGTACTCCAAAACTCACGTCAAATTTCTTAACCTATTTCAGACACAATACATTTTATTTAAACGTGACCCCAATGAAAGGAGCTCTTTACGGAAAATCATAGAACGAGGCATTTCAGGCAATCAGCGTTCTTCCCTTTTCATTTCACTTATATTTTGTATTGAAACAAAAGGCCCTGGAAACGAGGTCAAGAGGGAAACGGCGTGACTTACCGCTAGTTCCAGATGAATCGGTACACCGTAATGCTACGTTGCTTTATTTAAAGTGTTCCGTTTTATGCACATTAATAATAACAATCGCATCACGACACACACATTGACCTAGCCCCGCACTAAGACATAATATTGTAAGCAATGATATTTTATAAACTATATAGGAAAGGATTCAAAACCTAAACGATGCCTCTTAAAAATAAAACAAAGTTCCGCCCCCTCCGGAATTTAAACCCAGTCAGCTGTTTACACCGCCGAGGTTTTTGAAAAGAAGTATCAATGTTTTTTTATTATTCTCTCTTTAGGTTAATCAGTAAAAATATATTTAATCTATAGCCTTGTCTTTATTAACCTACAATCATAGTCTTTAAGAATATTTTAAAAGGGTTTATGATTTGAGTGATGAAGAGTCAACCCTTTATTTGAATTGAGTAAATTTTATTAATTGAATTTACACTCCACTTTTGTTCTAAGTGCAGTTTTATTCAGCGCTTTTGACTTCTTGATTTGATTAAAGCCTTTTATAACAATTTTTAGACGCAGTATTTTGTTAGAATTTCACAAGAACTACAATTGTTACGCGTATTAGTGTTAATATTACCAGATGACACAGCAACAAATGCTTTAGTCGTCTGTATTTGATGTATGCATAGGTATTATATCCACCTTACAGTATTGTTTAGATTATAAGTACTTAAATTGTTGAGGTTTCTTTTCAAATAAATGTTTTCGGATAAAACTAATATTTAATTTTTAGATTGTCTACAACAACGCACAGCTCAAACAGATTTTTGTATATTTTGTATAATTCAACCCCTGAGCGAGAGAGAAATGGTTGAAACTTCGAATAGATTGCTTAAGTAAAGCCACGGTGAGTCGTCCAGTAAACATCATTCCAAAATCTATCTGTTTTTAACACCAACACTATCGCATAAAATATGTAACCTCAAAAACTTAAGACAAAGATTTCACGAACAAAAAACCTTTTCAGTGTCGTGAATGAAAAATGTTGCGTTGTTATATTTTAAGATTCTATTAAAAGTTAAAAAAATTTAAAGAACGGCGCATTTTGTGTCGTTGGATAAAATACCATGAAACGTTATACTGGTTGGTTGTTTTTGCTATTGCCTTTTGGTTAACCATGAGTTTTAACAAACACAATACGTACACAAATGGTTGTTTCTCTGTCCAAAGTTCGACGCACGAGCAACTTCCCAACAAACACTTTTTACATTATTGTCCCCATTCTGATGGATCCCACATGAAACTTGTTTGTTCATTGCATTTTCCTTACCATGTTACCGAAGTTACTTCGCAAGAAAAATGATAACATCACTCAAATGTTATGTTATTCATGCTATGCTTACTTTTCACTTCAAGAACTTTTTGTTGCTTTATTTTAGATCCTAGATACGTAAGAATTACGAGTAGCAAGATCCATGAATATCTCATACAATATTTTACCAATTTAGGATTGATTTAAAATCCTTTTTAGGAGACATTAAACTCTTATAAAACCTGAAAAATGTTAGGTTCCGTAATACTTAAACGTATTCAGTCGTATTTACTGTTAGTGCCGTCAACGTATTTGTATAATCGATCCCCACCTGTGAGAATCTTTCCTGTGCATCCAATATCTCGATGAACAACGAAAGCTTGTGGTCCATGATGGGGAACCCGTTCCTGGGCTGCGCCAGGAGGTGCATGACCGCCTCGCGTACAGCGGCTGGCGTGCTCGGGGTGGCGGGCGTGCCCAGAGACGGCAACCCACCCATCAGCCCAGACAGCCCATGGAACGTCGCCGACGGCTTGGGGGCGCTCTGCCCCCCGCCGCCTGGCAACGATAGTCTCCGCGACGTCGACGGCGGCACTGCACCATAACCGTTCGTCATAATCGCGGGCCTTTGCAACTGATAATCACTTCTCGAGGACGGCATATTGTACGTGGCACGTGGTAGCGTGGACAACGCGGCAGGCGCGGGCCTGGGCCGGCGAGGGACCGGCTGCAGCAGCGGTGCCGCGGGCCAGTCCGCTTCCGCTGAGCCCAGCGAGTGCGGCCGCCGCGCCAGCTGGCCCAGCGCGCGGCCCGAGCCCAGCGCCACAGAGTGTGGCCGCCGCGGCGGGGGCCGCCGAATCGTATGCACATCTGTTTGTATCGGGGCCGGCGGCGTGTAGGGAGTAAAGCCACCGAACTCGTCCGCCAGCGGTGACGGGCCGGGGCGCTTGGGTTCAGGCGCGGGCGGCGGCGGGTCGTCCCAGCGCGCGGTGGCCAGGCTGAGCGTGTCAGGCTTGCGGGGCGGCGCCGGCCGAGGCCTGGCCGCCCCCTCGGTCATGGCAGCGGCGGCAGGCACGGTGTCACATGCCGCCGCGACCGCCTCGCGCGCCGCTCGCCGCTCGACTGACGGACGGCCCGCTGCAACGCCGCTCGCTCTGCACCGACGCAGTTTGCGTGTTTTCCTCGCCGCGTGTTTTTTCGGCAAACTTTTCTCCTCTCCCGTTAAAGTTGAAAGATTAAATTTCAATAAACATTCTACAGCTTTCCGGTTCGCTCCTCCGGGATTCTTATTGCTTAATTTCCATTTTGTTTAGAACTGTTAGCATCTGCGGGGTTAATTAAAATGAGTTTCGACTCTCTTAATAGTTGAATGGAAACAAACTCATTTGCGAAATGTTTCGGATTAAATTGAGATATCTTATTAAAGATTCGGTTGCTAGAGGCGTTGCGTGTTAATTTGCAAACTTTGTTTTCTCTCACGTAGCGATAAAACTAAATCCAACTCATTTTCTTGATATTCTCGTCGTTTCAAATTACGAAATCTATTTAGTCTCAAAACTTTGCAGATCTATTCTTTACATATATATATTTTCAAATTCATCCCCCAACCGTTTCACACGGGGGATAAAACAAGCTTAGCGGTCAGTAAAACCACAAGTTATAAGTGTTTTAAAGGTATAGCCGGCGCAGTACAGGATGAGTCATAAATCACTCTAGCCTGCTAAGTCTACAGTGGGAGTGCATCTAAGTGCATCCTCGCTGCACAGTCTTTTATTCACTGCTATCACTTAAAATTTCTATTTATATACAGACAGCCGAGCAACGCTATGAAAGCATCACAGTTGAAATGAGCATGATTATAAAATGTAGGCTTTTTGCCTTCGCGCATTATTTTTTGCGTTTTCGTAGTTTTTGTGGTTTGGAATTTAATCAGAAAATTTTCAGATTAATTTCGTTACGAAATCAAATAAAGGATTTGTTTTAAATTAAATAAAGGATTTGTTTTACGTAAAAAAAAGTGGAACTTCTAAATTTAAAAGGTATTCACGCTCTCGCTATAATTCAATTTTGCAAATTATATTTTTAATAGAAATAAAAACTTAAAACGCATACAATAAACCATAAATATACATCACAATATAAGATAAAATAGGTGGAGAAGTGGCTTGTTAGCTTAATTTGTAAATATGTATGAGGAATTGATCGTACAATAAATAAATAGTAGTGTATAGTGCCGGCAACACTTGTAATAACGTCCGAGTGCACTCGCAATCAAACTTACTTATAACGATGCAGTTATACTACTGTACTATACAATCGTTTCAAAAGATCTTGAAATTTTTTTAACCAACGAAAAAACATAAAGCTGTTGAGGTTCTCATGTCGATCCTTTTGGTTTTTTTTCGTAATCTGGATGTATGGCCACGCATAACTTTTTTTTAGTTATAACTTTTTAAAGGGTTATCCGATTTCGATAATTTCTTGTAAATTATATAATTGTGGATTACAGATTAAAGTCAAAGTACAGTGTCCTGGTCTACCTAACAGTCCATTTTAAACTTTAGTAAAAGAGTGATAAAAATTCGATGAGTATTTTGAAAATTACCCGTTATATTCAAGCTCTATTTTTTTTTTTTTTGGTACAGACATAACAAATTAAATTTCTTTCACACGATATCCTCAAGTTTTTACCAAGTACTAGTAATAAAACTGCACATTTCGTCATACTGTCTATAATTTCAAAAGTGTTAATTAAAAAAATCAAGCTATAACTATCTCCAGTAAGTAGACCGGACCCTTAGCAGAAGTAAAGCAGCGTTCAAGAGGTTTATTTTAGTTTCATTGCCGGCGCGTGTTTCGACTTTTAAGCTAAAATTTTGATTACATCTAAAAATACCAATACAAGGTAATTGTTTATGAAAATACATCAACATTTATTGTATCATAAAATCTATACTTGTAACTGCATTTTTAAGATCAATAAAAAGTAATAACTATAAAAGTGTTTAAAGGATTTTTTTTGTTTATTATTTACGTGTTATAAAAAGATTTGTAGACAATTTTAGGATGATATTTTGTAGATACTGTTCTATGTAAAATTAATAGCCACATCACGAAACACACATTGACTTAACCCTGCACTAAGTATCGTCAGAACTTGTATCGCAGGTGCTAAGCAACGATATGGTATATATACTACATAGATAAGAATACAAAATCCAAGACCGGAAATGCGCCCTTATTATATTTTTATAATGCAAAGTAGTGCATAACATCGATTAGCAAAAGCCACTGACGCTTGTAACGCCATTTGCGTTACGTGTTCATTACTGAATGTTAAGCTTTGAAAGCCTTCAAGATGTTTTACTGCCTTACTTTCTAGAAAAGTTTGGAATTATTTTCGACTGAAGAACTTTTTGATTGTCCAATTTTTATTGATATCTTTAAAGTGCTATTTTAACTTTACAGTAAGATATTACAATTCATAAAAAAAAGGTACGTTATAAGAATATTACTTTCCACTACCTAAATATATATTAAAGGGATTTCCCTTTAAAGTAGAAAAGGCATATTTATAAAAGAAACATCAATGGTTGGATCCTTGAGAGAAAGGGATTTTTCTTATACGGAACCTTTTTGGGGGTTTTTCAGGAGCAATTTTCATATTGGGCTATTAATCAGGGCCTCGAGAAGGGCAACACTGCTTGTTTAGGGCGGGGGAAAAGTCGATAGTTGTGTTTGTCGATACTTATTCGATGAAAAGTTTGGATTTTTCGAAGTTTTTCGGGGAAATTTGCACAGGACAGGGCAAACTTTACGATATTCAATGGAGTTAGAGATTTTCTTTCGGAAAACAATTGAAACATTTGTTGTTGTATTTGAATATGATTAAATAACTTATTTTGATTGATTGATTGATTGATGAAACAAAAAATTACTTATTTAAATAATTATTACCGTACTTCTACAATTAATTGACAGTCAAAACAAGATCATTTGTTCAAGCCAGAATTAAATCGGGATAAATAACTGATTTAATGTTTTCATCGCATAAATAACTCAAAGGCTAAAGCTAATGAAATATTACAATTTAGCTGCAAGGAAAATGTTTTCTTATCTACCTTATCTTACCTAAGGTTTTTAATATTAATAACCACATCACGACACACACATTGACTCAGCCCTGCAGTAAGTATCGTGAGTGCTTGTATTGCAGGTGCTAAACAACGACATAAATCAATTAATTATTATTTAATCAATTGGATATTAATGCCTTTAGTACTGGAAGCTTCTCTTTTGACTGTTTCCCGTGCTTAAAACTTGCAAACATGGAACAAATTGTAAAACAGCCTCAGCAATAGTCACATTTAATATCCTATCCTTACAAGCGAGTAGATTAAACGTTAATTAAATCTAAAACCCAAATGTTACCCGCGTTAATCTGCGAACACACAACACACATTGAAATACACAACACACACTGGAATACCGGGAACACGCGTATAATGTATTAGTTTAATGGAAGGGTTGAAAGATAAATCGCATCGATACATGTTAACAATCAATCAGCATGTCACAAGCCTAGAGCGAAATTACTTCGCGCCGTATAACAAACACACACACTAAATAATTTGCGAAGAGCCAGTATAATTAATTATAGTTATAGTGTGCGAGAGCTTTTTTCGATCAGTAAAAGCCTTTTATTGCTTTTTTTAAAATTGTTAATTGATATTAATTACAGCACAATACACGACATTATAAAATAAGACGAATTTAATAAAAAAAAGGCCATTTACGAATAAACATTTTATAGATCTTATTGACAGATATAAATAAAAACATAACATAATTTCCTATTATTGTATATGGTTTGATCGTTCAAATGCATGTTAATTTTTTAATCGACTGCGGCGATGTCAAAAAGAGGTTAAAAGTAAGTAAGCCAGTGTTGATGGTGTGAGAGAAGTTGAGTGGTGAGGGAAGTGTTGTTTGTTTGAATTTTCGTGTGTACGTTCTTACGTCCCCACTACTAAACTGCTGAACCGTTTTTGATTAATGATAATCTTTAATTAACAGGTATTTAGCCAACACACATGGTAAGCAATGATAATATACATAAATAAGAGGCAGGTATGTTACAGGGGCGAGCTAAGTGCAGACACGAAAACAACCCAACTGGGTCAGTTTGTCCTTAGTAAAGTTTGTTTACTTTTAGGCGCAACTGACAATATATCTTTCCTCTTCTTTTCTCATAGGTACTGTTTTGATAGCGGTACCCTTTCATATCATTTGGCTATGTAGTTTGCCGCAATGTTTGGAACACAATTTTGGAATTATTTTTAGGGATGTAAAACATCTATGTTTTGTAATATTAATGATGGTAAGTGAAGGACAAAGATTTAGTATTCCAAAAAAATATATTACTTGACAAGTTATTGCCATAGTAATGGCAATTTAATGAAAAGAAAAAAAAACTAATTACAAATTTAATAAATCCCCGATTGGACATGTTTTCGTATATTCGATTGTTCAACCCCACTTTCACCCCCCATTACTTTTGAATGAGGACACCGATTCTATAATCATCTTTAAAAAAAAAATCAAATCAAACATAGCTTAGAAGACACTCTATTTAGTCACCTTTCAAACAAAATAAATTACATTAAAATCGCTTCAGTCGTTCGAGAGTTATGATGCCAAAGATAGACACACAGTCAAACTTAAAACACACCTCTTTTTGCGTCGAGGGTTAAACATTTTTAACTTTGAATTATTTTAGTGATAATCGGTAACACAAAAGTGACACCTCCGATGTTTCAAGCGTTAAAAGCACACGCTTGTCTATCACCTTATGTATAAATATCAACTCCCAGCCCCTAACGAGCAGTCTTTCAGTGCCTCCGCAACTGTACGTACAAAAGATGCATTTTGCTCTAACGAGGTTTTAATACCCCGGCTTTTAAATACTTTTTTAACGGAAAACGCTATTTAAAATGTTACAGTCGCCCCGGAAGATATTTAACTATGATTAATTAACCATAGAAATGGATTAAAATCGTCATTTGAAGCAAAAATTACGAAGACCATTCTGTTAATTGATTTTCTAGTGGCAGATATATGCGTGAGATCGTCTTGGTTGATACCACCCTGTTTTCTATTTACAACTTATTTTTATTTGAAGGTCAGTGTAATTACCGGCACGAGCGGTACGACGTCTTCACCTCCGAGTGGGCAACGCATTGGCGGTGCTCTGGCGTTCCAGACATCAAGGGCATTGTCCTGTCAATAGGCGAAGGCATCACTTCCTATCACGTGAACCGTGTGCTTGTTTGGCCGTAGTGTTGTATAAAAATACGATTTAACTCAGTTACACTACAAATACAAAGTTTTACAAGTCATTTTAGTAATTTCACCGCATTAGTCATTCATTACAGAACTCAGTGAACAATTAAAATCAATTACATAATATTAAAACTGACGTTTCACCGCCTTGATGTTCTGCAGTAAACAGTTAAGACACTGTTTGCAAATAAAACTAGTTATTGGTTATACAACGCTTCGATAGTTATATAAGATGACGAACTAAACCACAGTCTAAAAAACTAAACTACATTTCTTTCAACATGCATTTCGGGGCACAATCATCGCCTGTCCCACCATTGAAACTCCTGTCAGCCAGGATCAACAGTGGCGTTCTTTGTTACGTATAATGCAGCTGTGCAATGAAGCACAGGTTGTGTGCCCAGACATACTGCTCGTTTGGATTTTGGTTCTCTGGAATAAATCACTTGAATAGTACAAAGGAGTTAATAAAACTTCGAGCGAAATTACTGACATGATGGGAGAAGACGTCAAAGCTTCTAACATGAAACATATTTTTTATAAAAGTTATGACAACTTTTTTACTACCAGAGATCATATTAAATTGCAGGAATGCAACGATATAATTTATAGGTTTATAGGGCATTATATTTATAGGCATGATAGCACTACTATGCTACTTAAAAATGACCTATCTTGAATTTAATTTTTAATTTTTAGTTTTTAGTTTAACATCCATTTTTTTCTCTCTTTTTCATAGTAATTACATACAGCACCAATTTAGTTTCATTAAACACTGGAAACTTTGTTAATGTACGTATTAATTATAGTAATATTATTTGTAATTATTAAAAATGTATCTTTCTGAAATTTATGTAAAATAAAATAAATTATAAAGGCGATTGAAAATATAACCTTAATTCTTAGTCTAGGGCGCGCACCCTACACTCCTGTATACCTTCATATCATCAATCCACGGCTAGTGGATGTAATTACATTTTTCCCCTACAAAGGGCCGTTCACTGCACGAGATGAAATTCACCGGATGAATTCCACGGAATCTGTTTCTTTTGATTATTACGTCTCTACAGTCAGAATGGACGCGAACATTTTAGGAAAATGGCGGTGATTTCGTGGTGTCAAAGGGGTTTGAATAAAACTAGCGGCCCGCCCGGTTTCGCACGGGTAGATATAGGTATTTAACAAACAACAACAATTTATGAGGACGTGGTAGCTCAGTTTGTTACGTGCCTTGGTTAGTCGACCGTCCCGAAACGACAGGTCAAGGGTTCGAGTCTCACGTTGCCGTAAGTTACAGCTACCGTGTTCCACATTGTGCCCGGATAGTGGCGACACATTCGTAACCAACATAAAGACAACACCTCTGCCTCTCCCTCTCGAGGGATTAATTACAGCGTGAGTTTATGTTTTGTCTATCGCTTTTTTCATCAGGGATAATGGAGTATTGTAATGTTGAAAGCATTTTACAAATCGGACCAGTAGTTTCGGACGCCACGGCTAAATTGAATAGTCTAATTAATAATTTAAGTTGAGAATATTTTCTTATTTCGTACTTTTTCAGTAGTCGGGTTTTAGTTTTTAACTTATTTTTTTATCAATACAATAGTGGTTATTAAATTAAGAATGTTATTCGATTTGATTTTATTTGGTACCTGGTCCATTTTAGATAAAAACTCAACAAACCGAATGATATGGATTAAAAAGGTATTGTACTGTAGTCAGATTAAGGAAATAGACCATTCGTTTATGTAACAGACCGTTAACATTGTATAAACCGTCAACGTTAAAGTATTAGTCTAATGCTTCTGCACTTATCAAAGACCTGTCCAGAACAATATTCTATCTTTACTAAGACGATCGCTCTTGTATCGAATTAAATTATATATTTTATGAAAGCTTATATAAGAAAAGTGGTTTAAAATCGGTAAACAGTAGGTATTTTTTCATACCAGTTAGGGGCAAACTGGCAGGCGGCTCACCTGTTGGTAATTGATACTGACGAGGCCCATTAACATAAACTTAGACACACACTTTCGTGCTTAAAAAAAATATATATTTCAAAAAAATATATAACGCAAAACAAAAAAAAAAAAAAACATGAAACGATGTTAAGGTTTTTACGTACATATAAAACCGCTTTACATGTGGTTACTCCCTGAATCGTGATTTTTAAGATAATTTTCCCACAAGATTGTCAAAACTTGAATCTCCGGGATTAAAAAGGCCTGATCATTATACGAATGTCAAATTATAAAATGGCCACTTAGTGTTTGCAAATTTTACTGTCCCCTATCCATACCTAAGAGCGGCCATCTTGTAAATTAGACAAATTTTGTCTATGACATGACGATTTCAGAAAGCTATCATTTTTTTATTTGGATCTTTCTAAGTCTCGCTGTATTTTAACTTACTGTAGTTCATAAATCTATGGGTATAAATAGTCAATAACAGTTATCTTAACCAATCGGAGATAAAATTTATGACAAGGATTAAATTATTGGTACATTTTTTTCCTTACAATCCTCACAAAAACCTTCTCTTATAAAATACACGCATTACAATAAAGAAACCCCTCCATCACGTGTGTGAGAATAGTTACAAATCGCAGGGACATTCTTTATTATTATATACATTATATAATGCTCGATTTGATACAATTTATTAATATAATAGATAACTTTTTGCTATGGTATATTTTAATAGCTTTCGGACGAAATTTACACCTGCGGATACTAAAGTTACTGGGGACATTCTTGTACGATTGACTGTATATTTGATGGTAATTGGTTTGTTCATGTGTTATAGGTATTTTTGTACAACTAAAGGTTTGTGCTGCGATCGCGACAGGGCACACCCGCCACTCTGTCCCACCACTGCAACTACTGTTCACCAGGATCAACAGTGGCGTCCTTTCATCGAATAATTAACTAATAATGCAGCTGTGCAATGACGCAGAGGCTGTGCCCGAACACCGGCCGGCTGTCATGGGACCCGCCACGAACTTAATCAGAAGAAATAGGAGGTAGTAAGAAAGCGGCTTCAGACTTCCCTCCCAGCAAAGCGGAGACAGCAATGGAAACGGCCCAGGGGCCAAAAGCTTAAAGGATCTACGGTCAGGAGACGCCAGATCGTCAAAACACCACGGCAAGCCACTAACTAACAGGGAAATAAATTAAATACTAATCTAAATCTTACACCAGTAGTATTGGTGGCAAAACTTTTCAAAAGCACGGAAGTGTTCCTTCGTTTTCACAAGTTCTTGGTAATAAATAGGACTACACGCAGATACTTGAATCGAATTCAACCAGAGACTGCACTCCCACAAGATATGATGTGCAGTTTGTACAAATTCTTGATTCGACGTTGAACATTCGCAAAGAGGTGACGGCACCAAGTTAAATGAATAAAGTTTGCCATTAAGTTGCCATGCCCGTATGTAATGCATGTCGCGACAGGATATCGAGACCAGCGGCAGAGCATCGAGACCTCAAGCATCCTTGTTCTGCCTTTGTATGGACTCAGTATCCTATCGTGGTCACACATGCCAACTAACGCCCATATGAAGTCTAAGGATAAGTGGCGCTCGAGGTCTCCTGTCTGATTTTTTGGTGCTGTCACGATCGCGGAGCAAATTGCCACCTTTGGCAATCAAGTACACGGCCTGCCTGATGGTAAGCAGTCGCCGCAGCCTAAGGACGTTTGCAATACCAGGGGCATCACACACGATTAGGCGACCCTATAAAATCTTTTTTCAAGGGTTTTCAAAACTATAGCGAAAAACAGTTATAAAGCAAATGGTTAAATTAAAACGATTTGATGGTTTTTGACCTCGAGACTTAAAATGTCTTTTGATTTTTAATTTTAGTGTTTAGTTTTGGTAATTATTCTGCTCACAATTGAATGATAAAAAACCACGTTTTCCCATGTATATGTAATAAGAAATATTTAACATACACTTTAGTAAAAAGACGGCCTGTATTGAAAATAAATATATGCCAATTTCAATATACTTCTAGATTGCATAGATTAATGATTCGCCTCCGCCGGTAATCATTAATCCATGAGTTGTTTTTTGTTACAAACTTACCGCTGTTGTCTAGTGTTTATCTATTTGTCGTACTTACCTGAAAAAGAAAATATAAAAATTAAATAAGATGATTAGGTGACTTGTGCAGCATTCGACGTGACATGACATTTTTTTATTCAATAGTGGGCAAACAGGCAAATGTTTCAAGTGATACCGACGCCCGGACACCTGTATGCAAGATATGTCAGGAGATGCGTTGTCGATCTTCTAAAAAGGGGTAAGCCCTACTTTTAATTAAAGTCTATGCTCGATTTGAAATCAGTACACTTTTATTTGAGTTTTTCGTCGTATTTCGCGTACTCGGCGACCTCCAGTACCGGTGAATAGAACAAGAACACAAAGCACATAAGGGTGACTTCACATATTCTTTAAAGGGTGGAAGTATCTCGTATTTGCCGACGCATGGCCGTCGGAATGCTAACTTTGCCCGCAGAACCTCCCCAGCAATTTAATACTGAAAGTTGTTAAAACTCCTACATAAAAGCTACGCGTGGCTGGTTCCTTTGATGAAACACTGTTCTACGCTGTTGATTTAATTAATTAAAAATATTAATTTTATTAAAACTATATCACAGTTTTACAAACAAACCAAAGACACTGATATTTAAATGTAATATATTTGTGATTACAGAAATACAACTACAATTGATTATAATAACATACGAGTGTACTTGAGGGACTTTTTTATTACCTACACTCGACGAATACATTTGTCCATCGCCATGCAAACACATCGCACTCCGGTACCGACGTCAGAAACAAATCCAGCAGGGTCTGTCTTCGGACCGGAGCTGACTTTTACTAATTACGCCTATTATTTTATACTTGTATCTTATTCTATCATTTTCTTCCTTCGCTGTGTGTATCGTTCGGACACCAGCCAGCATCATGTTTTTAAACCAACGAGATACAAGTTGCCGCACAACTGTCAGTACTCACTGTACAGTAGATTTTTGATGTCAGCAACAAAGAGTAGCTGGTGTCCACGAGACACACATTTGCGCAGCGCTGCAGATATATCATGTGTATGCTCTTAAGAAATCTGTGTCGAACTAAATAACTTATACCTTCCATACTAAAGTACACAAACTAAGCTAGCAACTATGTTAAGTTCCGTAACAATATTTTAAGGAAATCTTCATAAACCTCGATAGTAACTTCGGTTACAAAGTCGCGCGACTCGACAAAGTTTGTAAATGCATTTGATATTACAATTTTAAAGTAAGTTCTTAACGTTAAGTACAAAAATTCGCGAGGGGAGTTCGTTAAAAAGAGAGAGAAAAAAAAATTGTCTCCGTTATTGTCATTGACCATGTTTATACTGATATTCTTTAACAAAAAATGTGTGTCGCAAAATTAGCGCAAGTGTTGAATTAGATAGAAAGCACAGGTTTTAGTATTGTATTGTTTTATTATTATTTAATCATAAAGTAAATAGGACAGGGTTATTTATTGTATCGGACAAACAGCCTTCACTGCTTTTCTAGCATATACGCAAACGAAATAAGACAGATTCAATATCTTTTACAATATACGAAATTATTTTTCTCTTTATATTTAGTTACTAACTCCGACACATGAGAGATATGCTTAACGATATATGAGTTGGGTTGTTAAGTTGCTACTTTCCTATTAACAGTTCGCTGTGTTTTGGTTCGAAGGATTGGAGAGCCAGTGCTCACTAATCACCAGCACGTGAGGTATAACATCTTTATAACACTTAGGAGGTGCTCTTGGTGTTTCACAGCATCAGGGACATGGTCGTGTCAATAGGCGGTATCATATCCCATCAGGTGAACCGTTTGCTTAAAAGATTAAATTTCCTTCGCTTGGTCGCTCCATTTAGCGGAGAAAACTTTCTAAGCACATCTAAAAAATCATCTCGAATAACAAACATAAAATGTAAAACACCTCAAATTTTCAAAAGCCTCATTTCCATTGCTAGTTGTATCAAAAACTCCGGGAACTCATCCGCGGGATGAATCCACGGATATCCCGCGACATTCCGTTTCCCGGGAAAGTTTTCCAACTTCCGAACAGAGTTCGGGAACGTCCCCCAAGTTGGGATTCCCCTTGATAACGCGACACTTACATTTACTACGGATTATAAATCTGATAGCGTTCCACAAAGGATTAAATTTGTCAGACTTTGTAGATTACTGGCAACCCTCGAAACGAAGGAACGGTTACCGTTTAACCGATGAATGACAGATTTTGAACTGACATTTAAAGTGAATGTATGGTTTTTTAGCTATCTTCAAAAACTACTGAACTTTTATTGATAGTAGGTACATCACACAGGTCAACAGCAGTGTGCAGGGCAGGGAGAAGGGGCATTTCACAGTTATATATTGTTAGGTGCATTTGTTATAAAGTTCAGATTTATTTATATTATTGGCTTTTTAAATAAATTATTACATTAAAACAACTATATATTTTTTTGATCTTGACTTCCTCCACACACACACATACCCTCCACACACACTCACATGACGGTGAGATGACGGGCACCGCTACTAGGTGACAGTTTGGAGGAGGTGTCATTTATGTTGAAAAGTAAATAAAATATAAATTCAAGTCGATAAATGAATGTTTTAAATATGAATCTTTTATTTATAGCGGGCTTATGCCTACATTATCAATAATTACAATTATTATTTATTTCAAGGGATAATTCGAAATTTGAACAGGCTTAATCAAATCAACAGTCCGATTCAAAGAAAGAATTTATAACACGACTTAAGACGAAGTAAAAACTTATGTTTTTTGTATTGATCAACCAAACAAATACATCTTATTTTTGTGTAAAAGGGACTAAAGACCAACAAATGCCACCTATTGGCATAAAACACAAACTGAACATAAAATGCTGTAAACGCCATCTATTACTTCAAAGCCATACGGTTTTCATCATTAGAATACTAGAGGGCGCTTATATATTTCCGCAACCCATAAACGTCGTCAATGAATGGAAATGAAGTTTTCTAAAGTTACTATTAAAAGATGATAGATGGCGTGACTTTTAAATTTAAAACGTTGTACAATTTCTATTAAACTAAATTATCAAGGAGGTACCTTTCCAGCTTTTGAACTCTTGGATTAAGTTAAATACTTTATATTCAAACAATTTACAATGCAACGCTTACAATTTTCCGGGACAAAAATAAATCATACTATGTGTTAGTAAGGGTTAAGCTTACTCGAATACGTTCAGCCATTTCTGCTTGATGGGTACGTACTAGTTTATCTGGGTTGTTACCACCCTCTTTTCTATTCCCAGCGTGAAGCAGTTCGCTGTGTCTCGGTTCGAAGGATTGGAAGTATAACATCTTTATCTTTACATGGGAAACGCATTGGCGGTGCTTTTGGCGTTATCAGATATCAATGGCATCGTCGTGTCAATAGGCGGCGGTATCACTTTTCATCACGTGAACTTTTACATAGAAAGTTTATTCAGCCTACCTTTAACAGATGAGGGTCTCTCTCAGCAGCTTCCAGCAGCGACTCGGCTTCACTCAGCCATCCGAGGAATTTCTCCAACGAACGATCGAAGTTTTGAAGCGAAGACACCGCAGAGTGTAGTGCTTTGCCTCGTGCTACGATACTGCGAAAAAAACCAAATGTGAAGTACCTTGTTTCTTATTAAATACTTTGTGTAATTAGCAAGTATTTAGCCACAATCTCCCATGTAACTATGTAGCTGAAAAAGTAACTAGATTTTATCTAGAACATTCCTATTAGCCTGGAAGAAGTAGAAGTTGTTATACACGGGAATTACATTAGTTGGGAGAGAGTTCGGGATTTAAATTTTTATGTTGAATTTTTGTCAATTTAAAACGAACTAATAAAAAATATATAAATGTAATGATTCAGTATTTATTAAAATTTTCTTTTCATATAAAAATTGTGTCGGCAATAAAAATAAGCGACATCTATCGTTTGTTTTATTTGTTTGAAAAATCACGTTACGGATCCGGTTTAATCATATTTTGTATTTTGCTCTATCTCATAGATGGCAGCACTCAACTGAACAATTACGTAGTTTAAATTAAATATACTGTTTTTGTTTTATTTCAATAAAACAATAATAAATGTTGAAATTAATAGCCCGAATAATTAAAAAACAGAGAAATAGTATAGATTGTATACATTGTTTCAATAACACAATTTCGCGCAATAGCATGAAAGCAAAGAGAAAAATAAAATTGTTTGCATAGTGTGACATAGATGGCGCTTGAATTTACAAACCACCCAAGAGATGTCGCTAGCAGTACGAACTGAACCGAGCAAATAAGTTCTGAACTAGTCATTTTCTAATACTTTCTTGATTCCTATTTCTTCTGATTAAGTTTGTTGCGGGTTTCAAAACAGCTGATTGGTTGTCGATGCACAGCATGTACTTCATTGCAAAGCTGCATTAATTGTTGGTTCTTGTATCAAAAAACGCCACTGTAGACATTGCTGAACAGGAGTTGCAGTAGTGAGACAGAGCGTCGGGTGCGCTCCAGCATTCTCGACTCCAGAGGTCCTTAACATGTACATAAATAGTAATGTGTTATACCTGTTATTAAGCTCATTGTATCGATGATTGACGGATTCTGTGGCTCGCTTGATCTGAGAGGTGTCATCGTTGCGGTATACCGCTATAAGCCGCTGGGTCAGCTGGCCGAACAGCTCGATCTGGTGCTTGTACTGGTGAACCTCGGCGTGGAACGACTGCGGAGCAAAATTAAGTCATGTTACACTGGCTAGTTTTGCTAACTTATTTGTTAATTTTGAATATAGAGGCAGGAACTTCTGCCCTGACGAGGGTTACACGAACACTTTTTTTATTTAAAAAAGGATAAATCTTTATAGTGGCAAGCAAGCATACGGCCCGCCTGATGGTAAGCAGTCACCGTAGCCTACGGATGTTTGCAATTACAGAGGTTTTACACACGTGTTGCCAAATATGTTAACATTTAACGCCTTTCTAGAAGTAGCCTATGCTGTAATCACTAAAACCCATGCCAGGAACGTTGAGGGCAAACAACA
Source organism: Choreutis nemorana (assembly GCA_949316135.1). Taxonomy (NCBI): domain Eukaryota; kingdom Metazoa; phylum Arthropoda; class Insecta; order Lepidoptera; family Choreutidae; genus Choreutis; species Choreutis nemorana. Next base: position 901,109 of record OX438615.1, on the reverse strand, counting down.
TACATAAACACACGCCGTAGTGAATCTCTCGAGAGGGGTGTTACACACCGCATTTCGCATGTTTATGTTAAGTCCCAGTGTGACAAGTTGCGAGTCTTTCGCCACTATCCGGGCACCCCGAGACTCGAACCCTCGACCTGTCGGGTCGGGTTGGTCGGCTAACCAAGGCACGTAACAAACTGTACTACCACGTCCTCAAACAAGCAGTGATGGTAAATGATACCACTGCCTATTAATACGGATACTCTTTATGTCTCACAACCCCAAGAGCACCGTCAAAGCATTTCCCGTGTACATGTAAATGAAGATGAAAAGCAGGTTTTACAAATTACAAAAATAAATAATTGGAATTGATAATACTTTATAAATTAATCTTACAATTAATTAAATATTCAACTAACAATTAATGTTTTAATAAATTAATGGAATAAAACGGATAATTTCGTATAGTACCTATTTCGTTAAATTGTAAGTTACAATTAATTAAATATTCAACTAACAATTAATGTTTTAATAAATTAATGGAATAAAACGGAAAATTTCGTATAGTACCTAGTAGTACCTATTTCGTTAAATTGTAAGATATAATTTTTAAACATTTCAACAAAAACGATGTTAAAAGTTTGAAGGTTTGAGAAAAAACTACATGTTGTAGCACACTTTGGCAAAAACGTATTTGGATAAAATGAGGGCACTGAAAGCGAGTCTTTGGCAACACTGAGTCTAACAGAAAACATGACATTGCCAGGTAAGAAATAAGTGGATCCACCTGTCGCCATCATGGACAAACAAGCAAACGGTTCGCCTGAAGGAAAGTGATACCGCCGTCTATTGACACCACGGTGCCTTGATTTCTAGCAAGAGCATCGATATGCCGCGCCTGGTACCATAATATTTGAGTTATTATAGGTAAGAAAAATATATTTTTTAAATTCAATAAAAACATCTGAACACCATCCAAGGTATTGGAAATCGGAAATGGATGCTCAATAGTTAAGTTTTCAAATTAATACGAACAAATTCGGCGGCAGTAACTAGTAATATATGTAGACTAACTGCTAATACAAGCGGAAAGTTAGAATTATCTCAAATACACGGGATATTGCCCTTACTGCACATGGAATAAAGTTTGAAATGGTACGACGGAGTTACGTCGTTATTAAACTAAGGTAGTATTATAAATCTGCAGTAATTGAACTCGTGGACGTATTCAGGGCTCGAAAAATAAAAAAAAAATGTGCATAAACACTTAAGAAAATACTTGAAAGCCAGACTGATAAAAGCAATGCCTATGAAAATGTACGACATGAGCGTTTTTTTAATTGTTAGCGTCATGAACTTTTTCTGATTCCAGATAAAAATAACGATAAAGATTTTGACGTTTCTTCGGTGATACAAGATAGAAAAACCTTTTGGCAAGCATACAAATAATCATATCGATATCACAACACACACATTGACTCAGCCCTGTACCAAGACATAATCTTGTATCGCAGGCACTAAGCAACCATGTGGCAGAAACTATATTAAAAAGATAACATCATACAAGACCGGTAAGCGAAACAATGCGTCTTGCAAATACACAAAGCTCTGAAGCGTAGCAGTTCGAGCTTAGCAGTCGGCTGTTTACACTACTGCGCCACAGAGAAATATAGTTTTTTTTTTTTGTCCAAGAAAATAACATTATACAGTTACACTAATTTATTAAATTCTTTAATAAGTAAAATTTGATGTTAAAATTGAGTTAGATAGAAAGAAATAATAGATTTCCGTCTACTTTTGCCCAACAACTAAATGCTTCCCTGTGAAAATTTCGCTCCTCCGATATGGGGGAATTTATTTCGCCTCCGTTACAAATTTGCCTAAGATGTGTGATCTAAATCTAAGAGATATTTCATAACTTCGCCAATCTCAAGACCAGTGGACCAGTTAACTAAACCATCCAAACAATATGGCGTCTAATCATTTTAAATTTGATTCTCGCCTACTTGACAACAACGTGCACGCAAATAAGTAAAAGGTTTTTTTTTTTAAATGTTGCCACATTAAATTAAAATAAATTATTCCAGGCTATAATAAGAATATTAATCGAGATATAAAAGTAAACATGCTAACAATTCAACTATGGGAATACAGCAAGAGTTTTTCAGTCAAATAAAAGGGGAAAATTTTCTAACTCTTCTGGGAGAGGGAGCGGCTTTGTATCCGGTGTTGCCAGCTACAAAAACAGGCGAACTTTCCCTGTAATAAGGTTTCATTACAGGTTTAAAGTTTTGGAATAATTTCAAGTGTCGGTGAGACGTTTGCATTAATTTGCTATACCTACTTTTGGGTTTAGGTGCGGGTCTGAGCATAGATTTGTTTTTGAATCTCTTACCGGTTAAATTGGTTTGTTGCCTACAGTGAAGTGATCATACACAAATTTACAGTATGTATTTTGTTTCTACGCTGATTAAATCATGAGAATACTTTTATAAATTCCACTGAGACTTGTTATAAATGTACCATTTTTCATTTCAAAAGTGGGCAGGCGGACCAACTGATAGAAAGTGATACCGACGCCCAGAGACACGTGCAGGCAAGAGTCAGCAGATGCAATGCCGACTTTTTAAAAGGGAGTAAGCTTTTTTTTGAAGGCCCCTATGTTGTATATATCCGGGGATACCGCTTTCGGCAACTGGTTTGCCTACATTCCTTTGTGCAGCAAGCAGGAATAGCTGTATTTAACGCGAACGCTGTGAATTTTTTACAACGCGAGGTACGAATAGATTTTTAAAACGATCACAGCTAAATTCTTGTGCATTTTATTGTGGCAAACGTTGCGAGATCGTTTCCGCTGCGTGTATCGCACAAAAGCACTGAGCGCAATAAAACGGCACTCGAAAAATGAATCCCTGAGTCTAATAAAACAATAATATCATCAAGGAAATGCCTCAGTTCAAAATTAACATGACACAAATGCTTGATCTACCAATCAACAATTGCAAATACGCAAAAAAACACACGATATCTGCGCGAGCCGGATTTCGATCCAATCCTGAATTTTATTTGTTTATCAAACAAATTGTTTATATTCAGTATTTAGAATGCTAGAAATTTTATGCTTTACAAATTATAAGTTGTTACAGAAAATAATTGTATTTTGGATATTGAAAAATGCAACAGTTTTTAAGCGGGTAAAACGCGTACCGGAGGTAGATAAAGAAAATGAAGATTTGAAAGTGCCTATTTCAAGTCTATTCGAATAAAAAACACTTTGACTTAGATTTTATCCAGCTTCGTAGGTAAAGATTACCAACAAGTTATCCACCATCCAAAACTGTAAAGCTTTATAAGGTAAGTGGAATCTACCTTTTGCTCTCTAAGCTGCATTTCAAGGACGTCAGCTGTGTGCCCGGGTGGCTGCATGCCGGCCAGTCGCGACTCCATGCGCGCGAGCCAAGCGTCAGCGTCGCGTCGTCGCGCCTCATAGCGCTGGGAGTCCCCGAGCATAGCGTCGAGTTGCGCTTTGCGCTGAAGCACGCGCGCGTTCGCCTCATCCCAGTGCTCGCGGAGCGCTGTCACTGGAATATAAAAATACATATTACAATTTATAAGGTACCTGTCTCAAATTAAGTAAGGATCTTATAATCCGGTCTAAACTAAATGTGGTGCAACTTAAACCCCAACATAACACTTACAATAAGTCACTATGAATACGTAATAGAATTTGACGACCTCGGTGGCGCAGTGGTGTAAACAGCCAACTGCTACACTAGAGGTTCCGGGTTCGAATCCCGGCGGGGGCGGGACTTTGTGTTATTCGCAAGACGCATTGTTTCGCCTATCGGTCTTGGATGTTGTATTCTTATCTATGTAGTATATACCATATCGTTGCTTAGTTCCTGTGACACAAGTTCTTACGATACTTACTGCAGTGCTCAATGTGTGAGTCAATGTGTGTCTCGTGATGTGGTTAGAAACTCCTAAAGCAAGATCAACCATTTTTTAAAATCAGAAAAAATCATCTCACTCCGCAAGTTGTTCAGTAAAACAACAATAGCATCGCACAACAAGTGACGCGTGAACAAGCCCGATATATACTAACGAGACATGGCAGAAATAAAGCTTTCATCGTCCTATGTATCACATTAAAAACGCACCAAATATTCCTGAAAAAATCTCTTTCACACAAACACATATTCATCTTGAATAATCATATTTATACGTCTGCAATTTTATTTCCACTCATTCCTTTATAAATACGTCACTTTGTATCTCATTTTCTTGTCATTTTGAATATCTTGCGGAGAAGCTAAGGTTGTGTTAGACCTGTCGGGCGTGTAGATGTAAATTGTATCTGTGTGTGTAGCCTCGAGTTTGCTCAGTAACGAGATTACGCACACTAGGATAATTTGCTTATACATGTGAAAACACAACCATTGCCGAACTGTCATCGTGACTGTAGCGAGTGCAAGCAGGATAGACGATCCAGTGAATATTATATGCGTGACATACGGAGGGATTTTTCGCATGTTATTTCAGGATTTGTTGATATAAGACTTTAACGTTTCTTATTGAAATATATAAGGCATGTGTATTATATACTGGAATCAAATTAAATGTTAAAAATATATTGTAGTACATATTTCAATTGTACCATTATTTTTGTTTGTTTCATTGTAATGTTAATTTGATTTGTGTTTGTCATTATAATTAATTAAGGGCCAATATGCCTGAAATAAAAGATTATTATTGTTAAATATTATTTAGTCGAAAATTAAATACAGTTAGAGTTTGTTATTGATTTTTAAGATGCCCTACCGAGCAGACATTTTAAAATAATCATTAGGGAAACATTAAAAATTAATCTACAATCCATGTACCTACATTTTTTCCTTTTAAGTACCAAAAAACAACTTAAATGAAACAAACCACGTACTTTTTATGTCAACAACTTTAACTTTGACCGGCGTCCGCTGGTTTCAGGGAACTGTTAAGTGTTGGCGGGAAATAACTGTTGATACTTCATCACTTAACAAATCCGTTCCCAAACTATCAAAAATGCAAGCGGCTCTTTCAAAACTTGTCTCCTTCATGGCACTTCTCCCTACCCTATCCTATGGTCTGTATGTGTGTTTTCGCGGCACACCAGCCAATCTGTCCGACCACTGCAACTCCTGTTCACCAGGATCAACAGTAGCGTCCTATGATCGAATGATTAATGAATAATGCAGCTGTGCAATGACGCACAGGCTGTGTCCGGACACCCTACCGGCTGTCTTGGGACTCGCAACGAACTTAATCAGAATAAATAGGTGGTGTATGTATGTGTGTGTATGTTAGGCCTGTCTGAGTAGAACCATTTCATTTGAAAAGCAAACATAATCTCGCGAAATGATATATTTATAATGCATCGTACACATAACACTGAATCAAATGTATTTTATAAAGGCAAGTCTACAGTCTCGAAGTATTTGGTATTAAAAATATAAATATTCTATGTATTTTAATTTATTTACAGTAAGTATATAAATGGTTATTTAATTAATGTAACCAAAGTCAAAACGGGTTGCAATAATTTTTAATTAATTATCTTACTTTTAAAAGATGTACACAGACAAATTTATTTAATAACATTGACATTATTTAGAGCATCTTAGCTTCTCCCGAAGCAGGAGACGATAAGATTTTCTATATGGTAAGAAGATCATAGATTTAGTTCATAAAAGCTGTGATTTTTTAAGCTTACGATGGGCTCGACTTATGAAATATCATAAACATCCCTTTTACATTAATGAAGAGAAAAAAAAAAGATAAATCCACGGCATTTGAATGAATTGATGCAATCGGTTGGTAGCTTACTCGTAAATATTGTTTAAAAGTTTTTAACACATCGTATGTTTTTAATAAATAAATAAATAAATGATCATAGTAGACGTGGCTTCATCAACTTTCCTACGAAGATGGAAGGCCTGGTACGCCTCAGGGCATCACGTTAATACAAGAACTCATATTTAAAACCTTTCTTGCGTCATCATTACGAAATTCTATTTTCCCCTCCATTCATAATTTATAACCACTCAAAATGAATAATTTGTAAAATAGTTACAAGAGTTTTTGGATTACAGTACAGCCATAGCTTACGGCAACAACTACATGATTCTTCTTGACTGTAATCTGTTTCATGTGAAATAAATAAAACTGAGTATATTTTTTTAAATTAAGACATTTTTTTTCTTTCCGTGTTCTTTACTGGTGTTAATAATTAAAATTTTGCCAAAATTTAATGGTACAAAGCTGTGTCAAAGTCAAGGGAATGTTATTTTGACATATGTTTTGAGTCTAGGCAGCGTCAAAACATAGATTTATAAACATAGAGTTCTGGCAAATATAATCATATCTTTTTCCGTGACGATTTTACTTTGTAAAAAATACAGAAAGTAACAAAAAGTTATAAAAGGTACATTAAATTTAAAACTGTTATATTCAAATGGACTCCAAATAAATAAATCAATTGTGAGTGGGACTCGAAAACGATAGGGGATAGGTACCGTAAAAATTAAATATTTTATAGATAATTTCCTAAAAGACAGAAGAAAAAGGAAAGGAATACTATAAAATGATATTTCTTGAATGGCAGCCATCTTTAAATTATAATTTACTCATGTTTTTAGTATTTGTTGCTATAGCGGCAACAGAAATAGACGGTCCCTCAAAATTTCAAGAGCCTATTCTGGTTTGGTCTGGTTTTGGTTTGATGGGTTCTGGGTTGGTGGTAGTTTATTCTGGTGTATGACAGATACAACCCGACAGACAGACGCACAGCAGAGGCTTTGTAGGCTTAGGTACGGAACCCTAAAAATACTATTAAGATTAGAAATTCTTCAGTATAAAACAATACTAACATACTTTAGTTACAAGACAGTTCCTTTTAACACTACGAAAAAGTGATAGCTGATAAACAATATGCATGTCCACAAATGCATAATGTGTTCTACGCTTCGCTTACGCCGGGCGTATTGTGTCTGCGTTCATCCGTACGCACTGGCGCTCCGTGCTGCGCAAAATAACTGACAATTAATGCACACTGCCTTCCCGCTTCAAAATAAGGGTTCCCGCACACTACAGACTTTCTGTCGACTGGTCCAGAAATAGCTTACTTTAAAGGCACTTATTTTTGTAAATCCTATGAAACTTTTCATCTGATTTTAATTCTATTTTTTTAGTTGCTCTCGTAAATTTAAATGAGTAATTTTAAATAGTCCCAAACTATTTTATACCTCTGCGATTCGGAATACTTATCTACGGGAAGAAATCCGGCGGGGAACATCCGTAGTTGCTTTTTTTCAATATAATTTACGATAATTTTGTATTAGAATCATAATTATATGAAACATTTGCCGATAATTAATAACTTGATTGTGCACATTTGCATCCCTTCACTTAATACTGTTTATTTCATCTATAAATACCATTTTGTATTTGTAAATGTCGAATGAAATGTTTTATTAGCTATACATAGCACAAAAATAATGATAATGAAACGTAATATCATTTAAATTGTAATATTTAAGTTGTTGATGATTCTGTGTAAAAAATTAAGAAGCCGACCAAACTATCGGCCGACAAAAAGTACTTGTTCTGCGGGGACCCTAAAGCCAATAATTTAATATAACGTCAAAACGAAACCGCCGCTAATTAAAATAATAACTCAATTGGTTTTGGTTATACATTGGTACTTCCATGCTTTGAAGATAAAAATTGTAACCTACTTTTCTTCGCCGTAGTTGGGTAGTTACTTAAAATTAACTACAAAAGTGAATGTAAAATGTGTAACTAGATTTAATCTAGGTATTTAGTTTTTCATGAAAACCACAATCTTTTCCATTGGTATTACATTATTATTATCTACATGCGAGATTTTCCAGGTCGGTACCACCTTGTTTTTTATTTACAACGTGAAGCAGTTCGCTGTGATTCGGTTCGAAGGATTGGAGAGCCAGTGTCATTACAGGCACGAGAGGCACAAAATCTTTACTTCTGCAAAGGCAACGCATTGATGGTGCTGTTGGCGTTCTCAGACATTAAGGGCAGCATCATGCCAAAAGGCAGTATCACTTTCCTTCAGGTAAACCGTCTCCTTTGCCCGTGATGTTTCAATAATCTACTGACACACTAAGATTACCCATTACTATGGAAATATATTTGAACGTAATTTTTTTTTAAATTCAAATATAACCAAAATTTTTGTAAAAATTCTTTCCACTTATTTAAATTAATTTTGACAGTAGACAGCTTGTATATAAATCATAGTACATAATATCTGGTTATTATACCAGCTTGCATTGTTTCAGCGCGTTCCATCGAGCTCGCTAGCAGTTCAAGCTATGCAAATTTAACTCAAAACATGAGAGCATTCTATGCTGTACTAACCGTCTACATCAAATTGAAACCTAACCTAACCTACTATAACTATACAATTTTTATAAAGACGTATATTCTTAAGTATATTTAGATTTTTATAAAAAAGTATTGTTTTAAAGTACTCGTACTTATCTGATTTCCATTTTTTTTCTAAATGTACTTTCAAAGTGTAGGTTTTAAAACTTTATAAATTATAAAATTCGAATTCTACGCAAATAAAATCGAGATTTTTTTACTTAATCGAGGTAAAGTGTTTTACAAGTTGTCAAACCAGGTTTGAAATGACAACAGAGCAAAGTATTTATAAGTCGATTGCAAAAGGCTTCTATTGTACCTAAAAATAAGAAATCAAGATTGCAAACTACAAATCACTGCAGTAATCTATTGTATCTTACGCGTAGAAAAGTAATAGTAATAGATTTTTTTACTTTAGTCTATTGAATAAAACCTATTTTGACTTTGACTTTGAATAAGACCTCACGGTAGACACACTTTGCAAAAGATAGCGTAAGTAAAAAAAAAATATTCATAAAAATAAGACAGAATCTCACAGAAAAGTAATATAAACAAAAATTTGTGTGAACTAAAGATATTACAATGATTACACTAAAAGATGCTGTAATGATAAATAAGCTACGAGTAGGTTTTGAAGTAGTCGTGTAATACCCTAGTATGTTTATCCGCCATCTTGTTTCCTCACAAATATTCCGATTCTTATGGTAAAGAGGTAAACTAGAGGAAAGCATCGACTTTACGTTGTTACAGTTGAGTAGTATCACAATGTTTGAGGATAAACTTTTAAATGCTAAATAAATACAAGTTTAATGTTTTAAAACTGAAATGTACTTTGCATTTATAAAGACGGCTTTGGCAATATCGTTTTGTATCTAATTGTGATGCTTAAGTCAAAACGTGAGAGGACGTGATAGCTTTTGTTACGTGCCTTGGATAACCGACCGACCTGAGCCTACAGATCGGGGGTTCGAGTCTCGGTTTGCCATAAGTTGTAGCTGCCATTTTTCTCAATGTGCCCGGATTGTGGCGATAGATATGGGACTCAACATGAATATGTGAAAAGCGGTGTGTAGCAAGCACCTCTGACAATCCCTCTCGAGGGACTACGGCGTGAATTTATGTTATGTATTTTTATATCATGTTTATGTTATGTTTACTTTATATGTTTAATGTTTTTAAAACTGAAATATACTTAACGCTTAAAAAGACAGCTTTGGCAATATCGTTTTGTATCTAATTATGATGCTTAAGTCAAAACGCCAAGTGTCTGTGATTAGATACCAATTTTATTCATAAAGATGCCAAAATAATTAATTCGATTACAATTTTCAAATTATTACATCCAAAAGCGTCAAAAAGTCTAAAATTCAATCTACTAATTACATTATATTATTATTATTACCCAATGTTCGCGAATAAAATACATTCATAAATTTGAAGACGAAATACTCAATGAAAACAGTATCAATATTATAAACGACGATTAATATTGACGTTGAATAAAATATAAAAACTAGCCTAAATTAACATTTCGAGAATTCCTATCTCATGTCCATGAAAACCGAAATCCAGCCCATCCAACCGTCGATCCTGGTGCTAGCGTATTAATCACAAAAAAATATAATGTAACAATATTTCATTTCCAAACAATCGCATAACAAATCCAATCAATTTTTTGTTTGCATTGTAAACTGACATGTTTGTTTTACTTGGAGTGCAATATATTTAGTAAACATATAAAATCGAATTCCGTTACGCTTTTATAATCCGTTTACAGTAAAAAACTTCTTTCATAATAAAATCCGAGGTTAGTTTTATGAATAATTTTACTAGCACTATACGACCTAAGCCCGCGCTTAGGTAACAGGTATGCGTGACCTGATCGGCATGTCATTTATCGGCAGTTTTATTGAATTGTTATCTTAACACCGTTCAATAATCTATCGCTTAGGTCACACGAACCGTAATGTCTTATTTCCTTATTTAACTATACACATGATTTGCGTAAAAACTACCAGTAAATAATTTACAAATTCCAGTCATGTACGAATCCCACATCACTGGAGGGTTCCATTCATTTACATGCATTTTATATGAGAGGCGTATTTCATTCAAATTAATATTTAATCATATGAAAATATCGCTAAAGCAACTTTTGAGGATAGAAGTTTTAGTGTTAAGATGTACCTGTACTATTTTACCTCTACTTGAGCGATAATTGGCAATGCTCTTGGCAAGACATTTAGGGCGTTATCGTCTCAATAGGAAATATGCATGACTTTTAAAGTTAATTTATTATAATTCGTTAGCACGTATAAACACAAATTCGTTAGATTTACTCAAATATCTGACTTATTAACTAAGTTATAAAGCTTCAAAGTCGTTGGTTAGACAGAGAGATCCGATATGTACAATGACGTCAAAGTACACGGGCGCCATACAACTTCCATAGAAAAGGTTGTTCTAATGAACGAGACAGATAAATTTACTTTTAAAGTGTATATCGCCCTAGTTATTTGTCCTATTTTAATTCTGTTTTCATTGTAAATGTACAATTTCCACACACTTTACGATAAATTGATAAAATAATCAAATTAAATTTCACGCACATTCCCTATGGGCGGTATCACTGACCACAGGGTGAACTGTCTTCTTGTACTCCCATGACGTTGTATTAAACCGATCAAGAGTGAGTCAGACTCACACACGAAGCGTTTTGTAACATCGTACACGATTTAACAATAAGCACTTTTAAACCTTAAAGTCAGAACCCGCTTTGTTACTACCTCCTATTTCTTCTGATTAAGTTCGTTGCGGGTCCCAAGACAGCCGGTAGGGTGTCCGGGCACAGCCTGTGCGTCATTGCACAGCTGCATTATTCGTTGGTTATTCGATCAAAGGACGCCACTGTTGATCCTGGTGAACAGGAGTTGCAGTGGCGGATAGAGTGGCGGGTGTGCCGCGAAATATGCACTTTGAGGATAATTTCGTTAAATACACAAGAACAAGCTAAAAATGATTAAAAATTCGGGTTTCTTGGATCGGAGCCACGATTGATTTTAAATTTCAGAAAGTTTTTAGTATTTCTTTATTATATTAATTAGTATGTATGTACAACACTGCATTCACTAAACATGCTTAAAAAAGAAAAACAAAATGAAAAATTAATTGTAATCAAAGTAAAGTAATAAATAGAATTCGGGATTAAGTTTAGTTTAGGATCATTTAACGTTTTATTCGGAAAATATCGTTTTAGAAAATGGATTTAAATAATATAGTTGTAAAATGTTATGTTTTATATATAAATTGTTAAATATAATAATCATGTTCCACACCAAATTTCGAACCTTTTAACAGTGATCTTAAATGCAAGAACTGAGCACTCGTCTTGGACACAGGAAACCCAGTAATATCGGCTGAAACGAATATACATACACATATATTATAAATATACCATACATAAAAATAATAATAATAACAACCACATCACGAAACACACGTTGACTTAATCCTGCAATGAATATCGTAAGAACTTGTGTCACGGGCACTAAGCAAAGATATGGTATATACTACATAGACATGAATAGAACATCCAAAACCGGCAAAAAAACATAAATGAATAATGGATAACATGTGGGTTTATTCACACAAGTTGTCTATGTGTAGAAACTATGAGACTAAATATTAATTAATTAAATAAAATATAGATTTTTGGAACAAAAAACTCGCTAATTGTAATTAAATTTAAATCCAGTAATAGTCTTGGAAACGTAAATAATTCCTTTATTTACTTGAAAACAACGACTAGATAAATAAACGGTTTTGAAATCTAATTAAAAGAGACGAAGACGAAGGAAATCATATTTTCGGAATATCCAGTTGCCTGAATAAGATTGGCTACGGGCCCGGTTGGTTTTTAGCTGGTAATTTCGTAGCGGAACAAAGTTGCGACCGCATCAAAGAAATCAAACCGTCAAAACTGAAAGGGTGACCTGTCTGCCATCAAACGAACCCTTAATTAATGAATATTTCAACATTCCCAGCTAAAATTAATCGGGATTTTATTAAAATTGACAACTTAAATTAATACGGATTAAGAATTAAGAAACTATGGTAATACTTATAATATCGTTAAAGTTAAGATAACTTTAGATTAAAAATACCTTTTACCGAAATTCTTAAATTAAATTCTACTATCAAATAGGTTGACATTGAAAGATGGAGGAATATTGATACTTTAATACGTTTAGCCTTCTATGGAGCTTTTGAATTTGTGTTTAGACAGTCAAGCATTTAATTTGTGTTCAGACAGTCAAGCATTGAATTTGTGTTCAGACAGTCAAGCATTTAATTTGTGTTATGACAGTCAAGCATTTAATTTGTGTTCAGACAGTCAAGCATTGAATTTGTGTTCAGACAGTCAAGCATTTAATTTGTGTTCAGACAGTCAAGCATTTAATTTGTGTTCAGTCAGTCAAGCATTGAATTTGTGTTATGACAGTCAAGCATTTAATTTGTTTGTGTTCAGACGGTCAAGCATTGAATTTGTGTTCAGACAGTCAAGCATTTAATTTGTGTTATGACAGTCAAGCATTTAATTTGTGTTCAGACAGTCACGCATTTAATTTAAATAAATTTATGATTAGTTATAATATGGCCAAAGTTGGAGCATGCTTGCTTTTTCAAAATCAAGGGCATACTAGTCAAAGGTTTAACTGATGGAAAGTGATACCGCCGTCTATGGACACGACGATGCCCTTGTGTTTTAGAACGTCAAGAGCACCGCCAATGTAGAGATGAGGATGTTATACCTCACGTGCCAGTAATTATACTAGCCCTCCAATCCTTCAAACCAAAACGCGGTGAACTGCTTCACGTTGTAAATAGAAAGGAGGGTGGTACCAACCCGGACGATCTCGCACGTAGATCTACCACCTGTACGTTCTTTACCATTTACGTACTTCCGACTTGAAGAGATCAAAGTTGTTACACATGAATATATTGACCGTTATAGAGTTTTAATCCACATTATGATAAATCCGACCGACTGGATTTGTTCAAATTATACTATATTACAAATACAAACTTATTAGAAAGGCTACCGGTAGACAAACGTCGTTTTCATTATTCGTATGATTTGTAAATAACTAGCTACCCGCCCCGGCTTCGCACCGATACTATGTATGCATTATACATATATACCTTCATCTTGAATCACTCTATCTATTTAAAAAAAACCGAATCAAAATCCGTTGCGTATTTTTTAAGATCTAAGCAAACATAGGGACAGAAAGCGGGAAGCGACTTTGTTTTATACTGTGTAGTGACAATTTACTTTTTTGAGAGTAACGAAAAGCCTGGAAAATGCAATAACTGAACAAAAAGATTTACTTTTAATGTTTATACTATAAATTAAATACCAACATAAATTTAAAAAATATATATTCCATGAGTAACGCCCCTCACGGATGTTTGGGATAACAACCCTTTTATTACTCGTCTGCAATATTTGTACACCTCTCATATTGTTTTTTAAAAGTCGCTTTCTGATTCATTTCTGGATCTTTTAACGTTCTACATAAAAAATGTGTAAGTTTTTTTTATTTTATTTATATGTAAAACACAACAGGTCTCAATTAAAATAAATATCAAAGATGTAGTTAGAATCTAGACTGCGACCCTATATGGTGTATTTACAGCATAACCAGCAAAAACGCATAACAGATATATTAACAAAATCAAAACAATCTGTCAAGCTAAACTCATTTAAGTAATTTGATATTTATTTCAATTGAAACAGTTACCAAATTTTTATCAATTTGAATACTACCGCCACTTGGTGGTTGTAAACGAACGTATAGTCTTATGAATTTTCTTATCAAATATAATGCATCTTTGCATCTGCACAATCATAAAACCATATTATTCTCGATATGTGCTGTTTATGCACACCATAATCTACAGTAATATTATAAAGTTATGTATTTCTGAAATTTGTCATTTTGATTTACAAAAAAAAATCTGACACCTTCTTTTTAATTCTAATTAAGTTTGTAACTTTTAAAAATTTTACTATGTAACTATTTTAATTGTTACAAAGTCCAATTTAATTCAATTCAGTTTTATAGTTAGCAAAAAAGACAACAGGAATTTGTGTTTTGTTAAATTATATTTTATGTAAGCTGTGGTTATCTGTAATTGGATAAACACAGGGAATGGATATTAGTCTCTAAATTGTATTGCATGCATGTGTTTTATTCGTTGATAATCCAAATAAATAAATTAACAAAGAGAAGGCTCCGAAACAACTGGATCGATTTTAAAAATCTTTCACCAGTAAAATTCTACATTATCTCTGATTAATATAGGCGATATAAAACTTTCAAAAAAGTTTAATACCTATAACAACCCGTGTGAAGCCAGGGCGGGCTACTTTTATGAATATTATTTTTTGAAAATAATGACACAACAAACAAACGTATTAATTAAATTTAATAATAAATATACCAACATCAAATACATCTCGAAATTTGTTAACTCACCCTTATAGGAAGGGCTGACCCAAAATAAACGGGAGCAAAACCCAGATTAAAAACAATAAAACAAATATTTAATTAGGTGCTGAATTATTTCGGACGGGCTGTACCGTCGGACATGGATTCAATTAAGAAGATTACAATTAACAGAATTACTTCACTCCGGGATATAAAAGGAACGACCCTTTGAAGAAGTAAGGGATGTATTGAGGGAAGCTGTCGTAGGGTGGTTCTATATTTGTCGCAGTTTTTCGGAAATAAATGATCGATCGACCTGTCTTTGTTCGTGTAAAATATTATTACAATTTGAAATATGTATAAAGACTAAGCTTTAACAGATGGGCTATGGAATATAATTTAAAAATTATTTGAAAAGCTGCAGAGATAGCTGTACTCAAAAATCGCGTTTGGTTTTTTGGAAATTCAATTAAATTTTCCTTAACGCTTTGCTAAAAAAAAATACTAGGTGAAGATAAAAAATTTGCTTTTGATTTCTTTTTGGAACTTCATGGACAAAAAAGCAAACTGTTCACCCGATGGAAAGTGATACCGCCGCCTGTTAACACGACGATGCCACTGATGTCGTGAAACACCAAGAGCATCCCTTAAGCGTTGCCCATATAGAGGTAAAGGTGTTATACCACTCGTGCCGGTAATAACACAGGCTCTTCAATCCTTCGAACCGAAACACAGCAATCTGCTTCACGGCAGAAATAAAAAGGAGACTCAAGCCATTCCATCAACTACCAGCAGTTATTTACATTCAATGAGGATGGTGACGGCTATGTCAAATGAAATACAGAAATGAAAACAGATATTTTACTTAGATGAGATATCACGATTTTTTCTAGTCAACTCACTTTTCATTAGTTTTATTGGATTTTATCAAATCAAATCAAATGGATGGATGGATGAATGGATGGCATTCGAGAGATTTTTTGCATAAAACCAATTTTTCTCACAATTTTTATTACGGTACTTAAAATTATTAGTGACTGGTGTCATCTGTGTCTATTTATCAAAAGTCAAAGTCAAAGTATTTTGTATTCAAATAGAACTGAAAAAGGAAAGGCGGAAACGCGAAGTGTCAGTTAGAATTCTCTTATTTTATTGTCTTTTGATGCTAATGCTAATGCTAGCATTTTAATCAGTAAATATCTGTAGTGCTGTTCAAGTGTGGAGAAAGTACGCCAAAAATACGACGATTGGCTGAGCTTTTCGTCATCTCCCAAGTAACTTCTTAGAGCCTACAGTAACCGTACTACCATGTTACTGTAGGCAGATTCATCATTTTCATTGTTCATCTTATCATCTTCATCTCATTTATCATATTCAAGAATGAAGAAATTATAATTACTGATGATTAGGCAGTATGGTACTAAAACCAATGCCGTTAAAGAAATACATAAACATTGCACATTCAAACCGTCACCTTTTCTTACTACCACCGGTAAACTGTAAAATCGAAAAGACACCCATGTAGCATTAACTAATGCGCCTGATAACATGAAGTTTTCCTATTTTCCTAGTTCCGAGTTTAAAATCTTTAAGCTACCGGGACTTTTTAATTATCTTAAAACGGAAAAAGAGGTAACGAATACCTCACGAGACGAGGACCGGAGATAATTAGCTTAAGGGAGTGACTGCAGAGGTGGAGAGGGGTGTAGTGGGAATACCCCCCCCCCCCCAACTAATACGAAGAAGCTCGGAAGAAGCAATGCCAGTTCATAAGAAAACAACGATAAAGTAAAAAAAGTTTTGACTCCGAGCTTGAAAATTGAGATTCCTGTACAACTTTTGCTTCTTGTAGATATTTTGCTAAAGTTGATAGCTTTGTGACCTCTAAACAATTTAAAGGGGATAAGGATATATTGACGACCTCGGTGGCGCAGTGATGTAAACAGCTGACTGCTACGCTAGAAGTTCCGGGTTCGAATTTCGGCGGGGACAGGACTTAGTGTTCTTTAAAAGACGCATTGTTTCGCTTACCGGTCTTAAATGTTGTATTTTTATCTATGTAGTTTATACGATATCGTTGCTAAGTGCCTGCGAAACAATATCATATCTTAGTGCAGGGCTGAGTCAATGTGTGTGTCATGATGTGGTTATTATTTTCCTCCGACTGAGGTTGTGATAAGTCAGGCGTGTATATGCACATTGGTTCAGTTTGCGTTACCTCGAGATTGCTAAGTAAATAGTCGACACACGCTAGAACAATGTGCATGTACAAAGTGAAATCAAAACCACAACCGAAGCTTCATCATAAGATTTAATATCTGTTAGCAACCGGATAATCAGTATATTGTTAATGTAAATTATCTTGAATATTACAGTCAAACTATAATTAAATCAAAACGGTACTTAGAAAGGTATCCCATTAATTACACAAACAAACGAAAAAATTATAATTTAATATGTTATAAATGAGATTTTGCTAAAAATGTATACATATTTACAACAAGCTTTAGTCGGATTGAGAAACATACACCTAGCTTGAATTAGGAAGCTTTTCTTTTAAAGTTGATTAAGATTTTTGAAACAAGATTTTTATTAAATTATTCTCCAGCACTGTAGCAAAACGTAGTCTAGTCTTCACCAGACTAATTAACAGTTTTCACCAGAAAATGTTCGTTAAATGTTTAAAACTGTAATCACAGTCTGTGGTTGGTCAGATATTAAATTTAAAATAACAGAGAAAACATTATGACACTAATGAAACAGTAGACGTTAATCCTGAGAAAATATATTGCTATTGATACAATACAATAATTTTAAACGGCTTTATATTAGATTTACAAAGTAAAGTAAAACCAATGAAACTAGAAAATAAATGGACAAGTGTGAGTAAGACTCGCACATGAGAGGTTCCGTAACATTGTACAAGTTTAAACAGTATGCATTTCAAGATAATAATAATAAACACATCTCGACACACACATTGACTCAGCCCTGCAGTAAGCATCGTAAGAACTTGTGTCGCAGGAACTAAGCAACGATATGGTATATACTAAATAGATTAAAATACAACATCCAAGACCGGTAAGCGAAACAATGCGTCTTGCAAATAACACAAAGTCCCGCCCCCGCCGGGATTCGAACCCCGGAACCCGGGAATATGGTTTCGTAAAAGAAACAAGAACGAACAAATCATGCCAAAAGATAACGTTTCTTATATGAGAGCACGGTCACGATCTTATCACGTTTATTGTATGTTTAATTTCTTTATGTACCCGAATACGGTGAAGCAGAAAGAAGAGTTATGATTTTGACCGGTAAATTTTGTATTTGTTATAGCAGCAACAGAAATAGACATTCTGTGAAAATAACATAAGAAACAGCCCGCTGACAGACGGACAGCAAGGGCTTAGTAATAGGGTCCAGTTTTTCATCCTTTCTGTACGGAACCCTAAAAACTATGAAAATTTAAAAAGATACCAAAAACGACTAAATATAATATGAACTTGAAAGCCACTTACATTTCAAGTCGTGTATCGGTAGCTTAAGAAGCTGAGAAGATTAAATATGGCGGCGACTATGTGACAGCAAGATTAACGAGCGGGAAGGGGTTTTTATTACGACACACACACACTATACGTATGTGTGTTATGTGACCCTGTAATTAGGAGATAATTGAAAAGCTTCAGTCATTCTTCGGTGAAAGCTTTGTCACTAACCGTTATAAGAATGACTTAATAACAGGTATATTTTGAAACTTGCTATTTGATTGTTTTAAAATGATATGTATCGTTTTTTGCGATATATATATGTAAATATATCATATCATATCATACCTTACTATTCTAATGGAGGTTTTAATACTTTTAGTTCTCTCTTGACTAAAAATGTACGTACACATGAAATTTTGACTCGAATTCTTCCGAATACATACGAAACGAAACATTTGAAATAAAATATTTATAACTAGCGACCCGCCACGACTCTGCATGGATATTATGCATGTAATATACATTTTAACCTTCCTCTTGAATCACTCTATCTATTAAAAATACCGCATCAAAATCCGTTGCGTAGTTTTAAAGATCTTAGCATACATAGGGACAGACAGCGTTAAAAGTTGATTTCATTTAATCTTTTTTTACATATAAATCTTTTAATTAAAGGTTTCACTTACGGGAAAATCATTCCACATGGAATTTATTAAGTACCGCCATATTTATTTTCCAATAATTAAATTTTTAAACCACCGCTACCTTTCCATCTACATTTTAAAATGCAATTTTCACCGTTACACTCTGTCAATTAAATTTGGAGTTTACGCCTTGCGTGTTAGGGTCAGAATTCGAAATCCCGAGGTCCGGAATGAATAAATTACGCGGGATGACGTGAAATATTCCCGTGGCACATCACTATACCCCAAACACAGGTTTACCTGAAGTCCCAAACTATAATTTGTTATAACTTTTATTTCCTCATGGGGCCCATATGTGAAAGGAACTGTTAAAAAGTAATTAGAATTAATTAATAGGCGAATATCAAAACTCTGGAATGTGCTTATATTAAAGTACCGAACCCCAAGGATTATGACATAAATAGGCAAATCCAGATGAAGAATAGGCACAAGCACAGTAATACAATTTTGAAGAAAGTTTTATACATTTTTACGGACTCAAGGGCGTCTTAAAATTGAGGTATATTTTAAGGTAATTCAGGCATTACCCCATAAACTCTAAGTATATTAAAAATGTACCACTCATTAAAAGTAATCTTGTATATTGTTCAAAGCTTAAGTTTTATAATAATAACCACATCACGACACACACATTGACTCAGCCCTGCACTAAGATAATCTTGTATCGCAGGCACTTAGTAACGATATGGTATAAACTACATGGATAATAATACTACATCCAAGACCGGTAAGCGAAACAATGCGTGTTGCAAATAACACAAAGTCCCGCTCTCGAAGGAATTCGAAGCCGGAACCTCTAGCGTAGTCAGCTGTTTACACCACTGCGCCACTCAGATCTTATTACAGTATATTATTTTTTAATTACAATATATTTTTAGTGCAAGATCACATTAAAATTTACTGATCTATGAATTTTTTATACGAAAAATACACTTTTTAATAAAGAATGTCATGTAAAAGTAGAACATTTAAACCGTTGTATATCCGGAGGGATTTAAGTGTGAATTATTGAGTGCAGGTGTAATCTGCAGGCATGTGGTCCGGTCGCAGTGACGGCCAAGCTATACAAGCTGATACATATCAAGCTATACATTCATGCAACTTGGATGTGTTGCAGAAATTAAATAACCTGTTAAACGGAGATTTAAAAAACTTTTTTGTATCATCATGGGCAAACAAACGGTTCAACTAGTGGAAAGTGATACCACTTATTGACTCGACGCCTTTGAGGTCTGAGAACGCTCTGAGCGACGCCAATACGTTGCCAACGTAGATGAAAATGTGTAATACCTCTCGTGCCGGTAATTACACTGGCTCTCCAATCTTCGAACCGAAACACAGGGAACTGCTTCACGGCAGAAATAGAAAGGCGATGACAGAAGACGCCAATTATGATCCTGGTTAACAGGAGTTGAAGTGGTAGGAGAGTGGTGGGTGTAAAAAAATGCATTAATAGTTTTAAACACCGGCCAAGTGTGAGTCGGGCTTACACATGAAGGGTTCCTTACAATCATCCAAGATTAAAACATTAATTTTAGAGAATTTCGTAAAAGCGAAAAAAAATGGCGGATAAATATTTAATTAAATTGAAAATATTGACTTCCACAATGTAAAAATAATTTATTTTAATAATTTAATTACAAAGCATTTAATTTCCTATTCATTACACTTTAGATTATAAATGATAAATTTTTATTAAAATTATATTCAACTTTTTCTATATTAAAAGATTTTAGAGTTAAAAAATACATTTAAAATGTAATGTTATGCATGTATTGTGGTAGAATAAGGGCTTTTTTATTCTTTGTTTTAGCGGCAATAGCAATACGCGTTATCAGAATATTTCGAGTATATAATAATAATATTTATTTATTATGCTACAGTGTTCAATGGTTTATGAGATACAACCCGCTGATATAGAGATGGACAGACAGACAGCGGAGTAATGGGTTCCGTTGGCACCCTTTGTTTACGGAACCCAAAAATAACCTTTGGATATAGAACTAAAGAAGGTAATATAATGTCAAGTTTTTCCTTTAACGATCTTACCAGTGGGTTATTCTGTGTTTTTTTTTGTATAATGGAAGCGACTTGCTAAGATTTATTCCTAGGATTAAGGAGAAGGTAAAATAGTTTCGTAGTTTCCTCTAATGATAAACCTTACTTTTTTTGACAGCCTTATTAAATTCAATATGACGAAATTACCTGAAACCAAAAAAAACTGATTAGATGCCATGTCGATTAGTATTTATTGGACAAAACCATAGTTACAAGTAACAATTAAGGAGCATCGCAATAGGCGAAGTGACGTCACGGGTATAAGAAAAAAATCAGTCAAGTGTGAGTCGCACGTGATAGGTTCCGTACAATAGTATAAAATTAAACAATATGTACTTTTTAGAGAATTTCGTTAAGGAAGCAAGAACAAGAAAAACATGTCGAAAAAATCACGTTAATTCTATTACAGATCATTAGATACAGCAAGCTGACAGACGGACGGACACCGGATGCTTAGTAATATGGTCCCACTTTTTACCTCTACTACGGCGTGGGTTATTATTTTTACACCGCAAGTATGTATGTATATGGCGGCCATGGTACTTTATAAACGGGAGGCCCTATCTATAAATAAAACTAAATCCAATCTGTTAGCCTGTATTTGTCAGTTTGTTAATTTTTTTTTTTTTTGCCACCGACTTCGATCACTAAATTCATGATTCCATAGACATTTCGTATGTAAGATAGTGCATTGTTATTACTAATTTAATACATGCTTCTATGTAGTTTTACAGACAAAAACGACATAGGGTGGACATGTAAAAGTATGTACATCAAATTTGTCACCTCTGTCATGACAACCAGTAGTAATTAGGCGTAGACAATTAGTATTTTTAAACAGTTTTTGATTGGACTAATTTCAGTTTGACGTTTAAAAATAATTATTATAAAGCAAACATAGCATAAACTCACGCCGTAATTAATCATTCGAGAGGGGTAGGCAGAGGTGTTACACACCGCATTTCGCATGTTTATGTTGAGTCCCAGTGTGACAGGTTGCGAATCTGTCGCCACTATCCGGGTACAATGAAGAACATAGCAGCTACAACTTATGGCTACCCGAGACTCGAACCCTTGACCTGTCGGGTCGGGTCGGTCGGTTAACCAAGGCACGTAACAAACTGAGCTACCACGTCCTCATAATAATTACAATAATTTTTTTAGTAATATAATAGTAATTATTATTACTAAATTATGTAAGACGTACATTATTTAGGAATATTTAATAAAAATAGAATGGAAGAAGTATCGAATGAAGTAAAATTGACAACTGAGTGAGATAGTCTGCGTCTGACAGGACAGCGAATACGTATTTACTTTCATTATTTTTCCCCCCAAAAAATACTGACTTATTCCACCCTAGTAGGTACTCTGGATGAAGATATTGAGTGTATTTTTTTTTGTTGTAATTTTCGTGGAAA
This sequence comes from Choreutis nemorana, assembly GCA_949316135.1. Classification (NCBI taxonomy): domain Eukaryota; kingdom Metazoa; phylum Arthropoda; class Insecta; order Lepidoptera; family Choreutidae; genus Choreutis; species Choreutis nemorana. The sequence goes on along the minus strand of OX438615.1, from coordinate 878,523 downwards.
ACCATATTTTATTTTTATCAGTAAAAACCTTTAATGATTTATAATAAATAATCGGTGTCTGTTTACTGTAAATGTTTTATTTTTTCTTTCAGGAAAAAATTGATTTTTGTTTCACAGACTAATTAACATGCAAAAAATTACAACAAAAAACTAAAAAAAGGGTCAAGTGTGAGTCGAACCCATTTTTCATTTCTTTATTTTTTTAGTATTTGTTATTTTTTCAAGATCCTAGCTATTGTGGTTCATGAGATACAGCCCGCTGTCAGATGGACGGACGGACAGGGGAGGTTTCGATATAGGGTCCCGATTTCTACCATTTGGGTACAGAACCCTAAAAAGTAAACAATGGCAAACTACATTCGTATTCAGCATTAAAACGACAAAGTCTCCATAACAAATGGATAAATAAAACACATTTCGTCACAAATATTCCATTCCTATTCAGAATTGACGTGGAATAATGGGGCCTTCTCAATGATAATAGACAAGTGTAGCTAGTACAGTCAGCAAAACAAGAGTCGAACGAACAACTGTTTTATTACAAAGGGATAAGCTTCATGACGGTCCGACGTAGAAAATATACTTGGAGTGATGTTTCCAGACTTATAATTTCCATGAACTTTCAAAATAGGTATTCTTTTACTTGCTTGACATTAATCTAGTCTTGGATCAACCTAACCTGTTTGGACTTTAAACAGTTCTTAAGTTGTACAGCATAAGGTTTATATTGCACTAAGGCTTTTGGCTTGAGAAACTTGAGGATTTTTTGCCAAGCAACAATATTACCATTTCCAATGAATACTTACTATAATTTTTTTATACGCTTACTGCCTAATTTAAATCTTGGCCTTGCTCGTTTTTGGATTAACAAAAATTTTTTTTTGTAAATTTCGAGGTTTAAGAAATTTGTAAATTTGTATTTTTGTAAATATTAGTTTTTATAACTGATGTATTCGTTGCTACTACAGGGCGATATTGTTGTTTGGTGAAAAAGCCCTTTTTTTTAAATTCGACAACTTTTGTTCGTGTATTTGTGTATCTATATGATGGCTCTAATGCCAAAGGGCCGAACCCTGTGATACATCAATATCAATAAGGGCCATGATCATTCCATTCTGTCCCAGCACATTGTTTATGATAGAAAAGAAAGGTTTTATTTTTGAACGCCCTCGGGGTTCTCACGGAAAATATCCAAATTGTTATTTGAAATTGTGAGAGTGTTATATAAAATTGAAATATATAGAAAACAATACAGTATCAGGCAGGACTTTTGCTTATTATTTTATAAGAACTGAATAAGATATGACGACAATGTGACCAGTAACTGCAAAACTACAAACCTTTATGTTTTGTAAGAATAAAGGCATAACGTGTAACTTATTTCGATAATGCTAGGGCGCGGTTTATACACAGTCAGGTCAGGTAGGAATGTCACACAGTAAAAACTTTTCTTTTAGAATGCTGGCCACAAAAAAGTTTATTGAATTCGAATTTCGAATTGTTCATGAAAATATAAATGTACACTTTCTAGAATTTGACTCATTTTTAAATATGGAGTGGACGCTTAAAGAAGACCGTGTTGCAATTTTTGCGTTGCATCGTTGCGGTTACGCGCCAATTCAAATTTTTGACATACTGAAAAATTTGAATAAAACCAAAAGATTCCTTTATCGTACCATCAAACGATACAATGAAGACTCTTGTGTAGATGACAGGTCAAGAAGTGGTCGCTCTCGGTCTCTTAGGACTCCAGCAGTGATAAAAGCTGTGAAGGCGCGAATTCAATGAAATCCCAAACGTAAGCAGAAACTGTTGGCCCTTCAGATGGGGTTAAGCAGAACCACGGTGAAAAGGGTGTTAAATGAAGACTTAGGACTTCGGGCATATCGAAGAAAAAAGGACATCGTTTGAATGCTCGTCTAATGGACCTGAGACTGAAGAGATGCCGCGCTTTGTTGAAGCGGTACGCGGGAAAAAAATATCGGGATTCTTTTTTCGGATGAAAACATTTTTACCGTAGAAGAGAGCTACAACAAACAAAATGATCAGGTGTACGCACACAGTAGAGAAGAAGCGAGCTACCGTATTCCGCGTGTCCAACGAGGTCATTTTCCATCCTCGCTCATGGCATGGTTGGGAGTTTCTTATTGGGGCTTAACAGAGGTACATTTTTGTGAAAAAGGTGTAAAAACGAATGCAGTTGTGTATCAAAATACAGTCCTGACGAACCTTGTGGAACCTGTTTCTCATACCATGTTCAATAACAGGCACTGGGTATTCCAACAAGATTCGGCGCCAGCTCATAGAGCGAAGAGCACACAAGACTGGCTGGCGGCGCGTGAAATCGACTTCATCCGGCACGAAGACTCGCCCTTCTCCAGTCCAGATTTAAATCCGTTAGATTACAAGATATGGCAACACTTGGAGGAAAAGGCGTTCTCAAAGGCTCATCCCAATTTGGAGTCACTCAAGACATCCTTGATTAAGGCAGCCGCAATATTGACATGGATCTCGTTCGTGCTGCGATAGACGACTGGCCGCGCAGATTGAAGGCCTGTATTCAAAATCACGGAGGTCATTTTGAATAAAGTTTAGTGTCATAAGAATCTATGTTTTGTTAAGTTCATTTTAGTATATAAATGGTTACATGATGAATAAACTTGTTTTATATTAAACATGTGACGGAATTTATGACCTGACTAGGTATAACTATCTCTGAAGGTATTTTGGCGATTAATCAAACGTTAAAATGAGCTAATTTTATTCAAAAACCGGTCAAGTGCGAGTTGGACTCACGCACCGAGGGTTTTGTACAAACATGTGTAAGTAGTCTGTTTGTCACAGAAATCGAGTTTTGAAGATTTTTTCCCGATTTTTTTGTAAATACCAGTCAAAATCAAATATCAGTCAGTTTACCAGTAACGGACTGAGCTACCACGCTCTCTTAAAAAAAGCGCTCTTATAAAACGTATATTTTTTTGCCAAGACTAAATAATTCTAGATTGCACAAATATCAACCCATTAATGGATCCATACTTTATCAAACTCGATTCGTTCGGTGTTCTTTGTATGATATATAGCAACGCACTCTTATGAGCAACTGAACAATATGGCATCGCCTCAGAACGACAGCGAAGCAAAAGATGACGTTCTTAACTTTCTGTTTCCGACTTCATTACAAAGTCCAAACAGTGTAGCTCTTTATGTAACATTTAGTACTTGTAGAAAGAAAAAACCGACATTTTCTTTATACTTTCCAACATTTTACAAATTCCTTTCAATATTTCAGGAAACTAGCCATTAAAATGTCGAACATACCCTAACATAGAAGAAGTATCCCGAGCATCCGTTATGGGATACCGTAGTATAAAAGCTTAATATCAAGAATCACAAATCACATGTCCCTTTCATCAAGATATTCCGGAATTTCTATACGAAACGGACATGTTTAAAAAACCGGTCAAGTGCGAGTCGCCCTCGCGCACCGAGGGTTCCATCCGAAATTTTAGATATAGAAATACATCATTTAGAATTTAATCTCGATTTTTTTTTTTTTGTAATTATGGAACTACAAATATATGACTTTTGGATTATTCCCTTTATTTGTGCTACAAGATATTGCTTCGAGCCAAATTTCGTGTGTCTAGGTCAACGGGAATTACCCTATAGGGTTTGATTCCTTGCAAGTGAGAGTGATATGATGGTGATTCGCGGTATAAACGACCGTATTATTTAACAACAACAATAACCACATCACGACACACACATTGACTCAGCCCTGCAGTAAGTATCGTAAGAACTTGTGTCACAGGAACTAAGCAACGATATGGTATATACTACATAGATAAGAATACAACAACTTAGACCGGTAAGCGAAACAATGCGTCTTGCAAATAACACAAAATAAATACTGTGACGTATTTAGATTTAATTACTTGACTAATTCGTGTTTTAGGTTTATTATCTGTTAAACTGTGATATTTTAAAATTAATATAAGAGTTAATTTTTTCTTTAAAGGTACGGAACCCTAAAAAGATCACTTAAGCTTGTTTTGTTGTATTTTGAGAAAAAATTTCATACGACTCTTTTTGAACCCGTGCATTCTGTGCAACATATTTATGAAAAAAAATACAGCTACGTCAGTTGATGAACCTATTTTTATTTCAAAAATATATACATTCTAAATTTGTGTATTATTATTCAATTTGTGATTTAATTATCTATGCTTCTATTGTGGACGTCAATCAGTGGAAACTTCATTGGTAATATAATTAAAATATAAAATTTTGGTTTCCCAAAAAAAAATAAAACAAAAATAAGTAAAAATAGAACCTGATCATCACTTTGGGCGATGGCGTATAAATTACTCACAAAAAAACCTACTGCCTAAGTATAATAAAACCGGAACATAAGTCGGAAACCGGCTCAAACTCGCCTGTAGCTAGACTGTGCAAAATTGCCAATAGCCTCAGTGATGTTATCGACCTACACCATGATACTATGGGTAGGATTTTTACTAATGCCATAGAACGAATAGGTACCTGAATGTTATTAAAATATATTTTTTTTTACTTATTTTTACCTTTTTGTAATTTTAATAACTTAGTTAAGTTAATAAAAAAATTTGTTAAACCTCATATTACATTGCATGCTGTGTTAGCCTATAAGTGATTAGGACACTGAAAAAGTTCTTAAAATGTTAAAACTATATTGTATTGAGTTTTTAATCGTTGGTTAACCAAATAAATAAAGATAAAAAAATAAGTCCAGGGCTATTTCAAAGTTAGTTCAAGTACAAACATGCCATTGAAGTATTGAATACTACGTACTCGAACAGCCATCTCGAGCAAAAACTTTGCGCCAAAACTTACATGAGCATTACTACTCAAAACAGCTGGACAGAGATCAGGGTTCAGGTTAGGTACAGAATACAAACTTCTGCAATATCTCATTACTATACATGAAGGCCATAACAGCTTAGGACTGTAAAGCGTCTAGCTTTGTTGAGTGTCCAAAACATACTAGTGAAAGATGCTAACATCCACTCATCCTTATTGGTACAAAATCAGTTCGCAATGTCACCTCTATACATTTATACCTAATAGAAAAACGTATAGTTTTTGGCGGGAAACTGCCATCACAGCATATTTATAGCCCTTTACGTTTTTTTTACTCAACGTCATAATAAAGTGGTAGGTACCTTTATTTTAGTTGTATACAATATAAAACGAAATCAAATTGTTTAATGCTTGACACATTACATTAGGCACAAGAGATGTTAAAATATATAAGGGATACATGTGACAGCTCGCAAGAGCATGGTAAAAATATAACTACCAAAAAAATCAATAAACTATAACAACATAATGTTATAGTTAATACGTAAGTATAATGTGTTAGTTTAATGTCAATTAAATTAAAAGGAGACAGTGTAGCGACGATAAAGAATCTTGAACTATTTTTTTCCCTTCAAAAATGGGCAAACGGGCAGTCAGCTCCAATTTTCTTTTTCTTCATAAAATCACAATGTTTTATTCCGTTAAAGGTTACCAGAAGGATTTCGAGGAATTTAATTTTGCGGTTACTGGCAACCCTGTTAAAACTACTTAGCGGGGGAAAATTCTAAAACTCCGGAGGAAATATTTCCACGTCATTAGTTCCTACTTCAAAGGGCGCTGGTCAGTTTCAGAGGTGACGTGCTTTGGAAAATACATTCATACTATGGGTATAAAAATGTATGACCGCAGGAAATTGGCCGGGGTAGGTTTTCTTTTCTATGTTTTGAATTAATTTTGATAGCATAATAGTATTACGAAAATACTAAAATATTGGTAAAATATTTTTATTGCTAGAAAGGAAATGCTTCTCCATAATAGAAGATTGTTTGAGATTCATAATTTCGTTTGTATTTACCTGACTACGGCGAAGCTAAATGAGTATAATGCTTTTCAATTAGGTTTTCTCCAGTTACATTCGTTCGCCGCGAAACCATAGTAGCGAAACCGCACTAGAGTCAGTTGACAAGCGAAACAGGAGCAAAACTATCTGTTCTTACACATAGATTTGTTTTTAAGTCAATCTCTGTCCACCGTGATTTCGTCATTCTAATCATGCGAAAACATAGAGGTAATTTCGCGGCGGATGTGTGCTATAATCGTCAAGTAGGATCTGCGAAATCAATAAGGAAAGAAATAGAATCATATTCAAATCTATGCGTTCGATCAGGTAGTTTCGCTCCTATTTCGCTTGTCACACAATCGAGAAGTCATGGCGAAACTAATGCGGTTTTGCTGATAAGTTTTTCGGCAGAAGTCTGCTACAGACGTTGAAATCATAGGCACTTTAATAAACCACATCACGACACACACATTGACTCAGCCCTGCAGTAAGCATCATACGAACTTGTGTCGCAGGCGCTAAGCAACGATATGGTATAAACTACATAGATAAGAATACTACATCCAAGACTGGTAAGCGAAACAATGCGTCTTGCAAATAACACAATGTTCCGCCCCCGCTGTGATTCGAACGCAGAACCTATATCTTAGCAGTCGGCTGTTTACACCACTGCGCCACAAAGCTCGTCGTCGTCGTAATCCATTATAATAGACATCTTTATAACAATAGTTACGTGAACAAGTCTGTCACAAACCATAACAAAATATGAAATTTGGGAAATTTGCGATGAAATTTAACGCCATAACGTCTGTATTGTAGGTCCGCTGTAATTGCAAGGCAAATGTTTACTGAAGGTTGCTCGGGTGTTTGCCCAGAGTTTGGGGGGTATTTGTAAATGATAATTAGGGGTGTCGGGGGTCGGGGGGTCTTGTTTTCGCTACATTCGAAAGTTGAAGTTATATTTCGCATGAACTCATCCATGCTCCGATTTTGTTGATATAAAGCGAATGATGCAAGAAAAAAGTTTGTTGTTTTGAATGAGTTTATGGTTCTATGAAAATTTTTGTTGGAATAATAATTTATTTATTTATTAGATTTAGAATTAAGATGAAAATCATATTTAATTCACATGAAAAAAGTTAAAAGTCAATCTATACCAATAAATTAGAAGATTTTACAGGTGGTAGATCTACGTGCGAGATCGTCTGGATTGGTACCATCCACCTTTCTATTTACAACGTGAAGCAGTTCGCTGTGTTTCGCTTCGAAGGATTGGAGAGCCAGTATAATTACCGACACGAGAGGTATAAAACATAATTAGCTTATGGGTAACGCACAGGCGGTGTTTTTTGCTTTCCACGACATCAGGAGCATCTTCGTGCCAATAGGCGGCGGTATCACTTTCCATCAGGTAAACCATTTGCTTATTTGCCCGTGATGTTGTATTTAAAAAAATAGAACGTTAAAAATACCGATTTCAAATATATTCTAATAGATTTTATCAAAAATAAAAACAAAACTTACGCGAAAATGCGAGTATGTAATAAATCATAAAACAACAATTCAAATTAGTAATTCGAGTGTTTATATTACATTATTCTACAATACCTTTCATTGTCATCAAAATTAACACAACACAGAGACATTAAGTCAAACAAACTTGAAAAGAAACTAGAAAAGTTAACGCATTATTCATAAAACGCTGTGGCACACCCGAAACACGACTTCACATAGTTCCTAAAATTCCAGAAAAAAATGTATTTATAGGAAGAAAAACGGTGAAAAAAAATGTCTTATTTTTTTATTCTTTTCAATAAAAATATCCGCACATTTCTCGTGTTAATAAATCAGCATGTAACGGAACGCGCGCTACGTTTACATCGAGGGATGAATTCAAATGTTGTTGGATAAAACATACTTACTGAGTTACAGTCATACCAACTCACGAAGTCCGTTCGGCTTTAGTTGTTATAAACATATATTACATGCACGTTATTCAAGTGTGTGTAACCTACTCACTGAGTGAACAACGTGCATATACACGCCTGAAAACACAACCAACCTTAGACAAACCGTCTAAGTGAGCTGATTGTAACAGAATGGGTTGCTTTTTTATTTCTACGTTACATATGGACGTTATCTTGAATTGTATTATGGGTACACTTTTAAAGTATCTCTTAAGAAATGCTTTGTCCATACTCATTGTAAGTGCATGAAACCTATGATATAACCGTATACTCGCTCGAGCGTCGCGTCAATCAAACCATGCTAGGAAGCGCAACTTTAAGTCTCATATTAGAGCTATTTTAAAAATTCTCTCTCAGTTTTGTTTGATTTTATTAAATTATTATAATTAGTCCAATGACAACTTGTCTGTTTGTAAAATTATGTCGACTTAATTATTATATTAATAATCTTTCTTCTGCCTTATTTAATTTAATATTATTTGTAATCCTGTAGAATGTGATTTATATTGAAAAAAGGTATTAATTTAATTATGTAATTGTCATTCAACTGTAATGATAATGTGATTGTGAAATAAAACTATTTTGATGGAACTACTTTACTCTTTCCTCTCTTTTTTAAATTTAAAATAAAATACCTATAGATTTCTATCACTCAGTCGAATACAACGTTACAAAGCTTTGTTAATAATACAATTGAAGATCGCACGTTTACAATCTCTAAAGTCTTATTTTTTATTTCTCACTTGACCAAAATCGATACATTTTTTTTAATTCACCTACTTTTTAAAGAAGCATCAACATTATAATCTAAATGTATTCTTCAACAGATGCCTTTTTCAGAAAAACGTTAATTACAATATAAAACCAGTAACAATATAAGTCCAAGTGAATAAGTTCTTGTTCATTTTATTTCGGAAGTGTTTCGGTCACTTCGTGCCAAAATGGCGGCCATCAATCATAGCAGGCCGAAACTTTTTGTCGTTTGTCAGAGAAGCCTGTACTTACGCTCCAAGTGTATCACGAAACCTCGACATTTCGTATAATATATCGTGTAAACGTCAAACAATTGTATGTCATGTGATGTGTCTGTAACTTAATGTATTGTCCTTATGTAATACAAGCTTATGCTGGATTTTTATTCTTGTATTATATTTTCTTACGCTAGGTTTTTGTTTTGTTTTGTTTTTTTAAACGACATCATGGACATCCAAGCAGACGGCTCAGCTGATGGAAAGTGATACCGCCGTATATATACTTAACCATGCCCTTGATATTCGGAACGCCAAGAGCACCGCCGATGCGTTGCCCATGTAGAGATAAAGATCATATACGTCTCGTGCCGGTAATGACATCGGCTCTCCAATCCTTCGAACCGAAATACGACGAACTGCTTCACGGCAGAAATACAATTTATATAAAAGGTAAAACAAAGCAAAAATATTCTTGACACTATAAAACCTTACCTACTACATTCAAGAACAGTAAGTGAAACAATTTGATTGAAAACAATACAAAGTTGCGACCCGCCGAGATTCGAACTTGGATCATCTAGCGTAGCAGTCGATTGTTTATATCGACAACATGTACAATGTGTTACATCTACAAATCCTTGATACGTAAAATCCCTGTTTTCCTGACCATCTAAAAAGTTTTAGATTTCAGAGAGAAAGGATCGGCAAAAACAGAATCTTCTCAACGATTCGTGAAAAAAATCAGTGAATTAATTTGCATAGTTTGGGAAAGCGCAGTATTTCCCACGCAGCAGCCGCCGCCAGGGACGTGCACGGTTTGCTAAATTACAGAAATTCTTTTTAAAAAGGACAACTTTTACCCAGACTGTGTGACTTACTATATCATGTGTCGGTGTGGACGAACATTTACGTGAAAAAAAGATTTTTTTGTGTCTTGATGTATGTTCAATTGGTTCTTCGTTTTTTGGAAGAATCAAGAGATTTGAAAGAATCAAAGAATGTGGGTAATTTTTAATCAAATACTTATGAAAATTTTGATTAAAATAAGATGTACACCTACATACTTATTAGGGGAAAGTAAACATTTTAATTTATAGAAATTGTTTTTGATTAATAATCAAAACAAGATTATTTTATTATTATTTTGTTTTTAATTTAAATAATGAAAAATGTGTTTCTTATTTTTCGACTCCGTCATGGCTACGCATGACAACTATCCATAATGAGACTACGCACTGCTACGCACGTAGTAGAATACTACGGCGTAGTATTTTTACTTTTACATAAAATTTTAATATCAACTTAAACTTTACCATATCATCTCATCAATCACAGGCATTAATTAATTTCCTTCGAAAACAATTTGATGGATGATTTCTTTCACACGGAAATTTTATAGCTCAGAAAAAAATATGTATGTACTTACTAAAAGTATTTAAATTAAACATTAATGTTAAAAAATTAACTGATCTCTAACAGTAATTTATTTAAAACATCCTTATCAAAGTTTACCATCGTCAGAATGTAATAAGCATACGAGTATATTAAAATATTTCGTTGCATTAACAAAACTTGTGACAAAAACATAGGTTCAATATTTCTCAAAGTAAATAAAAAAGTAGGTACGTTATGTAATACAAACTGTAAACATGAATCAAATTTTCCCAAAAACCGCTGCAATATTTTGTAATTAACTGAATACATTTCTATCTACTATCGTAAAAGCCTTTTATATAAAACATAAAAACCGCTAGCATGCGTTTTCACGATTGGTTACACTAGGTAAGTGAGTTAAGGACTGTACGCACTCGCCACGCCACGCCAAGCCACAAATTCCATGTGGCGCCACAATTTGCGTGAATACGCAGCCATTACGTTTCAGCTTGTCCCCTCAGATATTTCATTTGCATTTAAAACTGCATATTTTATTTGATATTGTCGTTAAACGTAAAAGGTAAAATTTTATCAAACATTTTATTACAGGTGGTAGATCTACGTGCTAGATCGTCTGCGTTGGTACCGTCCTCCTTTCTATTTACAACGTGAAGCAGTTCGCTGTGTTTCGGTTCGAATGATTAGAGAGCCAGTGTAATTACCGGTACGAGAAGTATACCATATTTACGTCTACATGGCCAACTCATTCGCGGTTCTCTTGGCATTCCAGACATTGAGGGCATTTTCGTATCAATAGGCGGCGGTATCGCTTTCCATCAGGTTAACTGTCTACTTGTCTGCCTAATACGAGTAAAAACATGTTTCTATTCTTTTTCTCTACACTAATTTCGATTTTTACCAACTTTTTTTCAATTATTTTAATTTTAAAAGGAACACCACAAATATCAAGATTGACGTACATATTTGACCGTTTTTTTTCCAGCAGCATGTAAACGAACCCGTCAATAAATTCACGAAGCCCAGAGCTACCGTGTGGCTTATGTGCTGGAATGTGGTGGACGACCACAGACACGTTTCGGTCCGTTTGTACTACAGACTTATATATAGCACATATGTTCATTAAGTTACAAGTTATGTTTAAACTATATACAAAAATAAACACAAAAGTGACTACAGCTGAGCTCTATCCATAGTGACAGTTACTTTTTATGTGCTTTGCATATAAACAATTGAAAAATAATTTTAATTTTGCTTCGGGGCACACCCGCCACCCTGTCCCACCACTGCAACTCCTGTTTATCAGGATCAACAATGGCGTCCTTTGATCGAATAATCAAAGAATAATGCAGCTGTGCAATGATGCACAGGCTGTGCCCGGACAACCTACCGGTTGTCTTGGGACCCGCAACGAACTTAATCAGATGAAATAGGAGGTAGTAAGAAAGCGGTTTCAGACTTCCCTCCCAGCAAAGCGGAGACAGCAATTGAAATGGCCCAGAGGCCCAAAAATCTGAAGGGGTGACAGTCTACTAAATCACGCCTATACATAAGTATTATTGAAATACGCAGCTTTATCAAGCCTACAATTGACTGGTTATTGAATCAACATTTTCCAAGTGAGAATATTCCATCGTCAATGGTGCACCCTTTAACGGCCAAGTCACACAACATTAACTATGATAATAATGAAATCGCAGTAAGGAACATTAGACTTGGCACGACTTTGTCTAGATTTCATTACTCTTTAGAGATAAACAAGCAGCTCCTTCGAGTTTTGCCTAGATTTTTACATAATGTTTTTGGTGGGATACAATACATACATTAATCGCTTTCCTGGTGTCGGTGTTTTGTTATAGCGGCGAAAGTAATACACATTTTCTAGCCATAACAGTTCATGAGGTACAGCCCGCTAACGGACGGGCGGACGGACAGCGGAGGTTTAAAAAAGGGTTCCGTTTTTCATCCTTTGGGTTCGGAACCCTAAAAAACACAAGAGAAAATTCTACCTTACAGCGCCGTGAGAAATTAGAAAGGTAATTTCTTATAAAATAAATTAGCTAATTAATAAAAATTCACCTGTAATAAGTAAACAAACAAACAATCTTAAATTTGTATAAGTACATTTGTATAATCATGATGAATGACATAAGTCGAAATGGGTTTCTTTATAGGTTAATGACCTTGCAGGATTGATGGGAAAACAGCTTAGAAACTGTCTTTTTAGTGACGTTCCAACTACCGATAAAATTGTTATGTTGATACTTTAAAAAAAAATTGGGTGCCGTACCAGAAAAGTGAAAAACGGGACCCTTTAACTTAGCCTCCGCTGACCATATGTCCGTCCGTCAGTCATCGGGCTGTACATGAACCATAACAGCTAGACTCTGTAGATCGATACAATTACCTACAGTTTCGTTTATTTTGTTTTGTATTGACCGATATTTAGTACTTCAAGTTAAATCAAATTAAATTATATCTTAATAAGTATTTACTAGCTATATACTGTGAATGGTTGTACATGCCTGTTTTCCAATTTATATTGTACTTATGTGGTAGCCATAACCTATTTCTGTGCGTTAAATAAATAACTTTATATCGATAAAAGGTAAATCGAGCTACACCACTATCGACCGACAAACCCTTCCTATTTATAGCGCGACACAATCATTATCGATACAGCCAACAAAGCCCTGCTTCCCTTCAGCCTAAATACAAAACCTCAATTATAACATCTCATGTCGTTCAAGGGTTCCGTAGGTATAAATAATCTTAAGTTGAACAACTCATATGTAATAGCTCAAATTTATCTTGCAATAACATATATGTATGTTTTATATATGTATATATGTTTCATGCAATCAAATAAAATTTTAGACTTAAACCACTCAATGTTAAAAATAATACACATTAAAATTCAAAATAAAACATATTTATCTACATACACATATATAAACACACATATATGTTACTGTAACATATATTTGAGTTATATACATACATGTATGTGTATGTATGTATATGTAGATATAAACAATTCATGCAAAAAAATAAAATCTTAGTAGACTTAAAACAACTCAAGTTTAAAATATTACACTTTGTAATTTGCTTTATATAAAGATAGCCATAGTAGCTTTAAATTGTATGAAATAATTAGAAAACTTAAATTTTCCAACACGTAATGAAAAACTGTCTTAAATTTTTGATTAAGCAACTGCGGAGGTTTCTCGCCGGATTGTTTCCGGTAGAAACAGCATTCCGAACCGGTGGTAGTAAAAAAATATGACGATTAGATAATACTTAATTAAAATATATTCGAATAAAAACATTTTGACTTTGAAATATCCGTTCGGAATAGAAAAATAATTGAGTTGCAACGAATACAAGTGGCATAAGTTTTTCGTTTTAGATCGGAATAAATCATTTTGACTTTAACCCAAATCAAATTATAGCAATATTTTCGCTTTCATCTCTTCAATAAAATCCGGACAGCTAATCAAAAATAGATGACATTCAACATGAACAAAGGCAACAATAATATTCCAGAAAATATTTTCTCCACTAAGCGCTTAGTTCGCTTTATTGCTGTATGATTCAGCGATACGACTCAATACAATGGTGTTTGTTTATTTATTGGCTCCCCTTCCAGCGCTTTCGTTGTAATTGGCAGCGCTTTAATAGCTGACTTGCACAATGACCACACAAGTCTGCGCTGTCGGAGCTTTTGGTTTATTGACTCCAGCACAGAAAATGTTGTTTACCTTAATTATTGAAAGACATATAAAACGTTATATATTTGATGTCAAATTAAAATTTTGAAAGAAAAAAAAAAAAACCAAAACTGTGAATAATTTCAAAATGAGGAATATAACTTTGTTTTTAATACCGTTAGTTCTACATGTAGTGACAAATTAAGAAAAAAAAACGTAAAATATTGTTTGAGAAACGAACACAATTAATATTTTGTTTGAGATCAAGCATATTACAACTGACGACCTCGGTGGCGCAGTGGTGTAAACAGCCGACTGCTACGCTAGAGGTTCCGGGTTCGAATTCCGGCGGGAGCAGGACTTTGTGTTATTTGCAAGACGCATTGTTTCGCTTACCGGTCTTGGATGTTGTATTTTTATTTATTTAGTATATACCATATCGTTGCTTAGCACATGCGACACAAGTTCTTACGGTACTTACTGCAGGGCTGAGTCAATGTGTGTGTCGTGATGTGGTTATTATTATTATTACTTCGTTTTCTTCAAAATTAAAAAAATCTAACTAAAATTACAAATTTAGATGAGCAAAAGAAATGAAAAGTTTAACATTTAAGTACGCAGCAGCTTCAGAATACACCTGTAGTTTTATCTCCAAAAAACCAGTTTCACAAAAGGTTCCAACAGAATCCCAAACAATAAAATAAAGTGGGCAACTTTTACACACAGCAAACCAAAATTAAAGATATCGCTACATTCATTGCTGTGCTGGTATTAAAAACTTGAAAAAGCAATTAAATAAGCCTCGGCGATACAGCGAGCTATACGATACGGCGCGATAGATAGGGTAATAGCGCTAATGATCGGCCGGGTCACGCGAGCCGCCTCGGTTTTACCCCAAACTGTTTTCGAGCACGGGTTTACAAAGGAAAACGGAAATCACGTGAAATGATTTCGCATAAGATAAATCAATCGTATGAAATAAAACGTTTTATGTTCATGATGAAATGAAAATTGTACATTTGTCTTGATTTTTTTTTTACCTACCGATAACAAAGTTTCTTAATTTGCTTGCATTATCTTAACTTAAATCGCTTTTTAGCTATCACAGTTACATTTATCATGATACAAATTTTATGTTGGATTTTGTTGTTTTTTTTTTTCGTCCAGAAATAATTATTTGAACTTAAGAGGAAACTTTAAATACTATCCTGGTTGCTTTTCCTGAACTGGATGTGTTTGCGGATGGATGGAAGTCGTTGATTAATGCTTGTTTGAAGCTGTGTCAGGATGTTTAATTTATTTAATGCTGTTTCTGTTATTATGATCTATTTAATTTTTCATTTTTAAAATAATAGTATATTAATTGTTGAATAATATGTAATTGGGTGTAGGCCCGTTTAATTATAAATAAATAAATATAAGGCAGAATAAACGCTAAAACAGTGCGAATTTCTGTATCCTTTGTAGCCGCCGCGGTCACACGACACACTAGCGCCAAAGTTTAACGTCAGCGTGTTAACTATCGTACTGCAGGTAATTACTAATGGTACCGCATGAGCGCTGCCACCCTACAAACCTTTGTTATGCCGAAGATCTTATTACGAAGGCAACAGAGTTGAAAATCGAAGAAACGTTCGCCTATAATTTTAAATGTCTCGAGCATTTAATTTTCGGCTCGGAATTTTTTGATGTTGAAAGTAAGAATCTTTTTTTTTGCCTTCAAAACTTAAAAAAAAGACAAAAATCTTAATTTTATTCAGTTTTTATGCGATATTTTGATCAGAGAGTCAATCTATTTTGTATCATATAATACTTTTAATAGAACAAAAACGCGTTTTGGATTAAAAATAAAAATAAATCAACAAAAGAATCGAACTTAACGCAAAATAAATATCCCGATATCAATTATAATACGAATTATGATACAAAATAAAAACCGAACTTAAGTTTCAAAAGAAAAACACTGAATTTTAAAACTGGACTAAATGAGCTAATTGTGTTAAAAATTAACATTTATTTTAAACAACCGCAGACCGTGTGTTCCCGCAAAATATTTTAGGAATTCCATTCCACCCTGTCTATTTGAGAACGCCCGCCATTTTGGTCTGCCTAGTACCAAAATAGCGCTGCATCCAGCCTCCTGAATCGTTACTCTAAATGGATACTGGGATATGAGCTTCAATGATCAACTCAAATTGAAATACTGCTACACACATAGATGGAACCATTATTTTTGATTGAACCATAAATTTTAACCCTTAACCTCGAAAAGAGGTAGGTTTTACATCTTTTTATTACAATGAGAAATATATCCTTTAATCAATTTAAAAGATCTTTGATAAGAGATTTTTGAATTAATTCTTAATTTCCAGCTTAATGTATTATGAGATTTCCATGTATTCTATTCATTGTTCATCATATGCCCATTAATTTATTTTGTTTGTTACGTTAATTATTTAATTTGTGATGTTAATGTTTATTTGTAATTTAATTTTTCTGCTTCGATTGTGAATATCAATCAGTGGAAACATCATTGGTAAATGAATTATTATCTGTTAATCTAAATTGAAATTTAAAACTGTTGGTTTACCAAATAAATAAAAATTAATAAATATAGTATTTTCAGTAAATTATAATTAATAATTATCCATTAATGTAATGGATAATTATCCATTCTCTATGAACAAAGTGTAGATACTCGTAAGTTCATTTATTTGTTGAATTTATTTTGATAATGTAAACATGATTATAAACTCGCAAATGTAGAATGCGAACCAATTATATTGTTTCATTAAATATTTTTTAACTAATAAAATCTTATTTTTTTCTTTATCTAGCGTAATGTTTTATATTCAAACTAATTATACTTTATTCAAACTATTATGCTTTACAAATTGTAACTTGCAATAGTTTTTTTTTTTTAATTGACAAGCAACTACGGAGGTTTCTTGCAGGGATTTTTCCCCGTAGATATAGCATTTCGAACCGGTGGTAGTAAAAAAATATGACCATTTGAAAGTGCCTATTTTAAGTCTATACGAATAAAAACATTTTGACTTTGACACTAGTATTTGCCCGCGACTTCGCCCGCGTAGTAGTAAAATGTTTTAGTAGGATTTCCAATTAGTTGACATTTATCGTTGTAATTTGGACAGTTCCTTCAACATCTATTTATGGTGTTATTCTAATATAAGCTATATTATTGTAAAGTTTCAATAAAATCCATTTAGAAATGTTAATAATAATAATAACAACCACATCACGACACTCACATTGATTCAGCCCTGCAGTAAGTATCGTAAGAAGTTGTATCACAGGAACAAAGCAACGATATGGTATATACTACATAGACAAGAATACAACATCCCAGACCGGTAAGCGAAACAATGCGTCTTGCAAATAACACAAAGTCCTACCTCCGCCGGGATTCGAACCCGAAACCACTAGCTTAGTAGTCGGCTGTTTACACCACTGCGCCACCGAGGTCGTTAAAAAATGTTTGAGTGAAAGAGTTACAAACATCCATTCATCCATACAGCCTTATAAACTATCGCGTTTATATATTAAATAATTCATGTTTGTGAATAGAACTATAATGATATATAATAGAGCTGTAAGTATTTTAAATTTTTGATAGATATCATAAAACTACAAAAAAGGGCAGAGCAAAAGATGCGAGAAACGAGAGAGCGTCATAGGGGCGAGAGGTCGCAACTGTCTCTTTCTTTTTGCCTTTGTAATGACAGAGAAAGAAGATCTTGTAGCGCGGGATTTGTCTCATCAGATTATTTTGATGAAAATAGATTAACACTATACAGTTGTTAAAGGACTTAAATAGAATACCATATTAACACCAAATTGAATCAATTAAATGTCTTATTCTAATCTTATTGGATCTTTAGTTATAAAGACAGGAATGAAATCCAACCTAACTTTTTACAAAATAACTATCATTTGGAAAAAAATATTTGAATGGATCTTAATATTATTCAAAAAATCCAATAATTAAAAACATTTAAAAATGACCCTGAGAGCTATCACCGTGGTTGACTTACCTGTGAACAAGGAAAAAATCATTTTAAAATTTAACTATTCATCAAAAACATTACCATCACTTCACCTCGACTACATTGTAAAACAAACTTTATAACCTCATGTAGTACGGGTAAAGTTTCATCAACAAGCCAAACACCGAGTCCCGAAGTCTAACCGAAGCGATCCCGGGGTTTTTTAAAACGTCAAAACTTTAGAAAACATAGGCCGGGAAAAGTTGGGCGCACCTGACAAAACAACAGCCCCCTAAATCCAATGCCTACGACAACCTTGGGGGTCTGTTACCGTTGCCACAATAGCACGTCATATTTGACGGAACGGCGAAGACATGGCGAGATTGTGTCGAACTTCACATCATCAGCCGAAAGACCTCCACAGCTGGACATAAGAATCCCCCAAATGTCTCCAACCGGAGAGATCCTGTTCATTCTGCATCTGGGACTAACTGCAGCACTTACGAGTACATAAGATCGTCCATCCTTGTAAAAAGAACGAGGGAAGACGGAAAAAACGATTCCGAGATATAGAAGAAACTTTCGTGTATGAAGTTTCTCATAGACAGATATTAAAAAACTTACAAATGCTTTCGCTTCCAATTAGATATCATTAAGAATTTTATCGAAGCGAAGAAAGAGTATAAAAGAGCTCCGGCGCAGAAGGAACCAATCTCAGATTTTCGTATTTATTATGTGTTTTACAAAATGTATACGTGATTTGTCTGTTGAAAAGACTAAAGTAGTAAAGTAGTGGTATTACAAATGTCCATGGGCGGCAGTATCACTTTCCATCAGGTGATCTGTCAGCTCGTTTGTATAAAAAAAAGGTCTCACTTGGATGGTACGCCCCATTACGTTTTGTTTCTTACACCAAAAGGTTTGGAAGTTTTATTTGGAATTTTGTATTAAATTTGCAAATTTTTTAACTTAGCCATTATTTAGCTTACATGTAAATCCAAACTACTTACTGTATTAGTTGATATGATATTGTTTGTCTACCGCTGTTACCGTTATATTTAATGTATATTGAATTGCCACAATAGTTTATAGTTTGTAGACAACGGATCAAAAGCCAACTTTGTCTATTTACGGTATTCTATGATTAAGTTCGTACCCTAAAGTAATCGAATCGGTTACGTTGGTGCATACAACCACAAATAAAACATAATTCTCATAACAAGAGCAATATCAATCCTTATGAATCTTAGGAAACTAGAATTATTCTGTTTTACAAATCAAAAGTTGTAATTGAGTTTTTTTTATTTTTTTTAAAGTAACACTTAAAAAAAGAGAGTCGAGACCGTAACGCTGGTCTGCATTTCGCTCAGAGGTTGAGCATCGCTATACAGCGTGGAATCGCAGCCAGTGCTATCGGCACACTCCAGTATAGACATGATTTTTATTAGGTTTATTATTATTATTACTAAACTTTTGCAGTTTTTATTTTTGCCACATAAAAATTATTTAAAATATCATTTCAATGTTTTATGCATTCAGTGACAAATAAAATGAAAATTATGTCTTAATCTTCTTATCATCGTAATCGATGTAGAAATGCTGAAAAAATTGGAGCAAAACCTCAAATTTCGACACTCTTTCTTCTTCTTTCACGATGTATTGGCTAGAAGGGTCTCGATTTTTCGAGAGTTCTTTCAAAAAGCAGCTACGGAGATTTCTTGCCAGATTCTTCCCCGTAGAAATAGCATTCCTAACCGGTGGTAGTATAATATGAATAAAATTGAAATTAATTTGAAAAAAAAAATTATATTCTTTTATACAACATCATTGGTAAACAAGTAGACGGTTCACCTGATGGAAAGTGATACCGCCGCCTATTGACACGACGCCAATGCGTTGCCCACGTAGAGGTAAAGATGTTATACTTCACGTGGCAGTAATTAAAGTGGCTCTCCAATCCTTCAAACCGAAACATTACGAACTGCTGTTGTTGTAAAAGAGCTTACTTTAAGTCCTTTCAAATAAAAACATTTTGACTTTTGACTTTATGCTGTATAATGTCTATAAGTGTGTCTTATCTTAATGTTCTAATCTCGGAGTTTGTGATCGTTCATTTATTTAGTCAATTCTTTTTTAGCGTTTGATATCATTGATAAATGAATCTTTATCCTAGAATGTATACATTTTCACTTGAATTTTTATTGAATAAAGTTATTTTTCTCAAGTTTTTATTGTTATTTAGACGGATGACAATGGACACTCCCATCCTCACAGCTATTAATAATTTACGTGTAGCTTCCAAATCCCAGCATTGTTTCACCGGCGAGAAAGCTATCTTTCCGTTCAGGAACGTTACAGAGCCTTTTGTTTACCATTTTATTTTCATTTGGAATCGTTCCCGAACTGAACAAATAGATTCTGTTAAGGGAATTGATAGTTCAAAGGGATGAAAGTGAATTTTAAAGGGCTTTTACTCGAAGGAATAAAGTAAGAAATTGAAAGCATTTAAAGAAAATGCACCAAGACACTAGTAGCATCATCAACCTTTTGACGACCTCGGTGGCGCAGTTGTGTAAACAGCCGACAGCTACGCTATAGGTTCCGGGTTCGAATCCCGCCGAGGGCGGGACTTTGTGTTATTTGCAAGACGCATTGTTTCGCTTACCGGTCTTGGATGTTGTATTCTTATTTATTTAGTACATCGTTGCTTAGCACCTGTGACACAAGTTCTTACGATACTTAGTGCAGAGCTGAGTCAATGTGTGTGTCGTGATGTGGTTATTATTATTATCAAACAAACAAACAGCCTGTTCAACTGATGATACCGAATCTCTTGGTGTCAGAATGCCAAAAGCACCGCCAATGTGTTGCCCATGCAGAGGTAAAGATGTGATTACACTGGCTTTCTAATCCTTCGAACCGAAACACGGTGTACTGTTTCACATTGGAAATAAAAGGGAGGAAAAAACAAATGAAAATTTATTTTACATGGCAACACTAATAACTTGACGTTGAGATCAGATTTGATGGTCTTACCATTTGATAATAAAAGGAATTTATTTCATTACTTATTTTAAAGATAAAAAACAATATTGTGTATATTTACTACTTATTCAAAGCAATGGAATGGATGAAGACGTGGTAGGTCCGTTTTTTTGCGTACCGTGGTTAACCGACCGACCCGACATGTTGAAGGTTCGAGTCTCAGGTTGTAGCTACCATGTTCCTCATTATGCCCGGATAGTGGTGACAGATTCGCAGCCTGTCACACTGGGACTGAAATGCGAAATGCGGTGTCTAACACCTGTCTACCCGTCTCGAGGGATTGCGGCGTGAGTTTCCATTACGAAAGTAAAAAACAAGAATTAAATTAGTACTCATTTACAAATCAGTAATGACATCTTCGTTAGTAATCAAATAATTACATTCTAGGGAAATTAAGGTAAAACAGGGCAGCGTCCATATTTACAAATACAGTACGCTTTTACTCGTTTCAGATAATGTACAATTTGGCTTGTTGCTTCGTTTTTTAGTGATTGGAATAACGCCAAATATTCAACCATTGATATACCTGCTTTCTAAGAGGCTAGTTAGCTCAGTAGCTACTTGTTTCCAGCAAGAAAAAACATATACTTTTCAAATAAACGATACGGTTCATTTTCAAGGTAACATTTTTACATGAAATCCAAAATAAAAAAGATTTCAACGTGTATTCGTCATTCACTCCGAAAAATGGACTCGATAACCCATATCGAAGTTAAAAATTATTTTTGCCTCATTATTCCGCCTACCAAATTTTACGACGATCCAATCGACAATACTTGAGCCTATCATCTGAAAAAAAATCATACGTACAAACAAACATGCATACATACAAACGCCGGATTGCTCCAGTAGACTAAGAATTTCGCTCGCTTCGATCGCTCATTCAAAAAGTGTTAGGTAGTAATTTTAAAATTATCGAAAAGCTTAATGTACTTTTTACTTTCACTTAGTAAAGATTTATGAATTTATTAAGTATCTTTTATAGATATTTAGGTAGTTATTTTACTATTTCTCCCATTTTAATATAAAACAAGTGTACCCTACTACCGTCAGTATACATACAATTACTTTTACCTTCGATTACCGTTTGCGACTGCTGTAACAAATTTGTAAAGCGCCTCTAACGGATTGGTGAGGAGTCAAGATCACTGTAGTTGTCTATTTTATCTGACGAGTAGAAAAACGATACGAACTGTACACACAGAGTCATACGATAGTTAGAGTGTAGTTCACACGTCACCTGTCAGCTGCAGTATTCGTAAGAAACTTCGCTCGTTAAGTTACATATTCTCAAATAAAACTACTAGGAAGTTACAAAAAAATTGAAATGTGTCAAGAAGAATGTTATAGAAACATTTATGTAAAAGTCCCTACTTATTTCTTGCTTCCTTTGTGTTGCAGTGGTGTAAACAGCCGACTGCTACGCTAGATGATATAGGTTCAAATACGGGAGTTTGTGGTATTTGCAAAACGCATTATTTTACTTACCGGTCTTGGATGTAGTATCTATGTGGTTTATACCATATCGTTGCTTACCACCTGCGACACAAGATCTAACGATACTTACGGCAGACCTGAGTCAATTTGTGTGTGTTGATGTGGTTTATTATTATACAAATACATAAAACAGGTCTCGTGTATATATTTTATTACAAAACGGAGCCATTTTGTTTAGCTTGCCATTAATTTAAAATAGTCTACAAATATAGTTAATATATTAACATAAAGTATGCGAACGCAAACTACGACAATGAGTAATAAATTTAAAACTTAAAAAAAAAAAAAATGTTTCATTTTCATTCATTTCATATAATTTCCCTTTTGACATAAATCCAATCTTTATTTTCCCATCAACCTTGCAATCCGTACAACGGGATCTGACGCAAACACGAAATTTTAAAAGCATTTCGCCCCCCATTGCTTCACCCCTTCGCCCCCTCGCCCCAACCCCCAAGTTATGAATATTAAACGGGGAAACTTAATTCACCTATGTTCACCTTCCGTACTTAATATTTCATATTTATAACGCATATATTAGTCTAAAATCTTGTTACGTTTTTATAAGCTTAAATTTTAACGTCAAAATCAATCCCCAAATATCTTAAAATACTCCATATATAAAAATTAGGAATATGTATGACTTTTTTTATTTACACAAACATACACAAATCCGTTAGATTTTGTAAAAAATCTGATTCATTAAGTAAGTTATAAAGCTTCAAAGTCGTTGGTTAGACAGAGAGCTCCAATATGTACAATGACGTCAAAGTACACGAGCGCCATGCAACTTCCACAGAAAAGGTTGTTCTGATGAGCGAGATAGATATATTTACTTTGAATGGTTATATCTCCCTGATTTATCGTTCAATTCCACTTCTGTTTTCACAGTAAATATGCTATCTCTACATACTTTACGATAAATCGATTGAATAATCCAATTAAATTTAATGCATATTCCCTATTATTGACTTTTAGGAATTGGAAATATTTAGCTCACTGTGTGAAAACAACACCCTAATACATTCCATTTCTGTCAAACAATCTATCATGAGAATCAATGAGCGATGCATCTGAAAACATAGATGTCAAGATGGCAGATGTCTACAGCAGACGTAACTTATTTTCTAAAAAACAAAATACATATGTAGGACGCAGTGGCGGTACTGTCATACAAGCCCAAAAGCCCGGCTTCCCCTATCGAACCAAGATAAGTTCGCGCTCTCGTTCATTCATTACTTTTCAAATCAAATAACAATATACTTTGCATAGCATGGTTTAAAATTCGCGCTAATTCGAACGCATATGAAGTGTAGATTTAAGAGTAATGAGGCAATAAGACAGTTATCGAAATGAATTATAAAACTACAATAACGTATCTCTCGGCTTGCTCTATTCTAAAACTCAAGGCACGCCACTGCCTACAGGTAGTTCTAGTGTATACTTTGAACGCATACCTATTTGTCAACTTGTGCTGACTGTCAGTTCTCAGGAATCAGATGCTAAAACATTATTCACTTTTTTATAAATTTACTAATGTTTATCAGAATATTGTTAAAATATAATCTATATAAAAATCCGGACGAATTTCTAAAAAAAAACAAACTTAATAATACTTTTGGTCGGATTCTTTATTGTTATAAATACAAAAATATTGTAATACTTGGGGAACTATTACAATAATTTTTGGAATCAGGCACACTAATCGTAGGGTTTTAACATCCCTTACACCAAATACTATTTTCTATAAGAGCATCAGGGCGAGTGGATACATTAATAAATAAAATAAAAAAATCTTGTATCTCACTGCAACGAATGTTTCGTTAAGAGGATGTGGTAGCTCAGATTGTTGTGCCTTGGTTAACCGACCGACCTGAACCGGCAGGTCGAGAGTTCGAGTCTAGGGTTGCCGTACATTGCCATGTCCTCATTGTACCCGGATAGTTGCGACAGATTCGCAGCCTGTCACAACGGGACTCAACGTAAACATGCGGAATGCGGTGCTTCACACCTCTGCCTACGAGGTATTCATAACGGTCTGACCTTTATGTTTGTGTATGTTCTTTTTAAATTAAAATAAATATTTTTATTTTAACTGTAAAAAAAAAAACAATTGCCATACTTCCAACCCTACTCATGCACAAACCATCACAAACGCCATTGCATAAGTTGAGTTGTAAATCTAATTCCGAGGCAATAAAGTGAAAAATGCAATAAAACTGTTATATTTGTACTTTACGACCCACTAACGCAGCTGGACGTGATTATACATCACGAAACACGGCAAAATGTACTGTTCTGTCGAGATATTCTGACATTTTAAGAAATTTATTTATGAAAGTATAAAATTTTTGTAAGTATCTTTCCTAAAATACCCCCCTGTGCCTTGATTTTTTAATGCATTCGAAAAAAAACATCTCACCTCTGCTATAATGGATATTGTTGTTACTATTTTTATAATAGAAAAGAATAGATTTTTTTATTTGCATACAATTTTTATTGATAAATTTTGTAATTTCTAATAATTTTTTTGTTTACACTTTTACCAGTTTCCGCAAATAAATGGATTCTATTCTAGACAAGCATAGCATTTGATCAAGTGAATATGACCCTCTTATACTTTATATGTTATAATTTTTGTTTTTATTCTTTATATCTTGTACTTTTTAAAATAAGGTATAATTTAACAAATAATAACAAAATTAACGTCTCGCTAGAGCACACACACATACACAGCACACAGTTACAGAGATGCATACTCTTTCATGGTTGTAGCACAGCATCTTAAAGCGGATGAACTTAAACTACTACATCTCAATATTTTATATTAATTTTTCCATAGAAAGAACTCACTTTATTTAACTACGCATTCAGGGTAATGAAGCTTGAATACATAGACTTGAAGGTGAGGTTCAGTTGATTTAGTAAATGCCAACTAAGCTAAGTTTTCGGTAATCTAGTTAACAAATTGACAACTAAAAGCAAAATTAAATGTCCTGAGCTACACGATAAAAGCAAAACTGGGGAACAACACTCGCTAATCATTGTAATTTATGTTAATTAATAATTACAATATTCAAAGCTTCGTTTTAAGGTATCCCTAATACATTTCGACGTGTAATTAATGGAGAAATGTCATTAAAATGTCGTTAAGGCTTTTGGAAAATATTTAAATAAATCTAGATTTTTTATACATCTGTTACAACGAAAGACCGGTTATAAAGACTCAATTCCGAGGTTCACGAAACGAATATAAACCCTAAAATAATCGGATATTACGTCCATAACTATACGGTATCTTCAATGTTCTTATATCCGGTTCCAAATGTATGTTTCAAGAAACATCTTTATTATGTAATAGAATTTCTCTAAAAATGAAATCATATTCATGAGAAAATAAATCACAAAAGTTTTTCTATTAAATGTCCACTCAACCAACCAATGGAGTCGAGTCAGAATTTTCCATGCATTTAAATACGGTGTTAATTATAATTTCCAACATGGCGTCTATTTTAACTGGGAATTGGTATAAAAATTTCCCGCTTCCGTATTGATGTAAAATATTCTGAAAACAAATCGGGAATTACTATGCGCATTCGATTTGGCCTGTGTACTGGATTTAATTTGTTTGCGAAAAAAAAAACCCTTAATGAAAATATATTTCCGAATGTCATTTATTTGTAAAGTTATTATTCGAGTAATCCAACGTTTTTAATCACGTGAATTTCTTTCGACAAAGTGTTAAATAAATACAAATCCTGAATAGGGAATATGCATGTTTTTTTAAATTATTATTCCTTACCACATATTTACACAATGTATGTGATTTTCTCAAACGAATGACTTATTATCTATGTTGTAAAGCTTCAAAGTCGTTGGTTCGACAGAGAGATCTAATATGTACAATGACGTCAAAGTAAACAGGCGCCATGCAACTTCCAAAGGTTGTTCTGATGAGCGAGATAGATATCTTTCCTTTTAATAGTTATATCTCTCTGGTTTATCGTACAATACTAATTCTGTTTTCACTGTAAATATACTACTTCCACATACTTTATATATAAAATGATAAATTGATTGAATAAACAAATTATATTTCAAGCATAATCACTATTTGATCTCATTTGTACTTGTATTTTCTTGGTGGTGTAATGGTAAATGGTAGGAATAAAGTAAATTAATAAATATTATTCAAATCATCAAATTTCTATTAAACGCTTAATGTGGTTTTAATGGTTGTAATGTTATTCCTATAGGTGACTCAGTCCGGACGGCCGTTACTGGAATAAAAATACGTTTACCAACCTTGGTAATCTTTTCATGAGAAGACAAAGCGAGAAAAGATGAAGGATATATTACGTAACTTGAGTATTTCATTAAGGGTGCTAAGACATCTGACTTCATCGCAATGTCTCACCCTAGACTGTAAGATATATTAGTGGTTAAGTATAAAAACCATGTTGAAATACTAAATAACCGTCTGAGTAAAATTCTTCGAAAACAATTCGTCGAGAACAATTCGCCGAAAACACAATTCGCCGAATCGAAATTCACCAAATTACACTTCGTCGAATCGCAATTTATAACAGATTTTCAGAAATTCCGTTACAAATACTGTTTCGAACTATAGCGGGCAATATTTTTAGGGACCTTGTCTATCTGCAATAGTTGAATATCTCTGACTATTCCCCGCTGTAGTTGAACATTTCTATAAATAATTTCCGCTATAGTCGAAGGTCCATAAAATATTGCCCGCTATAGTTCGAAACAGTATTTGTAACGGAATTTCTGAAAATCTGTTGTAAATAGCGATTCGACGAAGTGTAATTTGGTGAATTTCGATTCGGCGAATTGTTCTCAACGAATTGTTTTCGACAAATTGTCTTCGACGAATTTTCCGCAAGTCTAAATAACAGAATCTGGGGTTTCTTGTCGGTATCTTTCCCAACGCAAATTTTCCGAACCGTTGGTCGAGTGATTTTTAAGAAAACTTTATATTCATTTGGCGACTTTTTTTAATATTACGGTATAAATTATTTAATTCTGATTTGATTTGAAGATGCGTTGCGTATTGTAGGTCGCGTTACGCCACATTGGACAAGAAGATAGTAAACCGTTATGTCTTACACACTCAACCGCTGATGTGTTCCATCAGTTCCACGTCTTCCATCAGATGTGCCAGCACTCTAAATATGATACCGAATTTTGATGTGTGATACTGTGATGAGTGTTCTATTGAAATTTTAAAAGCGTTTTAATATTTTTAAAACTTTAGCAAGCTTAGATTGTTTAATGCGAACTTTTCTGATGTTTTCATAGTTATTCTACTATTCGGGACAAAGACAGACCCAATAAATCAAAACAAATAGTTCTCGAACACTCTACAGTCATGATAACTCTTGATAACATCCACACAAATCGTCTTCATTCTTAGCTATCTTGATCGATAATATAAAACATATCCATATTCATAAAGAACAATACAATACAAGAAAATCCCCGGAGAACAAATCTACATGTTACTCGAATGTCTGTCCAAGCAAGCGTTCAACCTGAACCGAAAGCAGGTTTAATACAAAATTGAAATCGAAATAATACACTGTCATGTTACTCAAATATTAAAACTTAATGAAAAATGAGTTTTACCAAATAACTATAACGATGACCAATGTCTTACTAAACATCAAAAATTTTATTGGCAGCTTTTTTTTGTTTTTTAAATTAGCTAACTTTGACAATGGAGAATTTCATGCAACGTCGAATTGTCACAATTCTATCTTCACGTTTTTGTTACCGTTAAGGTTATTTATAACAATAACTGTAACATTGGTCTCGGTGGAAATCCCTACAAAATAATATTTCAAACATGTAAATGGATTTGTTTGTCTGCAACCAATCAAAAAGCCATAAATCGTGCACTCCAGCGGTGGTGGTAGACCAATGACGTCAAGAGATGGATGTAACCAGCTCAATAGCCCTCTCCCCATGGAGCCAGCAGTAAATCTAAAGGCATACCAGATTGGACATTCAACTAATCTCCACATTCGATACATAATGATGACAATTATTCAGTATTGGTACAGCACAGTACAAAAACAATCGAATTCCTTGTTTGACATGTAAGTATGAAATAGATCTACTATATAAAAGAAGCATTGATTTTAACTACATTTTCGATGAGATACCCAGGGATGGGGTGAAAATTAAAACATAAAAGAAGCATATATGTATTTTTTGGTATCCTGTCGTACACAGACGGGATTGACAAGTTTTTTGAAAATGATTTTTTTAAGTATTAGTTAAAAGAAATTATAGATATTGGATATCTCACTTTAGGCTCAGGTGGCCTATGTTTAAAAAATCCCGCGCCTCCGTACATAATAATGTTTAAAACAAGCAATTTATCCAAAAGATAATTGAATAGACTAAGTGTGATTTAGCAAACAATAAAGGTAAAATAAAATAATATAAAAATCTACTACTTTTATTTTACTATACATATATCTAATATTAATTAATATTAATAAATCCACATAACATAAACATACATTTTTTAATCATTAAAAAAAAAACAAAAATCCTATTCGTGAATAACAAATGGCGCCCGACATGTAACTTGACTAGCTAAAACCATCTCACAAATTGTCTTAGTACAGACAAGCGACGCGAAAAATAGCTTATAAGCACCTTAAACAATTCACGTGGTGGAGCCCCACGCATGAATGGGATCGATAGAGGGGTTGGGCCCTCCCCCCACGCCGGGTCAATGACCCCGGCTGGATCTTACGAGTGCAAGTTTCTGCGATCCCGATGCTCTGTTACTCTATGGATCAGCTTTTAATTGTTTACTGAGTACAAGGTCAGAACTTACTAAGTTATTGCTTTACGATAAGTGAAATAAATAATGTTAATAATACAGCTTTAATTCAACTCAATATTACAACTTATTTGTTTGAAATTATTACAAAAGAAAAGTTCGTAAAAAGACGTCCATATATTGCAATTAATAAATATTACATCCCACTGACATTTGTACGCCTGCATGGCGGATTTTTGTTGACACTTTATTGTAAATTACTAACACCTTGCTAAAACGAAAATCAAAATAAATATCTTTATTTTATCTATGTATTGGTTACGAAGTATATATTCTTTTGCAAAAATGGAAATGTACATATTAATATTTTATAACTAACGATGTTCAGAGTTTCCGCTAAAATATTTATCTGTAAGGTAATAAATAACTGATAGCAATTTAACGTTGGTAAGAAGTCGCTGTATCTAATGAACGATTTAAAACACAGGAAGCACAACGAGACTGTTGCAGATCCTTTTCACTTTTATTCAGATGCATGTATGTGCTGAAAGTCTTCAATTTTATTTCAATGATAAATAATAATAATCATAAATAATAATGAGTGTGATGTAAATAATATTAAAGTGTATGTTAGTTAAGTGTAAGTTGAGTAATGTAATTGGCTGTTGGTACCGTTTTAATTAAGATAAAATTTATTAATTAAATGTATTTGGATTAAGATATAATTATGTATTTGGATGTTAAGGGATTTTGTTGTTTTTAATTTTGAAATAAAATTAGGGATGTCGTCTTCGATGGTATGACCATATAAGCCGCAGGCCACTAGACTACGTCGGTAAAAGACACCTAGAAACACTGACTAGACGACATAAAAGTTGTAATGTCGAACAATCATAACTATAATGCTATTTTATTATTTATATTATTAAACCATTGTTGTTACATATTGTTATTAGCGACGCGACACGGCTTCGCATGGATATTATGCATAGGCACAGAAGCCTTCCCTTTGAATCACTTTATCAATAAAAAACCGCATCAAAATCCGTTGCGTAGTTTTTAAGATCTAAGCATACATAGGGACAGACAGCGGGAAGCGACTTTGTTGTATACTGTGTAGTGATTATTATTAATTGAATTTGTCATAAATGCTATTTTATAATGATATACTATTGTTTTATTCGACTGGCATTTGTAAAGTTTTCAGGTGTACTTAATTCAGTTGTTGGTAGGAAAATCTTCGAGAATGTATAAATTCATGACCTTACAAAAGAGGATGATGAGGACCGAGCAAATTGGAGAAGACTGGTAGTAGGCCCTGGTAGCTAGTAGGGGATAAAAAGAAATTTAAAAATATTTGTGTGTAACTCACGAAAAATATTTAATTAGCTACCACTTACCATTTTTATCTGTTCTATAAGCATTGTTATTGGTTGCATTTTATTTTTAATATTAGTTAAGTTAATTTTATTAAATATTTTTTATCGAAAAACAATAAAATGTTTGAAAAAGAGAAACAGTATTAAAGTGTAATGAGATATTGTATTTTTGTAATGTTAACGAAATTTCTATAAGTGATTTAAAAGTCGTTCAGGCGAGGTCAGGTCATTATTAATATTATTAGTATAATAATGACTATTATTATTATTAGTGTTTAATTACAATTATACTCGTAACTATAAATGTATTCGATTTAAGTATCATAGTGTTTTAGGTTACCTGTTAAACTGTGATATTGTTTTAATAAAATAAAATAAATTATTAAGACAATGCCTGGCCCGCTGGTGGGCTTGCATCGCTTTATATTTAATCTTAGACTAACTTAACGTATAATATAAACTCTAACTTCACTAACAAAGGAAAATAAACCCTAGCCTTTAGTATTAAGGTTTAAATTATTTAGTTTAATGTACAAATATTTATTTTCATAGGTGTCCTTCGCGTATTATAAGATTATGAGGGGATTTGCCTGGTATTTGACGTTCTCCACGTTTAAGTACATGTAAGTTGTAAATTTACATAAAGGTAAAGAGAAAACAGTCATCTTGTGATTTATACGAATGTTTCGTGTGTTTTTACATACTAAATGTATTATTATATTACAATTAACATAGAAAATAATCTCGCAGCAAATTTTATATACCGTTTATGTAGAAAGCAGTTACCGTAGAATGTTAACCAAATAAAAAACACTTAAATACAACTAGGCTTCTAAATACACCAAAGTATTGTTCTATTAAACATCGAACTAATATGTAATAGATACACCATCCTATACAAAGCTTCACTTAAAAAGTGGTCCCAAGTAGATAGCTCTATTACATTAAAATAAACTCATGTCTAGGCAAATTTAATCTAAATTACAGTACAGAAAGTAACCGATTCTACAAAAAATACTGACAAATATCGCATACCATATCATAAAAAGTTACATTTCGGTGGACATTTTTGTCAATTGATTGTGCATCTACAGAATAATAGATGCTATTAAAATACAAAGCAAAACTTTTTAGTTTTTAAACTGTAAATAAAAAAAAAAAATATTTTTCAGTCTTGTGAACAGAAAATTATAAAACATCCAATTAAGTGGATGAATATTTGAATATTCATTAAAAGTAAAAACGTAGAAAAGTCTTTGTAAAATATTGACTTGCTCATTAATTATGAATCGGTTGATGTTTCTCAGAAAATGTAAAAATCTATTAACATCTGTCTCTTTTTAGTTAAAGAAAGAGATCGTGAAAATAAATAATAATCTTCTGACATTTTCACCAGAATAATGAGGGATAGGAATATAAGATTAAAGATGAAACATGAAAAAATAATCAGTCAAGGTATAACTAGAAGTATAAATTGAGTTCTCTGAAAGAACCGCCCATTTATTAATAAATATCAGAAAAAAATCTTTTCATCACAAATCTCTAAACAGAATTATGTTAAACAGAAAGACTTCAAAGATAAAGATAATAATAATAATAATAACCACATCACGACACACACATTGACTCAGCCCTGCAGTAAGTATCGTAAGAACTTGTGTCACAGGAACTTAGCAACGACATGGTATAAACTACATAGATAAGAATATGACATCCAAGACCGGTAACGCTTACCGGTCAACAACAATGCGTCTTGCAAGTAACACAAAGTCCCGCCCCCGCTGGGATTCGAACCCAGAACCTCAAGCGTAGCAGTCGTCTGTTCACACCACTGCGCCACCGAGGTCGTCAAAAAAAAAAGAAAAATAAATTTATTTATTTCATTCTCGTGTTAGTAAGATGTTAGTAATTTACAATAAGAGAGTCAATAAAAATCTGCCATACAGGCGCGTACAAATTTCATTGGATGTAATATTATTACTTACTTCTACTACTTTCAACAGAATGTTAGATTTAAACTCTTTGAACCTGAAAATGGAAGACAACTTCTGTTCGAAATAGGCCCCATGATTATGTAACTCACAACCGGTTATAATTTACAAATTTTAGCTGTAATTTTGTACGTGAAAATGACGATTGAAAACTAATATTTCAATGTCTCGTACGGTTGCGAGTTACATTCAGGGCGAAGTTGCTTGTCAACTGAAAGTAATAACAGCATACAGCTGTGTATTACTTACACATCGAGCTCATTTAAAACTCAATTTTATTGATATTTTAGTGGTGTACCTCATTGATACTTTTATTTATGGTAAATATATTTTTGTCTTAGATTATTATTTGAGTTGTCATTAAAAAGATAAAAATACGGTCCACTTAGTTTAATTTTCAGTCCACAAAATTAATGAGTGGGCTCCCCAAATTTGACCGTAAAAGATATAACGACAGTTAGGTTCCCCCCCACTACCAACGTCTTGTAAGACCGATAATTTGCTCCAAGTCTTACGAGTCCATATTGAAACCGAATTTTTGTGAGACGTGGGTATTTTATAAGCGTTTGACCTACAAAAACTATCGGACGTGGGCGGGGAGCCAAAATCTATCCAGTGTAATATTCCTCACCTGACTCCGAGCTTTGCCCGAGGGTGTGGAGGTCCTGCTGCGACCTCCTCCTCTGCCTGTACTCCTGCCTGTAGTCAGGCCACCTGCCGTACTGCGCAGGTGCGTTCAGATACTCCTGGGAAGAAAACCGCGACGCTCTCGGCGGGGAGAAACCCATCTGGCTGTAGTAATCATTCCTGTATACGACATCCGGATGGTTGATGCCACCTGGGACTATCTGACTGCCGTATCTGTGGCCCAAGTATTCTGGCTTCATTGGTACTGGCCCGTCTGTGAGCTCGTGCCCGTGTATGGAAGTAGACCGCTGCGGACCGTAGTCCCTCATGCGGTTCGAGAAGTCAGTCCCCATGCGATGCGGCGAATAGTCCAAGCCTCGTGGGCCCATCTCGAAGTGGCCGTGTGGACGGCTGTTGCGGTAAAAGTGGGGGGAAAACGGGTTCTTATCGCCCCCCTGGCGCGCTGGGCTGTAGTTGACCTCTTTGACTCTCTCTTCTCGTTTCTCCAGGTGCTTCGGTTCTGTGCCGTTCTGCGTGGGCTCCTTCTTCGGAGTCTCCTGACTTTTTAAAGTCTTCGCATGATTCTGTTCCGACATTTCGCCGGATATCTTACGATTCGGTTCCGAAGTTTTCTCCGGTGCGACGTTCTGTTTCGGTGCTTGCGACATTTTGATTTTGTGAAGCTACATTAATTTCTAATAGTTAAATACACTGGTATATAATTGACTACACAAATAGCACGTATATCAAAAGTTTAGTAGATATATAGGTTTAGGAGTTTATATATTATGTATAATGAATGTAAACAGTGTTCGAGAATGTTTGTTTGTAGTAAACGTTATCACAACCGGCAAACGAACTGTAAACAAGTCGCATTGATTTACAAACTACACGAAAACCTTTATTTTTCTACAAAACGGCATGAGAAACGGATGACAGAGAGTGGTTTATATATAAAAAGCACTAACCCAGTACTTTTAAACAATATTAAATGTCAATATTCCGCTCGCTCTAACGACAATCATTGAAAAAAACTCGAAAGATCGCAACCTACATTAAAAGGGAAGAGTTTAAATAAATACTAAAAGTATGGGTAACCTTATTAAATTGCGTTCTATGGGAGGTAAATTTAACGTACTAATGAGTTTGGAGTAGCGTCTATCTTGGCTCAGCCCGGGGCGCTCGCGATAATTCACTTTGTTTATTTGTTCGCGGGGGGGCCAGCTATACCGGGCCTCCCCCCGAACACGGGGGGAGACTAAGTACGTATCTCTTGAAAAACTCTCTAAAGTTTTTGTACATGGGCACTTACTTTGTCTCATTAAGTGTCACGTTGAATTGGTTTGTGGTAGTCAGAAGAAAAGCTTTCTGAGTAAAGAGTTAAAAGCCAAATTTATAAGACTGTTTATTCTATAAGTTTTTCAGCATTTATCTGATAATTAAACATTTAAAAAACTGAATAACAACTTTTAATCGACAAATTAAAATAATAATAACCAGCTCGACTAGTCTTGAACCTCATCCGTTTTTGTTTTCACGACCTCGGTGGCGCAGTGGTGTAAACAGCCGACTGCTACGCTAGAG
Organism: Choreutis nemorana; assembly: GCA_949316135.1. NCBI lineage: Eukaryota > Metazoa > Arthropoda > Insecta > Lepidoptera > Choreutidae > Choreutis > Choreutis nemorana. The sequence continues at coordinate 843,637 of OX438615.1, read as the reverse complement.
GTTCCGGGTTCGAATCCCGGCGGGAGCAGGACTTTGTGTTATTTGCAAGACGCATTGTTTCGCTTACCGGTCTTGGATGTTGTATTCTTATCTATATAGTATATACCATATCGTTGCTTAATGCCTGCGACACAAGTTCTTATGATACCTACTGCAGGGTTGAGTCAATGTGTGTTTCGTGATGTGGTTATTATTATCTAGTTAAATAGATAGAAAACAACCATGACCGCAGAGCAATTAAATATATTTGTGTTCATCACACAAATACCTGTCCCAGACGGGACTCGAACGCGTGACCTCACAAGTCACAGCCAACTATATAAGTCCTTTTATCCTCATTAACATTAAAAACACGAATGTTTGAAAGGATGTATGGATGTTTCTTACTCTTTCACGCAAAAACTACTGAATAGATTGTAATGAAACTATAGTATAATATAGCTTATACATCAGAATAACACATGGGCTATAATTTATAAAGATATTGTGTGAATTGTCCAAAATACAACGATAACTGTCAAGTAATTAATCATCCTGTTAGAACCAATTTCGACTTCTACGCGTACAAAAGCTAGCTAAAGATAAAAATCAGCAGGTAAAATAACACAGCTTAAGCGTGTATCTATCTGTAAAGGCGCTTAGAGTATCTCCAGTGAACTTTCAAGTTGTTATATCGACTTGAAGTTGCCAAACAAACTGAACTCCAGCTATAAATCTAAAGAAGGCTACGGACGTCCACCGCTAACTTTAATTTGAAAATATTTCGAATTCTAACTCAATCTTTCACAACTTCCTACCTGCCTTATATGTATAAAGAGTTTTAATACTTTTATTAGCTATAGTCAACGACCTCTGTGGCGCAGTGGTGTAAACAACCGACTGCAATTCTAGAGGTCCTGCGTTCGAATCCCGGCGGAAGCGAATTGCGTTATTTGCAAATAACGCAAAGATTCGCTCCCGCCACGCAAAGACGCACTGTTTCGCTTACCGATCTTGACTGTAGTATTCTAATTTATGTTGTTTATACCATATAATTGCTTAGTTCTTACGATACCTACAGGGCTGAGTCAATGTGTGTGTCGTGATATGGTTAATTTATTACTATTATAGCCGAAAACGTAAGACTTTGTAAAAAAATGAATTAACAATAATTTTATAATAAACGTATATCTATGAATGAACAGAATGTGTTCTATAAAAATTAACTAATTATTCTTAGTGTTGGAAGAATTTATATCCATCATACTTATTCACTATTGTCGCTTCATTTATAATTCACCATATTTAGTTATCAATTAATCAGTCTACAGTTGTAATCAAATGTTAATTTAATATGCAGTTGAAACCGTTAAAAAAAGCATTCATTAAAACGTTTCAATAGAATAATTAAAACACCACTTTGCAAAAACCCAACCTGTTTGGTCTTTGTAGCGTTCTTAAGTTGTACAGCGTAAGGATTGATATTGCGCTTGTTATGTGAAGCTTTACGTGTTGCCGACTGTACATCAACCGCACCTTTTGTCTACATTAATCCTTTAATAAAGGTACAAACGCCAATAAACTAACCTAACAGAAACCATAAATTCTAACCATCAAAGATCAAGTATTCTAATAACGTACGATATCTCACGATAAATCAATGTCAGGCATATTATAATGTACATTACCGGTTCTACGGCATAGATGGTAAAGCTTGGCAGTCTACCAACAGCATTGGTTAGTGCACAAAGTGATTTAATCGAAGATTATTTTCGTCCCGTAGTGACCTACTAACCCGAGCTTATTCACTCCAGAACTGATTACTCGGTATTATGGATTCATTTTATAATAGTTTCACTATTTTTATGAAGAAAGAGATGGCAAACAAGATTATAGCTCATTATTTAATTTAGAGAACAACATCATTTTTAAACAAGATTGGAAAAAAAACACCTAAAAAGTTTCAAGAAGCGAAACTTATTGAAACAAACAAATCACAAATCTTTATATTCCTCACGCGAGCTAGAGATGACGGAACGACGTAAAAGCACAAAGGAAATAAAAAATAAAGAAAAAAACAAACGAAATATCCTTTTCTTTCGTTTAATAGGACGACAAATAAATACAGCGAGCGGAAACTTTTGTTTGGTAAAAAAAAAAACTTTATACGTTTTCCTTTCTGTAATTTTAAACCTGGCAACGGAGATGTTCAGAGAAAAACATGGAAGCCTTTGTAAGTTTATACTTTAAAGACGAATAACAAGAAACTCTTTACTGATGCTTTATAAATACGTACTTGTATTTAAAAATGCTAGAAATGTAAAAGTTTGTGTATATAAGTTTGTTAATCACGCTAAAACGGCTTAAGAGAAAAGGATGAAATTTGGCACACGGATAGTTTATTAACTTGATTAAAAGAATTCCTTTTATCCCAAAAAAATGGGGGATAAAAACTAAATTTACGCAGACGTAGTTGCGGATAAAAGTAGCAGACGATATTAAAGAATAAAATGTATGACCAAAAATCAATAATTTTGAAAAGTCAGTCCTCTACGGCGAAACCGAAACATCTTTTGAAATTTTGCTGAAATCATTATTTTTTTAATAACAAATAGAACATTTCGCCCATTAAGGAGATTCCTTTTCGATTCAAATAGCGATTGAAATCGTTTACAAAGAGGGTAAAACCAAAGGGACTGAGGGCAAAGGTTCCTGCCTATAACAGTTGGAATAAAAATAAAATGCCTATTCTCTCTTCAATACTCTCTCCGGGGACTGACGACGATTTCCGGTTATTTCGCGATATTTGACGACTTCTGATTATAGATGAATTTGTGACTTCAATCTGATCGGTTCAGCAGATGATAAAGCAGTTCTTTCAAAATTTGTTTTTACCAGCGGAAACCCACCAAACTACAGAACAAACAACTGCCTTTTAGCATTTTTTTTGTGTTATGGCAACATTCGTTTTAAACGACTACTAAGCCAAGTGATTTAAGAAAGAAAAAATAATGTCATAGACAATTTCCCTCACGTTTGCAAGATGGCCGTTCTTTTGTACAGACCAGAGATTCAATTTACAAGTAATAGTAAATTTTTAAATTTGATATAATATGCATGTTAATTAGAAAAGATACAATATTGCCTGCACTGCACTGCAGTTCGCGACGATTATATCATCAGACCGGAGACCAATCATAAATCTTAAAATGGATTAATGATTGGTCTAAGGTCTCTGCTGCGAGGCAGCGTAGCCACCAATCATTAATCATTAATCTAGAACTAAAAATTGAGATGCAATAAAAATAAATTAACAAATCATTACAAAGCCGGCACCTTTTTAAAGTGAAAACAGACAAGTAGGAACAAAATCGATGACGTATGTAAAATGTATTAAATTTCCGCAAAGTCCGTCCGTATAATGTTTTCTGTGAAAACGTTTGAGTTTTGATAACGAAAGCTGGAGTATAATTTACGAATATTATTCTTTTCAACGAGCTTTCAAAAAGATATTACGACATCGAGTCGAGTCTGTAGTTAGCAACAAATTATATTATGAAAATTCAAAACATTCCTGAGATATTCAAAATCTGCTTTTAAATGTAAAACTGTTTGATAAATATAAAAAGGAAACATATTTATCGGGAAATTTGTTCTCCTTCTTAGTATGTACTAACGTAGTTGCTATATTGAGAAGGAAATAGTGTTGTATGTAAAAGAGTGTTCTTTTGAATCAGAAATATTTACAAACAAAAAATTTAAAATTATTATTATTGATATACGTAATTCGTCGATAGTTCAAATAAAAATTAAGGCCTGTAACGACCTTTCAAAATTTTCTTTAATTCACAATAAGAACCGAAGCTTTTATTTATTAAGTTTAAATTGGAATTCGGTTTTAATATACAGCCTGTTATTTGATCCGGCTTCATATAAAATAACGAGACACGTAAAATCATAAGCCTTCGTTCTGACTCTAGCGTAGTTGGGTAAAATATAATTAAAAACATTAGTTCCACCATAAATACGACACACCCTCGGACAATGTAAGAGTTGCTGCCATAGTTTTATCGACATTTTTATGAATAGCACATCACTAAAGTGCACTCATGTGTGCGTGTGTGTGTGAAGTGTCACCAGGACATGTTCCAATCTACACTGCGAGCTGGAAATATAACATTTACGATTCATTCTGCACTTTGCATTCATAGTGGATGTGTATTTGAAAATATAAAATTACATTGTCATAGCTGAGTGTAATGTAGTCCTTTCTATTATTGTATTTCAGTATTCTTACACTTTAGTATTATCATTTTAAGAATTTTCTCATGAAGTTCAGAAAAAGAGACATTCATTCATAACATTCAAATATATACTATACCTAGCTTCTATTTTACAAAGAAACAACTCAGCAAACAACTTTATAGACGAGAAAGAAAGTTGGATTCCTGATTTATAATAATCCAAAATTAATAATTATTAAGATAATAAAGAAAAAATGGGTATGGGATAAGTGAATGGTATTTCCTTTTAGGCACCAGTATGAAGAAACAACTTTACATAGTCAAATAGATCGTTACGAAGATTTGTTCCTTGTGACTTAGTTTGCCTGAATCCATTTACCTCATACAAGGACGGCAACGTCTTCATTATTCATCTAGTGTCGCAATCAACTAAATTATATGACTGACGACCTAACCTGTGTTTGTATAAACAGCCGACTGCTAAGCTTAAGGTTCTGGCTTCGAATCCCGGCGGGGTAACTTTGTGAAATTTGCAAACGCATTGTTACGCTTACCGGTCTTCGATTTAGTAGTCTTGTGAATGAAGTTTTTACAAGATTGTTGCTTAGGTCCTGTGATATAAGTTTTGGCTAAGTCAATTTGTATGTCGTGTTGAGGTTTATTTAATATATTTTATATAATCAACTACCTATATAACCTAGTACAAAACAATGCAATAAGAAACATCGCGTTCTTTTGCGAATTCCTAAACTGGTTTAAGTTTAGGTCAATATTATTGAAGTAATAAACAAGGCGTACCGTTCCACAATTAGTTTTACCGGCGTTTTCGTGTACGACGCGTACTACTACAAGAACAAGGTCAAACAGAGCGAACAAATCCGTAAATATTTAATAAACAACACCCGAAAGGAGCTCAGCGAAATAAAAATACAACATCAACTTAATGAATGATCAAAATACTGAATTAAAAACCACTCTCTGCCCCACGTTACTCGCAATCACTCACTATCGTTGTAAAATCCACCTTAAGTCCTAAGCACTAAGTGATATGTAAGTTTTAGGCCTCAATATTTTATCTACACTAAGGATACGCTCAGATCAATGCCGGATCATTTATCGGAAGCGATTTTAGGTTATTTTCCGGATATATGTGGCTGTTAGATCGAACATGCGTCCGAGACGTGCTCACACGTCGGCGGCCGACGACTGACTGAAATCTGAACAAGCTCGCCGCGCCCCGCCACCCCCACCACTGGAATTTTCCACCGAAAATTTTCCCCGCTAGATAGCAACCAAGTCGCGCTTTCAACGCGTCTTCCCTACAAGCTTTCATACGGACCGGTTAATGTATTTGACGTTAGAAATTTTCTGGTAAAAGTTAAGTTTGTAGAATAGGAAAAGCGGTGAAATGGGTTAACGATCATGCTTCCTCGACTGGGACTTGATTTGTTGAGGTAAGGTAAGGCGAAGCGGGAGACGACACGAGACCAGATAAACCGTCTCCGGTAATTATCGAGACTACTGTATGACGACATGACGCTACTTGTTGCCGACGCGACATTACATACGCATTCGTTATAATCCTACAGGTTGGTGTGGTTTTACATATTATCATTTTATACAACACTGAAAAAGTAATTATTTTATTTTTTAACAGCAAAGATTTTTTTTACCCCGTTTCAATCCTTTAAGAGTTGAATTTAAAAATCCGTCTACCTCTTAAAAACCCTTTTTCAAACAGCAGTTGATTGTGTTAAACACCTGAAGTTATATAAGCTCTTACGAGGTGAAATAATAATTACCTTTTACTTTTTACACAGTCAATTTACCAATAGCTTTACTTTTTATACAGTGTAAGCTATTTTTTTCATTTCATTATATTCGTTACAATGTATAAAACATAACTTTCCATCTACAATATTAGTTAGTATTTTTAATATAATATTGAAAAAAATATAATATTGATAAGTAATTTGTTGCTTAAAAGGTTAGATCGGAAAATATTTAATAAGAAACGTGGGTTTGTTAAGGAATTTCTATGTTTATCATTAAAAGCCTGAAGGCAGACCTCTAAGAATTATCGTATAAATCAACAAATAAAAAAACTGTTATTTACTCAAATATCTAAATAATTTCTTCTTCTAATTGCGTCTTATTTTTTCTGATCTTTTAATTGAGTGATGTTTAACCTTTTGGAAATACAAAGTCAAAATGTTTTTCATTCAAATATACTTAAAATAAGTTATTTTAAATAAAAGTAGTTCTTTTTTTGTATTTAAAATGAATAATTACGAGCTACTAACTACCATAGACCACCATTATGCAATTAACGGTTCTCAAACTTCCGAACTGGCGAAGTACAGCGAAACTTTGACATTAGGGGTCGATGAACCCGAAGAGATGACTCTTTAGTGCTACTTTGAAAGTGGACTTTACAGTTAAGTATATGTTAGTGGTATTCACTACACAAACGCGAATAAATGGAAAGTGGTCCGTTTGTATACTGTATTGACACTCCCCTACTCGCCTTTACTTCAGACCAACCCCCCCACCTACATCCCCTAGTGATATGAAACTACAGTACTCTGGAGAATGTTTATGAATTATATTTGGGACTTTGAGAAAAGTAAAAAATGTATAAAAAGGAAAATAAAATCAAAAACTATTATATTTTGTACTATTATATACATCCCATAAAACAAAATAATAACAACACTAAAACCAATCCAAGAAAATATTATCCATAACAACACGGACATAAAATCAACAGCAATATTTGAAAATAAATATCCCGTAGTAACCGTAGCCGACTACGGTAACTACGTTAACACCGCGGCGTAGTACGTCACCCTCCTTGGAAACTTTTACAATAACTTGAAGGTGTTTCCCTCAACATAAACGTTTGATTATTCTATTGGCGCAAAGATTCAATAAAAGGGGGTGGATTCCTGTAATTATATCTAATCAGGGGATGATCAAAGACCTCGCCATCGTTTGTTTTAATGAAACGCCGACGAATGGGAAAACTTTTTGAAATCATTTGGTAAATTTTCACTTGAAATTTGATGAAATCGTATGGAAATAAAATCCAATTATTTGAATTTTACCTCTTTAAAAACCTGTACAGCAATAAAACATTATTTTAAAGCATAAAATGCTTCAGACCGTAAACACATAAAAGTCCTTCTCTCATTAACTCACAAGCAATGGTACAACCATACATACAACTGTTTTATATGTATGTACAAACAACTCAACATTAATGTAAATGACAGACGGACGGACGGAATCAAGAATTTCATTCTCAGTTCAAGTATCAACAGTTGAATAAAATAACAATAAAATTTGAACTGTATTTCATAGCCTTTAAAACTCAATTTCCTTTGGAGTCTTTAAAGTAAAATAGGTAGAAGTGAATACGATTTTAACACAATGCACTTAAGGTTTAATTTTAAACGGCAGCTATTTTAAGCGAGTTAAGTAAGTGGCTGTGTCTTAAGATATATTATATGAAGAATACAGTAGAAAGTAGATTTGAAAATTTAAAAATGTATCCCTGCACTAACTTTAAAAATATATATTTATATAAACAGGAAAATTGTGATTCTCGTCCTTTTTTGAAGTAGGTTAAAATTAACCTTAAATTAATGAAGTCGACTTGTAGTTTATTTTTACAACGTATTTCACGTACGTTTTTTTTTCTAATAAATTTTTACTTTTATTTACATTTTTCTTAATATCACTTTAAATCTCATGAATTATAAACTAATCAGTTGTAAACGGGTCAAACATGATTGATTTTAATATAAATTTAAAAGTAATTTATTTAATTAAAATTCTTGAAAATGTGATTTATTTTCTTTTCTTTTTTTAATTTAATACCAATAAATTCGATTACAATACTCATCATTTGTATTTCATTTATCAAGTTGCCTGTTTGTGAGTTTTTTTTTATTATATTTCTCTAAGACAGCTACTCAGGTTCGTCGTTTTCCCGGCGGTATAACTTTCCATGAGGTGAACCGTCTCACTGTTTGCCCATAATGTTATAAAAATAAACTCAAAGTTTTCAATAGACCTATGTTCATAGCAAACATCAGTTCAGTTTCCTTACATAATAATAATGTAATGTAATACAAAACGTTTGTTGATCTACTGTGGGCTCATGTTACAGTGGTCGTAGTGAAGTGGTTAGTTTAAATCAATTTATTCAGTGAGCTATGGCCGAGAGCCCGCGGGGATACTACCTTACCTTTACTAGTTCATCGCATAGAAACTAACCAAAGTTACACCTTCATTTTACTATTAAAACTTTAAACGAAAACCCATTAAAGAACAAATTATCCGAACACAATACTCTTGTATTTTGTAAGGACTGACAAATATGAAGGGGCTTTTTTTTTTGATAAAAGATTGTTCTAATTTATATTAATATGATTTTTTTTTACTAATTTTTATGACTTGTTTTTGCTTTTCAGCTTTATGCTTTTGTAGCTGTGTGGGTGTTTTATGCATTTTTATGCAACATAATATGAACACAAGCATACGGTACACCTAATGGAAAGTGATACCGCCCATTGACACGACGAAGCCCTTGATGTCTGGAACGCCAAGAGCACCGCCAATGCGTTGCCATATTTTGATTCAAATATGTACTATATTGCAATTCGGTCATTTTAACCTCGATAAAAAACACATACATAAATGGATATATGACTAGCGTTCACATGATGTATATGTTAAAATAATGATAGCCAATATAGTTCATGGCTTGGATCGGGTGGTGTAGTTAATATCGTGGTAATATATCGGACGCTAATTGACATTGGAAAAGTGTACTCATACAACTAAAATTAATTATTTTTGCTTTAAACTTTAATACTAATAATAAGGCTCTATATAAAAGGCAGATAATTTTGTTGGTCATTCATTAACATGCCATTGCCAAATAATTACAAAAAAAAAAAAAACTATGACATTAAAATATTTAAAAAACGATTTTGAATACACCTGAAATTAATTAAATGCATGGACAGAAAATACACAGCATAACATATGTTTTATGTAAAAAAAAATATTGGAAACGATTTGGTAGATTTTTGAATACCTTGTTAAGTTATAGAAAGCCAAGTGCACACTAACTAAAAAACCGTCGCGTCGTCGAAAAGGTTCCAAACACCTGAACGGCTCACTTTTCGTGGAACTTGAGTAAAAAACTGATGGAAAAGAGCAAGTCTGACTCGCCGACCGAAGGTTCCGTATAAACATGTTAGCAGCTAGTCCTTCCATCACGGAAGAATCGAAAAAAGCTTATATAAATTTAATTGTGTTTAATTTAAGTGTTTTAACAAAATTACTTATTTGATTGATTGATTGTTTCGTTTTATTTTACTGTCGTTAAATATTTTTCTTTTGTAAAATTCGTGTACAGAGGTTTATAGGAACAAACATTCGAAAATCTAAATCACGGGAGCCTATTTTAGGCGCGGGCCGTAAGCAAAGTGCAAAATATTTTTATTTTTCAAAAAATATTGAAATTATAACATTTTTATGGCGATAAAATTGGTAGGAAACAACATTTTACTTACAAATTTACTCTTTCTTTAAAATCTAAGAAGGTTTACTCATAATTTGTAACGCAACTTCGCCACTCACAAAGGCATGGCGGACCGCATGCATCCCGCCATGCCCGGTTTAGGATTTCTGACCTAAATTATATTAAAACAGTTCTTTTTCTCCGTTTAATTTACGGGACCCTGAAACTGAGTGATGCCAAGTGACACTCGACTGAGTCAACGAATCCCTTTGCTAACGAGAAGTGAAAAAAAAATCACCCGAAACATCGTTTTCTTATTTCATCTCAACACTTCTCACGAGCAGATGGGAGATTTAAAAATGGCGGCAGCAATGAGAATGAAGCCTTGTAATTTCATTAATTTTCGGAAATGAAATAAATATATTTCCGAGAAAATATTCAGGTTTAAATTCAATAGAATTTAATTTTTATACACAGGCATGGGCAAATAAGCTACCGGTCTTCAATACTTAGACAGGTCGAGGGTTCGAGCCTCAGGTTGCCGTAGGTTGTAGCTGCCATGTTCTTCATTATGCCCGAATAGTGGTGATAGAATTGCAACCTGTCACACTGGAACTCAAACTAAACATGCGTGATTAATGACGGCGTGAGTTTATGTAATGCGTGTCAATATTTAGAAAAGACTTAAAGGTTGTTTTTTTTTTCTGAGAAATATAACGAAAGTGGACAAAAGCTTATAATAAATACTTATTTCATGCAAAAGACAAAACCTACAAGAGAAAAACGAATGCGAAACGTAAAACAACAAAAGAAGAGGCGACAATTAATTTGTGAATCAATTTGTCGGACGAAATGTCCCGAGCGATTCATTACTGGTGTATTGTTCGACATCCTGTTATCATCAATATTCAATTAGATCTATTACGTCTGTGTTTTTAGGGTTCCGTAACAAAAGAGTAAAAAACGGAACTCTATTACTCAGCTTCCGCTATCCGGACGTCCGTCTGCCAGCGGGTTGCATCTTATGAACCATTAATATATGCAACGTTAAGTAGATTTATTTATTGTTATTATTATTACACGGGAGATCCCAATTACAGTAATAATAAGAGTTTAATAACACACTAGTCAATAATATAATAATAGCTTGTCTTGAAATTTTCAGTTGCCGCTATATCAACAAATATTAAATACATTAAAAATTGAGTGGGCTCTTGTACAATAAACGTGTTTCTTGTTCTTTTCACTTTTACGAAATGATCTTAAAAGTGCATACTTAATGTTTAATGTTCTAAGATTTGTACTGAACCATGTGTGAGTTCAATTTATAATTGATCAGCTTTTTGTCTTAAATCGTCACGTTTTTAAGTCTTTGAAGAACGAGAATTCACTTGGCTTTTCCGTTCTTTCGCAAAATTTCTAACGGACATGTTACATCAATTAATTTTAGTGTTTAGGTAAATATCAAAACATTTCATCAAATAAAAACAGAATTATATCGGAGATTTTAATTGTATCTTTTCAGTAAATTATTATGAAGTAGTAATTAATAGACATTTAATTATCAAAAGAGCTATAAATGAGAGAAATTCAACGTAAACGACAGCGACCTGATAATCCCGGTTTAAGCCCGACTCTGAGAGATCTGAGCTCTTGGATATTTACTCTATAAATAGTAACAATTATTTCAACATAGATAAATATGTCTCAATGAATCAATTTTCGAATTGTTCCAAGAATTATTTTTCTGCTAATATTTCTAGAGTTTACTTTTTCTGGTCAAAACCGCAACTCAGTTCCACCACTGCAACTCTTGTTAGCCAGGGTCAACAGTCCTTTGAAACTAATGACATTGCACAGCTGCATCTAATTATATGTTTATATTAAGATGGAAAGTGACACCGCTACTTCTCAACACGAAAATGCCCTTGATGTGAAACGAACCTCAAGAGCACCAAAAATGCTCATGCAGAATTTAATCGCTCATGCCGTGTTAATTACACGGGCTCTTCAATCTTCAAACCGAAACACAGCAAACAGCTTCACGGCAGAAAAAGAAAGGAAGGTGGGTTAGTACCAACCCAAATAATTTAGCACGTAGATCTAGCCACCTGTAATGTGTGCTTAGGGGGATTCTCGGGCACAAAAAAATTGATCCACAGCTGATGTTTCAGGTATTACCTAGAAAGCCATGAAATGAGGTCATAGAGAAAGGTATTTTAGGGTTCCTACCTTTGCCATGTAGCTGCTGCCTGTTCTCCGTACCCTTAAGACTCTCAGCCGTGTGAAGCAGCTCATCCAGCTGAGGTTTCTTCTGCTCCAACTCTCGGAGTACACCCTGGAATAAAAGGAACCGGTCAGATATATTTACAGTTGTATGTAAGTTTTGTTCTTATATTTTTATTATAAACATGTTTCCAAAATTTTATCTAAGGGCAATATGGCCATAATTTTACCGGCATTTACTTTGAAAACCCCTTTGGCGCAGTGGTGTAAACAGCAACTGCCACGCTAGAGGTTCCGGGTTCGAATCCCGGCGGTGGCGGAACTTTGTGTTATTTGCAAGACGTGTTGTTTCGCTTACCAGTCTTGGATGTAGTATTTTTATCTATGTAGTTTATACAATATCGTTGCTTAGCACCTGCGATACAAATTCTTACGATACTAAAAGGCTGAGTCAATCTGCGTGTCGTGATGTAGTTTATTTATTTATCTGCAGAATTTTCTAACGATAGAATTTTTCTTTATTCCTAAAAGTTAATCGATAAAAGAAAGCAACGTAATGCAATTGCCGATAAGTGCTCTTATTTATATAATTGATATTGGTTTCGCAGCAAAAAATCAGCCTCCAAAAAACTGAGGAGACTTCATCACAACGTGATTTTGCTGAGTTGTGTAACCTTCTACAAAGAAGTATTTCAGTCTTTTGAGAAAACTCGCTAATCCCATCTAATGCTGAGAGTTAGGAATAAGTGTTATATAAATAAAGGTAGCAACACAAAGGTGGATTTAAGGCACACTGTCAGCGCTGATACCTTCAAAGGGTGGGTAATCCCCGGCAAAGATGCTAAAACTCCTTTGTATTGTCCTCGTTGTGATAACGCCTCCGTAAACAACTTGTTTGTTCTTCAAAAATGATTTGTCGGAATCCATTTCATAAAATTAAACCGGGACAATAGTGGATCTCTACTTCATTAAACAGGAAAACGTAATCATTTCTTCATTTTTTTTCATAGAAAATAATCTTTTAAATAATGTTTATCACTTGATAACTTGTTGAGGTGTAATGACCGACTGTCTTTATGACTGACAACGATAATTAAAAAAAACAGACAAATTTAGCACCCTCAAAAATTTTATAGGATTTTTTTACAAAAAATGAAGTGTTTGTTTTTTTTGTAATTTTTACCGAAGGTTTAGTTATAGACCTGACATGTTTTCATTTTCAGAAATCAAAGATTTTCTCTGCAATAACTAGTTCCACAGGATGTGAAAAGTAGTAGAGATAAGCTGATAATTAATAAATAACACAACTTGGGTATTGATTATTAAAATTATTAATACTGAACGAGCTTTAACTAAAACACTAGGAAAAAAGCGGTTGCTTGCCGGGAACGGGAAGTGTCAGTTGAAATTTTCTTGCTTTATTTTCTCTTATATTTTCTCGTATATCAATAGGATTAAATGCGTGAAATGCTGGTGTTTTAAAGAGGAATATCTTTAATACTGTACAAGTATGGAGAAAGTGGAATACGGCGACTTGGCAGCTATTTTTATCATATCCTGAGTAATCTATTAAAGCCTTCATTAATCGTACTAGCGTGTTACTGTAGGCAGATTCATTATTCCACCTATCATTATCCATCTCTTCATTATTTAATTTCACATCAAAACTTGAAAATAAATATACACTGACAAAATACTCAAAAGTTGTTGGTTGCCATGTTGATAAAAAACCTATAACACTAACTAACTGTGTGTGTGTGTGTTGAAAAATACAGTTACTGGGTGCAGTAACGAGTACATCATTTTCAGTAGAAATACGAGTACGCGTGTAACGGAACGTATTTGAATACGTGTAATGGAACGTGATAGAATGTGATGCAGCCATAATTATCACATCTCATTACTGTCGGTTTATTGCGAGCTCATTTCTATGCGACGCTTTGATCTAACAAACGAATTACATTCAGACAACATAACGCATAATGAGGCTTGAAGGAAAGAAAAAAATTTACGACTAATTTATTACAGACAATGAATAAATCATATTTAAAGTACAGGTACATTACAATAAATAAAGTTCAACTATTTATATTTTAATAAGTATTAAAGACGACTAGAAGGTCACATTGTGTATGCCTGTGTTATTTTACAAAGTAATCGAATAATTTTTTTCTTTTATTGTAATAATTTGTCCTAAATGACAGGAAAAACATAAAATTCCTTTATTGTGTTAAATGTGAAATATCGACATGCTCCGTTAAACCAAAACTGTGCAATAATGATGCGGTTTGTCCTGATCAGTGGAGAGTTGTAATTTACTGCCATGAACAATGGCCTAACACCTAATCCGATTTCTCTATCTAATCCGGAATTTCTCTACACAATTTAATTAAAATATGTATACCGTATCTACTTATGATTTTTAAATCTCAATTTAAAATTAATATAAAATGCAATTTCTAAAATTGATTGATTCTTTGGTTTGTATTTTTATGGATTTTTTTTGTTTCGTAATGTTTATTTCTACCATTATTGATATTGATATCTTATGCTGCAGAAATAGTTAGTTCCAGATTTTCTATAAAATTTTAATACCATCGAAGGTAAAAGGGGGTGCAACAGAAAATTTTCAAGAGGAGGGGGGGCGGTGGCTAATTACCTCATTTTTAACTGTAAAATGTTTTTGATTTCTTTTTTATTTTTCCGTAAACTAATAAAAAATAAATCGTTTTAAAGAAAAATAAATTAATTGGAGATAAAAATATTCTTTGCCAACCAAATGCCTTAAAAGCTCGAGCTAATTGCATCGCAGCTGCAATAATTAAGGGAGTTACGAAAACGGATAATTAAATTAATCATTGCAGAACGTGACCGTTGAGTTCGGCGTCTGCCATCTGAATGCCGTCGTCCATGCTCTTATCGATCCACCCCCCTGGTTTCTCCCCTCCGCCCTGACAGTCGCGACTCCCTTTACCCGTCGACCCAGCCGCACCTCCATGGGCATACACAGTCATTCCATCACGCCGAACGTTACATCCATTTAGTTAAAGTATATTTAATTAAAATAAAGATAAATTAATAAATAAATTGAAAAACTTGGCTTTGTTATAAAACTTGATTTGATTTATTTCAGGTAGATAACATGATTCCAGCTTTTGTGTCTTTTCGAGTACATTTGTTGTTTAATTATGATGAAACATCACACTTTGACTTCAAAATTTATTTTTCTTCGGGTAATTTGATTTCGATGTACGTTATTACTTGTAAGTTACTCATTAATATATATTATCATGAAAACATTTTGGTGCGTATTCTCCCGGCGGTACGTCTGTTTGGCATGATGGAGTGACTATGAATGGTCTCTTTATGTCTTTGAGTCCCCCCCCATCCGTAAAGCAGGTGGGACCACGGCAGGGTTTATGCTACGATCCTTGCCGACGAAATGTTTTGCTCACGGTACTTTTGAAGATCTTTTCGCTCGTAAACCTTTGATGAATCTCCTTGACGCTTCGTTCTATTTGCTTAACAGCTCAGATGCATTAAGTGATTTTAATTTTTAATGTTTAAACGGAAGTTAATGTAAAATCGTTGGTATATCTCGAGGGATGACTGAGATCAGATCACTGGGTATTTGCATCACTTAAAATTAATATATATATTGATAAAAGAAGGGTTTTTTTTTAGTTAATATTTTAAAAGTATATTACCCTTTTATAAATATAAATAGAAATTGTGACATTAAGATCAAATCACGAATGAATGTTTTTAATACTAAAATTCAAAATGTGAACAATACTTCTATTTATTAAATCATCAATAAAAAGATCAAATAATTCATTACCCTTTTATTATTTCTTTCTATTGTTTTTACAAATACTTAAGAATTAAAGTGAGAAGTTACGGGGTTTAGCAATGAGCGTAATGACTCAGTTGTTGCGGCTTGAATTCCAAGGCCAGACTGATACCGGGGGCTCGCCACGTGCCCGGTAAACAGCTGGTGTCCGTTGCCTAGCAACCACCCCCCTTACTACGCCTCCTCCCCTCCACTACTCTTACTCACACCATTGCTACTGTGTTCAGTGATGGGCATGAAACGTTGGAAATTTTATAGATTTTTATTCTTATCGATAGATTTTATGTTTTATTGTGACAGTTTTAAAATAATTTTGACAGTGACAGACAAACTAAATCTGACACAAGCATCAGTGGACACGAAATTTTCTATTTTTTTTCATTTAAATTGCTTTAATTTTGAATGGATTTGAACAAACCACTTCAGTAAAGGTAGCCCAATTGAAAGCCTTATATCGAACCAGGGGCCCTTCTTTGAAATGCCGGCAAACAAAACTTCGGGCCAACCGAAAATAAAACAACGATAACACTGCTTTCTGTGTCGTCAACGTAAGGTTTTTGACGCATGGACCTGACCCGACCGAAAGATTTTCGTAGTAGGAAACACACATTTCGGCTGATACTTCGTTTGTTGTCGTTTCAGATTAGACGCCCAGATGTATTAAGCGAATTAGCAATGTTGGAGTTACTAAGTAGTTCCAATCTGAAAAAAATCGTTATATAAAATCTAAGCAATTTAGGTCTTTTGCTACGTAGGTAAAACTGCTCAACCGGTTTCTAAAGTTCCTCCATCTTTTTATGGATAAGCTTCTATTGTAAACATATCCTATATTAAAAAAACGTCTACAAAGACCAGAAAGTTAGCAAAAAGGGAGTGTCAAATGTTTATTACTATTAATAATTGTGATAAATAAATCTATCGACACAAGAACAGCACTATTATTAACGCATGCGCACGAAGCTTCAAATCAGCTGATTGCTTTTCGTCACACAGTTACAAACTGCGGTAGACTATGATACGAGGTAATTCAATTTATAAGGGTACTTACAAATTATTTTAGCTTCGCCATATTTTTTCAAGACACAATCCAAGACAAATTGCCTTATTCAGTATTAAGTTAAAATGTTAATGTAAAGTGTATTTTTCACTGAGTCAGCAAAAAAAAGTAGGACAAAATTCGGGGCACACCCGCCACTCTGTCCCACCACTGCAGCTGCTGTTTATCAGGATCAACAGTGGCGTCCTTTGATCGAATAATCAACGAATAATGCAGCTGTGCAATGATGCACAGGCTGTGCCCGGACACCCTGCCGGCTGTCTTGGGACCCGCAACGAACTTAATCAAAAGAAATAGGAGGTAGTAAGAAAGCGGTTCCTCCCAGCAAAGCGGAGACAGCAATTGAAATGGCCCAGAGGCCCAAAAATCTAAAGAAGAGACAGTCAGGAGACGCCTGGCCGTCTAAACACCACGGTATGCCACTTACTAACAGGGGATAAATTAGATACTAACCTAAATCTTACACCAGTAATATTGGTGACAAAACTTTTTAAAGGCACGGAAGTTTCCCTTCGTTTTCACAAGATCTAGGTAATAAATAGGACTACACGCAGATACTTGAATCGAATTCAACATGATTAACCGTTCGTCATGCCAGAGACTACACTCCCACAAGATATGATGGGCAGTTTGCACAAATTCTTGATCCGACGTTGAACATTCGCAAAAAGGTGACGGCACCAAGTAAAATAAAAATAGGATAAAATATCTGGAAAAAAAAAAACAACAAAAATCTGCTACAATTTTTTTTTGAAGCTGCTTTCATAACGGTAGTTTTAAAGCGGACGGTTGACGTGACCGCTTCTGTCGACACCTGCTGGCCAAATGTCGGTATCCATACTATCCCTGCTTTTATCGATCCCCCCCGTCCTTCCCCTGCCCCTCAACCTCCCCTTAAACGCCGATCCAACCGCACCTAAGGGCATAAACTGCGTCCAACGTGATGCGTGATCACGTCGCGTGCATGCGTGCCCCATTGCACGGAAGTATCACGCGACGGGCTCACGAGCGTGTGCACGCGCATGGGCACGCGCGGGTCGTTTTTGTATGGACACGCGAGAGGCACGCTTAACGCAGTTTATACCCTAAAGGCAATGACGCCTCAATCCAAATAGCGTGACGAAAATATGCCGCGTCAATATAAGAACTTGTGGTTGGTTGTTCTAAAATTTAAAAACATTCTATAACTGAAAATTCTAATTCTCTTGTCTTTTTTTAATTTATCCTCTATGCAAAATACCTTCGCCATGCCAAGTGGACGTGTCACTGAGAGCAATGAGCCTAACCTAACCTAACCTATTACTATATTAACGCTAAAAACAATAATACGTGTAGGTGCGAGCATATATAAATCATAATAAAACAAGCCAAACCAATGTATTTCCTATCAAAAATAAAAGATAAAAAAATTGGTGATACTAGCGTGATACTTTCAGCGTTGCCAAGTCCAAGGCCAGACGGATACTGCGCGCTCACCACGTGCGCTAACAGCTGGCGGCCGTTGCCTAGCAACCATACCCTTTACTACACCCCCTTCCCCCAGCACAACCCTCACTCACACCACCGACACCGTGTCTAGTGAAGGGCATTAAACGTTGAAAATGTATCGATATTTTAGGTCTAAGGGGTTTGAGTAAACTGGTTCCTATAGACTTGTTTTTTTTTCAGTGGCTACCAATAATTGGAATATCACTTTGTTGTGCCGTGTTTAAACTTAATACATATATGTTTTTTAATATTATTTTTTCATAAGTGACATCGGAGCTGAGATGTTTGCATTTCAAGATTTAAAAATGACGAATCGTGTATTGTGATTGGCCGATCGATTTGCGCGTAACGGCTGAGCCATCGGCCCCTATGTCTGTTTATTAACATCATTTTATTTCATCTATTTCATTTGGAATTCTTCAAAAAATACGATAGAAACAAACAATGCGATGAGGCTTTTCCTCTGAAAGTTTTAAAATATCCGCTATGGACAGCGGTATTGGGAGGGGGTACAAATTTTTTGAATCCCTATAATAATTACCTTCTTCCGGACGTCTTGCCATATTCTCACTAGATCGGTTTTCCGAACGGTGGTAGTAAATGACTATTTAAAAGCACTTGACAAAAGTCTACTTGAACTTTCATAATTTCCAAGTTTTATTTTTTAAATATACAACTTCACGGTCAAACAAGCATACTGTTCACCCGATGGAAAGTGATACCGCCGCCTATTAACACAACGATGCCCCTGATATCGTGAAACACCACGAGCACCGCCGGTAATTACACTGGCTCTCCAATCCTTCGAACCGAAACACAGCGAACTGCTTCACGGCAGAAGTAGAAATTTATTTTGTATTCTAAACATCCAAACTTTCACACATCACATTTTTAATATTAAAAGATATTGTAAAAGATGTGTTCAAATTGTTAAATGTTTCGAATTTGGAATAAAAAGGCTTTTTATTAAAAGATATGCATATTTTTACCCCAACCAAATAACTAAAAGATTTCCATTGATAGATTAGATTTAAAAAATCTATCGACACAGGAGCAACACTATTTTCGACGCATGCGCAAACAATAGTTTAGAAACAGCTGATTGCCAGAGGAACGCCACAGTGCGTTACCAACCGCGGCAGCGACCAGTTGTATTGTTCCCAACCATTTTGTAATTCAAATAATAAATGATTAAGTTAACAAAAAATACAACTTCCATATTTCTTTTAACATCTCTCAACTTCTGTAATTTAAATTGCCATAGGTACATGTTTTTTTTCTTGATATAATAATCGTGCGTGACCTTCGAATTCGCACGGCCCTTTCTCCCTTCGAGTTTATGGTCAGGTAGATAAGGGTATAAGGGTAGGCTGGGATTTATAATGACACTTCAGGTGCCCCCTTTTATATTTATCAATTAAAAAACTCAAGTTGTTGCCAAAAGAAAATAAAAACAAAACATTCAAACTTTATGCATAAAACTACTTGAATGACTTCATGTGTTCGTCAGAGAAAAAAAAAAACAATATTCTATGGTCTTAGCTACAGTTAAGTATGTTAGCCCAGTGCATTACTAGTAGGTACGCAGTCGTGTAATCAACCGACTGCTACGCTGGAGGTTCCGGTGTCGAATCCCGGCGGGGGCGAAGCTTTCTTATATTTACAAGACGCATCGTTTCGGTTACCGGTCTAGGATGTTGTATTCTTATCTATGTAGTATATACCATATCGTTGCTTAGTGCCTGCGATACAAGATCATATCAGGGTGCAGGGCGGAGTTAGTGTGTGTGTCTTGATGCGGTTATTATTATTATTTTCATTATTTAGTAGCTAAATATTAAACCTGTTAGAAATAGAATTGTTTTTAATAGTGCAATTTCACATTATACGTATACCTGTTCTGTTTTATTTCATTTTCTTCATTTCGAGAGCCTTAAAAGCAGTTTTAACTCACGACGTTTCCCTCTACTCCTCGGAACACCCAAATCCGGGCCTCTTTTCCGTAATTCTCCGTATTTCCGTGCGAAAGCTTGTCAGTTTTATCCAATAAAACACAAACAACACGTCACGCAAGTGTCAAATCGCCATGTTACGACTTGACATGGGTAGTCGCCAGGGGGGATGAAACATGGGGTGGGGGGGATGTTTACTAGCAAATAAACGTTGAACAAAACTCATCCGGTCGAATGAACTCCCTGCTATGGTTTTCTCAACTGACTACAGGGTTGTTCAATGGTGTTAAAAGGTTCTTGCAGGGTCATGCCCCTGGTATTGCAAACGTGTATAGGCTAAGGTGGCTGCTTACCGTCAGGCAGGCCGCATCAAACCAAGATAGGCAAAGTTTGAGATTTGAAGTAAAAACATTTCCTTGTCAAAATTTTATTTGAAACCATTTCTTTCAGAGTGATTTATATTACAGTTACATTACTTCAATTGACGTTTAAGTATTGATTTATAATATAGCAGTTTTCATTTGAAAATATTTTGGTTGATGCATCATAGCATATGTTTTCTATAGCTCGTAGTTATTAGTAATAATTAGAATCACATGGCGGTTTGTATATCAATGTTTGGATAGCAAACTTATACTAGTTTTTTTGTTGTGTGGTATAAAAAATATGATAGGATTCAACTAAAAAGTAACTATAGGGAACCAGATGATGTATCGGGGCACACCCACCACTCTGTCCCACCACTGCAACTCCTGTTCACCAGGATCAACAGTGGCCTCCTTTGATCGAATAATCAACAAATAATGCAGCTGTGCAATGACGCACAGGCTGTGCTCGGACACCCTACCGGCTGTCTTGGGACCCGCAACGAACTTAATTAAAATAAGAATTAGGAGGTAGTAAGAAAGCGGTTTCAGACCTTCCCTCCCAGCAAAGGGGAAACAGCAATGGAAACGGCCCAGAGCCCAAAAGCTAAAGGGATCTACGGTCAGGAGACGCCTGACCGTCAAAACACCACAAGCCATTAACTAACAGGGGATAAATTAAGTACTAACCCAAATCTTACACCAGATTAATAGAACAAGATGATGTATGTTATGGTCAACGTTGACATCTGGGTATCTTTACCACACACTGGGATTCAACATGAATATGCGAAATGCGGTATGTACCACCGCTGCCTACCTCTCTCGAAGGATTTATTATGTGTATGTTTTACATCTCATTGATTCGTAGTATTTAGCTGTTAATTGATACCACAATTCCAGTAACGATGTCTGACATTACATCTATTGTTATGTCGTGGCATACCGCTATACATAAGCCAGATTAGTTTATAATGTATTCAGTGACATGGACTGTATGTGCTGTCATTATAATGGTACTGAATAACTCAGTGGTTAGGTCTGTATGCCTTGAGGAGTCTAGAACAGGTATTTTATTTATTTATTATTAATATAATCAAATCCCCAATAACTTTACAGACATAAAAAACTTAAAATTAATTATTGCATTTCCAAATTTAAATTACAAATAATATACAGAACAATCAAAAATTCAAACTGGATAGGCGAAAGAAGCATTTGTATTTCATTATTTTCATTTAGTATATAAAATGAAAAATATTCGTAAATACATATTGCAGGCCGTTGGGAGACGTATTTTACAGTTAATCAAATCCAGCAAGCCAACTTTTTCGTTTTGAAATCAATGTAAAAAATCAGAATACCACTACAATACATACGTATCTAGACACGCGCTGAGCGATCACAGAAAATTCCAGACTTAAGTCAACAAACTTCTTTGATTTTTCCTCTCGTTTCCAACATTGGCAAAAAAAGAAGAAAGCATACAATAATTTAGTTGAAACATAATTGATTCGGTTTTACTATATATTACATTCAGTAACAACCAATTACATCGTGCAAACTAAAATACTTGATATTAAATTATTAGATAACATCCCAGGTAAAGGCATTCGGCGACATCAAAGGCAACCACTTACGATCAATACCTGAGATAAATAAGTGAATTTCCAAATTTTCCTCGGAAATTCCGTAATTAGCTTTAAATTTATCCGGTGAAGTTTTCGATGGGACTCCCTTCCAGTCATTCCATATCACGAAGACAGATTAGCGACGGTTGTGTTAAGACGAGTACATATAAATTACTCTAGTGTGCGTTAAGTCTATACTGAGCGAACTCGATGTTGCACACACAGAAACACGTGCAAGTACATACGACCACTCATAAAAATTGCAATATCAATCCTTATCCTGTACAACTTAAGAACGGTAAGAACAGGTCAGGTTGGTGCATGGCCGTTTGTACACTCCTGACAAAGCTGACAACAGCCTTCGTGAAATAGAATAGCCTCCTCTTTGGCGAGTCGTCGTGATAGAATTTAGGGAGTGTTTCGATTATTAATTGAATGGGTATAACGAGTTGAGAGGTGTCTGCACGCGGACAGAATACTGATAGCCTCGGCTCTGTGGGTCGTGAGAGAAGGGAATAACAACTGGATACGTTTTATCTGAGGAAATCAACTTTTTCCACATACCACTCTAGAAAGGCTAGTCTCTTAACAGGATTTTTGTGTCATAAGAAAACCGAGGAATGTTATTTGGCTTTGTAAGGTGAGTTTTTGAATACGTTAACGCCAATAAAGATTAAGTTCGGCGTCAGGTCACCAGATAGCAGCACTTTGTATTTGTAGATAACTCTCAAAGCGAGTTACCAAAACTTTTACATTAACAATGTAAGACAGTTTTGTTCAGGCTTTGTTAAAAGCACCGATCAAATAAGGTAATGGCTTTTAAAATTTTAACTTTCAACTTATTCATCCATTTTAATAAATGATAGCAGTGAATGGTGAAATTGCATGTCACGAGCAATAACACTAATGTATTAATTGTTCTGCCCTTCCGTTACAAACTAACGAATCAACATCGTGATTTTGTTGATGAAATAAACATGTCGGAAAATCCCTTTTTTTTTGAAGAGAAAAGTTAAAACCTGTCATGTGCGAGTCGTATCCGCATACCGAAGGTTCCGTACAAAATTGATGATAATTTTAAAGTTTTTTTTCGATTATGTCGTATTTTTACCCGACTACGGCGAAGCAAAAAGGAAGATTATTAACGGTTTTCAATTTTTTTTAAAACTTCAAGCTTTTTTTAGTCAGTCAAAATTTGCTGGCGTAGTATTTACTGCCAAATCGACGACATGAACGGTCCAAGAATAAGAGCAAGAGAATTGAAAAGCAATGACAGTCCGCATCCAGATCCCCAATCGGGAGCCGCTTGACTGTGATCACCCGTGTCATCATAGGAGGATGAGATTCTATATGCACTTGTTCTATATGTCAGCGCTCGAACTTGTAACTCGTCGCATGATCAGTAAAATGTCTTTCTACACACTCAATCTTTTTTTTAAAATTGGATGTAGTGCTTGTATACACAGTTATACTTATAGGTTACTTATTTCTAAGTCAAATTTAACAGGTAATGCTTTGTAGCTTTAGCCCCGATATACTTTCAATAAGAGTAGACTGCATTTCATTTATTTCACCGAATGTTACACTAGGTAAGCATTTGACCGCAATCCCATCCGATGTTGAGTGGCAATGGAGTCTAAGGTGGAACATACCTAATCAGGAAAAATCTCTTGGCGTAAAGAGCTCTAAGTTATACTAATCAGGCAACACATCAGAAGGCAAAGAATTCCACTCCTTTGCAATACGCATTATCTCATTCTCGAAGTCACGAAAACAGTTTCAATTAGACTCTGCATCTAGCAGAGGTATTTACTGAGCGGATTCGATGTTTCGCACACAAACAATGTGTACACGCCTGTCGAGACTGCAACAGCCAGAGTCAGTCTCCGCGAAATAGAAGACTGTACCAGAACTTTCGAGGAAGTGTTATTACGAATAAGTCTTACCTTTTGCTTGTCAAGCTGAGACAGTATGTCGTCGACATCTCCGACGGCGACAGGCTGCGCGCGCAGCATGTCCAGCTCCACTGACACCCAGTCGCGGATCTACAGACACACATGAATACAACTATAACATATGGTAACCATACGCTTTAAGCTACGGTGGCTGCTTACCATCAGGGCCGTGTGATTGTTTGCCACTTTAGTGGTATTAAAGAACTTAATTGTAATCAAGTACTCGGCCTGATGTTACGAGCTCAATTAGATTAAACGGCATTTTTTTACCACTGCAACTTTAACAGGTGGTAGATCTACGTGCGAGATCTTCTGGGTTGGTACCACTCTCCTTTCTATTTCTGCCGTGAAACAGTTCGCTGTGTTTCAGTCAGTGTTATTATCGGCAAAAGAGGTATACAACAAGAGGTGACAACTTTACCTCTTCATGGGCGGATCTCTTGGCGTTCTAGATATCAAGGGCACCGTCGTGTCAATAGGCGGTGGTTTCGCTTAAAATTGTTTAACAAAGAAGTTAGTTTTTTTTTGGAAAATCAAACTTTTTGTGTCACAAGCGTAAAGCAACATTGATTGTTTGCCAGCTTAGTTCAGGAGAAGGGGGAAAAATAGCAGAAAAGGAAAAGAAACATCAGGCCACGTAGGGTTTTTATTAAAAAGTAGTTTGGATTCGATGAGGCTTCCTGGACCGCAATCTAGCCGGCGATCGTAAAACACAACCCAAGTGTTACATACGACTCTACAATGCGACGGATTTTTTTATTTTGTATAGGCATTCGGGCGCAATCACCTGCGAAGCTGAATTTTGAGGAAAATCTATTGGTATAAATTGGTGATTTTCTCTTTGTTGACCCCCTAGGATTGTATTTCAGTCAATAGAAATAAACTGATACAAAAAAAGTATGGAAACTATTTAGAACTGATACTTTTTTATCAGGCTTTTTTCTAAGCGAAGACCTACGTTTCTTTCAAATCGACGAGATTGTTTTATAATGTAAGTATTTATGTATTTTATTATTAACTACGCTTTCTTATTGTGTTTTTCAAATCATTTAAGCTGATTCTGAAGAGGGTTCAGCAAAAAGGATTTTAATAATAATAATAATAACCACACCACGACACTCACATTCACTCACTATGCAACGATATGGTATAAACTACATAGATAAAAATTTGACATCCAAGACTAGTAAGTGAAACAATGCTTACAAATAACACAAAGTTCCGCCCCATCGCTATTCGAACCCGGAACCTCTAGCGTAGCAGTCGGCAGTTTACCATTGTTCTACCGAGGTCGTCAAATATGTATAGACTTTTATAGTATCCCAACAGTAAATAGATTTAAATAATTATTTAATATAATAAATAAGTGTTAATTTCAATAAGTGTGCTCTTGTTCATGTTTAATGAGGCTGACATTGTTTTAAAAAGCTTCTAAATAAATAAAGAGAAAAGAATGCACCATCCATTATCTGTCCAGTACAGCAATCATCCTCAGGCCGTACGAGCAATCACGATGTACACAGGCCAATTTATTCGCATAAAAAACACAAAATACCAGGTATTTGGTAACAAAGACATAGAGAATATTGAATATCCTATTGTTAAAGTTATTACCCCTAAGGCTGCAGCATCCGAAAGCTTTATCCAATCAGTCTGACAATTCCACTAATAATGAATATGTCAACGGCCATTGAATCTAAAATATGGACATGCTATTTAGTCCAGCATCGGACAACATTTTATAAATGTCTGTTTTCAACGCGTTTTTGTGGTAACTTTAACCGATTGATTAAACTTCAAGTACAATGATGGTAAAAAAAAATTACCTTCGAGTGTCTTAAATTTTTGGTCTTGTGTCACAGGAACTAAGCAACGATATGGTATAAACTATGCGTCTTGCAAATAACATTTATTTATTTGAAGTTCAAGATTTATGTATTTGCATATTATAAAACGACTCAGCTATCTCCATTCTTATAAAAAAGTCAATTTTCGCAAGCAATGTGTTGCTTACTTTGGGCACGTGTGTTTTCGGCCGGAAGCGAAAAGAAATTTCATTGAAAAATATTAATTTGTGATGAAGGTCGAGTCGTTTCGTTGAATGGTCGTGAGGGTCGGGAGGTGAGGAGCGACCAGCACCCGGTGTGATTGGAATAACCAGCGAAAGAGGGAATCTAAGAAAGATCTATATACACAAAATATAGGTTTGGTTTTGAAAGGAGTTCCTATGATTTTGAAGTTTTAATACCAATGTTTGAAAGAAGTAAAAGTATTTTTGTGAAATAATAACTTATTCAGGAAAAATCTGAGTCATAACTATACATTAGCAGATCCAGGGGGGATCCTCCCTTCCAAAAGCATCTGAGTTCTTTGGACTTTTTTCCTTTTTTCTGGCTTTTTTAGTTAAAACCCAAAATTAAACAATATCTGAAAAAGATTCGTTCTTTACTGTCTATCTTTAAAACAATAAGCGTAATAGTATTTTTCAATAGACTGCGGACCCCTAACAAGGTAGGTTTAACGATGATTCATCCAATGCTAGGTACAAGTGAAGTGAATTAACGCAAGATGAAAATGAAGATTGGTTTAATTAAGATGGCGCCACCTGCTACAATATTAACGACACCATTCATTGCACTAAATTACAGCGTATTATATAAGGCCATGGCATAAAGCGAACTTGTATTTCTGTCTTTGCTCATAATACAAACAAAACACCTCTACGTCTTCCTGTGTTTGGATAAGTTTTGTAAAAGATAGACAATACAATAGATTACTACGGAGATTAGATCTAGTGATCTTAGTTTATTTTCTATCCAGGAGAAGTGCTTTGTATAGATCCTTCAACCTTTCGAACTGAAACAACGGGAACTGCTTCATGACAGAAACAGAAAGGGTGGGGTAGTACCAACCCAGGTGATTTACAACGTAGACCTACCACCTAGTAGGGCTAATTAGGCGGTTTTTCGGCCACAAAAAAACTGATCTGTGGCAGATGTTCTAGAAAGTGCCTAGAGATAGCTCTAAAATGAGGTTATAGGTAAAGGTTTAATACCTTAGCCGTGCTGCTTCATGGCAGAAATAGAAGAGCGTACCAACGAAGACACACATAGATCTACCACACAGGTCCGGCTCAGGTAACTCGTATTTGACAAACAGAGATCATGTTCATGGCACATTTTTGAGCCAGGATATCACAAAGACGGCTAGCATTGCAGGCGACTAAAACCTACCAAGACCAAAATCGCTATTTCTTAAATAACCGTAAAACCTAATGGTACAATCTAAGTTATGGAACAAAGCAGGGTTCGTGTACAAATATTCAGGTCCCTCGGCCGAATTCTATTATTGTTAATTGCGTGGAAAAGATAAATGCTCCAAAATGTTTATAAACGAACTTTGTAATTTAAAAGAGAATGTAAAGTTATGATTCGTAAAAGTTTTTCTATTTCCTTTGAATTTCGTTTCCTCGGTAATATTGCTTTTCATGTTGTTTTGTCATGTAACCTCACAGTACCTATTTACTTTACATTAAATTTTGTTTTGTACATTCCATTTTGTTTGTTTATGATTATAATTCGGTATTTTAGTTGGAATGCCTTTGAAGGCTTAACATGAAGCTCATTAAATTGTATCATTATCTTTTAGAGCACAGAATTTCGCTTAGAAATTAAAAACTGCCAACCTACATTTTTTTTACCAAAAAGTCTTAAACATTTGTCCTCAGCTACTAAGCAGTAGGCAGAAGTAAGGGGTAAAGGGGATGGGGTAATGTACCTGTTGTACAGTTGTGTCGAAATGTGCCAGTAGAGCCGCCGGCGACTGTTGCTGCGATGACCGTCTACGCCCTGACAGACGGACACTCCACTCTGCCAACAAACAAATACATACATTATTATATTTATTTTATGACAATACATAAGAATATTTCAGGCAGTGTGCCTTGTTTGTCGGTCGACAACTTAAGCTTTTAGATGCTCGATATAATACGAGTTCATTAGATACAAAACGTTGTACATTTATTAAAGCCATGGAAGTGAAAATAATAACCTGCTAACCCAGCGGTTGATGAATATATTTCAAAACTTATTAAAACCCTTAACAAAAATTAAATTGATAGGTAAGTAAAAGTAACGAGACATACCAATGTATTAATAAAGGAAAAAAATAATTATATCATTTGTCTAATCTATGTGTAGTCTGCACAGAATATTTTTAAGGCCACAACTATCGTATTGCGAGAGTGTGTACGTTGTATGTCTGTAATGATAGAGTGCGCTTATTTAAGGTTACATTTGAAGCGAAAAATCAAAAAGGAAATGAACAGTCGACAAGCGAGCCTTGATTAGTCCAGTCTGGGAATCGAACCTGTTAAGGGAATGACCGGCGCCGGGATGCGAACCCCCGTAATAAACGCTACACGCCCCCTATTCGAACACTCCAAATAAAAGAGTACAGCACCCAGCTTAAAGTGACGTGAAAAATTGAATTTCTTGATAGCTCAAAATACATGCTAATACGAGACACGATAATGAAACGCATAATTCGGTTTACTGTTTTATAATAATAATAATAATATAATAACCACATCACGACACACACATTGACTCAGCCCTGTAGTAAGTATGTTAAGAACTTGTGTCGCAGGTGCTAAGCAACGATATGGTATAAACTACACAGATAAGAATACAACATCCAAGACCGGTAAGCGAAACAATACGTCTTGCAAATAACACTAAGTTCCGCCCCCGCCGGGATACGAACCCGGAACCTCTAGCGTAGCATTCGGCTGTTTACACCACTGCGCCACCGAGGTCGTCAAACTTCGAGATTGTATAATACTTATTTATTACTTAAAACTCATAAAACAATTAATTTTTATTCCAAGAAGAAATATAAATCAAAAATATTTGAATATCAGTTAAGTTTATCTCAAACATTGTATTTAGTGAGTGAGTATTAATTATGTTTATTCATGTTTAAATCACCGTAACTAAAACCATGTATACATAAGAAATCTCTTAAAGCCATGCAAGTGACGGGTCACGTGGTGTCGTTAAACACAAGCGACCGGTTGACACATACACAGGTGAAGCCTCGCAATACAAATAATGCAGTTCGCTTGCATTATGAATATTGCGGAAAAGTGCAACAGATAAATTATAAACCGTCAATAGTTTTATAACTTTATATACTTTATCAAGGAGTAAATAATACGAAATAGTAGTAAATGTTTTCTATCTATTCTTATTTTAAATTCCATACCTCGAAATAAATATATCAAAGTCAACTAATGAGTTTAAAAAAACATATTTCAATTTTACCGTGTTTAATTTCAATGGCTTTCGGTTCGAAATAATTTACCTCAACATAAACAACGCATTGAGGTCAACTTGTCGTTTTGACGTCGTCAATTCAATAGGCGACTGTATTCAAGAATACAATTCAGCTTCATCTCTAACTGATATCTCCAAAATAAGACAAAAATATACCTACCGAAGGAAAAATCCATTTCCAATCAAGAAAGAACGAGCTATTGTTATAAGAAATACGTTTCCCCTGTATCCCTCATTTATATCTGTTCTGGAAAATCAAGGCCACATAACACAATGCCATCTAATCCCAAGGACGTTATTCATCTCATCTACCCCTTTTTAAGGGGGAACCTCCACTAATGTATAGCCTAAGATTTCATATTAAAATAAGCAATGAACTTCATCTAGTGCCAGCGTTTGCCCGCTGCGTAGATTTCTTATCAATCCTTCAAGAAACTATAATTTTTTCGGGATAAAGTATGTGCTTATTACGGAAATAAACTAAATGTGTGCCAAATTTCATCGAAATCCCTTCAGCCGTTTTCTCGTGATTCAGTGACAAACATCAGAACTTTCAAAACTTTTAGAAGGATGGCTCTGTCTTACTGCGATGCAAGATTATCTTACTGCAGGGCTGGGTCAACTTATGTGTCGAGATGTTATTATTACTAAAATATCTTCAGTTTTACACGTCAAATAAATACACCAAAAATGTTCAACAGGAAATAATTTAAACATCGGAGGCAAGGCTTGTGATGGCAACGATCATGGCCATGAGTTCTTGTCATTAAATAAATCTTTTAGCTTGTAATAGCCCTTAGTCATTAGGCACTTCTTAATAAGTGGCTTATGTGTCGTGATGTGGTTATTATTATTATTATTAAAATACCTGCAGTTGCTGGTAATGGCATTAGAAGAGCATTTGATGAGATTATCTTCGCTGTATATTATCGCTTTGACTACATCAATAAGTTTTAATATTTTTCTAGAGAACTTTCTTTAATTTTGTTTGCAAAGCCAAAACGATTACAGACCAAATCGCGAAAATATAAAACGTTTTTAATATAAAAGTGATACAAATTAATGTTAGTTATAGCATATAGATACTGAAGAACAGCTGTTCTTAAACTGTTCTCCGCAGAGCCAGGAAAAAATGTATAAAAATATATTATAATACTTTTTTATATTCAAGACCAGGCAGGCATTAGACCCCAAACCCGCCTGATGTTAAGCGGCGATGAGTTCTAAGGTGGATCATGCCTGCCCAGGAGAAACCTATTCACTCTTGCCTTAAAGAGGCCCAAGTTATATTGGTCAGGGAACACATCGGCAGGCAAAGAATTCCACGCCACATTATAAGACTAAACAATTGATGGTACAGCAGAATCCGATATTACAAATCGTTTGACAACACTCACCATCACCTTATTTATAATCTCACCCCCCAACGAAAGAAAATGAAATGGGGACTAATAAAACTTATCAATGTTTCAAAATATCTATATTGTTATGTTTTATGCAACTAAATCAATATTTCATTCTATTCTAAAGGGATCAGTAGCAAAATCCGTTTGAGAACCTCTGCTGGAGACCATATTTACTTCACCAACACCAAAGATAGAATGATAATTTGTAACGATAAAGCACAAAAGGACTCGTATCCAGAGACGTAAAAACATTTATAAAAAAAGTGCAGTTTTGGCTGGCAAAAAAAAAAAACGGCAATTTTTGGGGTGAAAACACTGTAATATAGCCATCAAACATCATGACGACTGATTTTCATAACGATTTCTTCGTATTTCACGCGGACAAACCTTTTAAAAGATCTTATTATTTAAACCGGGGATATCTTTAGATCAACACATTATCTCTAAACCCGTTTCCGCCAGTTCGCATAATTACAGACTAACAGACATTCTAGGTTCTTAAACAAATACTACGTATAAAATGTCGATGAAATAGAAAGATATATTATATATGTTACATTTAAGTGGTAAATGATAATGTGGTGTGAACAGGTGACTGCTATGCTAGAGGTTCCGGGTTCGAATTTCAAGATTTTTTTATTTATCGATAAGATCGAAGTTTGTGGTGGTTGTATTCTTATCTATGTACTATATACCATATTGTTGTTTAGTTCCTGGAACACAAGTTCTTACGATACTTACTGCAGGGCTGAGTCAATGTGTGTGTCGTGATTTATTATTGTTGTCATAAATGGTGCAACTAAAAAAACCGGCCAAGTGTGAGTCGGACTAGCACATCAGTACCATCTTGTATGAATAAATTAAACTATTTATTAACTTTCAAGATAATTTCGTAAAAGAAATAAGAACAAATAAAATTTACAAAATAATCCTTCTATCGGAGCCTCCTTTAATATTTAATTGATTTTGATTTTGAGTATTATTTGTTATAGCGGATACATAAATAGATATTATCTGAAAATTTCAAGAGTGAGCTGTTATATACAGACAGACGGATGGACGCACAGCGGAGGCTTAATAAAAGGGGCCCGTTTTGACCCTTTGGGTACGGAACCCTAAAAATAATCAAACAAGTACTTAAAGTATAACTTTGTCAACTTTCCGGATTGTCATTAAACTTTACCTTCTATTGGCGCTAGCGACTACAAATTTGTATATATATCGCGAGATTGTATATTCTATTGTATTGTAAACTAATCCGAACTCATAGGTTACAAATTTCAAAGAATTTAAGCCGTTTTTTTTCAAAATAGGGGAGACAGTCCCCCGCCTGGGAGGCAGTCGTTGAAATATCACGACTCTTACTTGTCTGAAACTCACCATTGCTCACACACACACCCTCATTTGTCAATCTGCCTGTTTTAACTTAGCAATAAGCAAAGAGATCGGTGGCGATAAGACGTTCGTCAAAACTTTAAAACATGTAGCCAGAGAATAATGATTTCTCTCCGCTGTAGGAGCAAAGCGAATACCAATAATTAATCTATGCAATTTTTAATCATTAGTCAAATAATTAATCTTATGGTGAAGTAACTGAATTTATCATTAGGAAAATTTATTTCCATTCAAAATCAAAATCCTTTTGAAGCTATTTTCAAAGAAAAAAAATTGCTACTGATTAATTTTTTCACAACCTGTTTGGATGAAATTGTGTAGTCAAGCCACAGTTAAGTCCACGTTTTTATAAGAGATATTGACTAGCGCTTCAATTGATTTTAATGGTCAAAATAATACGACACACTTATTGACTTAGCCCTGCACTAAGATATAATCTTGTGTCGCAAGTCTTGTGCGTCTTGCAAATAACACAAAGTTTCGCCCCCGCCGGGATTCAAATCCGTAACCTCTTGCGTAGCAGTCAGCTGTTACACCACCGCGCCATAGAGATCGTCAAAAATCACATACAAATTTGAAAGTTAACTTAGCCATAACTACGCCGACGTTCGTGGCACCAGCACTGTACATCACTACATAGTATAAAATAGAGTCGCTCCCCGCTGTCTGTCCCTATGTATGCTTAGATCTTTAAAACTACGCAACGGATTTTGATGCGGTGTTTTTAATTTGAGAGTGATTTAAGAGGAAGGTTTATGTATTGTATATTATACATGCATAATATCCGTGCGATGCCGGGGCGCGTTGCTAGTATTTGAATAAATAACCAATAGGGTGAAAACTTCTTGTAATAGGAACTGATAATAACAATACAAACGCGAAACAATACGACAGCAGTCAGAGGCAATTGCGATTTATTTCTACGTATCCAGGGCCACTTTCACCTTTCGTTATCGTTTTTCCCGAGGGTGGGGCAGGGTCGGGACGGGGGTGGGACATCCCTTACAGGCCGGGGCGCGAAAGTGGAAACTTTCCCTACCTGTGCCAAGTTATTTATTACGAATCTCGGATTACTTTTAATTGAACTCGTCGTTTTGTTAGCGGCACGAAAACTGAAAAGTTGTACAATGTAACATGTACGTACGTGCGGCTGTAACAAAAATTTAGCTTCTAAATATATCTATTACTTTTAATTGGTATTTTCTCTTGACAATGAATGTCAAGAATGAATGTATGACTTACCATATAAACAGGTTTTTTTTTTAATTTCAGAGAGAAAATAGCTATAAAAGTCAACAGTACATTTTGCTTTGAAACAAAGAATGACATCAGCAAATTGACGATATTAAAATTATAAAACTATTACGTTTAATGCATCTGCTTTTGTCCAATTAGGTTATTTCATTGTCGCGCATGAAATTTCATTCCAAATTCTATACTCATATATTTAAACAAGCCGAAACAGGACTTAAATTAAAGCGATCTCACAGACCAAAAACGTACGCACATACATCAAATGTATTACGTAACTCCTCACAAATAAAATAATTTAATTAACACAAACATTTTAATAAACAAGCTCTAAAAATGAGAACCCTCTCGTAACCCAATCATCAAATCTAACAAGCCCCACATCCTACACGTAGTACATGACCACGATACTTCCATGAAGGCGGGGGAGCAGGGGACCCATGGAAGCGGGGACGTGGAAAAAGTCAGCGAGGTGTACTCCGAGGGTCCAGTGATCACTCCTCTGCAGGCAGAGCATCCCAATAACCACAGACCATGGAATTATTTAGAAATACCATTAGTACATTCAGGTATGCTCGTATTTTGTCCTGACTTTTTTTAGGCAACGTCACGGCCAAATAATCAAACGGGTAACCTGATGGAAAGTGATCCCACCAACTATTTATTGATATAACGCTGCTCTTGATGTCTTATGCCAACATCATTAGAGTGTTATATAAGTTTGCTGTTTAAGAGTCCAATAGAATTTTAACTATTTTGCACGCCTATTCATCGTACAAGTAAAAAGTGTACAGCGAGTGCAGTTAATTAACTCCAAAAATATTTATTATCATTTGTTCCAGTGTGTGAGGGATCAGTTGACAAAAGACAAAGAGATTATGTCACATCTCAAACAGAATAAGATTTATGTCACAATAAAAGGATTTTAAAGTTTTCTTCCGAGCCAGGCTTCTCCAGAACAAGCGTCAGCTATCAGCTGTCGCCGAATCCAAAAGTAATTTAATAACGTGAACCCTCAAAAGTTTTATTGTAATATAAT
Source organism: Choreutis nemorana (assembly GCA_949316135.1). NCBI lineage: Eukaryota > Metazoa > Arthropoda > Insecta > Lepidoptera > Choreutidae > Choreutis > Choreutis nemorana. Next base: position 808,924 of record OX438615.1, on the reverse strand, counting down.
ATTAATTAAACTCTTGTAAAGCGATCTTCAATCTGCAAAACGCCATGGGGTCGTACTACTAAATTCCGAACAGTCCCAAAAACTAAACTTTTTCAAGGATAGCCTTGGTTCTTTTCATGTTATCGATGAAAGTCAAATACAATTTTCCTTTGTGTGTGTAATGTTTACTATGTGTAGTGTTTTATATGCCCAGTTGACCGCGATACTCGGCCTAGAGCGGGGACGGCAACAGATGCCTAGTTTATAACTTTAAGAATCACTACATAGCATAAATCAAAGTCTCTTCCCGCTGTCTGTCCCTATGTACGCTTAGATCTTTAAAACTACGCAACGGATTTTGATGCGGTGTATTTGAATTAATAGAGTGATTCAATAGGAAGGTTTATATGTACATAATAGATGCATAATATCCGTGCGAAGGAGGGGTGGGTCGCTAGTTGTAATTATAAATAAAAATAATAATGCATAGTTAATCATTACCACAAATAACCCCAAACTACGGACAGTAATTGGTGGTGCTTCTTTAGATGAACTGAATTCCAAATCTACTTATTTACTCGGAAAGCTTAAGTCAATTCTATATTTTACTTTTTCGTGGTCTATTCTATCCCATTACGTGTTTACTATATTTGTAGTTTGTAGTACATTGTGTTTCATACGTATGATCAACAAGGGAAGGCAACCATGAAAGTCAGTCAGATATACTCTATTAACAATAGAAACAATCATACCCTGAACTAAATCCATAACGTGATTACCAGACGCTAAAAAGGGTAGCAGGCAAGGGGCATTTTAAATTTAAATTGTTTTTAAATGGAGGTAAAACGGATAACTTTTAAGTGGTTGCTAATCAATTAAGGTCTGAGCAGCCGCTCTTGCGTTAAAATGTACTGGACGTTTTATTTTGTCCTTTCAAAGCATTTTGTGGTCGGTTGGCGTTGGAATGAAACATGTCTAATTATGTTTATCCACGAACACCTTGAGCATCTGTATATTTAAAAAAAGTTTCCCGACTTCATATTTTCTGAGGAACCGTAAACCTATCATAATCAGTGGGAAAATTTTCGTTTCATTCGTACCTGAGCGAAGACAATTAACGCAAGTACTTCGGCACTGAACTGCGAGTTAATTATCAAATCCGCTTTGTCACCTCCAGATACGCCGACCCCAGCGTTAACCTTTCAAATAACTATTCAAAAAAAACCACCCCTGTTTCACACCCCTAGTTCTTGCTTCACCGGCTCAAGAGTCCCTTTCAGGCCAAGCGCGAGTAGCTCGTTTTGAAACGGGACAAGTGTATAATTCAAAATAACGAACCAATAGCAATATCTTCTGGTCTTTTGATCAAATAGCTATAACCACCCTACCTGGTAACAAAATAACTAATGTGCTGTGAAACACCTTTGTGTCGAGGGATACGTTCCAATGACTCTGCGTGATCACACTTCATCACAATTTGTGAGGAAACTGTATCAGAACTGTTGCGTTTTTTTTTTGTTGTAATGTTTGGTACATTGAATGAACCTAACCTATTTGTACTTTGCACTGTTCTTAAGTTGTTCAGCGTAAGGATTGATATTGCACTTGTTATGTAAAGATTTATGAGTGACCGTCATTTAGATTTTCCTGCAACAGGAGTTTCGGTAAAATAAATCTACAATTCTACATACTTCTGACGCAATGCTCAACAATATTTTTAAGACATGAAAACGTCTGAATTAGGGAAATGTGACGATACTTATTCCTGATTTTAATTCCTCGGAACTAACAACACAGTACACCTCGATACCGGCGTTTTTGAATAAAAAGATTTGTGTGACGTCACCCTCCATAATGTCGTCTGGCACACACCATTAACTTGAGCCCGAACGTCGAACTAAATTAATCAGACCTTTCGAACAATCCAATTTCCACCTTATTTCCTTCAGCATAGAACTATCGATGAATGACTGTGATATCGCAGCACTCGACGGGGCACAAATCAAGTAAACAGATCGGCAAAGCTAATTTGGACCTAATGCTTTCAGCAATAAAGTTGGTAAGGTAAACCCATTAGTCAGGCAGTGGTCGACAACAAAAGGCCACGGATGCAGTATTGTGTTGTGTGCCAGGTTTACTGGAGTTGTAGCACTGATTGTTGTGAAAGGAAGATGCAACACTGTGGATATTACGGTACACGATAGCTTATTCTCATAATTATAGTAACCCGATGAAACGCAAATATAAAAAAAGCTTTGTTGCCTCATTTTTTTCCATCTCCAAACTAATACCCATCAAGGGATATGATTTTTAAACAAACTCCTTGAAATCAGAAAAAAATTGTTCTTGAGTTAAAAACACTATGACATATCGAGTCTCAACTCAAGTCACATTGTTTCGCTTCTTTTGAGTATGCTTTTGTCACTTCTGTGACCGCACAAAAAGTTTTCGACATTTATTTCACTGTATCATTGTCGCCCATTATGTTGATGACGTCATTTATAACAACGGAACTCAACATGGCGGATATAATGGGAACAAGTCATAATACACAGAGGTGGATTGTGTAAGATAGTTTTTAGTACAGAAAAAAAAAGGTTTTGATATAAATTATATTGACGACCTCGGTGGCGCAGTGGTATAAACAGCCGACTGCTACGCTTGAGGTTCCGGGTTCGAATCCCAGCGAGGGCGGGACTTTGTGTTATTTGTTAGACGCATTGTTTCGCTTATCGGTCTTGGATGTAGTATTCTTATCTATGTAGTTTATGCCATATCGTTGCTAAGTGCCTGCGATACAAGATTATCTTAGTACAGGGCTGAGTCAATGTGTGTGTCGTGATGTGGTTATTATTATTATAAATTTGTCAAAAAAAAGACAAAAGAGATTAAAGCTTTCCTTCTTTCTTTACTAAAATATAAATAAGTGCCTATAAAATAAATTTCCTTGCAAAACTTTCAGTTAACCTTTATAACGTATTCTTAGTGCGTATCAGGTCGCTCTTTTGTTTTGGTAAATGTTTCCTGACCCTTACTGAAAAATAGGCTTCTATTATGAATTATCTTTTTTTACTTTTACGATATCTATTCTTGAAGTACGACCCAATTGAGACTCACCATAGCAAAGACTACTTTGCTTGTAGTAATTTACAGTACTACAGTAATATAGAAATTAACAATTTATTTTCTCCTAAGTTATTTTATCAACGAGAGGCGTAGCGGAATTTTGGTACACAAAATCTTCAATCACCAGAAGCAATATTTGAGTTGGAATTTGATTCGTCCCGCCGCATATTAAATAGGAGTTAAGTTACCAAGTATGAGTTAAGTAGAAAGTGTTGAGTATACTCGCTCTCCTGAGATATTAAACTGAAGATATTAAATATTCCAGCCGAGATCCCGTCTGAGTAGAAAGCATTACACCCATAACCTTATATCAGATTCAGAAATAGACCTTCTTTGGGGATTTTGTGATCTTCGCTTATATTTAAAAACCAAAAACTGTATTTCATATAATAGTATTACGATAAAAAAATACTAAATTACTTTATACACAATACTATACACATTACACATACATACAATACACTACACATACACACATACAATTACACACACACACAAACGTGATACTATATACATACGATATTATTACAATATATAAATTACTTTATTTTATAACTTTTAATTACTTCTTTTTTTAATTACATTAGTAGAGATGAGTCATCATGGCTGCGACAAATTTTTTAACTACTGCAGCCATTATATCAGTTACTTTTGCAAATTTTTGGTTATTAAATATAGAAGTAAACGGGCACCTGATGGAAAGTGATACCAATGCCCATTGACACCTGCAGGCATCAGATATCAGCACATGCGTTGATTTCGTTGTATTCAAAATATTTAAATTTAAAATGGTTTTTATTTAAAAAGACTTAATGTGCTTTCAAATCGTGTTTTTTATTTACCACCGGTTCGGAATGCTACCTACGGGGACGAAGCCAGCAAGAAACCTCCGAAGTTGATAATGACATCATTCCAGCAATTAAAACTTAAGACTAAGGATTTCCTTGTCAGTCGTTGGAAAGAAGAAAAACATTCTCAAAAATATATTTTTTCAATAACAGCTTTTAAAGGTTATTATTTGATAAAATCTTGTGGCGCTTACGACATTTCGTTTTCACGAATGCCTAACCATGATTAAACTTTATATCGTTTGAACGCAACAACATTACAAAAAATTCAGGGGTTCGTAATTTTAAATTCAAATGAGGACGCCCTGTGGGAGACAAAATTTTTAGAAATAATACTTTTAAGTATATATTTTGCGAGGGTGGGACTGTCTTCATCTTGGTGGATGAGGAGCACCTTCGATATTAATAGCTGCCACCTTCAAACCACTTCAGTTGTTATATAGGATCCATATGTTACACTTGAAAAAGTCAGGGTTGACAATTTCCAGCGAATTGTAGCACCTTTATTATGAGCAGCTTGATGTTTTTTTAACCAACTTCAGAAATGGAGGAGGTTCTTCATTTGGTTGCATGTTTTCTCTTTTTCTGTTGTAAACGTGTTGCATTGTTAATTTAACGTTGAGATACCAGAAAGTTTGAATTATTGATACAAATATTTGTTTCTACGAAAGTAAATATTTATAAATCTATAAGAAATGAAGACTTTTCATTCAATGTATCAACTTTTCAAATCATTGATCAATTTCTATACTAATTTCAGCTTAATTTTCAAGTCAACTACTTGATAAATAACTACAACTACTTTAAAACAAAATATCGGACATCAATGTGCAAAGGTCGTAAGGCAGTAAGGGAAAGTTACATGCTAGCATTAAATCTAAAACTCAGTAGGTTTTTGGCCTCTGGGCCATTTGGATTGCTGTCTCCGCTTTACTGGGAGGGAAGTCTGAAATCGGTTTCTTACTACCTCCTATTTCTTCTGATTAAGTTCGTTGCGGGTCCCAAGACAGCCGGTAGGGTATCCGGCACAGCCTGTGCGTCATAGCACAGCTGCATTATTCGTTGGTTGGTTATTCGATCAAAGGACGCCACTGTTGATCCTCGTGAACAGGAGTTGCAGTGGTGGGAAAGAGTGGCGAAAAAAATGTCTTAGTAACGGTTAGTCTTACGCACTACTGATCTATATAGCAATAAGTCTATCTTTATATCTAACTCGTGATTTGATTATTCATAATGCGAAGTAGTTTTTCGGTTTATTAGGTATAACTCGCGTATAGGTTCATAATTGTAAACGTAACCTAAATCTTACACGTAAATTTTCAAATGTGTGCCTCTGATACAGCTGTGTGTGTAAGGGGAAATGGGAAAAAATAATGTTGGAGTTGTCAAAGAGGGACTTCTGTTCCCCATGAAGAGGCTCACCCCAGCTCAGACGCAAAATATGAGAAGAATTACAAATAACATGCCACCCCTGTCGAACGCACTGAGATCACACCGCGACACCGGTGTATTGACGAACTCTTACAAAGACGGATGAAATAGAAAAACTTTATAAAACGAACATCCATACGGGTGGAAAGCAAACCTAAATGCCAAAACTAGTGAGTACATACACATAAATTATTTTGACGAAATCCATTTAAAACTTTTTGTTGTGACAGCATTTTAATATAAATTATTGCCATGTTTATACATAAATAAAATTGCCTTTTAATTAGAAGTAAAACTATTAAAAAAACAAGATTGTCAAAGAGTCTGATCAAATCAAGTTATTTTTAATACAAAAATGTGGATGCGTTTAAACCAAAAGAATGCTACACCTTTAAAGCTGCCAAATGCTTACAATCGCGAAGCCTTGTTCCACCGTTAATTACTTTCCATCTGATTTGTATTCATTACACTCCGCCTATAGGGCTTATAGGGCGGCAGCGGAGCCCTATACATACGCTCACCAAGCAGCGAGCTCGCGTTTATCGTAATAACAATCTTTGTAAAGGCTTTAAGGAATATGGAAAGAAGATTGGTAAGAATCGATACTCGAATGAATATTTTATCTCTTTTTTATGGAAATCTAATAATAATAATAACCACATCACGACACACACTGACTCAGCCTTGCACTAAGATAAAATCTTGTTTCGCAGGCACTTAGCAACGATATGGTATACACTACATAGATAAGAATACAACATCCAAAACCGGTAGGCGAAACAATGCGTCTTGCAAATAACACAAAGTCCCGCCCCCGCCGGGATTCGAACTCGGAACCTCTAGCGTAGTCATCGGCTTTTTACACCACAGAGGCCGTTTTAGTAATGCATTAGTAGTATAAATAATACAGTCCTTTTAAATGCTAAAATCCTAATCTTATTTAGTTACCTAATTATTACTTAATGAGTGTATATGTATTTGAACAAAATGCCGAGAGTAAATCATTAATTGCAGATCACCTGCCGCACAAACAAACTCTAACAACAAATGTCTTGCCTTAGAAGGCATTTTCAATATAATAATAATTTAACTAAATTCAAAAGTCAGTTAAATTAGACTGATGTTCTCGACGCTGTGAATTTTGGACATTTATTCTTGGATTTGTAACAGAGAGAGCATGGTGTAGTGGAGTGAATGGCAGATGCAATTATAAAGGTCTGCAGGGATCCAGCCCAAACGGATCTGGTGTGGTCTGATAACGCTGCTACATCCAACGACACTTATCTAGGAAGCTATTCCTCATTTGAACTAAACAAATGAGTTTAATTTAAAGTAAAGAGGTACTCAAATACCAATTGAAGTCATAATTACTAATTCATAACTTAAATATATAATTAATAATTGAGATTTCTGACGATGTGATTTCAAAATATAGGGGTTAAAATAATTCACGAAATGAAAAAAAAAGTTATTATAAGAATAACCACATCACGACACACGTATTGAATTGACTCAGCCCTGGAACAATATAATTTTGTATCGCAGGCGCTAAGCAACGATATGGTATATACTACATTGATAAGAATACAACATTCCAGAACGCTAAGCTAAACGAATATAATGAACGAAAAGTAAAAAATTACATCTGTTTGTTGTCCACTACAACCAAACCAACGGATCGATATTATCTATCAATATCGTACCTGCGTTGCTTTTTCTAATCAGTCAAATCGTGTCTCCTGAGGGTTATCTGATGATGAACGAGCTGAACACGACGCACCTACCACCATCGCCGCCACGGCAGCCTGTACACCCTACCCCCACACACGGAGTTGATGGGTTAGGTCAAGTTATAATGACTTAATAAACAAAATATACGAACGTCCAGCGTAACTTGAACGACGTAAGAAAACCGAATACGTTTTCACTGGGATCTTATAAAAATGGTTCATTGTGTTTCTTCTTAGAGAACCATCATAACTTGAGCTCCAGAAACGTGCAGCACAATGCCATGTAAACGTCTACAAGTACATAACGTTTTACATAGGTGACTGATTAGTTTAACATAGACTTTTAAACACAAGGGTTAGCTTAACAAATAAGGTATAAATTAACGGTCCAAGTGTTTTCAACGAATGATTCGTCCTTTGCTTCTATTTTGCTTATCTTCTTAATGATTTGATAAGCAATTGAGCTGACAAAATAGTACTTAAAGTGAGCCATGCTTTTGTTTCGTATAACATATGGACTGCCTGACTAAGCTGTATTTTTACAGCGACATTTCCGTAGATGTAACGGGGGCAATCGACATTCGTATAAGAATCCACTAATAGTTGCTGAGACTGCCAATTAAATACAAACTATACAAAACCGCTTTGTTTAATTTAAGCATTTTAACTACATGTCACGACAAAAAATACAAAGCTATGGACCGCCAATCTTGTATGTTTAGATTTAGTTCTTAAGTTGTACAGCATAAGGATTGATATCGCACTTGTTATGTAAAGCTATGTGTAGCCGAACGTACACGGCCAGAACAACAAGCTTTTTAATGGAAAACAAAACAATGCGGTGTAATTCATTATTCAAATACAAGTGTGTTGTTTTAAATAATGAATATTGTGACTCGAATTAAACTAGTTAATGATTTCACTCATTACTATGCAATATCCTATGCAATACGTTGTGGACAAAATGTGTTTTGTGATCAACGCATACAATATTTATCTGATACAATTGTATGATATATAGTGCCTATAAAGCTTTAATGTACCTAATTTATGCGCTATAATTAAATTGTAAATACGATGAACTTAATACAAAACATTGACAGATATTAATATGATCAATACTAAGTTAAAATTATTTGAAAAACAGGTCAAGTGTGAGCCGGTGTCACGCATGTCCTCACCATCTTATACGATTAAATGTACTTTTTCGATAATAACGTATACGAAACAAGAAAAAGCAAAAATGCCGAAACGATCATGTTTCATCTATGGGAGCCCCCATCAATTTAATTGGTTTACTTTTCTAGTATTTGCTGTTATAGCGGCAACAGTTATAGACATTATCTGTTATTATTTACTGTATAATTTTATTTTCTGTTATTTAATAACCTGTTTACGTACGTACTTAGGCGTATCCATATACCTATAGGTAAATGATTTGACAATAAAGTGTATATATTTAATAGTATGAAATTCTTTTTTGCGAGTTTTTTCTTTGTGTTGTAACCGGTTTTTGATATAGTATTCATATCAATGTAGTTTATGCCATATCTTTGCTTGGAACATAAGCGACGCAATTTCTTACGATACTTACTGCAGGGCTGAGTCAATGTGTGTGTCGGGACTTATTTGTTTATTTAGGAAATATAATTTTTATATATCCTTATATTTATTTTTACTTACTAAAACTAACAAAGCAAGTTTCTTTAATGATTTAATTTTCTGACCTCTGTATTCAATAGGAATCAAAATGTTCCCTTTAATAAGACATCAAATTCATCAGTACGTTATTTAATGATCAAAACATTTTCGTAATTTGTAATATTATTAACATTTTACAATATTTACATTAAACCTCATTAAACATACATCGTTAATTTCAACTCACGCCGTAATTAATCCCTCGAGAGGGGTTGGCAGAGGTGATACACACCGCATTTCGCATGTTTATGTTGAATCCCTATGTAACAGGTTGCGAATCTGTCGCCACTATCCGGGCACAATGAAGAACACGGCTACAACCGAGACTCGAACCCTCGCCCTATCGGGTCGGTTAACCAAGGCACATAACAAACTGAGCTACCACCTCCTCCAGTACAGCTACAGTAAGTGTATTCTGTTAATATAATTGTTTTGAACTTGACATAATGATAATGAATTTGAATTCTTATTATTTTTGTTTGTATTATTGTAATGCTAATTAGATTAGTGTCATTATGGGCAAATATGCCAGAAAAAAAGGTTTGTATTATTATAACGAAAAATCGTCTATCGTAATTAAATTTAAAAATTATTTGTTATTGCTTAAATCTTCATTTAAATCGTCAATTGTTTTTGATCTACCACCGGTTTTATATATATTTATCAAAGAGGAATACTTATGTATTTAAGGGGGAGAATCCGGCAAGGAACCTCCTTAGTTGTTCAATAGTTCTCATTACAATTGTATAACAAAACAAAAGACCTGTATCTGTATGTAAGAGGACGTGGTAGCTCAGTTTGTTACGTGCCTTGGTTAACCGACCAACCGACCCGACAGGTCAAGAGTTCGAGTCGCAGGTTGCCGTACGTAGAAGCTGCGATGTTCCTCATTGCGTACAGCGTACAGATCGTATCGTTATTTATTTGTTTGGAACATGTCCATAGAGGACGGCTGATGCTTTCCAATGCTTGTATGTCACTTTCTCTTAAGTGCTGCGCAAACGTGTGTCTTGTGTCGGATACAGGCCACCAACCACCACGCTCATGTTTATCACCAAAACTAGCAACTGGCGTGGCTAACGTGGTTAACCTCAAAAAACACGGCAACTTAAGTGCCATATTGATCAGCGACAAAAAAAGTGGTTTTAATCTGACACAAGACACAAATTTGCATGGCACCTTATACAAAACCGAGAAATTACGCGAAATGATTGTTTAAAATCCTTATAAACCTGTTTATATTTATTTAGCAGCCGAACTTCGTATTAACGAACGCGTTTTGTTCTAAAACGCGTAATATCGCGTTGTGTTAGCACCTCCCTCCCTCGGCGTCCCTGCCCCCCCAAAAGTCGGGAGTGGGGGAAGGGTCAGAGTTCCCAATACTACGTGTTCGAACGTCATCGAAGCCTTCACGTATTTCATTAAACATGTCCCGTTGAAATTACAAAGGTACATGTACGGAACTCACTTTAATTCGTGATAAAAATTACCATTCCTTTGGAAATCATTTTAATTACTCGCATACGTGGCTAAGGTACTGATTTTTAAAGTGATATATTTATAAACTCGTCTTGTTACTTTTTCTATTATTATTTGGTTCTTTATTTAAACATTGCCGTAATAACACATTTAAAATATTAGGTACTAGTTGACACCGCGCACTTCGTACGTAATAGGTCGTTTGTGATCAATTGCCAATTTTCACCTTTTAAAGCGTTCTTGTATTGAAAAAACTAATAAAAAAAATTTGCTCCAGTTGTCTTCGAGTTTAATCGAGACAAAAGAACAGCTTTTTTTAGTTATACATAATAAATAAAGGATTTATGAAACAAAATTTAAAATGTACTCAAAATATTTTTAGATTCTCTACAGTTTCCAAATCTCCGATTTCAGGGTGCTTACAATAACTTCTCAAAGCCGGGCAGAAACTGAAATGCATAGCTTTTTCGCACTATGAGCCTAAAGCCAGGCTCACGGTCAAGCTATACAATAACTTAACAATAGCCATTCATCGAAGAATGTTTGTATTGATTTGTCTCACCTTTCAGCCGCTTATAGTACTTTCAAACCATTCAAAAGCCGGCGAACATAAGAATTGACCGGAGTACCAGCCCCGTAGACAAATGCTTTGATTCCACAAGCGTTAAGCAAGCGAAATAACATTTCTTCGCACTTGAGTAACGTCATTCTTAAGTCATTTTTATTTTCTGTTGGCGATAACGCTTGCGGAATAATGTCATTGGTCTAAGTGGCCAGGATGGTTTTCCAAAAGTTTATTAGTAGTAAGCCCCCAGCAGGACGCAAGTCGAACATTGAATAAAAGATCAATGTAAAATCGCACGTGTATTCCCTCTTCGCGAGAAAAACGCCCATGACATCACAGCGCCATCTGTAATCTCTTTTTTAACGGAATTAAATCAAATGGATTACGAATCTAAATAACAAATGCATTATTTTTGCTTACTTTCTTTTCTTTTATATTTAATAATACGATAAAGAATAGTGTAGCTTCTATAGATTAATATCACTAACCACTGTGGTTACGAGGGCGGGTCAATAAGTCCGTGACTTTTGGAATAAAACACAGATTTTTTGATATATAAATCATTTTATTTTTCAACGTAGTCTCCCTTGAACTCTATACACTTTATCCAACGCTTCTCCAATTTTTTTATCCCTTCCAAAAAATATGATTTGTCGTGGTCCTCAAAATAGGCCTTTGTTTGCGAGATGACTTCATCATTGGAGTCAAATCTTTTTCCACCAAGCCATTTCTTCAGGTTTGGAAACAAGAAGTAGTCACTCGGAGCCAAATCTAGAGAATAGGGTGGATGAGGGAGCAATTCATAGCCCAATTCATGGATTTTTGCCATGGCAACTGCACATGTGTGTACCCTTGCATTGTCTTGGTGGAAAATAACGTTTTTCTTGGCCAAATGAGGTCGGTTTTTTTTCAAATCGTCATTGAAGTGGTCCAATAAGTTGGCATAATATTCCCCATTGATTGTTCTTCCCTTTTGAAGGTAGTAAATGTGGATTATTCCACATGCATCCCAAAAAACAGTCGCCATAACTTTATTGGCTGACAAACTCATCTTGGCCTTCTTTGGCGCCGATTCACCACGTTCACCCTTAGAAACCCACTGTTTTGACTGTTGTTTGGTCTCTGGTGTGTTGTGATGGATCCATTTTTCGTCCACGGTTACAAAACGGCGCAAAAACTCCTCCATATTGCGATTAAACAACGCCGAACCTTCCTGTGAAGTTGTTACACGATTGCGTTTGTGGTCGACTGTGAGCAAACGCGGCACCCATCTTGCGGAAAGCTTTCTCATACCTAAGTGATCATTCAAAATTGAAACCACTGAGCCATGAGAGATCTCTACGGCTTCCACAATCCCTTGCACTTTCAATCTTCGGTCGGCCAACACCATTTCGTGAATTTTTTCGATTGTTTCGGGGGTAGAGACCTCAGCTGGGCGTCCAGGACGTTCGGCATCTTCAGTGCTTGTACGGACACAACGAAATTCAGTAAACCACTTTTATACCATTGAAATCAATGGTGCAGAGTCACCATAGTATTTATCAAGCTTAGCCTTGGTCTCGGTAATGGTTTTTTTCCGCAAAAAATAATGCTTAATAAGCACACGAAATTCACTTTTTTCAATTTTTTCCCCAAATTACTGGGTAGTCTGATAAAGATAGCTGTCTAACACAAACTTACTGACGCAGCCAGACAGATGCCTGTTGACAGAAGTAGTGTTGCTTTTTCAGTAAAAAGGTCAGAAATTCAAAAAGTCACGGAATTATTGACCCGCCCTCGTATTTTTATTTTATTATTATCTTTGAGAACAATGATTAATCTGTGATAGATCAATAGGGAATAAGCATGAAATTTAATTTGATTATTCAATCAATTTATCGTAAAGTATATGTAAATAGTATCTTTATAGTGAAAATAGAATTAGAATTGAAAGATAAATCACGGAGATAAAACCTTTAAATGTAAATAAGAACAAAATTTTATATGGAAATTGTATGGCGGTCGTGTACTATGACATCATAGTACATATCGGATCTCTCTGTCGAACCAATGACTGAAGCTTTATAACTTAGTTAATAAGTCAGATATTTAAGAAAATCTAACTGATCTGTGTAGAAATGTGATAACGAATTATAATAAATGAATAAAAATCATGCATATTCCCGATTTAAAAAGATTTAATACAAGCTTATGTCCGCGTTGACATCCCACCGCTATATATTCGGCCATCATCCGGCCTCTAAGCCCGCCAATATCCGGTATCCACCGAAGCTACAATCCGTTTCATAATATAAATGTAAAAGTCATACATGAATTGTTATACAACAGATAATAATATCGTACGTTGTTTATTAATGAATCAGAATCAATCAACACACTTCAGACTAGGTACCGTCAGTATTATTGAAGTGAATATTGACGAATACGCAATCACGTTAACTGATTATTGGATTTCAATTTAAATACAATTAATTATTTTCTGTTCATTGTACTCTTCTCGATTTACACACACAAAAAAAAAACATACATATATATATACATACATATGTATTAAATATCTTGGATTCGGAACGATTTCATTTTTTTAATTTCTTTCTTATTTATTATAACTTTATAAATTCCTATACAACACACACAAGGGAGAACGAGGAAATTTAAACCAAAGATAAATCTAATTTGAAATTTCAGTTCCCTTCATCTCTGGCTCTCTGTCATTTTGTGATTAATTTACCAAATTACATAAACTCCATTGCATTGAGCAGAATCAGTTCATCCAATAAATACCAAAAGACGGATATTACTGAATCCGGAATTGGAAAACTTAAGCCTAGTTCAGATGCAGTGGTAAACTTGTCATTGCTAAATTACAAAAGCTGCACTTTATACCGATTTACATACCATTTTAACTAGGCATTTTTTAATTTAAGTTTTTGATACATTTTTAATGATTCAAAGTACTTTTTTTTTACTTTTTTATGATAATGTTGGTTATCTATCTGGACTATTGATATTTAAAATATAACCACAAATGACTCCATACAGATCATGTAAACGATTAAAATAGATAATTAATACTAAGGAATAGTTTTAAATATGTTATTTGGAGTGCGTCATTAATTAATGATTTTTAAGCTTTGTATTTTTTATTTTTGTGTAATTAATTAACTTTTGGCGTATAAACTGCTCCACTAATTTAAGTTGCAATAAACATAATGATAATTACTATTCTACTACCAATATTAACATAGAAAGATACTTTTTAAAGGCATCATTAAAATCTCAGGTTCTATAATCGGAGGTGAAACAAGATAGAATACTGTGAAATAGCGTAATAATATTACATCCGGTAGAGCAGCAATCAGGGGTACCTTTCGTTACAAACGCGGCATCACTTGCAATGGAATTACCTCTCATTTTGTGGCCCTTTATAACATTACAGGTGTCCCATTTACACCAGCCGACCCCTGTCGAATAGCATTTTAAAAACGCCTTTTGATTTATTTTTAAGGTCGAAAGGAAATTAGAAAAATAATACATTATAAGTGCAGTTAATTTTTTGGTAGACTTCTCGAAACAAAATGTTTATTGGTATTAAAGATACTAAAATTATAAATGAATGGTTTTACGTTTCGTTCGACATTTATTACTCAATCGTAAAAGAAAGGACTGAGGTGATTTGTTTAATAATAATAACCACATCACGACACACACATTGACTCAGCCCTGCACTAACATATAATCTTGTATCGCAAGCACTAAGCAACGATATGGTATAAACTAAATAGATAAGAATACTATATCCATGACCGGGTAAGCGGAACAATGCGTCTTCATAATAAAACAGAGCTTCCCCGTCGGGTTTCGAACCCGGAATCTCTAGCGTAGCAATCAGCTGTTTACACAACTGCACCACCGAGGTCATTATTTATCTATACAGATAGTTTACCATCTTGATTTATAAATAAGATAATAAGATTTTTTTGTCCTAAAAGATTATTTGTTTATTCCTACAACATCACGGGTAAACAAACGGTCCACCTTTTGGAAATTGGTGCCCTTGTTGTCTGGAACTCGAGTAGCACTGCAAATGAGTTACATACATAAACATAATCTCACGCCGCTGTCCCTCGAGAGGGGTTGGCAGAGGTAATTGCTACACACCGTTTTCCGCATGTTTATGTTGAGTCCCAGTGTGACTTGTTAGGAATCCGTCGCCACTATCTGGGCATATTGAGGAACATGGCAGCTACAATTTACAGTAACCCGAGACTCGAACCTTCGACATTTCGGGTCGGGTCGGGGGATTATCCAGGGCCCGTAACAAACTGAGGTACCACTACCTCCTAGCTATTATAGGTCAAATTAGTTATATGCATAAAATATCTTATCAAGACTTATCTTGCTATATACCTTCAATTATTGTACACAAAATATATCAAAATTAAAATCAAAATCATTTATTTGTAAGATTTTCGGTTGATATGGGTGATAATGAATTTGACTTTCTTATTTTGAATTTAATTACAATCAATATTGATTGAAAATACCTTTCTGATTTATTAAATTGAAATATCAGCAATTTTTTATACCTATCTGCTGCTATTGGCAAAAAATATGTATTGTTGACTTGCACCCTTCAGTTTGCATGTATTCAACAAGCCACCCCTGTCGAACTTGAATTAATTAGAGTGCTGTATTTAGTACGCCGTGATCAAGTTTTATTGAAAGTTTTACTTCAACTTTAGCTTCGAAAGGGTTCCCGGAATGCATAACTAGTCAATCAACTAGTAAACCGCATCAACTTTTACTGGTGGTAGATCTACGTGCGAGATCCTCTGGGTTGGTACCACCCTCCTTTCTATTTCTGCCGTGAAGCAGTTCGCTGTGTTTCGGTTCGAAGGATTGGAGAGCCGGTGTAATTACAGGCACGGGAGGTATAGCATATTTTACCTCTACATGGGCAAAGCATTGACGGTGCCCTTGGGGTCCTACGACATCAACGGCATCGTCGTGTCAATAGGCGGCGGTATGACTTTCCATCAGGTAAGACGTCTGTTTGTTTTCCCGTAATAATAATAATAATAACCACATCACGACACACACATTGACTCAGCCCTGCAGTAAGTATCGCAAGAACTCGTATCGCAGGTGCTTAGCAACGATATGGTATATACTAAATAAATAAGAATACAACATCCAAGACCGGTAAGCGAAACAATGCGTCTTGCAAATAACACAAAGATGTTAAATAAAAAGAATAACTCAAGGTGTTCATTGTTCTGTGTATCAAACCTTTGACAAAATCTATGGCGCAGGGGTGTAAACAGCCGTCTGCTAGGCTAAAGATTCTGTTTCAGAATCCCGACGGGGCGGAACTTTGTGTTATTTGCAAGATGCATTGTTTCGCTTACCGATCATGGATGTAGTATTCTTATCTATCTATGTAGTTTATACGATATCGTTGCTTAGTTCCTGTGAAACAAGTTCTTACGATACTTGTATCACACAATGTGTGTGTCGTGATGTGGAATATTTATTATTTATTTTACCTATCTAATTTGTATTTCTATTTAATACAATTTATTAAATCGTTATCGTATCACCTCGGTATGACAGCGAGAAGTTCAAATGCTGTTTTCAAGTTGACGGGTGTGCAACTACCTTAACTTATAAAGCTGTAGGAACTTTTTGTCATCGATTCCAATTTGCTTACTGCATTAAAAGTAGCTCAAAGGCAAAGGAACACATTTGACATAAGTCGACTTATTAACTAGATGCGAAAGAACAGTAAGTTTGGTAAAACTCTTTTGACTAGGTGGCTGGATATGCAACGTCCACGTGACACCTCTAATGTTTCAAGCCTGGTTTAATGTTGTAGTATCAGATATAATGCTGGATATAAACCGCTTTTTGTTTACAATTTCTCCTGTCAAGTTTTCATATTATTTTTCGTTACTTCAATTGCTCTGATATAACTACTCTTGTCTTGATATCTTTCCTAATTTTGAGAATATCAAATAGTCGATAAGTTCACGATCTAACCGACTGCGGGAAATAAGATGCGGAGTTATAAAGTTGAGCGTTTGTTGTAATTCGTGTTTATGTTTCGTCTGAGGTCGTTACGTCGGCAGTAAAGGCGGTTCGTGTGGATTTACGTAAAAAATACCCATAAATTAGTGCCGCGGGGTAGCGGGTTCGACCCAACGCCCCCGCGGCCTCGCCTACATAATAAAATAAAACACAATATATCGGGGTCAAACATGCCCAGTTCTCTTGAACGGCCCCCCATCGGTTTTACATAATGCTTCGAGAAAATATTGGATTTTCTTATTAATCATCGAAGTAGAGCTTCATGTTGTATAAACAGCCATTATTGAAGCTTCACATCACAAGTGCAATATCAATCCTTATGCTTTACATCTTAAGAACGAAGTCCAAACAGGTTAAGTTGATCTATCACCATGTAGGTACATAGCTATTGTATTATTAGAAAAAACATGTGTGTGTTATTTTGATTATAAAATTGTGATAAGCATAAAGTAAAGAAATAGGTTGTTGTTTTTTCATTATTATTTATCTTCGTCTTTTTACAGACACGTGTATAAATAGCAATAGATAAAAACACGTTGGAAAAAATTAAATAAACATAAACAAACTACGACAAAAGAGTCTCAAAGGACACAATTTACATTTTCAAAGAAAGAAATGTCACCTCCAAGTTCGTCTCCATAGAAATTAAGCTTTCTTACAAATGAACGAGCATTCAAATTGAACTCCCTTAACAAGAAATTTTGTGTATATTTATAAAAATAGTAGAATATTCCCGAATAACACGTACAGTAATTTCAATTTATAAAATAAAATATTTTTTTGTAAAGCAGCTTCTATTTAAACAACTTGAAAAAAGGATGTCATGTACTCGATTGTCTCATGTTTTTGGAAAAAAGAAATTGATTTATACAATTTAAATACCTAAAAATTTCGAAGAATACACGACTCGACACGACGATAGCTCAGAAATTCAGACAGCACGGTAGGCGTCCTTAGTTCGAGACCCGGTGTGAGTATTTTATTTATTTTAATGATGGTATTTTTTAACATCTATTTAAACGAGGGAGTGAAGTACTCAGAATCTACTGGAGAAATACGGCGTTTGTATGTTTGTAAGTATAAAACATTATCCAACGATAACTCAAGTATCGTTTATCGGATCGTCATTAAATTTGGTAGGCTGAATAATTAGGCAAAAGACATATTTAAATTTAAATATGAGCCAAATTGGTCAATCAGTTATCGAGATATAGGAGGTCAGGGGTTCATAGTTGTAGTAGAAATAATCACTAGTATATACCTACATAAGATTTCTATATTCCGATTCCGATAAGTTTTCACAAACTACTGCGATAGTTTTCACAACATTTCACTTTTTATTTGGTTGTTGTGCCTTCGCTGCTACGCAACCTTATCGCAGCGATAAACGATTTAAAGAAATCCTTTCACAGTTCATTGCGTGTCATCCTTCTTTGTCTTGTAACAAAGCTCAAACAAAAGAAGCAATGTGTTAAGGCTAAAGTAAATATTGTCAGTGAATGACAGTAGTTGGAGGGTACCGTGTAAACAACTGAAGGACGGTGGTCATGACATCAAGCAAATGAAACAGTTTATTCGATAAAATATTGATCTTCAAATGCCTCCCTAACAAGATGTATAACATCTTTACCACTACATGGGCAACGCATTGGCGGTGCTCTAGGCAAAACAGACATCAAGGGCATCATCATATCAATAGGCCGTGGTATCAGTTACCATCAGGAAAACCATCGGTAATTTGCCTAAGATGTTGTATAAAAGAAGTTACTAAGGGTTGAAGAGGCCCTTGAAAAACAAGTTGTCTATATTGTTGTTGTTTTTTTCACGTCCTTCGTAAGGTATTGTGATCGTAACACACACCTAAGTACGCGAAAACTAAACGTCAAGTCTCTCATTATTCCTCGTTGTCAAACCGAGTGCGGTTAAGTATGGAATTTCATACAAAGAACACTGATCGCTTCTTGTTGATGCTGTGTTGATACGCTTATGAGTTAAAGTAAAAAATAGATTGTGTATAATAATAATAATAGTAATAAACCAAATCACGACACACACAATGACTCAGCCCCGCATCAAGTATCGTATGAACTTGTGCTAATCAACGATATGGTATGCACTACATACATAAGAATACTACATCCAAGAACGGTAAGCGAAACAATGCGTCTTGCAAATAACACAAAGCCCGCCCCGCTGGGATTCGAACTTTAGGCACTGCACACATGATCGAACTTTTCTAACACTAATAAATCAGCCAGATTTTTCGTCTTATTGACCGATTTCAGACCGACTTTCCGTAGGACGTGGGCGCGCGAGCAGTACGTTACATTTTGCAACTATAGAAAATCGGTCACCGACTGCCGCTCGTAGGCGTAGACCCTTAAGTGTGATGTTAGGCCCCCGACACACTAACGCCATCTGTCTCGGACGTAGTTGACAATGATGTATTTGTTTTGTTTCTGACGTTAATGCAACGCGAGGTGAGAAAATATTTGAATAAATGGTAATTCAGCGAGGTAAAACATGGTCGTGTTATGTTCGTTATGACCTTTCTATGTTCTGCGGGGTATATTTTTGTTATTGTGTTTTCAAACCACATAAGAATTTCAGCAGAAATCAGAAAAGATATCGACAGGTTTTTCCCTAAAAATTTACAAACATTTTTGTTCTTTTTATGTTTTTTTTTTGGGGCACACCCGCCACTCTGTCCAACCAGTTTATCAGGATCAACAGTTACGTCCTTTGATCGAATAATCAACGAATAATGCAGCTGTGCAATGACGCACAGGCTGTGCCCGGACACCCTAACGGCAGTCTTGGGACCCGCAACGAACTTAATCAGAAGAAATAGGAGGTAGTAAGAAAGCGGTTTCAGACTTCCCTCCCAGCAAAGCGGAGACAGCAATTGAAATGGCCCTGAGGCCCAAAAAAACTAAAGCGGATGCTTTTTACGTGCTCCAGGTTGGCAAAATCTATTCATCTTTTTTTGTAATATAATATTTTTAATGAGCAAAGCCAGAGAAGTCAACTAGTGTAGTCAACACAAAGAGGTTTTAATTATTACCTTAATAATAAAACCCAACAAACGTTCGTTATCTTTTTACATAAAACTGTTTTATGAAAGCAATAAAATGTACATTACCGTTACATAAAAGCTGCGCTCACGGAATATATTTTTGGTTTTATATTTTCCTTCTTGCACACGTATTTATATGGTTCTTCTAAAAAAATACTACTTTTTAACTCAAGCCACATTCCTGGGACGGGATTTACATACAATAAAAACTGCCCTAACATCATGATAGGTTTACCGGTTTAATCTTAGAATTAAATAAAATATAAAGCCATACATACACACAGACCATTTCTATTGATACAACTATCAAATCTTATTTTAAGTAAGATAAAGAAAAGGAAACAGTATCAAATTACAAAACTCGAAGGGAGAAAATTCATCTAGGGATGCCAAGGTCAACCCTTAACTCGAGTGAAAGCTGTTAACATAAAAGGAGAACAGGACAAAGCTATACATTTAGTATAGCGCCATCTCGTTCACACCCTACAAAGGTATATAAGGGCAGGTATTAATGACCGGGGCGTAATGGAGGGTTATAATTCACCTTATCCTTATTTTTGAAGCAGATAATTTGTTCAAAGATTAAAAAGCGTAATTTATTTCGGTAATTTATTATTTAATAAACTTGAGTTGTTCGGAGAAAGTAAATTGCTTTTAACAGACTTATTATTTTAAAACTGCTACATTAAAAATATTGTTACACAACAATTTACCTTTGCGATGACAGCTCGTCACAACAGCTGTCGCTGTTAATAGAAATGTAAAACATAATGTAAAATTGATATCAATCTGTTATTGTAATATTTACATAAAACAATGGAACTTGCATCTTAATTAAAAGTTTGACGTGACCTCAGTTCAAAACCTGGTTGAAGAAAGAGGATTTTTCAAGCGGAACCAGCTTACCGAGGAGCAAAAGGAACAAGTTAAAACGAGGAAAAAAACCAAGGTGATTTGATCCCAAATCAGTAATACGAGTGAAGCGAAGGGCAATCAGTAATTTCCAATGGAGAAGCCATGAAAAGGTAAAAATTGTGAATTTTATTCACCTCATCCCATCAACAAATTACAATCATCCCCTTTTCCCTTCGTCGTCTCCGAGAAGAATTTTACAAAGGAGTCAAGTTAAATATAATATGATAATATACAAGGGTTGAACCCCCCCCCCCTTGGTGGGGTTGTTAGGGGGGTCCATTCACCCAAACGAATGTTACACTCAAATCCATTTTATTGCATTCTTCCTTCACGTATAATAACATTCCTGACAGTTCGACATACATTTACTTACGCTGTTATTTATTACTGTCTGATACGTTTCGTTTCCTGCGATGTTACACCGATAATTATTGTTTATAAATTGTTATTTTTGTGTTTGATCTCTATGTTTACAACGGTCTCTTTCGCTTCATTTCCACCTCACAATAAATGACAAGTGAATTGAAAAATTCACAAATTTACGAATTAGTTTAGTAAAAGTTTTTCCAATTGTTTTATCCCTTCATGACTAAAACCTTTTTCAACTGTACCCCCTAAGGCATTCCAAAGTAATGTCCGTATAAATTTCAAGTTTAAATCCGGAAGGCTAGTCGTGCTCTGACAGAAACTTAAAACAGTTTTAACTTGGTAGATAACTGTACTAACAAATACAAAAAAAAATGGTGTCGTGTATATTTGCTAGCATACCATTACATAGTAAACATTAGGAAGGTCCGATTTGGTTGAGATCTCATGTTTATTTAGGTCGTCGTAAACTTCTCGGCCAAGGTCGCACCCTCAGTGCTATAACAACTAACATAATACACCAAACATAACTTAAGATATTTATTTCCGTAGTTAACAAAAAAAAGTTTATACCTCAAAAGTTTTTCCGCCGCGGCGCCTCTGACACACACACAACACGACATCACTCAACGAAAACACACACACACACAAACAAACTTACCGAAAATAAAGGTTAAATGAAAAGCACGTGTTTGGAAATGAAAGAATAAATTAAATGTGACGTGGAGCGAGTTCGCGAGTTGAGGGAAAACTGCCACGGGCGGAGGACCCAACGAGAGGGAAACCTACCCTCTGTGCTAGCATCCTACTCACGCACATACCACTCGCGTATAGACCTCTCTTTCGGAATTTTCCTCGCTGTTTTCAATGTCCCGTAGTTTCCATTCACTCCTGTTCCCATAATAATGCGCACTTCAACTTTGAATACACGCCTAAACAACTTAACGACAGATTGACGTTAAATATATATTTTCGGTTTTTCTATACAGAAAGATGACCAACATTTCGTACCACTTCAGTAACATTTAAAGTATGTAATAATTAATACTAAACTATACAATTAACACAACAGTTACACAGTAAAAATATTTTACAGTAAATCCCTACTGTCTTAATTACAAATACAAAACTAATCAATGTATTAATTGTAATTGCATAAAACGCAGTTTTTTCGACGGCTTTGTATGTTTTAATAATTTTTCATTGATAGCGCATATTTCAGAAATTAAATGATGTTGTGTTACGCTAAAACTGGCAAGCTGTAGCCGGTGACGGACCTCACAAACACTCGGCAAGCGCACTGAAGGCATAAAAGATTTCTGCAGAAATAGTGCTAAATTCTGCTGATTGAGAGAGGTTTTCGAATTACGTGCTACTGGTTCGTTCTAAACTACGAACTCACGAAAAACACCTGTTTATCTCAGAAATCTCTTGAACAAGTCAATGAACTATGAATTTTAAAAAAATAAGTCGTATTAACTCTTACAAATTCACATCGATCCAATCAACGAAATACGTCGAGATGTTGTCGAACAAACATTTATTCAAACATACAAACGCTGGTTTGTTCCAGCTGACTCTGAGAATTCTGCTCGCTTGTTCATTTTATTCAAACATACAAACGCTGGTTTGTTCCTCTGATATATATCTATACAATATATGATACAAACGCTGACTCTGAGAATTTTGCTCGCTTGTTCATTTTATTCACAAACATCACGATATAAGTCTAGAAAAATATTTCTGATTTTGTATTTTCATGAAAATATATGAAATTTTAAAAAGATTATTAAATATTAAATATTATTTTGATAGTGTGCAGTAGTACACTAATATTAATAAGAGAAAAGATTTGATTGTTGGTTTTCATTGAATATAGTCTCCGCAACTACTGGACCGATTTGAAACATTCTTTCACCATTAGAATCCCTGATGAATATAGGCAGCAGAATATTTTCAAAAAAGTTAAATACTATATCTACCCTGGGTAAAGACTGGGATTAGTTATAAATAAATTGATTAGTTTTATTGATTTTGATTTTTTTCGCGAATTTATTTCGGAAATCCTAGTGGTTTATATCGAAACGACCGAATTTGTGATTTCAATTAGAAAAAAAATTACAAATAGTTTTACTGTAGTTTATTAAAAATTTAAAACATTTATTCATCGGAACCTTAACATCTCAGTTTCAAATAATTTATCATGTAAGTCGTCAACAAGCAGCGGTAACGTAATAAGCGACTATTATTTGGGGATCGTTGTTGTGGCCTTTGATAGTCGTAACTCTGACGACTAAAACCGACTGTTTAATGCTCTATCAACTACCAATACATAAAACGAACCCTATTTCTCTTGAAATAAGGTCTAGAATTGCTTAAAAGCTTTCCGTTTAAGGTAAAGAGACGGTAAACAAGTCTTGTGGCATTACGACTAGCGGTTTCCCGCGACTCCGCCCGTTATTTGCATGGACCGCTACTTGTTTCGGTATTGAGTGAGATATCCCAAAGTTACCCCTAACTATACTATATACTGACTGACTAAATATCGAATATGTCGGATTAGGTTGTAGTTAATTACATGCCTATGGGTTTAATATTGTGAGCAATTACTGTGTTTAAGACGAGTCTGTTGAGGATTGGAATGTATTGTATTTTCAGTTTCAATAAATTCATTTTTTTTATTATTATTCTGAGCGAGGTATTTTGTGTTTTATTGATTTTTTGTTTAGGCCAAGTAGCATTATATCTAAGAAGTAAAGAAAATACATAAATAAATATGTTATTTTATATACTTTAACTAAATAAATTGAATTAGTAAATTATCTCTTCCAAGGGTTAATGAACATACAACGAAGGTAAGTAATTAATATTTAAACAAAAACATGACTACACTTTCAACACCGTAGTCGGTTAATAACCACCTGAACACTACAACATTTAACACTCTCTATACAACGTCGTATAACAATAAACTTTACAATAACCAACGCATACAAAATATAAACAAAAATACATACAAAATTGAAACTTATACACTAACGAACAAGGACGTTATTTGTTTAAAAGGGAGTATTATCAATCATGTGCCAGATGAGTTGGACATCTAACAATGATATATTTATTTAGTATTGTAATCGTTTTTAGAGCTAACAAATCGCTAGCGATAATTCAAAATGGAGTCCGTTGAAAGGTTTAGAAATTGACTATTTGTAAAGAATATTATGTTTTTATCCAATAACTTAGGAAAGACAAAGCAACGGTAATGAAACAGATTAAAAAAAACACTCATATTATAAATAAATAATGATAACCTCTGAAACTACTATTCCGATAAAAACCTTAATACAAAATGTACTTTCAGGGCAGGCTTAGTCTAAATTTCCTTCTAAAAAAAAACAAATGTAACAAAAAAATCTTATGTTAAATAATTCAAGCAAACATAAAATAAAACTTAACGACTTGTAAAATAGCAAATGTGTAGAGAACTTTATAAATCGCCGTAGCAGATGTAGTAGATAGTCGTAGTAACCGTAGCAGTTAAACCGTAGCGAGGCTACGACGTAGTAGGTGTAGCATCCCGAGAAAATTTATATAATCTCGTTCTGTACGTATTGCATTTTGACTTTAACTTTCAAATGAGTTATTTAGTCGATTTTGATTCGCTAGTACTAGTAGATAGATATATTCTAGAAGATATTACAAAACTCAGCGATAAGGCTGCCTTGTTCATTGAATTATTATTTATCGATCGTTGTATTTTATGTTCAATTTTATTCAATTTGCAATCACAACCAGCCGACCTGCGTCGGCTTCGCAACAGTGATTTTAATTTCCAGAAAATAAAACAAAGACAAAAGGCTTTATCTTCAATTTTAATCTATTGCAGGAAACTGGAAACCTAAATTTTCCTTTCCAAAAAACCTAACTTGAACATTTTAAAAATTGATTTGACAAATCGTCCACCAGTAATTTTGTCATGCCATTTTTTTTGACAAAAGAATGATTCCGAAAAATTACAGGTGTGAGATCGTCTGGGTTCAAAGTGAAGCAGTTTGCTGCGTTTCGATTTGAACGTTTTGAGGAGAGCCAGTGTAATTACCGGCACGAGAGGTGTAATATCTTTACCTCTACATGGACAACGCATTGGAGCTGCTCTTGACTTTCCGGACATCAAGGGCATCGTCATGCCAACAGGCGGCGGTATCACTTTCCATAGGGTGAGCCGTCTGCTAGTTTGCCCCCGATATTGTATAAAAGTATTAATATTATTATTATTGTGTAAGTTTTATCATTGCGAACGTCCTCAGCAATGTGAGTTACGTCATTTACGTTCCTACAGAGATGTTTAGTAAAGCATTGGAATAGTGTCGGGGATCGTTTAACAAGACGCCTTCTTGTTCAAAATTAAACCGAGAAGATTTACAACGAGACTCATCCAACGCCCCGGCGTCACTCACACAGAGACCGTTCGTATCGAGACTTATTAACAGCTCCTGCTAACAACGTTTAATGTTATAGACTCACTTCAATTACATTAATGTGTTACAAGCGTCCGTCCGTGACTTCGTCTGCGTAGATTTCGATTTTATACCACAGCAATACTTTTCTTCGGGATAAGAAGTATTCAACGTTTGAATCAAAGTAATAAACTGTCTGTGTGCTAAATTTTATTCAAATAGCTTCAGTCGTTTTTATAAAATTGATGTTTCGTGTATGAATAGAGAAGAAGTAAGCTCAATATTAATTGGACTTTACCGGGTGATTCTTTGTTAAGTTAGTTGCAAAAAAATGCAAGCAAGAATTTATGTAATCTTACTGTATTCAGATCAAAGTCAATTTTTTTCGCGAAAGCTAATCATTTATAAATGTCTTAAAACATTATAATTGTTGTAGAATTGCAGTTCGCTGTGTTTCGGTTCGAAGGATTGGAGAGCCAGTGTAATTACCGGCTCAAGAGTTATAACATGTTTATGTCTACATGGGCTATGCATTGGCAGTGCTCTTAGCTATCGAGACATCGAGAGCATAAACACGTCAATGGGCCGTGGTATCACTTTCCATCAGGTGAGATGTCTACTTGTTACACTGCCGTCCCCAGAACCGACACACAGACAAAGTGCAACGATCTTCGTTTAAAGTCTGCTATGCAGTGCAAAGTGAATTCAGTTGAATTTAAGCGAGAAACTTCCAGTCCTTCCGAAATTCATTTATCTCGTTCAGTGAAGCTTAGCCGATTAGATCCATTTAAATGAATATTCCAGATGGCTGGCAGATTTTTGACTGTTCAAATAGCTTTTAATGAGGGTAGTAGAACAAAAAATGCTTTGACTTTGTACACCAAGGCAAAGCGATAAAAAAGACCACAGATCTCAATAGATTAGAACTTTTTTTGTTAAGTTTGACATAAATGCAATCACTTTACATTTATGATATCTTCTAGCATCAAACTTGTCTTCACTATTCTATTCTCGTGTTTTTAAAGTTATAGACGATAAAAATAGTATGTCCTATTACATAAACTGCGCGGCGGCGTAACTTATAAAAATGAAAACCAACGCGAAACCATTTCTGAGATATATCGCAGACACATGTGTACATTAGAGAAATTGAATAAATATTTAAAAGATTAATCCATTGGAACAGTGGCTTCGAGCCAAGAATAAAAAATGTATCTTATGCGGGCCTTAGTAACGCAAATTTCGTTTTAGTTTGTAAGACAAGTTATAACTTAAGCGGCAAGCAGGCTCAATGGTTTAAGTAATTACAGAAATAATAGTTGCAACGAAAAAACCATCACAAGTACCGTCACCGTACCATCACCGTGCGATCTTAGAAGCTGAAGATAAAGTTCACTAGATATGTAAACAAAAAGAGAAACATTGTACCTTTAAAAATCATAAACATAGAAAAAATTAACGTGTCCATTGGACTAGTAATGTCGAAAAAGCGATTGAAAACCCAGCTACATGCCTTAAAGAGACATTAACAAGTATAACAATGCCAAAAGCTTTCGTACATGAGTAAAATAGATGTTAAAACTAAGACATGTTTTTGGAAAGTAATTTGCCTTTATTACCCTATACATATATTTTATAAAAAATAACACGCCTTCATGCGCATCATTAAACTCATTTATAGGGTTCCGTACGCAAAGGGTGGAAAACGAGACCCTATTACGCGTTCGCTGTCCGTCCGTCCGTCAGCGGAGTGTATCAATGAATCATAATTGAACCATCTTGATATTTTCAGAGAATGTCTGTTACTATTGCCGCTATAACAACAAATACTGAAAACGTAAACAAATTTTAAAATTAAGGGGGGCTCCAAAATGCTAATTATTTTTTCGAACTTTTTATTTGTGAGAGTTCCAATCTCGCGTCATTGTACCCGGATAGTGGCGACGGATTCGCAACCTGTCACACTGGGACTCAACATAAACATGCGGGATGCGGTGTTTAACACCTCTGCCTACCGTTCTCGAGGGATTAATTACGGCGTGAGTTTATGTGTGTTTTTACTTGTTCTTGATTCCTATATGAAATTTTTGTTAAAGTAGTTTTTTATTTTTATTTAATCTAGTACGATGTTACGGAACTCTTCATCTGTAAGTCCGACTTTCAGTTTATTTTTCTCTTTGCAAAGATTTTTTTTGTTTAATGAGGCGTATTTCCACTAAGGAGTTGTCATCCCAATCCCTTCACTAAACTAACCAAGCAACGGTGCTCAGACTCAGTGCTTGAAGATAAGACTAGCTTACTGTATTTTCCCTTGTTCTACAGATACTATATTTTAAGTAACGTAGAAAATTACAAAGGAAAAATATTTTTAGAGGAGCTTCAGTAATGTTACACTTTTAGTATCGTTACTTCCTGTTAAATAAATAAACCAAATAAATTTAAATGCAATGTCATGCAGGTCCCGCTCTAGTAAATAAATAAAATAAATAAATAACCACATCACGACACACACATTGACTCAGCCCTGCAGTAAGTATCGTAAGAACTTGTGTGTGTGTTGTGTGTTGTTGACGATATGGTATATCCTAAATAAATAAGAATACAACATCCAAGACCGGTAAGCGAGACAATGCGTCTTGCAAATAACACAAAGTCCCGTCCCGCCGGGATTCGAACCATTAGCGTAGCAGTCGGCTGTTTACACCACTGCGCCACCGAGGTCGTCAGTGTTATGTCCCATGCCTGCTCGCAACAGTTCGACAAAGGAGGGGGAGTCTCTGAGGAGTGACTATGACGTCAGAGTTTTATACATTACATACAACACTTATTCCACTATACGCCATTTTGATTCCTGTACAAGTGTGTATTGAATCAGCTCGAACAAATCGGAGAGTCGTCAGTCGTAAAGAAATTGTATTATCAAACATACTGTAATGATTGTATTCTTATGTGTCACTTTAAAAGTTTTATTTTAAGAATTTTATAGAATTTGTTGCTATCAGATCACTATCGGATCCAGAGGGGAAGACTACATGGCTCAAGCTCCCCTCTCAATTTTTAACCCTTATCTAGTTAAACCCCAAAATTAGTAACGTCAACACAGTTGCCCCCCCCCCCCCGCAAAAATCGTTTTTGAAAAAACGTCATCATTTTCTAAAAGGGTGATTTGTCTAGGCCCCACCAAACTTCATACTTGGATTCGCCACTGAAGCAGCCAATAGACGCAACGCCAAAGCGTAACGCGAGCGTTGATTACTGGAGTGTTTAACAACCTCCTAAAATCTTAGGAACTATGACTATGTTAAGTAGATAAGTTTTATCAATTCAATAGCCATTTAACCATTAAAAATGGTAAACACCTTAACAGTCATATTTTCTAAAAGTCAAAAACGTACAAAACGTCCAAACGATATCTAATTCTGATAAACGAAAACTCAAAAGCAAAAGTATGTTTAATCATCATAAAATTTGCTGAAAAAACTAGCCCCAAGCAATAACGGCGCGAGTAAACGCGGGGAGGATCGTAAAATTTGAATATATTCATAAAATAATAAAATGTTATCGGTAAGTGAGCGGTTAGTGCTTGAGGGCCCATTAATGGCCGACCGCAGTCAAAGCCGCAGGATTATACTATATTATATTATGTATTTATACTTTTATATACTGAAAAACGTTGTTAAACACAAAAAAAATATATACACCGCTGTGTTGGTTAGAGCATTTTACAAAATCAATAATAACATACTCGGTAGTTACTTACATTACTGTAAAACTGTATCGGAAAACATTTTCTCGAATAACTTACCTGAAACAAAAAATATAAACAATAAAATAAAATAATAAGAAGCAAAGAGGTAAATTGCCAATAAAAACAACTTTCCCGGCTTACAATAGACTTGTAACTTATAGCGAAACAAACGGTAATTGAATCCCTATTAAGTCCTAATACAACCCACTGATTCAACTGGAAATCAAACCTCCGTCACAAAGTTTGCGTCACACGGGACCCGAACCAGGGTCCGATTAATTAAGCTACCTAATGCGGTCCAGCTATTAATCAATTTAAACTAACTTCTTATTAGTACACTCGTAGGTCAAGCCTCTAACCGTAAGCTGTTTGGTACTTGCTCCATTTTTTTGCCGAAATCAAAAAGGAGGATCTCAATTCAGTTGCACGTTTTTTTTTAGTTATTAAATTTATAAGATCAAAACAGACAACAATCATTACATTTTGAAGCAAGATTTAGACAAAAATCGATTCAATTTTTTTTAAATATCCATGCGTTGCCTTATCTCCTAAGACAGAAGGTAGTCGTAGTATGTCAGAGTGTTCCATTGCATACTTGCATAGATGCATCACTTGTTCTAAAAGGACAAAACAATTGATCTTGGTAAACAAGCAGCGGGTATGCCCCAATACATATGCCTTAATTCATATATACATATCTTTCTTAGTATTCATGGGCTCGGTTTCATACTAAGGATATTCATGATAATTGTCTTTAGATATTATTCCTTCAACAAGCAGCCGCCTGCGATTTATAAGGTCAGGAAAACAAATCAGCTTCTAGTACTTTAGTAATAATTTTAGCAAAGTATTTTTTGTTTTTTCAGGGGTTCATTTAGATAAAATCAGTTATTCATGGTATTGTCCATGCAGCGATCGTAACCCTATTGTCATTACTGTTTATATCAATACGCAAGGATTAACTGGATATAAAATCAATCAAATCAGATGACACTTATCTAAATGAGCTGCTACCGAATTCAAATAAAAGTACATACAGTACTATGGTCAAACGCCTGTGTCAACTTTATAGTAAAATAAAATTCTAGTCAACATCCACTATTAGATTTATATTTCATGATTTAACACACAATTTTAAGACCAAATTCTTTAACCTAAAGCAACTGAATACAAACTATGTAGGAACTGAATAAAAAATTTGTTAAAATAGATCTTAAAAGCTATAACTGTCTCATAAACTTGTCGCTGTCATAAACCTCGCACAGTCCACAGAACTTTAGCATTCCAGGCGTTTGTCAACTATTCAACAAATGACCCTAACACCATGACTGAGGGCTTTTATTAGCGTGAGAGTCAAGCGGCCGCGGTTTGACAAACGGAACTGCATTGCGGCCATTTCAAATGTTTTTTATTGAAAATAAATATGAAGGAATGCTGTGAGGAACCAGGCGAAATTCAATATGATACGGATGTAACTTACACGAGGTGTGACTTTTAGAACGAATATCTTAGCTTTATTGTCGGTAGGTTCCCCGGAATAAATTTTCTGATTCGGTACCTTGCATAGAACATAATGGAAACGGAATAAATAGGTACTTTTATACCTAAGTACGGTACTAGTAGGCATTCCAAACGGTCGATGCTCGAGAAAAATATCGTTCAAAGTTTTCAAGTGAAGATAGTTTTAATTGGCGTCTGATGAATCTATCATTCTATTATCATTTCACGAATCTTGCGTATAATTATTCTTTGTGTTGAATATCGGTCGTAGTAGTTCTATAGGGTTGTTGGTAGTGGCGAGAGGCAGAGGGGGGAGGACGAGGTCGGTACGAACGAGTCCGGGTGAATTTTTAACGCGTTCGGGGTCTGTAGATCGTTTACTACCCCCACGGGATTCGGGACAATTTGCGGGATTGTGCAGCACTATCCCCGCCGTGTCTCATCACACAGATACGCTTTAATTAACAGTTACAAGTTTTTTATGCTCTCCTCAAACAAACGAGACTCGCGAAACAAGTTTTATAAATCTGGAATAATTTAGACAAGCTCGGATTGCTTTGCGTCTGAAATGTCTTCATCATTTCGAATTCACAAGTACGTAACTGCTGGGAGGATTTATAACAACAAACTCCCAAGTATAAAAGTATTACTGCCTAAGAAACGTATTTTATAACAATGAACTATACAAACTGTAGGTATCACAAAGACCTTTACAGAAGAGCAACCTCGAAGCTTTCAGGAATCGCAAACAATTTCGTAAGAGCTATAAAGGTAGTTCGGAGTACAATACCGACGGCTGAAATGTCAGCGGTTGATTTGTGGAAAAACTTTGTTATTCCGTGACAATATGAAACTCCGCAGATAGCCCTGGCTTGCTATTTATATTTCCCGTGTTAATTCGTGTGGCAAGAACGGTCTAATGGCCATATTCATACTTATAGGAGAAAAAAAGTTTTGTGCTATCCCGTCTGTTGTCGTACGACGTGGAAGGCACGCTCCAGATCCCGGGCTTTGTGTCCCATCGTGTCACTGGGACAACACTACTCACTCGTCACACCACAGTAAGCCACGCGGCCCAACACTACGTGTGCAACAAATTTATGATATAATTAAGAACGTTTCTTTTATGTAAGTAATGGTACGACGTTACATCTAAAGCGTGTAGACGCTGAGAATAATAGAGGCACAAACAGGAGTTGTAATCTCAGGACCTGTAAAGTTTATATAACAAATACCGACGTACTTTGTACATTGAAGATTCAGTTTTATCCTCTCTTTACATATCGTTTTATGTTACATAAGCATCCGCATGTGTAGCATACAATCATACACATATCTAGGTTGGGTCATTGCAAAATGTGAATTTACAATCCAAACATTCTTCAAATTTACTCCTACTGTACGTAGTTGTATTGTAACGGCGACAATACCGGAGATGGTGTATTATTCCAGTTTTTTCCAACTAAAGTCGGAGTCGCAATGAGAAAGAAAATAAGTAGGGCGGGACTTTTAGCAAACTACACCCGCCCCGCCCGCCGCCCGAGGGCGGTGGAATATTTCTTTGAAATCAAAACGGTTTTCGTGGAATACGTGACCAGAACTAAATACTACATAGGCGAATCTTCTGTACAAATCTCAGCTTCCACATTAAAATGCAATTTATGATATTGTTTATCTACTAGTTTTTTGATAAAAAAACAATATTTTTTAAATCTAATCGTTCCGTGTTAAAGTCAGCTCTAGCAACCTTACTCTTTCGCAAAAGAACACAATGTTTGTTCTTAGAGCTGATTTCAGTAAGAACTTGGCATATCCAGGACAATCTTAAAGTAAAACAAAGGGACATGCCTATTTAATACTACCTATAATGTCCAAGACAGTGTTGGTAAGATTTAATAAAGTTTAATATTCTTCATAGCGTTTACACAATGCTTGAAGTTGGTAGGAGAATGCCGTCGTGGTGTAACCAGCCGCGGTGACTAGATAGTTACGAGACGTATCATGTTTGTGACAATGAAACTTAAACATTCTTATCTCCACAAACTTGAGATATTCTGCTCTTTAATTTTAGAGACTAACGTTGTCACGAGGAAAATTTAAAGCTTGATAAATAAAGTAAAACTGTAGATACCTACAAATTCATGATCCTGTCAATTGATTTATTACACTAACCATGGGCCATGATGCTGCTGTAAGAATCAGAACATTAATTAATTTTGTATGATTCGCAGTAAGATTTAAAGCTAATAAATTTGAAATGTAATGGACCTCATATTTGTTTGACAACTCGGAACCTACTATTAGAATATATTGGTAAAAGTTTGATTACATAAAAAGTTTTCTCGAGTCGGAGCAACAGTCCGTGGCAATTGGATAGAGACCGGAATTATAGCAAACGCAATGAAGTGAGGGGAAACGTGCTTGAAAGGTGTGTCCGGCAGAGGGGGGTAAGGCAGTCATGGGGGGGGAGGTAATGAAAAAACTTGTCTCCAGGCCGAGTCGGGTAATTTGCTTCGATTGCTGGTTATTCCATCTCACGACGACAGTTTGTCCAAGTTTGTTGGTATCAGCGGCGTACAACGTACATGCAAATTGTTTCAGTGTGCGTAACCTCAAGTTCACTCAGTAGAGATACGCACACTAGAACATTGTGTACTTACACATGTAATCACGACTATAACCGAACCGTTATCGTGTCATGTATGACTGTACCCACGGCCGGGTCGGACTGGAATCGCTTTTTACACGCGCTCCCTACTTTGCGCTCTTTAATCTAGAAAGTTTCAAGTCTCGTCAGTTTGTGAACAATTACGTCCGATCGCCGCATCGTCGAGTTTAGCCGTTTCCACCGACTACAGCGGAGTCGATGTCGTTTTGTTTGCTACGGCTTATTGATCAAAGCACTTTGATTTAAAAAATATAACGGTTTTAGTGAAGGGGGAACATTTTAAACACTTCGCTTGTATGTGTGTGTGTGCATCATGTGACCAAGTTGTAAAAAGTTCAGACATTAAGCTACTGCATCTTCTGTGCCATATTTATCGATTTAATGCATCACCAAATTAGCAAATGAATTATAAAGCTGGTTACACTAACCGACTATGATGTGGCTAACCGCCGACGTTTGTAACTAAATATATAATTATATTATTGTCCATTTACTCAGTAGATCTAATTAACCAGATAAGCTTATCAACATTTCAACCTTACTGTGTGGCAACACTACACTAAATTTACTACCTTTTTGATATTCCAAAAATATACATTTAATGTTATACCTGTGATTTGCACATAAACTGACACACACACGCACATAGGTATACAAAAACTTCAATTATAAACAACCCTCAAATTTTATAGCAAAACGTTAACAGCACAGATCTATGTCGTTATCAACTTTACGTTAATTTGACTCAAACTTTATGTGGTCAATTAAATTAATTAACTCATTTATTATAGAAAAAAGCACAAAAATACATATACAATTAGTAACTATGTTAGTAAATAAAACGAACGGTTAGTAAATGTGTTATTTATTCCAAGCAACCAAGTGACATACAATATGAATACACACAGTGAGTGAGCAACCTCCACCAAATCACAATACGACTAGTTTAATCCACACACACATGTACTATAGCATGATCTTTATATGAGTAAAGTAAAAAAAACTTTTATTACTCAATGTCATGGAGATTAATAATTAGCCGAATCAGACTAGGCTTTCTCTTGTTTTTCTCGTGGCGAAGAATAAAATATGTTGATGAGAAAGGAAGAAACAAATAACAAAAGTGGTTCCAATATTCACCTTGATGTTTTTATCTATTAGCTTATAAGATCTAATAATAAATGAATGAATACAGAAACCAATTTTTTGCAATTTAGTTCCTTAAATTTGTAATTAACGACCAAAAGGGAGGCGAACCGACCAAATTTGAAAACCGCGTAACTCAAAAAACGATGTAGCGTAGTCGAAGCATTACTGTACATGGAAAAATATTTATAAATTAATATGCTTTTCATATAAAGATCACACTTTTTTGTGTTACATACAAAGCTAATTAACTGAATGCAAGCGAACATCTTACAACTACCTCTCGCTCGCAATTAACTTATCTAAGTGGTGAGAAACAATCGATTTTATGTATGACCTTTTTCGTTAATCGTTGATTTAAGAAACAGGAATGTAGAGGCCGATCTTCATAAAATGTTTACATTAAAGTCGTGACAATTAATGTAATGATTTTACAATTTTGAAAATTTGCAAGCAATTAGACGAGGGCAGTCGGCTACTTGTGAAACACCACTCCCACCAACAGACAGTGTTAGCAAGACAGTTTCTTTTTGAAAATTTTAGTAACATTAGTTTTACAAACGTGCGTGTTATAATTCAAGTGACCCCAACCGGCAAGCGCAGTGTGGACTCACCGCTAGTCTGGCTGTCGAGCGAGCTCTTCCTCTCAGCTCGTTTCTCGTCAACGTTCGCGTTGTTCGGTGTGCTCGGGTTGCTCGCAGTGCTCGCTGTACTTGCCGTGCTCGCGTTGCTCTCGAGCCAGGCTCGCACGGCCGTCCAGTCCTCTCGCAGTTTAGCCACCTTGTCTTTCAACTCGATGGAGACGGTTTGCTTCGCGCCTGCACACTCACGCTCCATATTATTGTAGTTCTCCAAAATCTCGCCGATCTCAGACTCGCGATCCTTTACAGTCATCTGAAACAGAAAATTTTTATTTGTACACGGATCATATGTATGCTATAATTTGCAACATTTGCGTCGGCAATGTTAAGTGAAACAAGGTATTTGTCCACCCTCAAATAAACTTAAAATAAAACCACACAAATAACGTCACAGCTCAACCAATAACACGTGAAACCGTGGGATTGGTTGAGCTGTGACCACGTAGCGCAGTGTGGCCGCTATTAAACTGCAAGTGTCACTTGTCAGCAGCTTGTCGGGGGTAAAGTTTGACGATGCGACTGGTAAGGACAGTTAATATGAAGTTGGCCAACTTTGTACGAGCTTCATTAAGGAGACTGAGGTCGGAGGCTACACTATTAAACTGCAAATTAAATAATACAACATACGGTAAGGGTCTTAGCGCTGAGATCTAAGCTATCTGACATAAGTTGAAGCAATTAATTAGGCTGCACAAACTAACGATATTCATAAGAAGTAAAATTTACAAACTGTATTTCATAAAGTCATGTTGCTCTATTTACAGCGTGGAATATTTTTCCTAATTTACTTTATTATTATCTTACACGTATATTGTGCAGAAGTGACTCCCGCTGCGCTGTTGGCATTTCCCGCGTGAGCCCAGCGAGCCGAGCGCGCGTGTCGGCGAGCCAGGCGGCGGCCGCGTCGAGCCGCGCGCCGCACCGACCCAGCGACGACAGCTTAGCGGACAGGAACTCACGGTGACTTGACAACCGAGACTGTGCCTGTAACAAAAACAATACCGTACTTGTGGTAGGTAGGACAACATCGAACAGAAGATATAAGTAAAGAATAAAGATCTATTCATATTCATTGCAATATCATTTGCTACATATAGCAGACATATTGTTTGAATAATAATTTACTTAGTGTCTATATTTTTTTATATTTCGCACATAACACCCACAGCTAAATAAACAGAAGTTGGAAGAAAATTTGGAAGTCAGAGCACGCAGTTGAAACGCCAACTGCAAATAAAGAGCACTAGAGGCAGAGAAGAAAACATTTGCGAGACTGAACCTAGTTTTAAAAGAGTACGGTGATATATTTGTAACGAGTTAAGTTGTTTGTGTTGACTTGTTTAGTGTCTCCGTTTGTGCCCGGGCACGTGCCGGCGGTGAGCTTTATGGTGGAAGTTTGTTAACTTCAGAATACTTCACTCACATCCCTTTAAACAAATCAAACATAGTAATACACATAATAACACACACACATTACACTATGATTGAATAATCTCGTATTGCAGCCAATAAGCAACGTATGGTATATACTATTTAGATTAAAATCATAGAGCAGAAAGCGAAACAATGCAAACACAAAGTTCCACCCCCGATGGGACTCGAACCCGAAATCTCGAGCGTTGCAGCCAGAAGATGCACCGCTGCGCCACACACGCCATCAAAACAATATAAATTAACAAAATTAGGAAGAACTGTCGACACCCATTAGCTTTAGTTTGATTTCTAATGAAGCGTTCGATAATGTTGCGATCAATTTGAAAGTAAACAGACGTTGGTGTAGCTTAGGATGCTTTCATTGCAGAGTCTGTTTAACAATGAGTCGGGTAGTTGGGCCCCAAGTACGCACGCCGAGGGCCCCGGTGAAGGGCCTCGTCTAGCCGCCGCCCCTCAGGGCCCCCCGCTGCGATACATTACCGCGACGAAATATTGCACTGATACTCACAGTATTCGTGGAAATATAAA
The DNA here is from genome assembly GCA_949316135.1 of Choreutis nemorana. NCBI lineage: Eukaryota > Metazoa > Arthropoda > Insecta > Lepidoptera > Choreutidae > Choreutis > Choreutis nemorana. The sequence continues at coordinate 771,496 of OX438615.1, read as the reverse complement.
CTAAATTAATTAGCTGCACGTCACCCTAGCTCGTTCAATAACTCAAATATAATGACAGTAAGTTACTTCGTTTCTGTTAACATTGGATATGTGGTATCTACAATTTATTTCTTAGCAAAATTTTACTGATGAAATGTTTAGCTAAGCAGATCACTACACAATAAAACAAATCGCTGTTATCTCTGTGGCGCAATAGACTGCTACGCCAGAGGTTCTGGGTTCGAATCCCAGCGGAAGCAAACCTTTGCACCGTATCATATAGTTTATACCACGTAGTTGCCTAGTTCCCATGATACAAGTTCTTACGATACTTACTGCAGGGCAGTCAATGTGTGTGTCGTGATGTAGCTTATTATTATTTATAATAATTTTATAACAGTCTCTACATTACAATCTATAAAAAATATATATATCTTGTTTGTATTACCCAAAAAATATTTTTTACTCCGGCAACGCGGGAGTGGTTGGATTTATTAATAATTCAACATCGTTAACGTGATTTTCAATCGAATGCTTCCAATGATCCTTTTTGTAACTTGTCATTGTTCCGGGATCTTTGTACAAGAACAAAACCTTTATTAAAAATTCCTCGACAAAGTGGCCACCGTTTCTTAAGCCTTACGACTAGGAACTTTTAAAGGGAATTTTAAAACTTTCATCTTAATTTTAAATTAAGGGAACATGTGACTGTTACAGAGGGGCTCTTTTGTCTCCGCTACTTATAAAGTGTTTAAAATAAAAGGTAATGAAGTCTGCACCTCCCCTGTCCCCGGGCGGTACAGACCGCGTGTCGGTCGCGGGGGGGGCGGTAAATTTCCATCAAGTGTTTATTCACGCACTCCCCGTCCTTCAACGATAAAGGGATTTTATTTTATAAACAATGTACTGTCCGCTACCACTATTCCTCTTTTACAACATTTTCCCCTCGCGTCAGCCTATTTTATTCACCCAAACATTTTGATAATTATCTATGTAGTCTATGTACACACGTCACACGTTTTCACCTGAATGGTAAGCTTCTCAAGTTGCTGAAAATAAATATCAGTTCAAAATAAAATATAAAAATAATTTATCAGGCCAAATGTTCAGCCACTACTTTCATCGATAACGAGATGTAAGTACGACTAGTAAGATTAGTCAGTAAGTCAAAAACAATATAGCGATGGTGAACAAGCAGCCAAAACATGTTACTATTATGAAGACAGTACTCACTCTTCCATACGTTACCGAAATGAAAAGTTTTTTGCACTAGTTTTCCTTTTAACAGCGGCGGATGCAAACCTGTACGTTTAATTAGCTAACATGTATAAGGGCAAAGTGAATGTATACCTTCTCCAGCTGTGCCTGCAGCGCTGCGAGCTGGTCCGCATCAGACGGCTGCTCGGAGCGACGGAGCACCTCCATGTCTCGCAGTCTGCTGACTACCTCCTCCTCGCGAGCCTGTATGCAAGACAAAACCACGTTCGGATAAATATAAGTAAATAAATATCAGTTTTTAATAAGTTATCAATGAAGATACAGTCAGAAATGACCAACGCAACGGCGGACCACTATACAGTTTTTGTCAAAAAGTTTTTACTTTTTCCATTCGACTTCCCTAAGATAGCAATTTACAAAACTGCATGACTACAAGTAGACTGCACGGTAAAAAAAGCACTTTTAATTAAAAGATAATATGTAAAATGTACTCGTTCGTTACACGACTAAGCCGTAATAAATCTAAACTAAATTTAAAAGCTCGCAAATTGAAATGTCAAAACAGCAAAGCCTCGCGCCGTATGTCTGTGATAAAAGTAAGTCCAAGTAGGCGAATGATGAGAAATGCTAATGTGTAGTGGAGAACGACGGGGTGGAGCGGTAAATCAGAATAGCGCGTTATCGCGGCCCGCACGCCCCCGGGCGGCTAAATACACAACCGCACGCAAATTACTTCTACGGAATACGCTCTGTGGCTCGACACCGACGTTACGAAAAAAATATCTTCAAACTGAAGAAAACTTTTTTGAAATGTTTGCAAAATAATTATCAACAAAAAGCGAAGAGTTAGTCTGGACTTTGTTGGGTTTTTATTAGTATTTGTATGTGATTCTAAATCACGTCAGACGCACGTAAATGTAACAGTAACGTATGAGGTTTCATTAGTCTACGCTAAATCAATGTGTTTATTGGGTGTCCATGAATGTTGACCGGGACTAATTCGTGGCTGGAAGTTGTCGCACGACAACTCTCTATTCCAATAGAGATTACTGGCGTCAGTTTGTGTATGTGTATATTGTCTTGTTGTCGTTCGTCTATGATTGTCATTTGATTTGTCGTTCAAATCGAGGATACGCACACTGAAAGAATATGCATGTACACAGCTGTCAAAACGAACACAACCTTAGACGAACATTCATTGTGAGATGGAAGTATAAAGTATGCTAGCATCGGGAGGTTTAAATATTACATAGAGGATCGTGTGAGGTGTGATTGGTTACACAGAGTGGTGGCTGTAGACTCAGTTCTGAACACATAAATTGTATTTTACGAGCGACTGCATCGATTTCGGTCCATCCTCACGAGCGCCATCTGTCGGCCTACCTACGTATACATTAACCTATGATTTACGGAAATTGAGCTTTTATTGCCGACGCGCTAGACTATAAGGAATAGAAGCATAAAATAAACATCTTGTAGCAAAACTTGATTGTATTTTGTTTTTTGACGACCTCGGTGGCGCAATGGTGTAAACAGCCGACTGCCACGCTAAAGGTTCCGGGTTCGAATCCCGGCGGGGGCGGGACTTTGTGTTATTTGCAAGACGCATTGTTTCGCTTACCGGTCTTGGATTTTGTATTCTTATCTATGTAGTATATACCATATCGTTGCTTAGTTCCTGTGACACAAGTTCTTAAGATACTTACTGCAGGGCTGAGTCAATGTGTGTGTCGTGATGTGGTTATTATTATTATTATTTCACAGTACAAACTTTAGGCTGAATTATTAAGTAAGATTGCCAAAAAGGGGGAAATCTCACCAATTTTGAGGTTATGAGCTCTAGAAATAGTATACGATAACGCAAACGTTGCCTACCTTGATATCATCTGCGCAATAACCTAAGCTAAAATAGTACAACACTAGTGGAAATAAAAAAATAAAAAAAGTAATTTACCTAGACCGTAAATTCATATTAAAAATATATTTATAATCGTCCTAATTGCGATAACTTAACAACTACTTTCGAAACAAATATACAATTTATTACATTCAATAGGTTCATATGTATGTTAGGAAATATTGGTTACAAAAAATTCGTAAAGCATAACAGTTAACGAATTTCTTAAAAAAAAAAAACAAATAAATTAACAAAGTATCGATTCTTACCAAATTACAATTTTTCTATAATTTTACCCACTGTCTTCGATTTGAACACTAACAAACTAAACGCGTGCAGCACACCAGCTCATGCACACGATGCAGCAGTAGGTAAAGCTGCGCCAAAGCAGACCGACGCGGAACTGAAGCATTACACCACACTACACGACACTTAATATTTCATTCCAACCTCTAATAAAACTTACTTCCAACACCTGCAAACTAAACTCACCCCTAAATCCAAGCTATAGAGATTAGATTTATAAAAGACTTATTTAGGAGATAAGTCTTTTTGAAAGCGAAACGAAAACAAATGATGGGACAGAAATATTTTCATAGATTCAGAAATAGACCGAGTCGGGTCTACCTCCACTATTGATACAAGATCTCACTCGGATATCTATCATTTTTCAAACTACTATCGCCAAACATTATTCAAAAGTACTGAAACTTGTTAAAAAACGACACAACAAACAGCACTTGATTTCTACTTTCACATTAACATTTTGATGTATATTTAAATATAAATATATAGTCCTATATTTGAATAAAAATTAATAACAAGAAGAAAAATTAAATAAAAATGTTCATGAAACTTGCACCAAAAACAAATTTAAAGATTTCCTGATTGTGGTGTACGTTTACAAAGGTATAGGTATACGTAAATGGCGTGCACTTGAAGTGCGCTTTCAGAGGCATTACCGCCACCTGACGACGGATACAATTACAGCATGCAACGCGCTTTGTATCACACCTCGCGCTAACTGATCACTTACATGCCACTTACTATAATGCGCCTCGAATTATCGTTTGAATTCGAAATTATACATTCCATATTTGTTTACGTTAAAAACCATTCACTCCCTGGAAATATTGATCAACGGCACTTTGAGAAAAAAAATCATGACATACATTTACACGTTCAATTTTATTTTTAATTTCTTAGTTTGTATTTTAACAGGACTTAGGAAATATGTGTGATGATAGTTTGTGACTAATGTTGCAACACCACACCAATCAAACCAACAAACACATTTTAGTGTAAATTTTTGATTTATAAAAAAAATAAAACTTTTCTTTGTCGGTGGAACACGACACAGTGTTGCATTAATTGTGTTGTTTTCCTAAGTTAGGAACCTCGAGACAGTGTATTTTAAAATCACTGCCAAAAACGGCATTAACGCCAGATATAGTGACAGTTCAAAAGACCTGTATTTTTCTTCATTGACACATAGCAACGTCACGAGTTATTTTTAAAAAGTGTAAACAGAAATAGTCGCCGTGTGACGTGTGTATGTGTGTATGTATGAACGTATCTGTGGAGTTTACAATCGTTACGGAGTCAATGTCCTGCGCCGGCGCATCCGAATTCCAATCACATTTCACAAACATGCTGAAACTAATCTTCATATATACTGTTCTGTATATATTTGATTTTTTTGTAAGATTTTTACATAAAGGTTGTAATAAAAAAGCGTCAGTTTAGGAGTTTGTTGGCCAAACATGCCGCAGTGATCGCTTGGATTTTTTTTAATTAGACGAGATAACTTGTCCTTGACTAGTCCATAAGTTCTACAAAACCCCTAAACAAAAGTATGCCGCTTTATAGAGATAAACGAATTTGATTTAAATACTGATATTGAAACCAATCAGACCAACTTCCAAGATAGAAAAAAAAATGGTTCAAGTAATAGAGGCAGCCACGTAAATCATAATAATTAATAGATTGAAAAAATCTAAAAACCTACGTTTTTAAATGTCCTAAAAATAAGAAAATAACCCTACGGGTCTGAAAGAGGGGCCACTCAAAAGGGGCGTATATTATTTAAGAATTTTTTAATGGGATATATTTAAATGACGTGTATAGATCGTGGGTATAACTTACAAAGATACGCCCCCACTTTTTCTCTGTATCTATTAATTATTTTTATCTTTGTTGTTTGTCTGTTAGCCAAATTTAATCAAAATCGGTCCAGCCGTTTTTATAGTTGTAAATTGCATTGTCATCGGGTTTGAAGCTACCCTGAAAATTTCAGCCTGCTAGCTTATCGGGAAGTGCCTCAAAATTGAGTTGCAAAAATCCAACCGGAACGACAAGCAAACAAGAAAAGTGAGTGTATAAAAACGTGGGAACAAATAACTATTTACTATGAACCGTTTACCCATAACTATATCTCACTATTGCATTGTTTTGTCAATGTCGAGGACAACAAAAGTACGTGTAATGCAAATATCATTGAACGGAAAAAGTTTTTTCGAAAAAAAAATACAATTCAATTTGAATTTGATTTCCTGAAATTTTACCAAATGCATATTTTAAGTGTAGCGATAAATCTCATAATTCGCTTTAGATAATAATGCTGAGCCATTGTAATAAATCACGACAACGCACACATGTAACAACATCTATTAATATACTCTTAAATTATTAGGTATTTAAAATGTAATACTTAAGATTTGATTAAATATTTTTATTTTATTTGAATGAATTTGAACGCACACCGACAAAATCAGCTGAATAGAATAAAAATCATGATTTCTTTGAGAAAACATTTTTGTTTGGAAATCAATTCGTTATTACATAAAGTTTTCTTATTTAGTAATATGTACATCTTTTAAATCTAAAGTATGGTTTCATATGTTTTTCGGGAAATCAGATTTTTCATAGCATTGCTGGTGCCTGTATATCGTTGAATATAATAGAGAACTGTAGGTAATTCCAAGAGTTCATTCACAAAAACACAAAGCAATATTCATTTGTAGAAAATTTCGCTGATTTCGCTGAATTCCAATGCATTTCAAGACCAAATTTTTTTTATAATTTTTAGGTCAACCATCCCCTAACCTGGTGCCTGCAATAGAACAATGTTAATGAGCCCGTGCCTTTGCAAGGCAATGCGGGCACGCACGCCGCTGTACGTGACAATAGCTCGCCGGGCGTGAAACGGTGTGACATGACACCTGGGGGGAGGGGTATTGCAGGATTAGTGCATTATACAAATAGATACAATGGACATACAAAAACCTTTGATTTTATAATTACCGTGTTCCTAATTGCGATGGCAATAATCAACGAGTGGGCCTTGTAATTTAAAGGTTTTTTGTAAAAGTGACAATAAACTACGCAATTTTCTGTTTTACTGATAAATTATTTAGAAAAAGTATTTAATAGTTAATTAATGTGTGAATTGGAGATAAATCAAATGAATTAAGGGTTTAATACATATATAACAAGTCTCTTTAAGTTCCGGTCGTTCGATATCAAAGCTTTGTTATTATTCCAAATTAGTTATCATTAATATATCACAATAGGCGTCTGGTTCGCGCTGCAGTCCGACCCCCCTCCACTCCCTACCTCCCCACCACCGCACTGACTGCTGGCGCGGAGCCAAAGGGCAAACAGATCTATTCAGCGCCAACAAACGATTATACAAATTACCATTATCGTTCACGTTAAAGATGATAATGTCAGCATGGTACAGGTACAGGTAATCTATCTTTATGTTGATATCAAATCATAGCGAATTGTTACATAAAAAATTGTCGTTCTTTAAAAATACTAGAACATTCTTAAATTTTCTAAAAAGCTTCAATCGATTTTAGAGGCTTTCTAAGTTAGAAAACATTTAGCACTCAGTGTCAAAACTTGTGCAGCGGCGACGCGGTGGGAATGTCCCAGGTAATGTATTAGGGGGCGCGGGTTGTAATCCCGACGGAGGACTTCTGATATTCCCCAACACTCACGAAATACTATCTGAACATTGCTTCAGACAAACATAATATGAGAAGTGTATCTTGAAATAGGACAAAATATTAGAAAACAACTTCATTGCCTCGTGAGGATTTGTTATCTACTAAATTCAAACATTTTGTTAAGGTATCAGTCACAAGTGTTAGTGTAGCTAAGCAACTACAAGTAAATATTAATATGAATATTCCAATTCGAAGCAAAATTTTACAACACATTAAGAACCAAAATAGATCATCACATTTCCTTATCAATTCTCCAGTTGATTTTGAAGTGTGGGCGGTCACCAGTAAGGCATTTTCTTTTAAAACTGCAGTGATTGTCCGTGACATTTTCGTTCAAATAACATTCATTGGCAGCTTGCCAACCACGTGCCTTTACTAATGATATTGAAATAACAACCTTACTCACTGATACATACAATTTAATTTCCAGAAAAGAAAACAAAGTAGATCTTCGCAATGAAATAAATAACATAATTTTAAGTTTTACCAAATTAGTCAGAATAAATTTGGTGTCGCGAAAATTATTTTGACATTACTAGCTGAACTTTTACCTTAATAAAGCAAAACTAACTTTATATGTATATTTTTAGGGTTTATTTTGGCGTGTATGTTGGTATGTTTGGTTGTTGGATATAATTGCAGTATCGTTCAACATGCCAGTCGTCTGTAATGCTTGTTTTCAGTACTGTCGGCGTCAAACTTCACGGACCCTGTAACTAGCTAATGAGCACTGTGTAAACATATACAATATATGATCAAAGCCTTCGTATGTGCAGTGCTTTATTACATATGTTACAACCAAAATCATAAACACACACGCCAAGATTAAAGGTGACACCAATAATAAATTTGACATACAAATTCTCTTGATACATAATTTGTGTTTTTTATTTCGAAAAACATATACGCTACGTAATTTTACTATTTAGTTGTACGTTTAGATAAGTTGATTGTTTTATGAAATTTACAGAATGCGTATAGCCAAAAAAAATAGCGATAAAGCGTCCAAATAGTCTGTGTAAAACTATTCTATAACTATGGACTATTTTGCACTGACCTTGACAAGCGTTAATCTGACGGTCAAACTTGTATGATCGGAAACATTTGGCGCCGTCGTATCCAACAACGATGCCACTTGCGCTACACTTGCAGTCGCCGCGGCCAGCACTGCCTGGCCCTCGTCCGCGTTGGCGGCCAGCGGCTCCGTGTACGAGGAACTCAACGATTGCTGGTTGTCCTTGTTGGTGGCGAGTGCTCTGCGTTGGAGCAGCCATCGTTCTTGCAGTAACTCTAATTGTTCTTGCACGTCCCGGGCCAGTGAACTGCTGCATCGTGCTACTACTAGGCGGCCGTCTGATCTAGCCGATTCTAGTAACGCTTGACGCTCTGACATCTATGGACATTGACTAGTATTGGTATGCATGTAGCACAAAGGGATGTTAGAATCGATACATAGGAATGCAGTACTAGCGGATTGTAAACACATTATTTTTCAAATTTAATCTCATGCCATTTATCACTTCGCGATGTGGTTGTTGCAATCCCGCAACGCATTGTGGCCAATTTTTTCGCTCAGTGAGGGATTTCGATCTTTGATCGTAATAGATACAGTGCAGCGCGCCGTACAGTAAATGTATAAGTAGCATAGTTACCTCCCGCTGCAGTTGTTCCCGCAGCGCCTGGCCGGGGCTGAGCCCGCTGGCGGCGGCGGCGTCGAGCCACTCGCCCAGCGACTCCAGCGCGCCGTACAGTAAATGTATAAGTAGCATAGTTACCTCCCGCTGCAGTTGTTCCCGCAGCGCCTGGCCGGGGCTGAGCCCGCTGGCGGCGGCGGCGTCGAGCCACTCGCCCAGCGACTCCAGCGCGCCGTACAGTAAATGTATAAGTAGCATAGTTACCTCCCGCTGCAGTTGTTCCCGCAGCGCCTGGCCGGGGCTGAGCCCGCTGGCGGCGGCGGCGTCGAGCCACTCGCCCAGCGACTCCAGCGCGCCGTACAGTAAATGTATAAGTAGCATAGTTACCTCCCGCTGCAGTTGTTCCCGCAGCGCCTGGCCGGGGCTGAGCCCGCTGGCGGCGGCGGCGTCGAGCCACTCGCCCAGCGACTCCAGCGCGCCGTACAGTAAATGTATAAGTAGCATAGTTACCTCCCGCTGCAGTTGTTCCCGCAGCGCCTGGCCGGGGCTGAGCCCGCTGGCGGCGGCGGCGTCGAGCCACTCGCCCAGCGACTCCAGCGCGCCGTACAGTAAATGTATAAGTAGCATAGTTACCTCCCGCTGCAGTTGTTCCCGCAGCGCCTGGCCGGGGCTGAGCCCGCTGGCGGCGGCGGCGTCGAGCCACTCGCCCAGCGACTCCAGCGCGCCGTACAGTAAATGTATAAGTAGCATAGTTACCTCCCGCTGCAGTTGTTCCCGCAGCGCCTGGCCGGGGCTGAGCCCGCTGGCGGCGGCGGCGTCGAGCCACTCGCCCAGCGACTCCAGCGCGCCGTACAGTAAATGTATAAGTAGCATAGTTACCTCCCGCTGCAGTTGTTCCCGCAGCGCCTGGCCGGGGCTGAGCCCGCTGGCGGCGGCGGCGTCGAGCCACTCGCCCAGCGACTCCAGCGCGCCGTACAGTAAATGTATAAGTAGCATAGTTACCTCCCGCTGCAGTTGTTCCCGCAGCGCCTGGCCGGGGCTGAGCCCGCTGGCGGCGGCGGCGTCGAGCCACTCGCCCAGCGACTCCAGCGCGCCGTACAGTAAATGTATAAGTAGCATAGTTACCTCCCGCTGCAGTTGTTCCCGCAGCGCCTGGCCGGGGCTGAGCCCGCTGGCGGCGGCGGCGTCGAGCCACTCGCCCAGCGACTCCAGCGCGCCGTACAGTAAATGTATAAGTAGCATAGTTACCTCCCGCTGCAGTTGTTCCCGCAGCGCCTGGCCGGGGCTGAGCCCGCTGGCGGCGGCGGCGTCGAGCCACTCGCCCAGCGACTCCAGCGCGCCGTACAGTAAATGTATAAGTAGCATAGTTACCTCCCGCTGCAGTTGTTCCCGCAGCGCCTGGCCGGGGCTGAGCCCGCTGGCGGCGGCGGCGTCGAGCCACTCGCCCAGCGACTCCAGCGCGCCGTACAGTAAATGTATAAGTAGCATAGTTACCTCCCGCTGCAGTTGTTCCCGCAGCGCCTGGCCGGGGCTGAGCCCGCTGGCGGCGGCGGCGTCGAGCCACTCGCCCAGCGACTCCAGCGCGCCGTACAGTAAATGTATAAGTAGCATAGTTACCTCCCGCTGCAGTTGTTCCCGCAGCGCCTGGCCGGGGCTGAGCCCGCTGGCGGCGGCGGCGTCGAGCCACTCGCCCAGCGACTCCAGCGCGCCGTACAGTAAATGTATAAGTAGCATAGTTACCTCCCGCTGCAGTTGTTCCCGCAGCGCCTGGCCGGGGCTGAGCCCGCTGGCGGCGGCGGCGTCGAGCCACTCGCCCAGCGACTCCAGCGCGCCGTACAGTAAATGTATAAGTAGCATAGTTACCTCCCGCTGCAGTTGTTCCCGCAGCGCCTGGCCGGGGCTGAGCCCGCTGGCGGCGGCGGCGTCGAGCCACTCGCCCAGCGACTCCAGCGCGCCGTACAGACGCGCCCACACGGCAGCACACGCACACCATCTAATGTGACATACGAATGTGTTACTTGCTTGCACGTGCGCTTTATAAAGCTGTAGATATCTCCCAACATATGACAATAACGCTTCATTAACTTGTTATGAAATAGAAGACAGAAAGTTGGTAAACATCAACTATCAGCATGACTAGCCTTGTCAACGGCAAAATTTTATTAACATACAAGTTTAAACACTGAACGTCTCTAACAATACACATAAAATATATGAGTAAAACAAACAATTGCTAAATTAGTATTCTCTTTTGTTATTGAAAAACATTTCAACACAACTCAACAAATACTAAAACCTGAGACATTACCTATCATATCGTTCCTTGTAGTCATTATTGAATTGCTCCCATTCGTCTCGCAGTTTGTCTCGGACACGTGTAACTTGCTCGCTGAGCTCGCGGCGGCATTTCTTCGCGAGCCATGAGTATTCCTTCTCGCATTCGTCGATCTGAGGCTGCAGCTCTGATATCGACGCCTTCACTTTCTGTTGTACAAACAATAGATTTATTATTAGTAAATGCCTAAAGTTTGACACATTTGTCAGTTTAGCTTTATTTTTAAATTATAACTGGATTTTAAACAATAAAGAGTTTTCACAGCACGGAGCGCGCCAGGCTGTCGTGTGACAACTAGTGCCTCTGAGCCATTACCATAGGTACAGTACCTGCAAGGCGTCCTCCTGCAGCGGGAAGTCAGCGTAGTCGCGTCCGGCGAGCGGCGCGGTGCGCAGCGCGGCGCGGCGGCCGCACAGCACGGAGCGCGCCAGGCTGTCGTGTGACAACTAGTGCCTCTGAGCCATTACCATAGGTACAGTACCTGCAAGGCGTCCTCCTGCAGCGGGAAGTCAGCGTAGTCGCGTCCGGCGAGCGGCGCGGTGCGCAGCGCGGCGCGGCGGCCGCACAGCACGGAGCGCGCCAGGCTGTCGTGTGACAACTAGTGCCTCTGAGCCATTACCATAGGTACAGTACCTGCAAGGCGTCCTCCTGCAGCGGGAAGTCAGCGTAGTCGCGTCCGGCGAGCGGCGCGGTGCGCAGCGCGGCGCGGCGGCCGCACAGCACGGAGCGCGCCAGGCTGTCGTGTGACAACTAGTGCCTCTGAGCCATTACCATAGGTACAGTACCTGCAAGGCGTCCTCCTGCAGCGGGAAGTCAGCGTAGTCGCGTCCGGCGAGCGGCGCGGTGCGCAGCGCGGCGCGGCGGCCGCACAGCACGGAGCGCGCCAGGCTGTCGTGTGACAACTAGTGCCTCTGAGCCATTACCATAGGTACAGTACCTGCAAGGCGTCCTCCTGCAGCGGGAAGTCAGCGTAGTCGCGTCCGGCGAGCGGCGCGGTGCGCAGCGCGGCGCGGCGGCCGCACAGCACGGAGCGCGCCAGGCTGTCGTGTGACAACTAGTGCCTCTGAGCCATTACCATAGGTACAGTACCTGCAAGGCGTCCTCCTGCAGCGGGAAGTCAGCGTAGTCGCGTCCGGCGAGCGGCGCGGTGCGCAGCGCGGCGCGGCGGCCGCACAGCACGGAGCGCGCCAGGCTGTCGTGTGACAACTAGTGCCTCTGAGCCATTACCATAGGTACAGTACCTGCAAGGCGTCCTCCTGCAGCGGGAAGTCAGCGTAGTCGCGTCCGGCGAGCGGCGCGGTGCGCAGCGCGGCGCGGCGGCCGCACAGCACGGAGCGCGCCAGGCTGTCGTGTGACAACTAGTGCCTCTGAGCCATTACCATAGGTACAGTACCTGCAAGGCGTCCTCCTGCAGCGGGAAGTCAGCGTAGTCGCGTCCGGCGAGCGGCGCGGTGCGCAGCGCGGCGCGGCGGCCGCACAGCACGGAGCGCGCCAGGCTGTCGTGTGACAACTAGTGCCTCTGAGCCATTACCATAGGTACAGTACCTGCAAGGCGTCCTCCTGCAGCGGGAAGTCAGCGTAGTCGCGTCCGGCGAGCGGCGCGGTGCGCAGCGCGGCGCGGCGGCCGCACAGCACGGAGCGCGCCAGGCTGTCGTGTGACAACTAGTGCCTCTGAGCCATTACCATAGGTACAGTACCTGCAAGGCGTCCTCCTGCAGCGGGAAGTCAGCGTAGTCGCGTCCGGCGAGCGGCGCGGTGCGCAGCGCGGCGCGGCGGCCGCACAGCACGGAGCGCGCCAGGCTGTCGTGTGACAACTAGTGCCTCTGAGCCATTACCATAGGTACAGTACCTGCAAGGCGTCCTCCTGCAGCGGGAAGTCAGCGTAGTCGCGTCCGGCGAGCGGCGCGGTGCGCAGCGCGGCGCGGCGGCCGCACAGCACGGAGCGCGCCAGGCTGTCGTGTGACAACTAGTGCCTCTGAGCCATTACCATAGGTACAGTACCTGCAAGGCGTCCTCCTGCAGCGGGAAGTCAGCGTAGTCGCGTCCGGCGAGCGGCGCGGTGCGCAGCGCGGCGCGGCGGCCGCACAGCACGGAGCGCGCCAGGCTGTCGTGTGACAACTAGTGCCTCTGAGCCATTACCATAGGTACAGTACCTGCAAGGCGTCCTCCTGCAGCGGGAAGTCAGCGTAGTCGCGTCCGGCGAGCGGCGCGGTGCGCAGCGCGGCGCGGCGGCCGCACAGCACGGAGCGCGCCAGGCTGTCGTGTGACAACTAGTGCCTCTGAGCCATTACCATAGGTACAGTACCTGCAAGGCGTCCTCCTGCAGCGGGAAGTCAGCGTAGTCGCGTCCGGCGAGCGGCGCGGTGCGCAGCGCGGCGCGGCGGCCGCACAGCACGGAGCGCGCCAGGCTGTCGTGTGACAACTAGTGCCTCTGAGCCATTACCATAGGTACAGTACCTGCAAGGCGTCCTCCTGCAGCGGGAAGTCAGCGTAGTCGCGTCCGGCGAGCGGCGCGGTGCGCAGCGCGGCGCGGCGGCCGCACAGCACGGAGCGCGCCAGGCTGTCGTGTGACAACTAGTGCCTCTGAGCCATTACCATAGGTACAGTACCTGCAAGGCGTCCTCCTGCAGCGGGAAGTCAGCGTAGTCGCGTCCGGCGAGCGGCGCGGTGCGCAGCGCGGCGCGGCGGCCGCACAGCACGGAGCGCGCCAGGCTGGCGGCGCGCACGTACGCCGCCGCACGCAGCTCCGCGCCGTCCTACGCACACACAGACAGGGTTATTCTTCATACAATAAATGTAAAAACACATTATTTTGAATCTGTTCCCCTTATTTTATTTCTATTTCAAGAGTTTTAATTTAAAATAAAGGTTCCATTGACATTAAATAGAGTGGCCCTTAATATATGTACATGACACTCACCGCTTTCGCCTTCTTGTCCCTCTTACTAGCCAGTACTGTTTCATACAGCTCCCGCGCTTTGCTCCACGCGGCTACAACGTCACGGACGGACTTCTCCGCGAATCCAACGTGCTCCGCCTACAGAACGAGGTAACGTTGAATACCCAATGATGATGGGTCATTGTTGGGGTGATAGCGGCAGTTTGTGAAAGATGATCGTAAAATATTCGTACAAAATATTAAATGACTTGCGTTTAGTCGTCGACGGTTTAAATATAGAATGACGTATTACTCAGTTCAAAATCTTTAACAACATTTGTAATACGACAATCTGAAGTCAGATTAAATCAATAATTTTTAAAATTAACTTTAATATACCAAAATACTTTAGATTTAGTTCTAAAAAATACAGTCATTGTACTCACTTTAAGATCTCTGCTAAGCTCCTGTATCCTTTCAATATCTTCCTCCATATCCATCATATCCAGCTTGTCGTCAAGGTTGTTACTTTTGACTTTGGCGTCGAAGTCCCTCAGCCACCGCTGCGCTGTATCGAGCCGCGTGTGCAGCTCTTTTAGCTCGTCCTCTGCTCGGATAGCTTGGTTGCGTTTGCATTCTATTTCTGACATTACTATGGCCCATTTGTTGCGGAGCTTGTCCTATACAAAAAGTTTAATGGTAAAGGTGGACAGTTGGGCACAGCTTACAATCGCGTTCAAATTGAGCTACGCGTAATGTCTGCATGTTCAAAACCTCGTACCAGCAATTCAACCACCAAGCTAGAAAAGTTACACAACTTGCGCCAACAGAAATAGAAAAATGTTTTTTTTTTTTTTTGTAATATTGTTTAACACTAAAAGTCTAAGATGAATTATTTTAGAGCCCTAATGATTATTGAAGCTTGTGTTGTAGTTTGTGTAGTTACCTGGCACTGCGTCTGTATGTAGTCAGCCAGCAGCGGGTCAGTCTTATGTCGCTGGTACACGAGCGAGTCCCCGCGCGAGATGAGCGCCGCCGCCGACCCCGCTAGCGAACCCAGCTGGTTTTTCAGTATCTATCAACAATAATGTGTCACATAAGTCCATAGTTGATTAAGCTCGAATAAGTCAGTAAGACAAATGCTAAGGTGTTCAGCGACCGCCCTACATGAAAGATAGTCTTGCTGGAGGGAAATAAAGTGGCACAGACAGAGAGCATTAGTGGGAGGCGTACTGCACTGACCTCTAGCCGCTTGGCCGGGTCCCGCTCCTGCGTGACGCCGGCCACGCACAGCAGCATGACGTCCATGCGGCGTGTCTGCGCGCGCGCGGCCGCCACGTGGCGCGCCAGCTCCGCGTCCGCCGCCACGCCACGCGCCAGCTCCGCGTCCGCCGCCACGCCACGCGCTAGCTCCGTGTCCGCCGCCACGCCACGCGCTAGCTCCGTGTCCGCCGCCACGCCACGCGCCAGCTCCGCGTCCGCCGCCACGCCACGCTCCAGCTCCGCGTCCGCTGCCACGCCGCACGCCGCCAGCAGCGGCTCCGCGCCCGGCGCCGGCGGCGACTCGCTGCGGGGCTGGCTCATGCAACAATGTTTTTATTTTAGTGAACTCAAATAAAAACACGTCAACATATATATATGACACAATGAAGTCTTTACCTGTTCATTGTCAATGTTGTCGTCAGTCCTCTGATATTTCTCAGTCGCCTTCGCCCTCTCCTTACTGATCGGTATCAAACTCTTTGTACCCATTACTGGCGTAGTGGGTGATTGATCCTAAAACATTTACACATTTTAGACTCAAAACGGTGCCAACGTAGATAAAAGCTTTATTATATTTATCGTCAGACCTTCTGTTTCCCAGTAGGAGTTGTTGGCTTATCGAGTCCGCTAGAGTCGCGTTTGGCGGCCAGTTTCGGCGACATTGCGACTACTGTCACCTGTTGACGTCTGTCATCCTTCATCGGGGTGGACGTCGATAGCGGCTGGTCCTCTAACTCAGACGACAGACGCGTCTGTAATCGCATGCACAGAAATATGGACGAATAACATCTTACAGTATCTTGGATATGGTAAACACCTGCAAGAAAACTTCTTCGAGAATTGCTTGTTCAAGTCATTATGTCGCGATTGCTATAGTCGCGTTGATAGATGACAGTCGTCGAGCTTTGGAACATAATGATGAGTATTTCTCAAATAAGTTTTTTTGAGGGTGATCGAACTTAAAAACTAAAAAATATTTTTTGGGATTTAGCCAGTTTTATCAGCTACAAGAAAAATCTGAATCTGAAATTAAACTTGGTATAAGGGACTAAAAATATACCTTAGGTGTTTCTTCAACTTCAGAATAAATAACTTCATTTTCTTCTGTAGGAG
Organism: Choreutis nemorana; assembly: GCA_949316135.1. Taxonomy (NCBI): domain Eukaryota; kingdom Metazoa; phylum Arthropoda; class Insecta; order Lepidoptera; family Choreutidae; genus Choreutis; species Choreutis nemorana. Next base: position 755,166 of record OX438615.1, on the reverse strand, counting down.
TGACCAGTTTTTTCGAAACATCACCTGATGATGGTGCAATTTCTTTCTCTTCAGGTTGAGGAGGAGGATCTACTTTATTTTCAACATCAGATTTTGGCTCCGATAGTTTTTCTTTACTGAACACTACCTCCGTCGCGGACGGCTCGGGCAGGGCCGCCTGATCTTTGGGGACTTCGTCTAGAATCAGATACTCATTGACCTCATCATGTAACAGTTTTTGTTGTGCTTCTTTCTGTCTTGCAACGAGGTCATACAGCAACGGACATTCGTCACTTTCCTCCATGGGGGTCGGGGGAGGGGTTTTTAGGCCATCTCGATTACTCGCTACAACGTCTGGGACTTCAAAGTTGATTTTCATTACTTTTGGCGTCTCTTCGAAGCTGATTGTCTTTCGTTTCAATATGCCGAGCGTCGGCTTCATTCGTTCGTCTAGTTTTTTAACTTCGACTACGAATGTTTTCGGTTCAGTTCCGAGTGAAGCAACATGCTCGTTATGCTTGTCTTCAGTGTCGGAACCGCACAAGGACTCCCCTTCAGTATCGTATATGACCTCAACGCGGTCCACTGTCTGCGGGACCAGCTCCATCACCGTCTCCACCGTCTCCGTGGAGTACAGCTCCATCGGCTCCGCCTGACTCACCACCGATTTAACGATCTCATGCTCTTTCACTTCCACCATGTGGCAGGGATCCACTTGTTGTTTCGGTCTCACCGGCGCTGGTGGTTTCGCTTCAATTTTGTTATTAGAAATCTGAGTAAACAAATTGCTGTCCTTGAGCAGGTTAAACGTGCTACTGTTCTTTTTGGTCGTCTCTGGTGTTTGAGGCAGGGATCCTTTAGAGTTAGTCTCGAGCGAGTCATTCGACATGATGCTAGTGATGCTATCAGACATCGGACTACTCGCTTTTCTCTTTCCTCTTTCGAGAGAGTTCCCTCTGCTTCTGTTCCCACCTTCTTTAATTTCCTTTCGGATCGGGACGGGGCTCTTAACAGCGAGCGGTATCTTGGATTTCTTAAGTTCAGTCGGTTTTTCAGAGTCCGGAATGTTGGCAGGCGTGGGGCTCTCGAGCCTGCGTTTGATTGTGTCAGTTACGTTCTCATACTCAACCCCTCCCGAGTTATTATCGTGTTTGTCTGTTGCGTCCTGCAAGCAAACCCGCGGCTCTTACTTATGTCGTTACAATGTTACGGAGCACACAGCTATTTACAATGTTAGTCAAACCAGTCTCATGTCATAGTGTCGATGTGATGATGCTGTATACTGCCCCCATGTTCCCGTTTATATGAAATGTGTGAAAGCGTGATATCCCCGCCGTTATGATTCCAAAGCTCCGAACGTCAGCGTCAATGTAAAATGAACTCTACGTTGAGTGACATTAAGCAGTTTTCACACCACACGTAAAACACCAACACCAAAAACACCTATTTACATAATATTTCTCGAATGTATTTACAAAGAATTGTCTGCCAGCGATAGACGGCGATAGACCGCTCGTGTTGCTGATTTATAACAAGATGCGTTTTGCCGAAAGTGTTTTTAGTCCATTGACTTAGTAACAGTAAGGGAAACTCCAATGCTTTAGTTCACTATAACAACGACAATAAACTCAACATTCACTGCCACTTAAGCATTCTACGTGCACTCGCATTGAGTATTTATAAACAGTGAACGAACAAATGAAAGCAAAAATGTACAAACAACTCAACGTGACAGGTGAAATACAACTGACAATCCGCATTACATATTATTTAATGGAAAAAGGTCGTATTAAAAAGCATAAATTAATAATATTATTCGTAACATTAAGCAAAGCCCACGAATCACGTTAAGTTGTAAAAAGAGGAGTGTTTATTATTACAATGTCAAATAAAAAAGTATTGGACAAAATTATTTTTAAATGTTTTTCTTATTTAACAGTAAGTTAAGGAACTATTCACAAAATTATAGTTTCTAAATAAAGTACAAGAAATTTAAAAATTTACAATTAACAAAGGGGACTGTATGTTACTTTAACTTTGACATTGCAAAATGAATGTTATACAACAAGTGCACAACTCACCACGATTTTCTCCAGCAGTCGCTCCCATTGTTTCGACAGCGCCTTGTTATCGAGCGCGTCCACTTCGTTGGCTTTACTCCTCACTTCGTTCTTCAGCAGATTCAGTTTAGCCGTCGTCATGGTCTCCGGGCAGTCCAACTCCTGGTCCACATCGCTTAAGTACTTCTGTAACATCTCTAATTCACTCTCTTTTTTAACGAACCCAAACTTCTTCAAATGCTCCCATCGCGAGTTAATATCTTCTATATGCTCTTTTAAATCTTTCAGATACTCAGCATCGCAGTTTTTAGCGAATTCTAAATAGTTGGCGTTGAGTTTGTCCTTGACAGCTTCCATCCTGGACATTTCCAACTCTAAGGTCTGCTTGCCGATGTTTGTTCCAAGGCCATCGAGCCAGGAAGACACTGACTGCAGATCATTTTGCAGTTCTCTTGCTGTTAACAGAGCGTTCTCAAGCTTCGTCTTAGAGTCAGTGATCTGCGCTCCCAACTTGTTGTAAAGTTCCTTTAAGGTATCGATTTTTTTATTGAACTCCTGCGGCTCCGGTATTGATTTTTCTTCGACCATTTTTCGACCTGTCTTTATTATGGTTTCGACCTCGGATTTGATCTCGCTTAGAGTGCGGTAGAATTTCTGTAGAACGAAAAATATTTTTCTAAAGTATTACTATTAAAAAAGCATAGTTTAAACATTTTGTTATGTACACTAAAACATTTAAAGCTTTTATTTGAAAGAAAGGTAAAAGGACTTTCGTGGTTTGTAATAAATACTCACGAGCCATTTATAAAACGACACACTCATAGCTATAATGACGTAAACAGAGTCCCAGTTCATTATAAATAGATACGTTATGTATTTGACTAGTAAATAGTTGTTGTATATGAGTGGACAATATGAGGCAGATCGCCCGACTACTCACCGCATCGGAGCCTCTATATAATTGTAACAATGATATACGAATACTTTATACAGCATTTCGAATATGCCATTTTTGAGTGATGGAAAAAATAAAAAAAACTGCATGAAATAATAATAAATTATATTATAAAATAAGATTAAATTAAAAGCACGAAACTAGACACTGTTTTAAATTGATCAGAAAAAGCCTAAAAAACCTACAAGTAGTTAAAAACGAAACATTACTTTAATTTTTATTACATCAACATCTTTTTTCAGCGTTGGTAAACTTACGGTGAATAAAATTGTAATATTGACAAAACGTAAGTTACTAATGCCGCATCCACGTTTAACTGTTTTTATATGATCGTTGTACAAACAAACAGCATAACAGAATCCTTTCAATAGCTTCAGATGTCGCACGCGATAAACAGCACAACATAGGGTTGACTAATTACCTTTAATCCTAACTCAACTCCTATAGCATGTTATACTTTACCACTATTTTTTAATAGTACACAGAAATTGTAAAGTAAAGATTCTTTTTAATTAGTTTCTTAATTTAAGGATGTACAAATATAATCGCCATTCTGTTAAGTATAAATAGGTTATAATCATTTTAATTTTGTCATGTGATACAAAAATATTGTTTGTTTTCTTTTTACATTATACTTTTCGCCTGTCATTATATATTTTTCTAGTAATAGATAGTATGGCTACAGATATTATATCTGTCTAAGATATTATTAGCGACATTTGTAGATTTTGGAAAAAAGTGAAACGTTTTATACTATAAGTAAGATTGTAATGAAAAATCATTATAATGTTAAAAAGAGCAACTACGGAAGTTTCTTACCGGTTTCTTCCCAGTAGACAGGCATTCCGACCCGGTGGAATTTTAAAAATAATTTTGACGATTTAAAAGTACTTATTTTAAGACCATTTAAATTTAAAAAATCCATTTTGATTTTGAGTTATTCTTCGGAAGATGGCGCGAACAAAATTTTGTCATTATATTTTGTATTTAAACGATTATAATATATTGTTTATATATATATTATAATCGGATCAGTCTATCAAATAACCTTGACTCACAATAATACTTCCGTAGTACATAACGTGCATTATATATATGTACATAGTAGACAGTAAATAATGCATTGTAGACGAAAGTATTGAAGCGTGGGACTCAGCATCAGATAACTAGGTCAGATAAATAATCACGTTACCATGGATACCATCACTAACCATCATTCAGACAAATACTTTTGCAGACTTTTTTTTTATTTTCTAATTTACGCCCAAGGCTTTAAAAATATAATGTAAGTAATCATATCAAGTGTTCCATGAAAACAAAAATAACGACAAGTAATTGCGTTTTTGTCAGTCAACAATTTCAGATGAGAATATTTTATGTTTCAGACTTTTAAGAAATGGACGACAAACGCATCAGGAAGTGGACTAATTTAGAAAAAAAACGTATCAAGGAGTGACCGAAAACGACCTTAGCGTTTTCGACTGATTTGTCAATAGGCAGGTTTTTATTAACTTTTTATTCATATTTATTTCTTGTACAAGTATTAAGTGTGTATGTGTGTGTGGTTGGTGCGTGTGTGTGAATGTGTGTGCGTGGGTGTGTGTGTGTGTGTATATATGTGTATGGTACTCACGAGGCAGGTGCGCAGCGTGTCGCGCAGCCTGTCGGGTTGGTGCGTGTGTATGCGCAGTAGCGTGAGCTGGTCACGCACGCGACGCAGCGTGTCGGACGCGCCGTGCAGCCGCGCCTCCAGCCCCGCGCCGCCCGCGCCCCCCGCGCCCCCCGCGCCGCCCGCCGAGCCGCTGCGGGCGCGCGACTCAACGGATACCAGCTTGCTCTAGGCATTAACAAAAACCATGTTTGCTCAGTAAAGGCTATACGCAACAAGTTATAAGAAAGCCGTATCCCCACCAAAAGCTCCAAGCTATTCCGTGGCGCTCCAAGACTCTAATAACTCCAAGACTAAATTGTTAAACGTAACATCGTCCAGAGTTGACAATAAAGAACGAATCGCGTGCACGTCAATACCAAGCGCACGTTTGCTATATCGTCCGATACGGATACGGCTGTTGATTGTTGGAAACGCGATGAGGTCTGGGTCTCTATTTTATTTAATGCAATGAAAGAGAACAATTAACAGTTCATCGTGAAACGTGACTATTTGTCAAAATCTACAATCATATCGACAAAATGTTTAACGATAGTCATTGAATTTTTATGACAAAAGTCTGTACATATTATGTATCGATAGAAATCAGATATGATATTTTAGAGAAAAACATAAGACACTATGTTAAAGATAATAATTTAGCTTGGACGACAAAAACTGAACAATTTTTGTTAAGACTTTTTCCACTCTTACCTTAATCAGTTCAAGTTTCTCTCCGAGCCTGTTTGCTGCCTCTTCCTTGCCTTCTTCTTTATAACTCTTCACTTGATCTTCTACTTCTTTAATCGCCTTCTTCTGTTCTTCTAACTCCTCCAATAGGCGCTAAAATATACATGTCATGTTTTTTTCGAATGTCGTTTAGCAAAAATACAAAAAACAATCTCTCGAGGCTTCATTTTTTATGTCAAATTAACAACTTTTACTATACACACATACACATAGTATAAACAGTACTAACAACAAATTCAAATAAAATTTGGTCCTGCGTTTATCTGTCTGTTTTTTCTGTGAAACGGCTAGACCGATTATGACATAGTTTATATACGTATGTTACATATTTTATAAGGCGTAACAAAGGCTACTTTATTTCGAAAAATAAGTACTTGAAAAAAGTCACATACCTGTCGTTCGTCTGGTTGCGAGCAGTCAGCCCTGGCCGCTTGTTGCAGCCAGTCCGTGAGGTTGTCCACGCACACCTCACTACGAGCGGCTGCACGAGCACTGGCCTCCAGCACGGAGCCGCGCGCACACGCCTGTATACACACACACACATGTACACACTCGCTACATACGTACACACGCACACCGCACTACGAGCGGCTGCACGAGCACTGGCCTCCAGCACGGAGCCGCGCGCACACGCCTGTATGCACACACACACACATGTACACACTCGCTACATACGTACACACGCACACCGCACTACGAGCGGCTGCACGAGCACTGGCCTCCAGCACGGAGCCGCGCGCACACGCCTGTATGCACACACACACACACATGTACACACTCGCTACATACGTACACACGCACACCGCACTACGAGCGGCTGCACGAGCACTGGCCTCCAGCACGGAGCCGCGCACACACGCCTGTATGCACACACACACACATATACACACTCGCTACATACGTACACACGCACACCGCACTACGAGCGGCTGCACGAGCACTGGCCTCCAGCACTGAGCCGCGCGCACACGCCTGTATGCACACACACACACATGTACACACTTGCTACATACGTACACACGCACACCGCACTACGAGCGGCTCTACATACCCACACATTCCATATACTGCAATCAAGTATTAAGACCCGCAATGTGGTCTCCATACATAATGGTACACTTTAAATGACACCATAATGAACATTATTGTTTTTTAGACTGTCAAAATCAATTTATGAAACAAAATAGTCCGTTAAATAAGTATTGATCATTTACTTTTTGACTGAAAATTAACATACGAATAAACGCAATTAAAAACTATTAATTAAACCACCATACCTCCTGCTGCAGCGTGTTCCACCTCCCCGTGATGTTGTCGATCTCTGCTTGTATCCAGTCTGGCATGATGTGGGCGTCGATGAGCTGCCGGCCGATGTCCTGGATGCGGGACAGACGGCTATCGCTGTGGTTCTGGATGTAGTTCTCCAACTCCTAGATGAAACAGAGCATAATGTTGCTCCACATAAGTAAACTATCGGGACACATCGCGCGAGCACAGTGACACACTCATGTTGTGGTTATTATTTTTCTTAATTTATATTATTTCGAATTATTAAATTGATTAATTCTACCGTTTATATCATTACAGTGAGTATAAATTTTAAAAAGCTTTAAAGAAAATAAAAAAAAGGTTTTCTGTGCTGTTTAAGATTAAGTCCGATTTTGTTTAATTCATTTCATTCTGCTGCCATAAGAAAAGCGGTATAAATTATATATGTAATATGTTTAGAAGTCATGTTTGTTTTATTAGTTGAGTGCATGCATGTCTGCATACGTACGTATAGTTGGTCGGCGATCTCCTCCGCATCAGCCGGCGGCGGCGGGCGCTTGCTGAGGCGGCGCTGCAGGCCGTCCAGCCACGCCGCCTCCTGCGCCAGCCACGAACGCAGCTCGCCCGACTCGTGCCACGCCTCCGACAGCACCCTGCAACACACACGCACGCTGCATACACACACACAGCCTGCAACACACACGCACGCTGCATACACACACACAGCCTGCAACACACACGCACGCTGCATACACACAGCCTGCAGCACACACGCACGCTGCATACACACACACAGCCTGCAACACACACGCACGCTGCATACACACACACACAGCTTGCGACACACACGCCGTGCATACGTACTTGTAGCGTTCGTAGACGCCATGCGTGACGGCGGTCCACGTGGCGCTGCAACACACACACACGCACGTTGCATACACACACACACAGTCTGCAACACACACGCCGTGCATACGTACTTGTAGCGTTCGTAGACGCCATGCGTGACGGCGGTCCACGTGGCGCTGCAACACACACACACGCACGTTGCATACACACACACACAGCCTGCAACACACACGCCGTGCATACGTACTTGTAGCGTTCGTAGACGCCATGCGTGACGGCGGTCCACGTGGCGCTGCAACACACACACACGCACGTTGCATACACACACACACAGCCTGCAACACACACGCCGTGCGTACGTACTTGTAGCGTTCGTAGACGCCATGCGTGACGGCGGTCCACGTGGCGCTGCAACACACACACACGCACGTTGCATACACACACACACAGCCTGCAACACACACGCCGTGCATACGTACTTGTAGCGTTCGTAGACGCCATGCGTGACGGCGGTCCACGTGGCGCTGCAACACACACACACGCACGTTGCATACACACACACACAGCCTGCAACACACACGCCGTGCGTACGTACTTGTAGCGTTCGTAGACGCCATGCGTGACGGCGGTCCACGTGGCGCTGCAACACACACACACGCACGTTGCATACACACACAGCCTGCAACACACACGCCGTGCATACGTACTTGTAGCGTTCGTAGACGCCATGCGTGACGGCGGTCCACGTGGCGCTGCAACACACACACACGCACGTTGCATACACACACACACAGTCTGCAACACACACGCCGTGCATACGTACTTGTAGCGTTCGTAGACGCCATGCGTGACGGCGGTCCACGTGGCGCTGCAACACACACACACGCACGTTGCATACACACACACACAGCCTGCAACACACACGCCGTGCATACGTACTTGTAGCGTTCGTAGACGCCATGCGTGACGGCGGTCCACGTGGCGCTGCAACACACACACACGCACGTTGCATACACACACACACAGCCTGCAACACACACGCCGTGCATACGTACTTGTAGCGTTCGTAGACGCCATGCGTGACGGCGGTCCACGTGGCGCTGCAACACACACACACGCACGTTGCATACACACACACACAGCCTGCAACACACACGCCGTGCATACGTACTTGTAGCGTTCGTAGACGCCATGCGTGACGGCGGTCCACGTGGCGCTGCAACACACACACACGCACGTTGCATACACACACACACAGCCTGCAACACACACGCCGTGCATACGTACTTGTAGCGTTCGTAGACGCCATGCGTGACGGCGGTCCACGTGGCGCTGCAACACACACACACGCACGTTGCATACACACACACACAGCCTGCAACACACACGCCGTGCATACGTACTTGTAGCGTTCGTAGACGCCATGCGTGACGGCGGTCCACGTGGCGCTGCAACACACACACACGCACGTTGCATACACACACACACAGCCTGCAACACACACGCCGTGCATACGTACTTGTAGCGTTCGTAGACGCCATGCGTGACGGCGGTCCACGTGGCGCTGCAACACACACACACGCACGTTGCATACACACACACACAGCCTGCAACACACACGCCGTGCATACGTACTTGTAGCGTTCGTAGACGCCATGCGTGACGGCGGTCCACGTGGCGCTGCAACACACACACACGCACGTTGCATACACACACACACAGCCTGCAACACACACGCCGTGCATACGTACTTGTAGCGTTCGTAGACGCCATGCGTGACGGCGGTCCACGTGGCGCTGCAACACACACACACGCACGTTGCATACACACACACACAGCCTGCAACACACACGCCGTGCATACGTACTTGTAGCGTTCGTAGACGCCATGCGTGACGGCGGTCCACGTGGCGCTGCAACACACACACACGCACGTTGCATACACACACACACAGCCTGCAACACACACGCCGTGCATACGTACTTGTAGCGTTCGTAGACGCCATGCGTGACGGCGGTCCACGTGGCGCTGCAACACACACACACGCACGTTGCATACACACACACACAGTCTGCAACACACACGCCGTGCATACGTACTTGTAGCGTTCGTAGACGCCATGCGTGACGGCGGTCCACGTGGCGCTGCAACACACACACACGCACGTTGCATACACACACACACAGCCTGCAACACACACGCCGTGCATACGTACTTGTAGCGTTCGTAGACGCCATGCGTGACGGCGGTCCACGTGGCGCTGCAACACACACACACGCACGTTGCATACACACACACACAGCCTGCAACACACACGCCGTGCATACGTACTTGTAGCGTTCGTAGACGCCATGCGTGACGGCGGTCCACGTGGCGCTGCAACACACACACACGCACGTTGCATACACACACACACAGCCTGCAACACACACGCCGTGCATACGTACTTGTAGCGTTCGTAGACGCCATGCGTGACGGCGGTCCACGTGGCGCTGCAACACACACACACGCACGTTGCATACACACACACACAGCCTGCAACACACACGCCGTGCATACGTACTTGTAGCGTTCGTAGACGCCATGCGTGACGGCGGTCCACGTGGCGCTGCAACACACACACACGCACGTTGCATACACACACACACAGCCTGCAACACACACGCCGTGCATACGTACTTGTAGCGTTCGTAGACGCCATGCGTGACGGCGGTCCACGTGGCGCTGCAACACACACACACGCACGTTGCATACACACACACACAGCCTGCAACACACACGCCGTGCATACGTACTTGTAGCGTTCGTAGACGCCATGCGTGACGGCGGTCCACGTGGCGCTGCAACACACACACACGCACGTTGCATACACACACACACAGCCTGCAACACACACGCCGTGCATACGTACTTGTAGCGTTCGTAGACGCCATGCGTGACGGCGGTCCACGTGGCGCTGCAACACACACACACGCACGTTGCATACACACACACACAGCCTGCAACACACACGCCGTGCATACGTACTTGTAGCGTTCGTAGACGCCATGCGTGACGGCGGTCCACGTGGCGCTGCAACACACACACACGCACGTTGCATACACACACACACAGCCTGCAACACACACGCCGTGCATACGTACTTGTAGCGTTCGTAGACGCCATGCGTGACGGCGGTCCACGTGGCGCTGCAACACACACACACGCACGTTGCATACACACACACACAGCCTGCAACACACACGCCGTGCATACGTACTTGTAGCGTTCGTAGACGCCATGCGTGACGGCGGTCCACGTGGCGCTGCAACACACACACACGCACGTTGCATACACACACACACAGCCTGCAACACACACGCCGTGCATACGTACTTGTAGCGTTCGTAGACGCCATGCGTGACGGCGGTCCACGTGGCGCTGCAACACACACACACGCACGTTGCATACACACACACACAGCCTGCAACACACACGCCGTGCATACGTACTTGTAGCGTTCGTAGACGCCATGCGTGACGGCGGTCCACGTGGCGCTGCAACACACACACACGCACGTTGCATACACACACACACAGCCTGCAACACACACGCCGTGCATACGTACTTGTAGCGTTCGTAGACGCCATGCGTGACGGCGGTCCACGTGGCGCTGCAACACACACACACGCACGTTGCATACACACACACACAGCCTGCAACACACACGCCGTGCATACGTACTTGTAGCGTTCGTAGACGCCATGCGTGACGGCGGTCCACGTGGCGCTGCAACACACACACACGCACGTTGCATACACACACACACAGCCTGCAACACACACGCCGTGCATACGTACTTGTAGCGTTCGTAGACGCCATGCGTGACGGCGGTCCACGTGGCGCTGCAACACACACACACGCACGTTGCATACACACACACACAGCCTGCAACACACACGCCGTGCATACGTACTTGTAGCGTTCGTAGACGCCATGCGTGACGGCGGTCCACGTGGCGCTGCAACACACACACACGCACGTTGCATACACACACACACAGCCTGCAACACACACGCCGTGCATACGTACTTGTAGCGTTCGTAGACGCCATGCGTGACGGCGGTCCACGTGGCGCTGCAACACACACACACGCACGTTGCATACACACACACACAGCCTGCAACACACACGCCGTGCATACGTACTTGTAGCGTTCGTAGACGCCATGCGTGACGGCGGTCCACGTGGCGCTGCAACACACACACACGCACGTTGCATACACACACACACAGCCTGCAACACACACGCCGTGCATACGTACTTGTAGCGTTCGTAGACGCCATGCGTGACGGCGGTCCACGTGGCGCTGCAACACACACACACGCACGTTGCATACACACACACACAGCCTGCAACACACACGCCGTGCATACGTACTTGTAGCGTTCGTAGACGCCATGCGTGACGGCGGTCCACGTGGCGCTGAGCTGCGTCAGTCGCCGTGCCAGCGCTAGCGGCGGCGAGCGCTCCGCTTGCAGCATTATGTCGTTGCCTACGGTGAAACAATTCATAGCTTTGTAAATATCAATCCATTGAAACAGCACAGTATCTAAATCACACAATCGCAAAGTTTTTGTTTCTAACTTGTATCACTAAGCGAGTTGTAATCCGAGTTGTAAAAAACTAACCTTGTTCATTAATATTCCTAAACTGCTGCGTGTAGTCGTCCAGCTTATCCCTGAGCTGCTGGAAGTGTCGGTAGACTCGGTAGAGCTCGCCCGCGTCTCTAATGCGACACTCCGACTCTTGCGGGATCTCAGCAGACACTGAGCCCAGCCACGACTCCGTCGACGATATCTTCTTGAACACTTCTATTGATAAAACAGAAAGTTAATTAAATAGTATTTATTAAAGACTTTACACCTACTCATTTTAATATCACGTCACTGTTTGAGGCCGCCAAATATTTTTAAAATTGGTTTCCTTTGAAACTATGTCACTTTTCGTTTCTTTCCATCGAAACCATTCATATGATTTTTAGGGCTTTATAAAAACCATCGAACCGATTTCAATAAAATGTTTGTTTAAAGTAACCTTTTTGAGTAAACTTTCCATAAATATTTCATAGATCTATTATAAGTAAATGTAAAGACAATTTAATGTCAAATAATATTCAAAAATGTTTTAGTTTACATTTTCAATACTAGATGTAGTTGCATTACTTGTACATCGCGATATCAATGTTTTCCAACCGAGATAACCTTATGAAAATGGTTGTATACAACGAGCAAGTGTATTCAATTAGTGTGCGTGTATCGTCCGTAAGAGTACAAAATGTCGTCATTTCTAACAGTAAAAATTATTTCAGATCCGATAGGTGGCGCTGTTTAACGTGCAAAGTTAAAAGTGTAGACCATAAACTTAATATATCAAAAAAGATATATTTACCCTCAGTTCTCTCTAATGCACGTCTCAAGCCTTCGTTCAGTTTGAGCGCCTTTTCAGTGACGTCATCGTATCGAGCTTTCAAAGCTTTGCTGTCACTTTTGATAGTACGAGACAAACTGTCATCGCAGTCCTCTGATAACGATTCTATGATGCTATCAATAGAGTCCAGTTTAGTTTTGTACGTTGATTTCTCTTCGTCGAATTTCTGTTGATGATACATGATACATCTTTTAGTATGAATAGTATTTAATAATAATATAAACACATGAGTCTAGCGTAAGTAAAAGAACTAAAAAAATACAAACCCATGAAAGAGGCGACGAGAGAAGAAAAAAAAACATGACAAAACTTTGTTCAATATTCATAAATAACAGCACTCTACAACAATAAAATGACTAATAGAATATTAAAATGATAATATTTAATATGTACTTACGTTACTGGCATCTAGTTTTGGCTCCAACAGCGTGACGTCACCGATGGGAATGAAATCGTTCTCGTTCAGGAATGAATCGAGCCTGTCCAACCATTCACTCACCTCTCTACTTGCTACATCTAGCTCATCTACTTGTTTCACACCTACAACACACATACACAAATACTACTACATTCCATCTCACGAACACTGTTCGGCTACAGTTGTCTTGTTGTGTGTGTTGTGATCTTGTTCTTGTGTGTGTGTGTCGTACACTGAGCGAACACGAGGTTACTCACACTGATACAACGTACGTGTACTGTACGTACAGATGTGCATGTTGACGAAAGCAATGACAACTTTAGTGAAACGGTCTTGGTGATATAGAATGAGTGTATGGTCTACACACTATGGGCACTACATACACATAATGTGTATAGAGCATGTCCCTACCTTGTGTTGTAGCTTAAAAATTAATAATTAGCTACTGTTAAATACAAAAATACAATATCATTTTATTATGCTTTACCAAGACAATGTACAGTCTTACCATTTTCTAATTTGCTTATCTTCTGCTGCAATATATTTTTGAAGTCAGTAAACCTCATCACGAGATTTTCCAGGCTACTCCTCAGATTCAACTCCTGGACGCTTCCCTTCTCATACTGATCCTGTCTGGTCTTTGCCACTTTGTCGTACATGGACTGCAGATCCTCGAACTCTTTCTCCAATTGCTTCAACTCTCCTATCTTCTTCTCCATCTCTACTTTATTACTAATCATCGCGTGTTCCGATATGATTCTGGTTTCGTAGATCTGTATCTTGCTTTGTAAGTCTTTCACTTCGCTTCCAGGATCAACTTTCTTCTTCACAGCCAGTTTAATCTCTACTTCTTTCTTACTCAAATATGTCAACAACTGTTCGTATGACTCGTTCGTTCGTTTCGAATCTCTTTCCATTTCTTCTTTCAAGTTATTCGGTATCGGTTTTGTTAGTAATATTATTGATTGAGCGTTCAACTCCTTTAGTTTGATTTGTAATTGTTTCAATGTTCTGATTTTGTTTCGTAAATGTATCAGTTGGTTATTAGTAGGCCTCTCAGTCAACATCTTGTCTTTCCACGCGTGTATCTCGTCTAGTTCTTTCTGGAATGTTTCCACGTTCTTGTAGAAGTTCTCCTTATCTTCTAGAAGGTTCATCATGTTCCTGATGTCAAGTGAACCTCGTTGTATTTCTTCCCATCGCGTTTTCAAGTCGTCTATGCTTTTGGCGTGTTGCTTTGCTTCCTCTGCAAATTTAAACCACATACTTATTTAACCAAATACCTATATTTTAATATAACATTAACTCGACACCAATCAATCACCGTCTTAACTTCAGCATGTCCATAAGTCGTGCCATACTGAAAGTTGAGTTGGAGTAGAGTCTGTGTTGAGTCAGTGTCATTTATGAACACGTTAAAGTCTGTTGAGGTTTATGCTTTTAAAATAACGGATTAGATATTTGTTGTTCTCGTTAAAAAAATAAACTCAACGACAAATTTAGAGGAAGATTTATATTTAATTAACATTGACTTTGTCAAGAAAAGGAAAAAATATGTTTTGACGTTAAAGTTATAGTTATAGTTAATTTATTTGCATCCAGATGTGGTAACTAAAGATATTAGTAGGAATTACATAAAACAGATCCAACACATTTAGTCATAAGTACAATTGACATGCAAATATTAAATGACAAAGAAACACCAAAAATTTAATTAAGAAAATGGAATGTCAATGTCCTAATATTGTCCATGAGTGTATTTAAGCATAAGACTAACCCTCGAGCCCGGGTTCACTCGCGAGTCGTCGTTGTATTTCCTCGACGTTGGCGAAGTCTGCGCGCTGGTTGTCTATCTCCGTCTCTATCTTCTCTAATATCGAACCTATCTCCTGTCTCTTGTCAGTGGAACTCTCCAGTAGCTGTTTGCACTGGAATTGAAAAGAGAAATAAATTTATTACTGGACCAATATAATTTAATTAAAATAAAATGTGCTTATATTTACTCTGGAATTTTTAAGATATAATGAAAAATATTTTGGACGCTATCTAAATGACTGTGTGCGGAGGTTTTAACTACAGTAAAAAGGTCACAAAGATTTTTTTTGTTTTTTTTGTTTTAGGGACACCAGCCACTAACCCAAAGGGACATTCCGTTCCGCATCGAAAAACGATTAGCTTTCTTATGAAAAACATTACCTGTTAGAAAACTATAACAAATTATTTGATTCGAGCGACAAAACTCGCTGAGCGTCTCTGTTCCATTGTTAATAGATATAATGTATACACACGTGTACAATCTGTTGCAGCGCTCCCTGTGCCCACAGGTCAAAGCTCCGATACCCGGCTTGGAAGTCATGCGCGCCGCTCGCCGAGCCGCTCGCCGAGCCGCTCGATGCGGGACACACGCGACGCTTCTTGCTGCTGCTGGCACCCGCCTCTGATGACTGGAGAATATATCAATAGCTTAAACTAAATATAGATGAATCAAAAGCAGATATATTATACATGCATTTACCGTGCTTTTATGAAAAAATATATTCTAGTGATATTTAAAGCACTTACTTGTACACAAAATATTAAATAAATGATAAAGACATCGTATCGACAGAACAAGTCAATTAATCATACTCAAAACACTTTTCATTAGAACGATTCGCAATGACTATCAAATAAATAAATAAAATCCACTACAACAATATAGTACCTGTTTTTCTTCCGCTGTCACCACAGTCATTGTTTCCTCGACGACAGCCTCACTCATGTCCACTTCGAATCCAAGCTCTTTTAACTGTTGAAAAAAATATTACAACACAACCTGATAAACGGTATTTTTTTTAGAATGTTAAATTACCTTACACATAGTACAACTTATAGAAACAAAAAAATATATATCTAAAACGGCTGCAGAAAATTAATGGTATTAAGTGCACAGATCGTTTTAGGCCATAAACGTAGGATACTTAAAAATTAATTATTAATATCGTCAAAGAACACTTTATATCTTTACAAATGTACTTATTAGACCAATACAAATTGAATACTACACAGACACTAACCCTAGCAACCTGCACGTTAAGTATAAGCAGCAGCGCGTCCACCCTGTCCGCCAATGCCTCGGCTCGCTCGGCTCCGCTCGGCTCGCTGGACTCGCCGGGCTCGCTGGACTCGCCGGGCTCGCCGGGCTCGGCGCGTGCCTCCGTGTCCTGCAAGCGTACAATGCGTGCTCGGACTGCTTCCAGCGCTGGTTGCAGACACTGTACTTGCTTCACGCGGTTTAATACTTCGCCTACTGCTGATACAGGGTTCGCTTCCATCTGATAAAGTTTGGATTTTATTAATTAATATTTATTCGAACAGAGAACTTTATAGACACATAGATAAAATTTTATTTATATTTTATAACTTTTTATGTATTTTATAAAGTTTATCCTGTTAAACCATATTGAGATTGAAATTAAAACAAGAGCAATTTCGCCTAATCTTGACATAAAATCATAAAATATCATTTCAAAAGTGGTAAAACATGAAAAATGTAATTATGATCGTTTACAATTCTTTTCATCATCATAGCGTACCTGTTTCAACGTCGCTTCATGTTTGTCAACCTCAGCCTTGAGTTCGCTATGTTCGGCTTGCAGCTGGTCCCACTGCTCGGCGAGCGCTGTGAGGCGAGCATGCGCGGCGAGCGTCCAGCGACATATGTGCGACCAACGCTCGCCGAGCGCTCGCAGCGAGTCCTCGAACTCACACGCGTCTGGAGACACAAAACAATTCATGTTCGTAATTTTTAAAAATAAAAAATAAATCTATTGTCACTACACAGTATAAAACAAAGTCGCTTCCCGCTGTCCGTCCCTTTGTATGTTTAGATCTTTAAAACTACGCAACGGATTTTGATGTGGTTTTTAAAAGGTAGAGTGAATCAAAAGGAACAAAGGTATAATACTCGTGCGAAGCCGGGGCGGCTCGCTAGTATATTTATATAATAGAATCTAAGAATAATTGATTAGTCTCGACGGTTAGACCGATTTGTAAGATCTTTTTTTCAGTGTATTCATTCTTGTGCAGTGATGACTTATAAATATAAACGGAAAGAAAAACATAAAAGGGACGGCTTATGGTACGAGGTTCGCAGGATCAACTCCGTAATATAAAATATTTTTTCCTGTATAGAATGCCTAGGGATAAACATGAGGGAATATGGTTTGAAATATGTTGAAAGTTGTTGATTCGTATATATGAGTGGCTCACTATCGTCGGCATCGGGCGAGTCGTCCAGCACCAGCACGCAGTCGGCCAGCGCGTCCACGGCGGGCTGCTGCGCCGCCACGTGCGCCCGCAGCGCCGCCACGCCGGCCCGCGCCCCGCGCTGCACGCGGACACAAACACGTTACACACGAATACATTACACACACATGCGTTGACTGTACAGCAAATAAAGGTATCGGTCCATAGCGCGCGTCGCTATGCCGCTGCACATGCCTGCAGCGTGCCCAGGCGCGAGATGCGCTCCTCGGCGTCCGTGAGCCAGCGCCGCAGCGCCGCCAGCGCGGCCGCCTGGCGCGCGCCCAGCGCCGCGTGCAGCGCCGCCTGCCGCGACAGCCCGCGCGCCCGCAGCGACTCCCAGCGACAGTTCAGCAGACGCATTTGGAGCCGGATCTGGCCGTTACCACAAGTGTGCATCAGATACATTCATCCAGTTATTTCATTAAACACAATTATACAAAAAAAAACATATATAGCGACAAACATACATGGCGTATATCAGCCGCCTCGTTCAGATTTTTCAAAATTCATTGATATTATGAAGGAGGCTCTTGTTGTAACCACTAGGTCAAATAAACCAGTCATAGTGTGTGGGGATTTTAACGTTCTTTTGCTAAACAAAAATAATATCCCAGATAGATTTAAATTTATTAGTATTTTTAAATCGTTCAATCTTAGTCATATATTCAATGAACCCACGCGAATAATGCCAAACTGTAAAAGCTGCCTCGATAATATATTTTTCAACTGCCCGGTGATATTCTTTCGCGCGCCAGCCTCAATTTACCCGTTCATAAACTTAACTATAGCCAATGCTGCCAATAATTTATTTTCTACTTGAGATTTCGCTATTTTGGTCAGACAATTTCATATGTAGGTACTATCCATACTGCCTTTTTGAAACAACGTTATCATAAACCTTACTTTTACCTTAGAATATCAACTAGTACAAACCAAATAACATTACTAGATTTTTTCTTATTTGTATTCATATAAACTCATTAACAATCGTACTTCATAATAAATGTTGTAAATCAAAACTGAATAAAAGCACTTTCTAAAAAGTATTAGTTAAATGAAAACGGTTTTTTACATAACT
The DNA here is from genome assembly GCA_949316135.1 of Choreutis nemorana. Classification (NCBI taxonomy): domain Eukaryota; kingdom Metazoa; phylum Arthropoda; class Insecta; order Lepidoptera; family Choreutidae; genus Choreutis; species Choreutis nemorana. The sequence goes on along the minus strand of OX438615.1, from coordinate 736,404 downwards.
AGGTTAGCACCGCGACCCCGCCCTCATGAAGGTAGAAGTTGCGCTTCCACACGAATGTGTTTCAAAAGTAATCTTGCGTGGATGCTCTCGTTATTACATACAAACATACACAAACACCATAGAAAAAGAAGAGAAAAGGAATCGACTCAAAATTGTTAGCGAAATCTAAAAAATATATTTGAGTATAACTAAACTATGGTACCATACCTCTTGACATTCTTCTTTGGTGAGACCCCCTTCGGATATAATTCTTGCACCTTCTTCAAGTACAGCGCCAACGCGGGACTGATTCTCTGATAGTTCCAACAGGAATTGCTATAACAACAACAATTGCTATGAGATTTAAAACGTAACTTTTAATCCCAACATTATTTTGGGTTTAAAGTTAGTTCCAGATCAAAAATGCATACTTTTTGGCGATAAATTAGTTTAATTTGTTTTTGAGACGTTTTAAGTGTGTGTGTGTTTTCAAATTATTTCTCTGCATGCATCATGTAGTGGATGTCCATCAGCCCAGACCACCTATTTTACTATAATAATAAAGTAGCATATTCATCTGAATTTTCCTCTGCATCTATCTTGTTTAGGTAGACCGGCACAGTCTCCAACAGTGTGTATGCATCTTTTTTACAAACACCATGGGCAAACAAGCAGACGGTTCATTTGGAAAGTGATACCGCCCCCTATTGACACGACGAAGCTCTGGAAGTCTGATGAATACCTCATGCTGGTGGAACTGCTGCTTGATTTCTGTGAGGTCGCCATGCTCTTCCTCGTTCCTGGGTGCCAGTCGTTCCTCGGCGTCCAGCAGCCACGCCAGTACGTCTTCCAGCAAGGCCCCGTAGCCGACCACCACGCCGAGAGACACGCACGATGCTGGCCGCGATGTGCCCTGGAACACAACCATAACACTCAATGTAAAGGTAGAGGAAATCTGTCACACACTTTGTAGTCCGTGATAGAACCTATGGAATAGTGAAGAAAAGCAGACGCTGCCAAAAAATTCATCGCACAAAATTCTTGATATTCATAGTCATAGTAATAGTATTCTCAAATTCAAAATGAAAGAAATTTTATTATTTATTTTATTAAAAAGATCACCAACATAGTGTACACTTTGTCATGCAATTGGAGAACAATAATAGCATAAAAACAAGTGAAATGTCACTACAAAATAAAGGTGAAGATGGAAGATGAGGACTGACTCGGCCACCTGTTCGATTATTTTTTTGTTGGGGAAGATACCGGCTAGAAACCCCAGACTGTGTAATTTATGTATGTCATTATTTTTGTTGACATACTCATACATATTACAGTGTAGGGTGAGAGACGGCAGTGTCATAATGCGAATTAAAATAAAATAGTTATGACAGGAACAACTTCAATAATTAATGCGCCATGAACACAAACGCACAAAGTCTGTTTGTTTGTCTATCTGTCAACGCTGCTTGTAACACAAACAACACTACTGCAGCGTTATTTCCACATCATTAAAACAAATTAAGGCTAAGCTTTTACAGACCTCCTAGACAAATACCATTTTCCGCAAGCGTTTACGATAACGAAAAAAAAATAAGTATGGAAATGATAGCTCGAGCGCGAGTAAATGTCATTCTCATAAATTCTGTTAGCGTAAGCGCTTGCGGTAGATGGTTTTTAACTAAGAGGGCAGGTCCCTCGAGTCACATTAACGGTGACGTCAGACTGACCTCATTAGCTTCGACAGCAGCCGGCGCGTTGTCGTCGCCGGGCGTGTCGGTCGCCGTGTCGGTCGCCGTGTCGGCCGCCGTGTCGGCCGCCGTGTCGGCCGCCGTGTCGGCCGCCAGCAGCTCCGCGGCCGAGCCAGACAGCTGCGCCTGCGAGTGGGACAGCGCTTGGAACAGGCACATCACGTACATCATGATCGACTTCTTGTCGGGGTTCGGCGTGTTCACATCTGTAATTAATCATTTATTTTGTGTTAGTTTTGCTCGATTGTATAAAACTATCTCGTAATTTGCATCATGATAACTATTTACGAATTAAAATATTAAAAAAAATCTGTTATAACTTATTTATGAACTACTTAAGTTTCTGGTAAATGAAACTTTATTTAAAAAAGCTGCTTTATTACTGGAACTATAATGAAATGTATAATTTAATGAACATAGAATACATGAACATTAGCAGCAGTACATTGACAGTTTAAACCAGTGCCCACCCTCGGGGTCCAGCAGCGGCTGCACGCCGAGACGCGCGTGTGCGGCGCGGAAGGCCAGCCGCAGCCGCACCGCGGGCGCCGCCGCCAGCGCGCGCCGCCACGCCAGCGCGCCGCCCGCCGCCGCCAGCGCGCTGAACGCCAGCCCGTCCGACCAGCTGCGAGTGAAGTTACTCACTTCCACGCCGTATTTCTAACCACCGCACACATGCAACAACCGAACATTACATTTATATGGGATTACATCTGCGAAACCAAATTCTGAAGCAAACGATATCACAACAGCCATAACCAACCGATTATTGTTACTGTCATTACATACGCCTCTACTACAGGTGGTAGATCTACCTGCCAGATTATCTGGGTTGATACCGCCCTCCTTTTTACTAACAAACCAGTAATATAGTTCACTGTGTTTCAATCTCAATGATTGAAGAACCAAGGTATTACCGGTACAAGATGTATAACATCTTTGCCGCTACATTGACAACGTATTGGCAGTGCTCTTTGCGTTTTTGACATCAAGGACATCACGTTTCATCATGTGAACCGTCTGCTTGTTGGCGTGCCGTGATACTGCCACGGCACTAGCACGCATACCTGCGTGTGCGTCCTGCACCAGGCCAGCAGCGTGCGCTCCAGGTTGTTGTGGTGCAACTCAGACATCAACTCGCGCAGGTGGTACTGCACCTGCCAGTGCACTATGATGCTCCATACTAGACCTGCAACACAAATATCACCATTAGTTCGATGTCACAAATCCCAAACATTATTACTAAATGTCTGCATTCCGTCAGTCCGTCTGTCTGCTCGGCGGGACATATCTCATAAACCGCTAAAGGCAAACAACTGATATTTTCAGAATGCGTTATATTAATATTAATAAAAATATAATACTAAATTAAAGGGGGCAACCATAGACGAGACTTGATTTATTCGGCATTTGTGCCTATAGTATTTGTTGTTTTGCCACAAAATTTTGCTTGACGATAACAATGACACTTTTGCAGTGGTCAGAGTCTAATGTATGAGTTCTGACCGAGTATGAGCTTGTGGTTGCCGTCGACGACGTCCCCGCTGGAGATGTTGACGAGCTTGACTCCGTTGGCCTCGAGCACGCCCAGCGCCGTGTTCACGTTGCTGATGTGGTGCACGCGCATGCGACCGCGCTCGCGTTTCTGATGTAATAGGGATATTATCTACATCATCATATTAGGACATTATATGGCGATTATAGGAATGGAACTTGCTTTTAGTAAACTCAAGCAAGTTTTCTTTCAATATCTCATAAGCATGTATGTAATGTTATTGCAGCTCTATTTTCATGATTGTTTTCGGTATTTGTTGACAAAAATAAGGATTGTTTAATTGAGAGTAATTTAAATCAATCGAAAAGTCTACGATAAAAATACAAATAAATAATACCTAGTCAGGTCATAAATTCTGTCACATGTTTGATATAAAATAATCGAAACCAGTTTATTAATTATGTAACCATTATACCAAAATGAACTTTACAAAACATTTATTCACACTAAAGTTTATTCAAAATGACCTCCATGATTTTGAATACAGGCCTTCAATCTGCGCGGCCAGTCGTCTATCGCAGCACGAACGAGGTCCATGTCAATATCGGCGGCTGCCTTAATCAAGGATGTCTTGAGTGACTCCAAATTGGGATGAGGCTTTGAGCACGCCTTTTCCTTCAAGTGTTGCCATATCTTGTAATCTAACGGATTCAAATCTGGACTGGAGGAGGGCCAGTCTTCGTGCCGGATGAAGTCGATTTCACGCGCCGCCAGTCAGTCTTGTGTGCTCTTCGCTCTATGAGCTGGCGCCGAATCTTGTTGGAATACCCAGTGCCTGTTATTGACCATGGTATGAGAAACAGGTTCCACAAGGTTCGTCAGAACTGTATTTTGTTACACAACTACATTCGTTTTTACACCTTTCTCACAAAAATGTACCTCTGTTAAGCCCCAATAAGAAACTCCCAACCATACCATGAGCGAGGATGGAAAATTACCTCGTTGGACATGCGGAATACGGTTGCTCGCTTCTTCACTACTGTGTGCATACACCTTATCATTTTGTTTGTTGTAGCTCTCTTCCACGGTAAAAAAAATTTCATCCGAAAAAAGAATTTCCCGATATTTTTTCCCGCGTACCGCTTCAACAAAGCGCGGCATCTCTTCAGTCTCAGGTCCATTAGACGAGCATTCAAACGATATCCTGTTTTTCTTCGATATGCCCGAAGCCCTAAGTCTTCATTTAACACCCTTTTCACCGTGGTTCTGCTTAACCCCATCTGAAGGGCCAACAGTTTCTGCTTACGTTTGGGATTTCTTTCAATTCGCGCCTTCACAGCTTTTATCACTGCTGGAGTCCAAACAGACCGAGGGCGACCATTTCTTGACGTGTCATCTACACTAGAGTCTTCATTGTATCGTTTGATGATACGATAAACGAATCTTTTGGTTTTATTCAAATTTTTCAGTATGTCAAATTTTTTTATTGGCGCGTAACCAAAACGATGCAACGCAATAACTGCAATACGGTCTTCTTTAAGCATCCACTCCATATATAAAAATGAGTAAAATTCTAAAAGTATACATTTTTATTTTCATGAACAATTCGAAATTCGAATTCAATAATCTTTTTTGTGGCCAGCATTCTAAAAGAAAAGTTTTTACTGTGTGACAATACTTATGACCTGACTGTGTACATCGATGTGCTCGCGTCAGAGAGCAGCTCTAGCGTACCTACAGTATTTTTTTACAATAAAATAATAAGTATTAGCATGTTGGCGTTTTCTTTACGTTATGTGCTAGTGCTACCAGCTCCACATCTAGCTTTGCGTAATAATAATAATAACCACATCACGACACAAACGTTGACTCAATCCTGCAGTAAGATTGAAGAATCTTGTATCGCAGGCACTAAGCAACGATACGGCATAAACTACATATTTAGATAAAATTCTACATTCAAAACCGCTAAGCGTTAATGTTTCGTATTAAATAGCATAAAGTATTGGTGTACTGACGTATTGCTGCGCCGTCAGTATCTCCAGCAATGACAGCAATGTCTCCCCATCCCGCAGGTCCTCAAACAAGTCCTGCACTAGAGGCTTGTCGTTCTGTAATACAAACAAACATGATTTATTTACAACTATTTTACAATATCCATTATTATACTTTTCCAAGTACAAAGCGGTTCACTCGACAGCTATAATGTAGAGATTTATTCACAGCATTATAATATATATATATTTCTGTGCAAGTCGTCAAGATATAAAATCATACATACAGCCGCCGTATGTGGTTTTCATATATTGTAATATATCGAGCTATATCATACATCGTTACATAGTCGGGTGTGATCAGGACTCAGTTTGTTTCGTTAATTCAAAACAGGATCTTTCAGATTTCAATTAAATCTTTTTTTTCCTTTCTTTTGTGTAATGTTTTAATCTAAACCAATGTTATTTTTCTTTGTGACCTGTTTTTATTTTAGTATAATGTGTGTGTAACCTTTGTAAATGTTGCGTTCGTCTGTTATAGGCATGTACATCAGTTTCTGTTTATAATATGTGATTTTTATATGTTTGTGTAATGTACTTGCTGTAGACGTCCCTAAATAAATAAAATATTAAAAAAAACGTTTCATAGTCAGTGACATAGTACATTTAAGATCAATTAATTTCACTACGTAATCATTTTAAATATTGCTATATTATTTGCGCGTTTACGACTACACAAATACAATAATTTATTGTACGTCATGTTATGTACAAATGACATTTTAATGACTGACAGGTCATGTTGGTCGCACAATAATCCTGTTTCTATTATCTATGTATAAAAAAATAGAACTTCCTGTTCAATGCACAAAATCCGCTAGCTATGGAACTTTGAACCGTGCATTTGTAATGTGACACGGTTTCCACTGCGCTAACACGGTCATCAATATATGTACAAACTGTCTCACCTTCACCAGCTGGGAGTTGATCCATTTCGCGAAGGTTTTCTTTTGGACATCTTCTCGTTCATCTGGAACAAATAAACATTTATTTACCGTCGTAAAAACGAATAAAACCATAATTCATCGAACTATAAAAATAACTTAAGGTCTAATGTATAATAATATTGTAAAATTATATTTTCGTGGTATATTAAATAAAACTTAGTTCATCTATTTAGCAATGCAAAGGTACTACATCCACTTTTTTATTGGAAACGGTTTCGAGTGAAATTCGATCAATATTTTCAACAGTGATGCTGTTTGTTAATTAATGCGACAAAACTACCTTCACCGTCACCGTCCTCGAAACGCACTGGACTCACCAGCACTTCCCATGTCTTTAACAATGTTAACATTATGTACAACAACTAGCTACGTCCCTTAGTCTCAACTCCAAAAGACACAATATATTTCAGGCAACGCACTCAAAAACTGGAGAGGGGATTTTAAAAAGTGTATGTCGGATTGTAGATGATATAATTTATATTCGGGTGTTGGTAAATCCTGTTTACTACACCAAAGACGTTCTCTAATATAGGTAACAAACTATTATAAAGAAAGATTTAGATTTGTATTATAATTCCAGGTCCAAGTAATTTACACTGAACCAAAGCCTTTAATTTAATCAACGCACTCCAGAAATTTAAAACATTTTATAAAACTAGGACCATTTGTATGGGAATATAATGAAATTCCAGGAGTCGATATCATTAAATGCACTTCACCAAAGTCACCGTATAATTAAGGCAACGCACTTAAAGATTTTTATAGGGTATAATTAATTTTAGGGGAATATTTTAATTCCAGGTGTTGGCCAGGTGTCTGCCGAGGTGACCTCCGTGGCACTGGCGTCGGATGTGGGTGCCGCAGTCGTCTCACATCAACGAACAAATAGTTTTTAACACAACTCTACATATTTACTGTGTATGGTTATCTGTTACCTAGGCAAATAACTGTAAATCTGACAACAAATTTTGAGGAGACAATTATAATTGCTGTCACCATCTGACATTCAGCACCCACTATTACCCTCTCTTTACAGACAATAGCAGTAAATAAACACTTACATTTGAGGTACATATGGTAGGACGTTATGAGGCACTATGGGATGTTATGGGAGGATGGGCGTTATGAGATGAGGTGGTAGCTCAGTTTGTTACGTGTCTTGTTAGCCGACCGACATAAACTCTCAAAGGATAAATTACTACTTGAGTTTAGTTTTATGTTATATATTGTAGCGTAAGAAATAGAAACCAAATCTTCTAGAAGTACTATTTCACTGATGATTACCAAATTTAAATATTTCATAAAATTTAAGCCGTTAACTTCAATCATAAAGTTAACGTTTTATGAACATTTTGCAATATAGCTGACTAATAATATTCCTTAGTATAATAATGTAATGCCTGGTTGACAACATGAAAGCCCTTTCACATGCAGTGACAAATGCAACAGAACATAGTAGTTCTTACACAAGCTTCGCGTCACGAAAGGTTAAATACAGTGATTTAAGACGATATGTTAATATGCACGACCTCAAAGTAATGAATCAGCACAAATATTTGTTAGAACTACGTCTGCGATTATTATAATCAGATTACATTATTATCAATAAAGTTTATGGAATGCATTTAAATAAATTTTCTAAGGAGATTTATGTTTGATATTTTTGTTACTAAAAAAAACGATCGAAACGTAGTATATTTTGGGTGCCGTCAGTCTGTATGTTTTATAAAAATTGATTCTGACAGATTTATAATATTATAAATATAAGCAGGTGTTTTAAAAACTGTCACACCAATGGCTAACTAACTTAATGAGACCAACACTCATACACAGAGAACTCTCTCTCTCAGTTGATAGAGCGCTAAGAAAGTTATAGAACATAGATCGAAATGTGAAAAATCAAGTTCCACAAGTCGCAATGTTAAACAGGCGACCATACATCAACATTCTATAATATTTTATTGACATAGCTGCATTTATCGCCACTGCAATTGAGTATCATTTAGCTTCAATTACAGCGGACTGTGACGTCTCTCGACACTATACAAACAATGATTTTCTACACTAAAACTAAACATTGGACAAGGTCATTTTTAACGCAAAAGGTCTCGCTTGCTTAAGGCGAGCGTGAACAAGTTATTCGGCTGAGTCATCGTAAAACAGCGATCGAATAAAGTAAGAAGCAGCAACCCGGCAAAGAAAATTAATAACTGTGGCGTTACCGGAAAACTAATAAGAAATACATGAACGAAAAGTAGGTCTTTGGAGTGAGATCAATAACTGTTCATAAATCCATCCATAGCAGGCGATCGAAAACGACCGAGCACTTGCCTGACTGGCCGCTGTCATTCCACGATTATATCATCTGCCTTGTATTAAATGTATGTAAATTTCTGAGAAAGAAAATGAACTCATTTAATTGGGTATATTTTACGGCATTTTTGAAATAAAAAACATTTGTTAAATAAATCATCAGTAAGCTGTTTTAGTTTATGAAATTTAACAAAAAAATATATATAACGCAAGATTAAGTATGCAAGTCACGGTTTGCGCAAACACAATGTTTGTTGTTTTCATGAATGGGCTCTTCATTTGCAAATAGCAAACATGGGCCTTTACATAATGTTTGTGAGTTAGTGACCATTGTCCCTAATGGGCAGCTTTCTTTTCCTTGTTTTGAGCTCAAAAAGAAAACGCCATATGTTGTCTGTCACCCACGCGGTTGCATCAAACGCCTGCGCATACGCACGGTCGCTCGCATGCTATATACGCACACCAATTGATTTCAATATAAATTACTCAACATTGATAACTCCAGTCTAATCAATTCTGCACTGTAACCACACAGTTTTAAAGCTCAATGACTCGCGTAACATATTAGCACCAATTAGCTAAATTCAGAACATGCCTGTCTTCTCAACGTCAATTTATTACACCAATTTCGGTTAATACACTGGAATAATAACTCTGCCAACATTACTGGAGATGATTACGGAAACAAATGAGTAATTTCTAATTATTTATTTTCTGTAATTAGGTTCAATGGTGTGTGACAGTAATGTCCAAACATTCCGTGCATCGACGTTCGCTGCCGGCCACCGGGTGGTGGTGTGGTCTTATTTCGAATGTAATCGTTTTACAGCGATCATCCTTCCGTGAGACAGAATTAATTAACACACGCATTATTGTCTACTGGCTGCTACTCGCGACTTCTTCCATTATATCGTAATTCCATGAATAGTCATTGAAAATATTACACACATACAAGCTAACAGAAATACAAATTTATATAAAACTAGTATTGATTTTTACTATTTACATACAAGTGCTAATTCACTTTCGTTGCCATAATCCACTAGTTATTTGAAAGAAAGAAAATTCTTTGTGCTTGCTTTCTAACAACGAAATTCCCATTTATGAACACCCTACACAACCGTAACAAGATAATATAATTTAAAATAGATAAAACGAATATAAATCGCTTGGGATGCTCCAATTCCATCAAGTAAACATATTAACCTCAGAGATAGAGTAAAGATAAATTTATTACGATAGGGTTTGTCAACAAAGTAGAATCTTCGTGTCAATAAACTTTATCGTCTGGCGGAAGCGGGAGGAGATGTCACAGCACATTTTCCTATTGTCACACGTCGGCATGTCAGGGACATAGGCTGTATGTCACAGTTACATAGGTCATAATCGCCAAGCACCGGGATTATAGCAGTACATCTTAGGAAGGCTCACGAGCCTCGTATGGGACGGGGTGATGCGCCGTTGCATAGTAAATAGGTGTTTTACGTACAATGTATTGTTGTGAGGTACTCGAATGGAGGTTCGAACAGTTACTTACATAAAACTACATTTTCCACACTCTCCTCCAACCGTTTCTAGGTATTTTCACGATATTTTAAATGTAAAGCGGCAAGTAATTTGCCGTTGATTACTTGAGTGACATCATCGTATGTAATTGTCGCACGCACACAGACAATGTAAGTGACATAACAGCGGAGTCGTAAGTTCAAACGCGTTGTTTATATCTCGTATAGTTACCCTATTTTAATACATCTGGCACCTGTGCCACCCTTTTTACAGAGCTCCGTAACTAAAATCGGAACACTCTCAGAAACTGTGTCTGTCGCGCACAGCACTGCGCAATAAAAATGTTGAGAAGTTGTAATAATAAGGTACTGTAGATGTAGTTTAACTTTGCTCAGTGCACCGGATGGACAACGAATTAAATTAAATTCGTTTAAATAATAAAACCTCACATTTTTTTGTATTTAAGAAAAATTCAAAACTTTACATTAACTGTACAGATATTTACATTAAATTAATTTCAAATTTATTAAATGAGTCTATCATTCACAAAATATTTATGTATTATTTTAATAAGCTGATAAATATTCTACAAGCCACATGATTATCTAAAATCTGCATAAATCATCAGAAAAATTATTTCTATTAAAACTGGTGTGGGAACATCTCCAAGTTCAACCAGAAATAAGTTCATAAGAAAGTAACTGATAAGATATGTTTAAAATAACCTATATAATACTAATTAATCCAACAATAGCCTGCTGTTATTAATCAAATAAAAGTGTTTAATTACTATATGGTATTTATATTTTTTGTTTATATGTATTACCCTTTTTTCATTTTTAAAATATTCTATCACTGTTATTCACCAAGGATAATGTATGATTCTAATGGTGAAAGAATTTTTCAAATTGATCTTGTAGTTGCAGAGACTTTTCAATGCAAACAATAAAAAACAAACAAATCTTTCCTCTGTATAATATAAATGTAGATTAAGTTTAATGATGTTCTTGAACCAACCCTGATCCCTGACTGATCTAATTTAAAATGGAAAGATTCAACCTATGATTATTTTAAACTGGCTAAGGTCTAGGCAAAACCTGATAAATGTAAATATTTCATACAGCTAAAAACCCTTTTTGATGGTATTAATGAAAATAAAATAACATTTACAACTGATATATCTTAAGATACTGTGAAGCAAGGAAGAACATGATCCAGTAGATGTGAGTGAGCGAGGCTTGTGTTTCATAGCAGCTGGCTTTCCTCACAACTAGTGCATGACTCGCAGCTTGCATAGCTACATACAGGCATCCATTACACATTATACACTATTTATTATGTCACTTTTTATCATTTCATCTGTAAAAGTGGACAGTAAAGTAAACAGTCATATACTTAACTGGATATTTCAATAATTGTATTTTTTTAAAAGTTGGTAATACTCGCAAAGTGTATCGTGATTGTTTCATTGTATCAATTTAGTTTCATAATCTCTCTATATCTGAATAGATTTTTTGTTTTCTGTTGTCCAATTTTAACAAGAACATGAGGAGATGTAACATTCAACTTTTCTTTGCATTTGGTTTTCAAAAATAAAGTTAGCAGAGTGTTTTAGTTTAGAAACACATGCTATTAATGAAAAATGTATTTTCAGAACAAACTTTAAAATAATGTATAGGTGTTTATTAAGAAGAAGAGTAGAAGAAGAAGAGTGACAAAACTGGAAATTTGAGTGTTGGATGATGAATATCTCTAAAAAATATTGATGCAAAGTCATAGCATTATTATTAACATTATTAAACAGTAGCTTTAAACATTGTTAGGTATTACAATAAATTTAGTTTCCATTCAAACTTTCACCTCCTTTTCACCTCTTTTAGGAATTATTTTAGTACCTATGGAATAAACAGTAAGATATAAGTAAGTATGTAAGTGTAAGTAAGTTTTACAGGTGGTAGATCTCCATACAAGATTATCTGGGTTGGTGCCACCCTCCTTTCTATTTCTGCCGAGAAGCAAGTTGTCTGTCTATCTGTCAATTTATTAATCAGACTGTATTTGTCAGTTTGTTACCCATGTTTATGCCTCCAACTTCAACTGTACTCAACACTAAATTCATGAAACTATACACTTTTTTGTAAGGGTAGAGCCTTGTTAAGACAATTTTATGTAACTTTTAGTTTTTAATTTATTACATAGATTAAGATATGGAATACTACATGTAGAATATAAAAATATTTTCAGTGGAATGATTTATAAATTTGATGTTCTCTCTATATAATATTTATTTCTTATTTTTAGTAAAATTTTACCATTGGCAGGTTGTAATCTAGTCTTTATTTAAAAAAGAAAGAAAAATTCAAAGCCATATGTTATCTAACAGGCTGTAATACCTATTGCAGATAGATGGACTGATTGCTACATTGAATTCTAATAAGAAACAATGTTTACATACTTTCAAAGCTGACAAGATAATATGTATACTGCATTGTAATCATATGTAAAATAAGAAACTCTATGACCAAAGTTATACCAATACTTGAAAATAACTTGATCATGCATCAATGCTCAATGCATGAAATTAAGTTTTTTCATTATTAAGAATTGTTCTGGAATCTCATCTTAATCTCCTAATATCCTGCTTGGTATCAGATTCTGCATTATCTAATACATGGGAAGTTAAAAGAAAGTGTTTTTGTGTTATCTGCTCAGTGTAAACAACCAGAGATAAGATTATACACTGAGGTTGATATTTCAAGCAAAGTTATAATTTTATTAAAAGTAACTTCACAAAACTGGGTTCAGTAAGTATGACAGGTTGCATCACTGACGACACCGACTTCACTCATTCAAGGTCTTACTTGATCTCACTTGCCGTGCTACTTCTTAACTCAAATAAACATGTACGTCACTAACCCACGAAACTGGACTCCATCTCTTCGGAACCCTGAGGAAACTCCGTCGTACTATCCGAATCAAGTTTCAAGTAAAGCAAAGTTTCCTAGACATGACAGCAACTTCGCCGCCACTCCCAGCTACTAACTTTGAGCTAAGTTAACAACAATGTTTGCTGACAAAACAGACCGGCTACAGCGCCGCGCCACACTGCACTCGGATGTCCGACACTTGTTTTTTACTTTCACACAGTAAACACTTGCAAAAATAATTAATTTTCACTTAAAAACGTGGGGAACATTGCTTATCAACTTCGAAACTCAGAAATGTCAAGCGGCGAGAAACACACAACATTCGAAGAAAACAGACAGCAAGCCAGCCAGCCAATCAACCGACCACTCACCTACACTCAGTAGAGCAACTACAGACAGTCGTAGAGAGAGATAGCATACCGAGGACGCATGCACAGTACTCGTGACAGAACGAAACAACAATATTTTTGTTGTACTGTATAAGTTTACACTGCAAGTTTTGAACACGTAGGTAGATTTAACGTTTAAGAATAGCAACACTGTTTAAGTTACGTTCACACTCCTTAAAATATATTGTAGGATTTGAATGTTAAACTATTATGTTTTAACTTGTTTTTTGGAACTCGAGTTAATTGAATTTAAATATCGTTTTTTCATCTTCTGTTTTTTACTTTCTTTTGATGATATTTTTTTTTCGTATTCTTACTTTGATGAGAATTGAAAAGGGAGATGAAAATGATGATGAGGTGATAGATGACGCGACATGCTAGTAAACGTAAACCATTATTTTGTACTTTATTATCATCCATCTTTTAAGCTTAGAGATAATTTTTTAAATATCTGATTAACATCTAAGCGGTCTAGACTACACAAGCTGGGGCAAAAAATTTCTATGTAATATGATCTGGCATAAAGAATGAATCCAAATTTCAAGTACTGATCGATTTTTTTCTTCTGGCAGTTTAAAACATTTACATCCTTAAATAAATAATAGTATTATATAGGGAAAACATTTCGACCTAATTACTTACACTTGCTGTGGTTGACGTGTTTCTCGTACGGCTGATGTGTGTACGCAGGTGCCTCGCCTACTTCTATCACCCATGTCACTTTATTGGTATCCAGATAAGAAGAAGGAAGCGTCATATTTACTCGGAACTGATCAAATTTTTAATAATTCATTGTAAATATATTGCAAATTTTACCAATAGTACCACTACCACATATTTATATCACTCCACATAATAATAACTAATAATTTTAAAACAAACTTTAAACTGCAATAAATTTATTAAAACCTCAAAGCTGGTACAAAATGAGTACCTACCCAATAAATAATTTTCTACGTATCTGGCATTAAAACATTAATCTTATCAAATCAATTGGCGCCTTGGATAAATAAGAATAAAGTTTTAAGCGTTATTTTATTGTTTAATGTTTACTTCAGGACTAAACATTTATTTATTGAAGCATTTGCAGACTATGCAGACTTAAAGTATTTATAACAATTGTATAAAGAATAACTACATTTATACAGGTATTTTTCCTACATTTAAATGAATAAGTTAATTTTTGATATTCTAGTTTTGTTTTCATGAAGACAGTTTATTTATTATTTTGTATGGATGCAGAATCTTCGTTGTTTATTTGTATATCGTTGTATCTTGCAGTTGACCTTGTAAACTGGCTTTTAATCTGTTGAACCGATAACTCGACTCACAATGCAGCTTGCATATTATAATCCATGGTTAAAATGTAGCATCACTTTCGCTTCGTTTTAATGAAACCGTACCCTCCCCTTCCACAAAATAAAATATTAAGGCATCATGGAGGCTGACTTGGCGCTAAGGATTAAGTATTTTAGTGATATACCATTTCTATTAGTTTCATCGAAGATGTTTTCTAAGAAAATTAAACCACTTAGTCACATTTAATTTCCAAAATTAATTTAAAAATGGTTAAAGTTAGCTTTTTTAATATCTCCATGCAAAAATACGCTTAGTCGAGTAGTCTACGGAACTTTATCGTGTTTCTATTTGATGGATGGATTAATTTACTGTACACGATAGATACTGTCATTTCATTATGTTCTTAATACATTAGCTTTCATTATAAAAGTAGTACATCCTAATGTGTCCATGTGCTTAATGTGATAATAACTGAATGGATGAATGTTAAAATTATTTATTCACAAAACCTAACTAGGAAATAGTTAGCAAAACCATTTCATAGTCTATTCTTAACAAAAGTAAGCCATCTATATTTAACTGACATTTATGTTTATTTCTAACCCGATGTTCGCTTGTTGATTAATTTTGAATGTCGTTTGGAAGTGTAAATTAAGAACAAATTACAAGGAAGTTAGTTAAAGAAACCGCAGAACTAACCACACTAGAACAGTACAGAATGCCTCTATTTCTTTATGTAGGTATGTGCTGGTATACGAAAAATAATAAATAATATAATACTCTATTAACAAAATACCTACACAGTTCACTGACTACTTATGTACTTGCAA
This sequence comes from Choreutis nemorana, assembly GCA_949316135.1. Classification (NCBI taxonomy): domain Eukaryota; kingdom Metazoa; phylum Arthropoda; class Insecta; order Lepidoptera; family Choreutidae; genus Choreutis; species Choreutis nemorana. The sequence goes on along the minus strand of OX438615.1, from coordinate 720,914 downwards.
TTACGTTCAATGGCACATATTATCATCTGTCTTTATTATTATTTGTTAATATTATAATTAAATTCAAACATTTACAATATGTTTGAAGAAAATAATTGCTTTGAATGAACTATTCCTAAGTAAACCCCTCTAAATAAACGACTTCAACTTGTGGTCTCTTGCAAGTGTGTAAGATCATCATAGTGTTTTGAGGAATTTTTCTTGAAAAAAATTACGAGTGATACCTTCCCATCGATTGCTGACCATGAAAATGGTCTAAGAGTAGTTACAGTAGTCGATCGACAGTCAGATTTTAGATATGATTGTTTATGATAAAGTAGGGATATAATAACGTCACGGTCGTTGGAAACCCACGTATTGAAAACAGCTAGCCTTTATGGTAATGGTGATCTTCAATACCAACAAAACCAAATCCTACGCATCCTAGGTGCCTTAAGTCTGAACTAAACACTAAACATACATTTTTTTCAACAACTGTCTATTTAAAAACGTCTTTTAAATTGGTATTCTACGAAATGTAGTCATTAGGTGCAATAATATTTTAAAGTTAATTAGCAAACCAAACCGGTGTGTTATAAATTTATGTTACTATAAACTTAGTTTGTAGCTAATTTTACGGTTAAACATTTCAAGGTCTATTAAAAAGTAAAGCACTATCCTCGAATAAAGTGTTTTCAGATGACAAAAAGTTATCAAAAATTATAGCTGTTTTTTAACAAAAAGAAACAAATTAAATAAGCATTTTTTACAAAATCACAAAAATCGATTTTGGAATTCTATTGAGATTATCAATTAATTAAACTACTAAAATCACTAAACTGAAACGTATTTTTACGAAAAACTACACAAAACACTACACTCTTTACAGTTTGCAGCACTTGAGGCGCTAGTAGGTATTTTTTTTTAATAAAAAAATGTGGAGCTACATTACATACGATGGTATTGAATTTTACGCGCGAGTAATGAGACGTGTTTGCGCATGATCGTGCGTTGGCCTACTGTCCGTCAAAACAAAAACGCGGGAAATCCAGTAGCAAGGAGGAATGATAACAAAAAACAAAAAAACTTTCATGGCAAATATTTCACATTTCATGGCTTTACAGTTCCAGTAAGAATCTTATTATTTTAAATAAAAAAGAACAAATAATAAAAAAACGTGGATAAAGTAGTTAACCTTTTGAAAAAAACATCGTTAACTGATAAGAATAAATGAACAACGTTTAATTTTACCCTTACTATATATGTTTTGGAAATCCTTACTCCTATTCAAATCCATTTTACTTAAAAGTTAAAGAAATAAAAGAAAAATTAATGCAAAGCATGGAGGACGTAGGGCGGTAAAGCCATTTCATGAATGTAACCGCAGCTAATCCCATACAAACACGGCTCCCTTTTTAATATTTAACAATGTGTTATCTCCTACAGTTATGTAAGAGATCGTTCACCCCGATATGTATGCACCACATTCTCATGACAATTAAACTCTATTATATTAATTGTGGCGTGAGTTTAAAACAATTTTAAACATATGATGATACACACACTAGTACCCAACAGTTATGTAGGGTGATGCTGGTTGGACAATCAAATCGTTCACATCTATTTGACATGATTTTAAATGGATGGAACATGTCCAAATATAAATTTAACACAAAATTTTTAATACAGTCTATCCATGAATAATTGTATGTAAAATGCTTCATGCTTAACAAATAAATCTACGCACAGTCCATTGTTTATTTGTTATTGCTATAAACTAAGCGAATGAATATTGCAAAGAATGAAATTTTCGAATCGACTGTTGTTCTAGCAATATTTATGATTATTTTCATATTTTTTGAGTTTTAATGCCATAGAGTAGAAGTAATTTTTGTATGTAGAAGGTATTCTTTGAAACTGATCATCTGATGTAAAAAAGCTGATTCGGAATTTTATTGTTATTTTTAGAATGGTCATGTAAAGTATAAATAAGGTAAATTTTGAAACCTGTTTTACGCGTTTCAATTCTCTGGCAAAAGCTAAAATATAAATATTAGAGTTATTGATAGCCTGAATGAAAGCATTTCAAATAAGTTTAAAATGATAACGAGGCGCTACAGGCTTTTCATATTTTACCATGTTATATTTAAAAGACTTTATCAAAGATATTCAGGGAATTGTCCATGAAACATAACGAACAGAACACGAACCGTTGTGTTTCGATTTATAAAGATCTAGTTGAAGCTTAAATTACTATGTTTTAACATTAATGACTGTGTGCCTGGTAACACTGCCACCAAGTTCAAACTTGAACTAACACTCTACTTTATCAACAAGAGGGATGAGAAATAAATTCATAAGAAGTGCAATTAGTTCTTCTTTCGTTCAACAGATGGTGTTATTTAATAATGTTCTTTAGTTTTCGTAACTTGTATGGATAGATGATGATTATAAGTAGTTAATCAGTTTTGCCACAATTATTACTCACAACCGATGCGTTCAAGAAGTATTTACATTTACGCTTAGACATAGGTCAAAGAGCCTCTGAAATGTATCGTGAGAGGTGAGGCTGTATTGTATCATGAGGTAAGGTATTTTGAAATTTAAAAATTAAACAATCAATGTCAATAGGAGCTATTATTTCATATCAACGTTCACTATATAGTTTATGAATTCCTTCCATATTGGTTGTTTAAGATGATGACCGAGTAGATAGATGGGTGTTTGATTTCTGTGATATCAGGCTGAAGGCAAGTAGTGTCGGAGACGTCTCGGGCTCGCACCGCGTGCAGCGATAAATGTACCCCACAGGGATGGACCCAGGCGGGGTACAATGGGGCCCGAGCTACTTCTATTAGCTCCTGTAATCACTTTAAGTTTTAAAGCATGATTGCATGTCATGTTTTATTTAGTAAATTATGTATCAGTATGTGGTTGCATAAATCGTAAAATTTCTCAATTTTATAAATATTTCATGTTAATAACAACAGAGTTTATACATGATCACAATAAAACTTTGAAAAACTGAAGTTGGTATATAAAGAGGACAGAGAACTTAGATGTTGATATTTTTATAAGTTCTTTTAGGCTTTTAATTTATCAGATGTAAGAATTCATTAAAACAGTGGTCTTAATATTTTTTCATTGGCTTTTGGTTGAGTTTATGTTATTCAAAATAAGCCAGTACAGTGATTGTTTGAAATAAAAACAAAAGGGTGATGTGTAAAGCGAGCCGTCCGTCCCTTGCGCTGTGTAGTGTGCCTGGGCACGCGGCATGTGCCCGCCCCGCGGCAGTCTGCCCGCGACAACACGCGCGACTTCTTACCAATGTTATACTTTATGAAACATATTTACAAAAATTTTCATCGATTTTTTTAACCAGTTTTGTGCAGTGAATAGGTATTATGGGATTAAACAAATTATTGTTTCCTCGGACTGTCTCAGAGATTTGGTTCCAAAATGAATTCTGGTAGATCAGACGCGTCTACGTCTACAGATGATGATCTAAAGGTATAAACAGTATGTTTCATATTCATTATTTCTTTAATATTTTGACAATAATATTTGCCTTCAGTGTTGTAACGTTGATCTTGCAGAGCCGTCCGCTGTGCTTGTTCTACTTCACGCATCCGTTCGGCGTACTGTCGCCGGAGCCGCCAGTGCTGGCCGCGGCGCCCCCACACGTGACACGTGCCTTTCTCAACATGCGGCCGATGGACCCCGCCGCCGCCGAGCTGTGGCGCCACTCGCAGCCCTCCACCGCTGCGCCCACCACCGCCAGCGCCGACACCGACGACACGCTGCACTTCGACCTCGGCAATGCAACCGTCCATCGTGCACCCCTCGCGCTCGTCACCGCACCCAAGCCCAGGAAATATACACTAGACTTCGACTTGAGAACGACATCTTCCTCCTTCTTCTCTAGCGATTTCTGGCCGAGTTCCAGTTCTAGAAGCTATGACAGCGATCGTAGGGTTATACCTTACAATAGAATTCTACCACCACTTCAGATGCCGACCCCAAAAGATGTTTCCGATTATTCAGATGACTATTGGCCAACGAAATGCTTGAACCCGGAAAAATTTTCTCTACCTCCAATAGAGCTACCGAAAACATGTGAACTGGAAAGTGAAACTTGTCAGTCAGAGAGGACTGATCATTGGTGTGACGTGGGCTGTGCTGCGAGAACTGTTAAGTGTAAAAGCATGCGCAGCATGCAGTGCGGCGTGCGCAAACAGTCGCGACGTATGAGGGGCAGGCGCAGCGACGTGCGGCGGATGCTCACGCAGCTCATGCGTCGCACTCTCCGCTGTAAGTATATTGCTGTTTATTGCTATTGTTGTTTTCCCCTCACTTCAATTGCCAAGTTCCAGTCCGGTTGGAACGTCTCTCAGCGGACAACTCAGAAGACTGTTGCATCGTATGAGACAGGGTGGTGTTACTCATCGGTAACAACGACTTGGCGTGGCAAGTAGCCCAAACCATTGTTATTAGGTAGAATTGCTCCAGTTTTGAGACCGTTATTTTCCTCGGGACAGTTTAAAAAATAATGACGAAAATATCTTTGTTTTTTCAATTACAGTCTTGCAGAAAAAGTACACTCAAATCTCTATGGTTATCAAAGTCAAAAAAGTCTAAAACTTCAGTATTCGTAAAACGTTTACTATAAATAATGGGATACATTCTAGATAGTTGTCCCAACGTTGAATTATGTTGTTTATATATACCTTTGCATAAAGCAGTCAGAATAATAGCTGTAATTGGCATTTTATGGGCTTCATTATTTATATACGGGTGTACTGCTGAAGGACAAGAGAGATTGATTGATCTGGGGCTCCCTAAGGATTTGATGAAATCGGTGAGGTTTATGAATGTAGTGTACGGAACACTATTGTCGGCAGTTCATGTGCTGTTGTTTTTTGCTTCTATATACAAGAGCGACGTGTTCTGCGAAGTGTACCTGTGGTTTATGGTGGTGTTCCAGTTTGCTGTTCTCGTTGAAGTAATCATCATAACATCGTTAGCTTACTATAACATTATATTTATTTGCTACCTCAATTTATGTTTAGTAATGTTTATTGGCTTGAGCATTTTCTTTACTATCATTGTTGCGAATTATAGAATGATTTTACCTTAAAATACAATATGAAATAGTTTTTTACTTAATCAAAAATTTTAAGCACTGATAAATAAGGATTTGTTTTGCATGTTACAAAGTGATTGGGAAGGTTTCTGCGATTTGTAGCGAACCGGGAAGAATTCACTCACGCAAGTTACAGGGCGGGTCATGACCTAACTTTTATTTATCGTTAATTTGCATATCAACGGGGGGAACTTTATAAAACTTTTTTGGCATATTTTGTTGATGTCATTTATTCGGAATTGTCTGTGTTGTTATCGGAGTCAGGGACGGAGTCAGTCGCGACGGACTGGCAGTACTCCACCTTCACGGGAGGGTAGACTGGCACCTCCAGCGCGGACACTGTGCTCGAACACTGGCTGATGCTCTGCGCTGACGAGTTGGACGAGTTCGTCATCTTTTGTATCAGAAGCAGTATCTCCACCTTCGCAGTGAGCTTTTCCTCCAGACTGAACCTCTTAAACGATGGCAGTAGCGAGAGGAGGAAGCTCCTGTCTTCATCTATTTCCTCGACGTACACGGTGGAGGAGCAAGGTTGCTGCGGGGAATGCTCAGGCACAGAGGGAGGGGATACTTTTTTCTTTTTTGGCGGAGGTTTATGTCGATTTCTTTGATTTCCTGCGTCTAATCGCTTACTACGACTGGAACTGCTTTCAACCGCTTCGAAGTAATCGTCCAGGTCAAAAGGAGTTGAATCATCATCTTTGTTATCTCGACATCTTACATGTGGCAGTAAAAACATCATTTCTCCAAAATAAATGTATGGTTTCTTTTTAATTGGATATCCATTCCGTTTTTTTCTTTCTATTTCTATTTGCCTTTTGAATTTGTCCCGCAGGTGGCGCCACTTCTTTGATATTGCATCAACTGGAAATAAAAATCGTTTTTACAATATTAGTATTTAGTATTTATTTATTTATTCAATCAAATATAAAAAATATTTTTATTTATTCAATCAGATGTTCATATAAATACAAATTAAATGTAACAAATATTTAATTGTAGTCAACAGAAATGTGTAATCGTGTGATCGTTTTCGATTAGTTCTAGCCCGACATGAAACAAACATTAGATTTTAGAACCGAAAAAAGTAGTGCTGGTGTTGTGATTTAAAATTGCTCAAACAAACAATAAGTCTCAAGCAAGTTAGCTAAAGTTTTCTACACCGCCATCTAGCAGTAACAAACAGAACTCCATGACCTCTAAAACGTTGGCTTCTTTTAATACTAGCGAAACTCCGCTCGGGCGCTAGTGTGCAAAGAAGTACACAACAAACACGAGGTTTGAGGAGGCTCAGCAGGTATAGTACCAACATGTCTTGCATAACAAAGTAAACTGATCCACCAACCTTTTGTTTCCTTTTCGACTTTTGAGAAACTATTCCACTCAGGTATGAGAGTGCTCGCTATTTCAGCCCAGATTTTAAGTTTTAACTTGAAATTGTTTTTATCCGGACTATTTCTGTCATAGATTGCAGGCCATTTTCTAACTTCGTTTATTAAATCTGGGGGATATATTTCTTCTTCTGCCGGTGTATAAGATTCATCTTCATCAGCCATTATTGTAAAGTAAATAATATTGTAGCAATTGGAGTGTCAAATAACCTGACTAAACGAGTTCTTTTGCTGTCGCTTTGCAAAATACAGCTTAATTTTGCTTTTATGTAAACAAACGGCAGCCACTTTGATTTTGTATTTTATACAAACTATTGGTATTTAATTAGTTTAAGCACAGACTATATTCGTTATTCAGTGTCGCTATGGTGTAAATCCATTCCGTTGACTGCGGAGCGTGGCGCGACGCAGCGGTGAGCGGTGGCCGTGCGATGCGTCCCGCCCCGCCCCGGCCCGCTGCCACACTCCGCCACCGCCACACCGCCCCCAGCCCGCTGCGCCCCGCCGCCATTCATGTTTAATGCCTCTCTCTTTCCACTCCCCGCACTCATATGCCAGAGTCTCCTTCATTATAATTGTTCATCAAAAATCAAACCATACCACAAACAGTCGATAACGATGACATGGCGTTCATGACAAACCATCCGTGATCTACAAAGAGGGCACGCAGTTGTTATTGCAAACGTGTCGTATAAATTGAGGTGAATACATATACATAACATTAATAGTGTACCTACGATGTAATTATATAATTTTGATGTTTTACTGATTCTCTTGTGCATACTCGTATTATTGTGTTGATTTAGGCGGGTCAGTTTTAAAATAACTTTGTTACATCTTCCTTTGCTGTCGTAAAATCTTAAAATTGGTGGTCTTAAATAACAACTATTAAATGACAAACGAAACTTTTAGTTATAGTTAATATTTTTAAGCTCACATATCTACCACATTATTTTAGGTAATATTCTTTCAGAGGGTTGAATTCTTCTTTAATTGGGACAATGGATAATTCTATAATTATTCGATTCTGGTGTTTCGTTACATATTTACAAGGACCATGTCTCCTTTGTAGGTTTGCACAAAGGGTTAAAATTATCCTGTTTGAATAAAACTACAAAATTGCATTACATCAATTGAAGCAATTAAACTTTTTCTTGTTATGTGCGGTTTGGCTGTAGTTATCCATAACTAGTGGTCGCGCCGCGGCTTTGACAGCACATATATTTTTTTGTGAACCTTTTCGATGTTTTAATAATGATTACTTCGTTCAGGACAAATCAGTACACCCGTTCAAGTGTTATAAATGGTGTACTTAGGGTTATTTTTACATCACATAATTTATCCAATATAGTTTTGTCAGTCAGATAAATTTGAAAGACTTACTGGCGGTCGTTATCCATATCTTTCATACTACGTAAGTATGGTGACCTTTGGTAATAAAACAATGTGTAAACTGCTTTTTCATAGTAATAATCTAGGTATTTTAGAAACATGTTCCAGACAATAGTTACCTGTCCTGTGCGACAGGGTCTCCTTAGGTTAGGGTTACTTTAGCTTCTTCAGTTTCAAGTGTTTACAAAGTGTGACTCAATGAAACCTATACCTACCCGTACACCGTACGCCTAGCTTGTATTTAACAAAAACATTTCTAGGTAGTCTTTGTTTATCACATTTACAAGATTCCTTCATAATGTATACCATACTAGTTCAATTCATTCGTAAATTGATCAACCTCTAACTATGAATAGTTTTATAGCTAAACACTGGAGAACAGTTTACTGCCAAATAATTTGGCTGCAATAGGTACAGGTACGTGGATAGCAAATGGAAAAGTGAAAGCATATTGATTGACCTTCATTGAAAAGAAGCATATCCTTTTTGAAATGGAAGTATTTTTTTATTTTAAACGATAAAGCTTCGATTAATCAATCCGAGGAGTCGGAGACAACGGATGGTTGGTCGTCGTCGTCGTTGCTGTCGTCGGTTTCTTTCTTGATCCGTCGCTGCGGCGGCGGCGTGCTGCCGGTCACGTGCGTGTCCGACACAGCCATGCACTCCACCATCACCGACGCGCTGCTACGTTTCAAGCTCTTGATCACCTGCAGGATCTCCACCTTGGCCGTTAGCTTCTCGTCCTCGGTCATGCGCTTAAAGCACGGTACCAGCGACATGAGGAAGGTCTTATCCTCATCAATATCTTCGCTGCGGTGGCTCTGGTGGCTCGTCTGGACCTCGTCCGGCTTATCAACGGACAGGAACGCCGGCTCCATGCGCTGAGGCGCAGTCTTCTTTTTTAGAATCTTAATTTTACCTTTAGTTTTTCGAGATTTGGACGGCTCTTCTAAATATTTATTGAAATACGGAAAGAAGGATTCATCAGCGAAGCATGGCAACAGGAACATCATTTTTCTAAAATATTTGTAAGGTGTTCTTTTTTTCATGGTATGTCCTAAACATATTTTTTTATCTAATTCAACTTGCCGTCTAAACGCGTCACGGAGGTTGCGCCATTTTTTTGTTATTTCTTCCACTGAAAAAGAAATAAGAATATAAAAAACTGTTAATTTAATTTTTATCAATAATAATGTACTGTAATTGGGATCTCCCGTGTTATAATAATAACAATAAATAAGTAAATACATAATGTCACTACCCAAAAACATTTAAATATAAATAAATCACACATATAAACATGAAATGTGTAATTAAAAAAACTTTCTATTTACATGTAATCTATATTAATATAACCGTGATGAACGGTTAAAGGGCCTAAAGGGAACCCAAAGAGCAACTTAATTTCATTTAACGTCCTGTTCATTTGCCCCGGACTGTCTTGTAACGCCACTGCTGACCGTAGAACTTTATGTAGGTACATATTGTATATGTTGTTAAATCCAATCCATTAAAAAGTTTTTTCAAATCTGCATTTTCATCACATTCTGTGTAAAATTTTGAACAATTTAACCAATTGTTTTCTAAAAATAAATCACCTTTCAGTTCTTTTTGCTCCTCCGTGAGTTCCCCCCATTGAGGTATAAGGTTTGTTGCGATCTCATTCCACGCGCTGCGTCGGACTTCGTAGTTCGACTTGTCTGGGTGTTCTCTGTCGTATATCTCCGGCCACTTCTTTACTTCATTTATTATTTCTAGCGAATCAAAGTTCGTCTCCATCGTTAATTAACTAACTTTACTTTACTTTTCGAATTCTCGGCAAATGATATTCTACATTGACACTATCCTCGAATGCCTATAATACGTAACAACTGGCTTTTCTGTAACGCGAGTCACCTGCAGCGATGGTAAAACACGCAACAAAACTAAACGGAACGTGGCGCGGTGAGGAAAAATACGCGATGGGAGCCACAAATTATAACTTGCTTCAAGTCTTGGATCACTAACAACCGTAACATTCAACTACAAACGTTTGATTGATTTGAAGTTGTCAAAAAGGGTGATTTGGTGTAGGTTTGTTGTATCAACGAACACACGCGACGCGCGGGCCGACTCAGTGGCGACTGCGGCGCGCGGTGCGGAGTGCGGAGACTTGGAAGCGTAGCGCGGTGCGGCGGCGGCGCGGGGCGCTCGCACCGCATGACCGACAGACACCGCCCTCCGCGTCGCGTTGCCGTCGCCTGCCTGACACGTTATATTAAGGATAGTACCGATGATGCCGATTACCGTTCAAGGGAGATATCCTTTTACTACCGCTAGCGTCTGCAGTTAGAAATTTGCATGAATATTTTTAAAGCGCTTATAACCGAACCGTTATGGTTCGGTGAATTAGGATTGCTAGTACTCGTAGAAATCACTATATTAATCCACTGTAGGTATGTGACCAGTAGAAAAGTATTTCGATACGCTCAAGGCCGACTGACGGATTTTAATTTAGTAGGGGTGTCACACTATCAAAGTGAAAACCTCAGTTATAGCTGTTCGAATCGTTATGTCATAATACATTAAAAAAGCATGGCGATACCATCAATATTAACGTAATACTGTATCCCGTTATCGCGTAGGTATCACATAAAATAATTCGTTTATTCCGATCTGTTGACAGTGAAGGAGCTTCCAACAAGTTTTGTGACATTCACACAAAACAGTAAAGCAATAGTTCCAGCACAGCTCCGGCGCAGTATGTCCAGTTTGCTATCTGTCAGGTATCATCCATTCATTACAGTACGGATCTCCGGCGCAGTATGTCTAGTTTGCTGTCTGTCAGGTATCATCTATTCATTACAGTACGAATCTCCGGCGCAGTATGTCTAGTTTGCTGTCTGTCAGGTATCATCTATTCATTACAGTACGAATCTCCGGCGCAGTATGTCTAGTTTGCTGTCTGTCAGGTATCATCTATTCATTACAGTACGGATCTCCGGCGCAGTATGTCTAGTTTGCTGTCTGTCAGGTTTCATCCATTCATTACAGTACGGATCTCCGGCGCAGTATGTCTAGTTTGCTGTCTGTCAGGTATCATCTATTCATTACAGTACGAATCTCCAGGTAAAGTGTGCAAATTTGTTGTGATAGCCGTTTTCGACTATATGGAATTGGCAATGGCAGATGAAAAGAGAGCATCATCAAATAAAAAAATATTATATTTCATACTTGGAATACAAGGAAATACTTGGAATCCTTTTATGGAATTGATCGTATAGAACATAATTTCTTTTACTAGTTTAATTTATCTATCGTCTTACGTTTTCACGCCGTCAGTGTTCGATCAGTAAATAACCAAACATATCGTCGCCGACGTTGTCCGGTTGTGATGTCTGCGTCGGAACTGTCACTGAGAGTACTGCGTCGTCACTGACACAGACGTGTATGTCTGAATGCGTTCATAGATTATGTATGAATGTATAATTTTCAGTGCGTCGGTACGGTGCCGGTACTGTGCCGTGCCGGCGGCGGCATTACTTATATGTGTATAGGCCTTTAATTTGTTGCCAGGAAGGATTGTTAATTTCATTATTTACTAATCCAGCAAGGATTGAACCTGCTATATATTACAGCTGGATGCAATACTTAGTAATAAATATCACGGCATGGATGGACTAATAGAATGTTTCATAAACGAACGAGTAAAAATATTAAAGGCAAAGGAATGGTTCATTCAGTAATTATAATAAAAATAAAATGAGTTTAAACTATAAATAATGGAGAAAGGTAAACCTACGAAAACACAAACTATGTATTTTTAATAATTTGCATGTGAATAAATAGAAATTATTCATGAGTTGAATATTGTAACGTCTACCCGGATAAACTATAAGACATATTAAGTTAATGGATTTTAAAATTCAACTAAAATTGATAAAAAGTCCTATAAGTTTCCATTACAGAATGATGAGAGTAGATAGGGTTGATTAGGACGGCACGCAGACTGTAGTGGAGCAAAGTGAATCATGTTTGATGAAGACTTCCTTCCTTTCTTGCGTTGCGAGGTCGTGGCGGGCCCTCCGCTCCACCGCAGCCGCAGTGTCGTATGCGGCAGCAGGTCCATGCCCACAGCCCGTGCCCTCGAGCAAGCAAAGCAAGCGACCAGCCATGCAAGTACTGGCCAGTGTCAGCCGGCCGTCGTCGAGGCCGCACGTATTCAACGCACGATCAGTTAGAGCCCTAGCGGCTGAACTGAACACGAGCGTTCAAACTAACAATATCAATCCAGGCCACGTCTCGTACAAAATCCTTTCTAAGGAGTCGAACGTAGTTCTGGACACTAAAACCTCGAGGAAACTTTGTCAAAGTCCTGCCGAGTCAGGATAATATAAGTTTTTTCGCGATTTAAATTTATTTTTGGAAAAAAAAAATCGTGCTTTCAACGTTCCTGTTTGGACTTACCTACGCATCACTTGAAATAATCAAAGTTAGTATTTATTTTACTTATTCAATTGAATTAGAGTAAACTATGCTTTTATAGAATATAAGTTAGGTATTTTAAAGGCATCAAAGGTAATAATTGTTAGTTTTGTGGAGCTGTGTAAAATGTAATCAGGTTTGGCATAACTGCTGTACACGTGCTATTATAGTAATTGCTTATCGAATTTTTCTCTATTTTATGACTCGCCCGACACGAGACGAAAGACTTTAGTTTCACCGATAAAATAATCATCATGCAAAATCGACGTTAATTTTTAACAAAATTCGTGTTAAATGGCATTATTTTATAAGGAAATATCGACATATTTTTTACATGTCGTTAGAAGATACATTTACCAATATAATGGTGTTGCTTTATTATTTATGTAATACAAAACTTGACTAATGCATATGTATGTAGCTAATTAGTTTAGTATTTTACGTTACTTTCCGTATCGCTGTCTAATTTGTATTGGTTTCATATTATTTTTGGATGCCCTAGCGTCTTCACTCATTACAAGCCTGGAAACTAAAGCTTTTCAATTAATTGTGAATATGACTCTGTTTAAAACGACAGTTGTTTTCGTTGAATACAACAATAGATAAATTTTTCCTTCCTATGTCAAGAACCCCTAAACAAAAATAAACGCATTGTGTACGAGTATTGTATCAGAGCCAGTCATCGAAAAATGTGTAAATAACAATATCAAATTAAACTTTCTATGGAATATATTGACTTCACAATATATACAGCTGCAGCTGGTCGTCCGTCCATATTGGTAACCTAGCAACGGTGCAGCTTACACACTGAAATGCAAACAAACAATTGTATTAGTAATCGTATTAGCTTATTTCAACCTGGATGTGGTGTGTGACAGCTTTTATGATTGGCATTGTTATTCTTACTATTTTGTTTTACTTTATTATGTACCAGTATTTATGTACCAGTATTTATGTACCAATATTTATGTACCAGTATTTATGGTTTTCCATACTTGAATATTATTATGGCAATAAATTTCATCTAACAACAAATAGCCATGTGTTAGTTGGGAAATAAATGAACTAGCAATGTAGTAATTCTACATCTTACTTCTTTACCTCTGACATGATTTTTATGCCATTATACAGGCTACGCTACCAAAAACAACTAGTTGGAACTTGCCGGTTACCGAATCGTTAAAAATGGCTAGGTGTGCAAGGCGCGTTAGTTTGCTTTCCGTCTGGCGTTTATATTTGTAAAGCGTTCGTTGAGTTGTCTGTTGCTTAGCTGGAGAAGGTAGGGGATGTTTGGTTTGTATTGTAGCACTATGCGGTGCTAGAGGTGGCGCTATGTGGTTTTACGGGGGGCGCTGTGTAGGGCTACTGGGGGGCGCTGAAAGGTGTAAGAAGGGGGGCGTTCTATGGTGCTGTGGGGGTGCGGTGTGTTGCTTGCGTGTCCCACCGCGCCCGTTGGCTGCTGACCTCGTGTGCCATCGATCCCACCGGCCAGGCGGCCAGTCACCTTACTTACACCTTTATTTCTGTGACAACAAATAACCTTAAAATTCTCACTTTACTCGGGTTCAACTAAAAACCTATGCGGTATGTTTGCACAATAGAGCTTCATTTTGCTTTTACATATTGTGTGATTTGTGTCTGTCATTAATGTATTAATTAATTATTAAAAGTAATCGAAAGACTGGCGAATAAGCCGACAAAAATGAAGTTTCTGGATTATATTTGTGTATATCGGAGCTTCTAAAACTACGAATCCCTTGCATTACATTAAGGACATAAGGATGGACATATGGAAGGCATGTATACCTACTGTAATGCCAGTCCATCTTCATTACGTAATAACGTCATGTCGTGTTTGTTTGGTTGATCCATGATCCATCTAGCCCACGTCGCTAGTTGTGGGTTCTTGAATTTTGAAACAAATGTGCGAAACGTGATGAAAAGATAAGGAAATTGTTTGTTTGTACATATATAGAAATCAAAGACATAACAATCGAACAAGGACGGTGTTTACTGAGTCACGACTCGCATCACAATCGCACGATATTTTGGAGTTTGCTAAAGGAACAAGGATATTTTTTGCAACGAAAAACCGGCACGAGAAGTATAACATCTTTACCTCTACCTACGAGTAGTTGGGCAACGCTAGAGCGGGCGGTGCTGTTGGCGTTTGACGACATCAGGGGCATCATCGTATCTATAGACGGCTCAGGTGAAACGTTGGCATGTTTGCCCATGTAAGGAAACTCCCAATACTTGTTTATAAACTTAAAAAAAACCTCATATAAATTTGGACATCCTTTCGTTACCGAATTTCTCTTTATTATTACGAAACCGTAAAAAGTGATTTATTTAAACACAGAGGAAAGAAAGAAGAATATTGTAATGGAAATAATAAAATAAAATCGTGTAATTAGGCGGCGGTATCACTTTCCATCACAAACCGTCTGTTTGTTTCCCCATGACGTAAAAATTTAACTTCAGAACATATCAGTAACCAACACCACAACACTAAAAACTTATTATATATATATATGTGTATATATATATGTAGTGTTGTTAGTGTGTATATATATATATATATAGGTATATAGTCGTTGCTACGAAACCGTAAACCGTGATTTATTTAAGCTCGGAGGAAATAAGAATACTGTATTGAAAAATAATTAAAATAAACAATGAACATTAATTACAAACAGGCCTAGAAGCCAGCTGCCAGATAACTATCTAATTACAAACAGGCCTAGAAGCCAGCTGCCAGATAACTATCTAATTACAAACAGGCCTAGAAGCCAGCTGCCAGATAACTATCTAATACATAAAGTAATCAGGTTAATTGTTATCGATAGTAGATACTGTTACGGTTTCATTTCATAAAACAATGGAAATCCGTTACATTAATGTAAATAGCTTACGATCGATGTAGACATTATGTATGATCCTTTACAATAAAGTACAGTCGTATGTTATCCGGGGTTGATCTAGTCATCATTAGTTAATTTTTGTGTTAATGATATTATTTATTTTAAGGTATAGTTTGTTAAATGCGTCACTTATTGAATTGTTTAATGATTGAAGCTTCTATTTCGTGTGTATTTTTGACTTCACAGTTGCTTAGCTTCTCCATTATGAAATCATGACTCATAAGAAATGGAGCGGTTTCATTACCGGCCATTTTGTACATTTCTTGTGCAAAAAACGCGCCACCACACACCAGCCCCACCCACCCCCACACGAGGGGAGAATCGACCTTGACTTTTAAAAGACTTACCTAATAAATAAATTTAGTAGCTAGGTATTAGCCGAAACAGTATGTATGGGACGCAAACTTATTAATGATAACGATACAAATACGTAGATTAAGATCTGATCTGTAAACTACAATTGGTAATTGTAAAACTGGTATTGGTGGTGACCATGTGAATAGGAAGGAAGTGACCTCGCGGGCGTGAGGACCGGTTGCTCTTGAAGTGAGGAACTGTATCGAGACACATGCGTAGACATTACCACATCAAACCAACTTACATACATACTGACAGTGATGCACTCACTAACAAGATCACCTTCACATTAAAATGTTAGTCTAACGACAGGGCTTGCTAATCCGGCGCATAATTAAACTTATTCATTACCTTCTGCTGTCTCCTCTGGCAAAATGATATCGTCGATGATAGCAACTCCACGTAACTAGCAGTGGAAGATACCGCGGAAGTACAAAATTAATTAATTTATCAATAGTGACAAAAAACTGATTAATTAACGATGCTTAGCTCTGTCATTTCCCAATTTGATTTTTAGTTCCGCGGTTAGTTACGCGGAAGTGTACTATCAATGATAATTTGTCGTTATTGTTGTCCGTACCTACCGAGTACCTACGTAGTAGCGAGGTGTATGTATAACTAAGCCTCCACTATCAGTCCATCTACTTAGTATATATCTAATAAATTAGCAATAGGCAAAAGACATTTAAAAGACAAACTTAGTAACGAACAAGTTGGGTAAGCATGTTCCACCTGAGACTTCGCCGCTTAACATCTGGCGGGATTTAGGTCAAATTTGAAATAATAAAAAAGTTAAAGAAAATAATAATTTACCTACCAATATGAAAATACATTTTTCATTGAAATAGTGGAAATACACATTTTAAATAGATCTATTTATTTAGGGATTTCGTACAATGTCAAGAACTCGAGACATCGACACTTGTTTGACTCCTGATAAAATAAACAATGCAATCACTTTCTTAATGTTTTTTGCTGTATATTTTATCAGGCGCAATTGTTAACTAATTGTTAACGAGTTTAAAGGGAATACTTTCATAATTTATCGATGATAACTAGGCGAGCCCTAATTAATGTAATATTGTGTTATTGTTTCAGATCGCAAGGAGTGTAATACCTCGCCCGCGTTACAAGAACTACTGAACACTATCCGTGAAGCGTGGACCGAGCCTACATTACTTCTCGATCGCTGGTGCGTATGCTCACTACGTTTATATCCTACTACGCCATAACATTGTGTCTAGTATTGATGGAACACTAGTCCATAATTAACCGCACCCGACCCCGCACAGTAGCGTGCCTAGAGTTTTAGTACAGGGCAAGCCGAGAGATATACTTCATTACTTCATACTTCCGTTGTGGACTTGCTAGCGTGGACGAGCTCAGCAAAACACTCAGAAGTTTGCGAACATGTCAGCAAAACCAAAGCAATTTCGGTGGCTTTAAAAAAGTCGTTTGATTTGTTAATGAATGAATAAGAGCGCGAACTTATTTTAGTTTGATAGGGCAAGCCGGGCTTTTGGGCTTCTATGACAGTACAGCCACTGACCCTGCATTTTCCCAACCCTAGTTTGCTGTAGTTGTTACCTACAATTGAAGATGCCTCTTGTTAATATAATTAAACAATCTGATGCAAAAACTGATTTTGAAATATTTTAGATTCTTCAGTAACTCGTTAAATGTAAACCACATGTCTCGGTACCTATATATTTTAGGAACTTCGTTAGGCAAATATATTTAATTTGTGCTAGATACGAAATTATGATGACTCTTTCATAAATAAAGTATATATATGTTATAGGAGGTAGGTAAGGTATGCGATGTAATGCATCCGTACGATAGCTCACATTCACATGTGTTTTTATAATTTGCTCCATTAGTTCATAGTAATTAGGTCAGTAACGTAATATAGCGGCGTCTTACATTAGTGATTTCAGAGTTCTTATATTATTTGTTTATCTACCTGGATATATAATTCATAGTAATCTTACTTCATTAAGTACGTAAACGTTGGGGATTATTACGAAAGCATTTTTGTGTCTTGAGGATTTGGAAATCTTATCCTGTAAAATATGACAGAAAAATTGAAAGTTAAATTAATATATTTCTTATACAATATAACCTCGTAAAGTTTAAACAGTCCATAAAACAATTCCAGAAACGAAATTATTCATTGCATAAATAAACATTTTCTCGAATCGGTTCGAGTGTTGCCAAGAATGTAGATTTGTGTTTGAATTTTAAACCTCAGGGATTCAGTTGACCTGGCTGGTTGGCTACCTCTGCTTACATATTTTGTCTCGCCCAGACAGTAATTACAATTTTTAATCACTTTCTATTTTCTTCCTGCATCGCCCGGTCGGGAGACGACAACAACAACTGACAGACGTTACGTTGCCTGTGCCGTTATTAAAACTATGTCACCTAAATAATACACGTCGCTTATTGTCGCCGGCTCATAATAAACGAAATCTTTGTTGTTGCTACTTCACACGTCTCGAGTTTAAAGAAAATACAAGTGTGGAACATCAAACGTAAGGAAAAAGAGTCGTAAAATGTTGCCACTCGTATGTGGTATCTGTTCCTTTTGTTCTAGAGATAATAATAAATCAATAAACACTAAACAAAGCACTAGCTTTCATTAACAACTGTAGGAACGAGGGTTGCGATTTGAATTTGCACGTTATAAGGTCACATCACTCGACACCAATCAAAACATCGTTTCAACTCCAACTTTTGATTCAGCAGCTCCTTCCCGTTTGAACACTTTCTCGTTTCGTAACGCTCATTTAAATTAACTTTTTATCATCAACGAAATACTCGTTTACCACGTCTTTTGTTTGATTGGTGTAGAATCGATGTAATGTGCGAATACCTTTATAAGGATTCCGTGTCCAAAGAATACCAACGGAACTCTACTAATTACCTAATATTCATATTCGAGTCCGACTCGCTCTTGACCGGTATTTTACTCACAATCGTATGGGTTTCGTTTGTATGTAACAGTGCAGATTAGTAAGTGTAGAGGTAATAGTGCATTCATGCATTTGTTGTATTGAAAATCGAACGTCTTTGCCTAGTGTACACGGCCATTGACATTGTAGGTACTGTTCCTAAGTTGTACAGCATAGGGATTGATATTGTGCTAGTTTAAGAAGCTTTATGATTGCCGCTTGAACATAAGCAGGTACTTCAAAAGTTATTGTTATACATAAGTAAATAAGTATAGTAGGTAGGTATGTTGTTTTCCGTTTTCTCATGACTGAGCTACCGGGCGGGAGCGGGGGCGGGGGCGGGGGCGATTTCGGGCGGCGCGCGGTAGGTATCTCTTGCTCGAGATGTGGATGTAATTTCGGAAGTCATAACCGTTCGTTGCTGAACCTATCTAACTATACCAAGCAACAGTGTTTGCCTTCCTAACGTACCATACCTATTACGTTGGAGCTTCCCTTGGAGTTTATATCACTTTCATACTTACAATAGAAATGGATGGCCCAAAATAATAAACCTGAGATTTTCTTAACTTCTAGTTTACCTGTCTTTACCCAATAGCATTTTTTAATTTTTTTTGTAAAAAGAAAGCCAAATTGTTCTGCTACTTCGTGTTTTTAACTAATTAAAGCAGGTAATATTCCCCCGTGCTGAGACTATAACAGGTAGTTTGGGTTTCCAAAAAGTGAATCACACTTATTATGAGAATTGCAATCTAACTATGACTCATTATAATAAACCAAGTGAAATGCAATTTACATGATGGTCTATACATAGTAATGTGGTACATAAGTACGTGTAATGTATTTGCATGTAGTTTCCCATCCTCACTGAACCGACGACGGCAATCTCTCGCTGATTTTTCTTCTTGGATATACTGAAGTGACTCATTTCCACTGACCTATCTTAAATACTTGTGTATCTTCGCTGTGCATGTAGTTCGTTTGTATCTATCGAGTCACGTACCATCGCGGTGGCTGTAGAAAACACGCAATGTACAGGAACCGTTACTAAGATTGTACAGCATAGTATGAATGTCTCGGTAAAAGGCTGAAACACATTATGGAATTCTGCGGCTCGTATTTTTACACAGTACGTTACAGGCCGTCCACGTGGACGCTTGTCTCAACGGTATACTTCCTTTGAAAATATGACTAAATAACGAACTCAATACGAAAACGCATCAAATAAAAACAAATTAATAGATATAATGTGAAGTTTAAATTGAACCGAACTCCGATCGATGTTGTTGCTGTGGAGTTTGCTGACTTTAAACAACGAGGTAAGAAAGTTGAACTGCTATCATTCAGTTTAAAATAAATAACTAAATGTTATAACATGTTTTAATGATTAAAATAAACCGACGTGCATTGGTCGGAACAAAGAGACATCTGCCTCATGCACAGGGAGCGGATAATGAAGTGTCGTTAAATAGTTAATGATTTAGGAAAGTTGTTAGAACATTAAGGAGATGTGAATCATTGCGTCCTTAATGATGGACTCCTAATTACTGAGTTCACGTTTCCCTCAGTTTGTTTAGTAAGTTCACTGCGCTACTGCATTGCATTAGGTAGTTCCTACGCTAACAGTTTGTGACCGTCAGTTTCAAAGGAGAGTCCTTTACTGTTCATTGTAACATTTTGTCGGCAGTATCTTGAAGCGGTAAGTGATATCATAAATAGACAATATAGTGGTGGTCGGTGTAGGCACGCGTCTGGGTTTATGGGATATTTGGTTTCAATGCCAACCTTGTTTACCTCCTCGTGTACGTCCACTGCCAACAATCGATTTCTGCACGAATTTCATGTTGTTAGTGAAATCACTTTTATCTCTATCCTTATGTAAGAATATGACTTAACAAAATCTACAAAACTATTTGTAGGAATTTATTTATTTCGGTTCTACGACCAAGTGTAATTATTTATTTATTTCGGTTCTACGACCAAGTGTAATTATAATTATAATTTATTTATTTCGGTTCTACGACCAAGTGTAATTATTTATTTATTTCGGTTCTACGACCAAGTGTCATTATTTATTTATTTCGGTTCTACGACCAAGTGTCATTATTTATTTATTTCGGTACTACGACCAAGTGTAATTATAATTATAATTTATTTATTTCGGTTCTACGACCAAGTGTAATTATTTATTTATTTCGGTTCTACGACCAAGTGTAATTATTTATTTATTTCGGTTCTACGACCAAGTGTAATTATTTATTTTAATTAGTTCAATGTTTTCAATTAAATGTGGATAAAAAGTTTTACATACTTTGAAGTAAAATCTTAATGAGAGAGAAACTAAACTAATCGCTTATGATAATGGTGAACAGTTAACAGTAAACTAAGACATATCGGTACAGTTAGAGCTAGGAGCAGTGGGTGTACAGTAGGCAGCGATGGTTACCGTCATGTGACGACTGTTACTTTGTATGAGTGGCAGCGACTCAGTGGCGGACTGTACAATGTGGATCACACGCGATGTTTATACAAAAACAATCGTGATGAATTAGGTACTGAGAAATAACACTACTGTCCATATTAAATGATAGATGCGAAAGCGAATCTGGACTAATATCTGCTACTTTATTTTTGTAAGATCTGAGTAGATTAATACCTACTATTTTGCAAGGAGATAAAATATATCTCTCCTGACTGTTAACTATATTATCTGTGATACGTACAACTGCACTAACCCATTTTCAATATTACTAAAACTATAAGAATGTTATATTTTTTGCTGTTAGTATGCCAAATAAATAAATAATAAAAAATAACAAAAATTATTTTCTACTGAATAACATAGCTTTGATATTTAAGCATTGTATTTAGATTTTTAGGACAAACTTACAAGTTAAACCTTTATATCGACTTATACCAAGGGCTGTCTCAAGCCTAGCCGAGGTACTAAGGGACTAGTCGGATCGAGGCCCTTTGTAGGTAGTTAGAGGCCCTGGGCCCATGCCCCGTGTGCCCATGTACCTGTTCATTTAGCCATATCTTAACATTCGTGCTGTACTAGCTCCTCTATAATATAGTGTCCGCAATGTCATCTCTACCCAGAAGTTGGCTGATTTCTGTCAAACGATTGACTTCTAGTTATTCGTTTTTATACTGTACATATTTACCTCCCTGTCTGTCAGCCTGTATTGTTTTTATGACTTCTACCTAATTTATTTTGTCATATCAAACTCTTTTAATGTAAACAATTTTTGACATTATCGTTCTTGGCGTTCAATTAATGTTTTAGTACATGTCATCTGATCCTTCACGGATTATTTAGTTCTAAGTTTAAATTAAATATATATCGGTGCCAGTGTTCGATGATAAATTATAAAAATGCTTTGATAAGAAAGTTATGTTAACAGACAAGTTAATATTGAGTATGTGAAGAGATGACGCCTGTAGCGTTAGCTATGCGAAGGGTCCGGGAGGTGCGGGTTCTATTCCGGGCGTGGGCAGAGCAGACGGACGGAATTAGATGAGTTATGCGCTGTGACACCCCCTTCATTGCTAAGGTCTCATTCACTACTTATAAAAACAATCACCAAACTCACGGGTTCGTCGTAGCTATAGATGTTTTGATTATGATGTATTAATGCATGTACATGCATCGGTTGTATCTGCGCCGTCGCACGCGCAGCTTTGGTGTCGCTACTTAGCATATTTTCTAGGCTCGCTCTATTTCACACCATGCATTTATTTTTACAGCAATTATTTTTTTGTAGTTCGAGGGATACTTAAATATTATATTATATTTAAATATTATTTATTTATTATTAGGGATATTTATATCTATTATTAACTAAATAATTAATTACATGC
This sequence comes from Choreutis nemorana, assembly GCA_949316135.1. Classification (NCBI taxonomy): domain Eukaryota; kingdom Metazoa; phylum Arthropoda; class Insecta; order Lepidoptera; family Choreutidae; genus Choreutis; species Choreutis nemorana. Next base: position 698,446 of record OX438615.1, on the reverse strand, counting down.
ACTACAACTAAGTAGAAGTACTGAATGTTAGTGTTTGTTGCAGCCGCGCGTCAGTGAAGGCGTCCGCAGCATCGCTAGTGCTCGCGGGTCGGTCCGCGTGTGACGTGACGAGCATAGCGTGCAGCGCCGGCGTGATGCTGCAGCGCTCGCAGCTAGCGGAGTTATCCCCGCAGCCCGGCGCCTCGCCCGGCCTGCTGCGGCGGCGCTACTCCGTGCCTGAGACCATTATGAGGAAGTTAGTATATACCGACCTACATTTATTGAATCATTAAAGAATTTTTCAATTAAAATTTAATTGAATATTTTTGTTTTAATGCACAGTATTAATTAATTTTTTTTTTTGTTTTTAGATATCGTTTGGCTCAACAGAGATCCGAATGTGAATCCGCTGGGCAGGAGTCCCCTGTGTCGGCGTGTCTGCGTCGCGCGGCGCCGTCGTGTGGGTGCGAGTCACCTCCGGGGGCGCGCGGTGGCAGCGGCGGGGGGCGACGCGCGGCGCTGCTGCGGCGGCTGTGGGCGCGGCCGCCACCCTGCAGCTGCGGGGCTGACGCCGGCTCCCGCGAGGCGCGCTCGCTGGGTTGCTCTCGCGCCGAGATCGCGTGTTCCAGTCCTGGCCCCGGTTGGGCAACGCCGAAGCGACAGCGACTAGATGATGACATGCTCCGCGCCGCCATGAGAAACAGCTATGATGACAGAAAATCTCGGGGGGATCTTTCAGATTCAACGTTTCAATCCCATAATCAAAACGTTTCATCACCTGTGACCACATCGATGGAGCGCCTGAGTGACGGCCCGCGCTCGGAGCGTCGTGCGCGCGACGTGTTCGCGCAGTACTCGGAGTGCGGCGCGTCAGGCCCCGCCTCCCCCGCACGCCGCACCTCACCGCCCGCCGCCCCACAAACACCCAACACTCCGTCGTTTAACTCTATACCACCGACTGTTCCTACCTACGAGCTTCTTGAAATAGTGGTTTCTGAAACTCTCAGTTGTGATACTCCATTAGCGATCAACGTCAGCTCTCCAGAAAGGAAATCTGATATTTCATCGGGAGGCCTTACGATTCGAAACGGGCCGAATTTAGACATCGATGAGTATGTTTCGAACATTCTTGTCGAAAGTCTAAACTCTTTGACAGATCAACTCGAGTCTATGAATGCATCGATAGGCGGAGACAGAAAAATTAGCATCGTAGAAAAAGAAATCAAAGTTAAGTTGCAAAACACTGGGGTAAATACGATAGTACATCTCAGTCCGACATCTAATAACCAAATCATATTCGGCAACGAAGAACTTTGCCACGCCGACGGAAGACGTGACTCGTGCAACAATCTACGTAATATGCCTTGTTCGGCAGATACAAACGAAAACCTAACCTCTGCTGACATGCATAATGTTCATACACCTCAACCTGAGTCACTTGTAAGTTTATCTCATCAGGACAATGTCAATAGAGTGGTACTTCAACAAATTCAGAAACTATTTCAAGAAGAGTTAGATAACTTTGAGCCATCCGAGTTTCAGCAGACTCCTACTCCTGACATTTCGCATATTGAGATTTCGAACGTTGATGTTTATATCGAAGAAGCAGACGAAAGCGAGCACAACGTAAACAATGAGCAGCTAATTGTAGGAGGTGGAAACTATTTCCCCAGCAGCGGGCCGCTCGTACCGCGAATGTCAGCGTTGCCCCAGTCAGCCTCAATGGAGGTGAATACATCGTCCTCTGACGGTGACTCAGGCCCTCGTGTGTCGGACTGCACCAGCCTCGTGGACAGCCTGGATGACCCTGCCTCCCCCCGCGTCGACCTCCTCTCCTGCCGTGAACATCGCAACGCTGGGCTCGCTCGGTCAGCCGCAGATGTGCTAGATCTACTTCCTCATTCCGATCCCAGCGATCGATCGGGATCGAGAGGTGAAGCGTTTTTCATCAGAATAAGAGACGACGACTGTGATTGTGAAAAAGAAAACGTGGTAGTTGCAGACCATATGCCGGAGAAAATAAAACAAAGATTATATCGTCGACACCGGAGGAGGGAACTGCGGATGGAGTGTGCCCGCCGTAGTCGAATCAAGCAAATTAAGCGAGATTTTGAGAAACAGCGTACTCGTGAGGTTTATCGGACTAAGAGAGAGATAGATCGAGAATGTTCGGTGACCTTAAATACTTTGATAGATGAGGTTATTGCAAAAATAGCTCAGGATGAGTATAAATGCATGCGTATAAAACGAAAACAAGTTGATAGTGTTTCAAAATCGACTGAAAATCTTGCTCGCAGAAATCGAAGAAAAGAACTTGAACGAGCCGATTCAAGGGAATCAATGAAAATAATCAATAATGGAAACGGACACTTTACATCAAAGCGATCAGAACTCGATTTAAAATCGAAACGTAGACAAATTCATGGAAGACTTTCATTACACACTCAGTCGTCTCCAATCTTGGACGATCGGGGACCAAAAAGAGTCTATCAAAAATCAGAAATACATGATGGAAACAAACGAATTGAAATCCTGGAGATTCTCGAATACGTGGATTCATCTCAAAGCTCACCAGATACGACGACATCAGATGAGAATCATAACTCCAGCTTGCGAAATAAGAAGTCTAGAATCCCCATTCCTATATCTGAAAGAATCCATAAACTTCCAAGAGCAAGCTCGCAAAGTGTTCCAAGCTTAGACATTGGACAAACAGGCCCAGGGATCGGGGCACCGCGGAGAGCGTCTCTCCCGCAGGAGGCTAGGTTTCGTCACGTGTTCGATGCAATACCCGAAGAACGCAGCAGCTTGAGTTTAGACTCGGCAGACGATGCTCCCCCGCGCCGCCTGTCAGCGCCGACGATTGCCTCAGACCCCGCACCGACATCTCCGAATGCAGTCACGAGTTCCCACAATAACCAGCTTTTAAACTCACCACAGAGAAGACCCGTGAGAAGTACAGCGACCTCCCCATTGATCGATTCCGATAAGAAAACGAAATTAAAAAGTCAAACAACAATGACTTCTCCCTGTAAAAAATCGGCGGCAACTAGTCCTATGCGAAGGTTTTCTCCAGAAAGTAGAGTGACGAGTGGAGTGACCACTGGCGCGACAAACACCAGCTATACTTCTAGTGTCCAAACAAGTGGCACCTTGAGCAGCCAGACCACTGGCACGAAGACAATTGCTACCAGGACGAGCAGCCTGACGACATCCGGCGGTGGTGCGTCCGGTGGAAGGCGCGGGCTGGCGTCCCGCGGGCGCGCCTGGCTCGGGTTCGCGCACGCGCAGGAGGAAGGTAGCGTGCCACTGGCGCACTGCCACTAACCATGTACCCACCACCGGACACTAACACATTCATTTGAATTGTCACGCAACGCACAGCACGGCCTTACCCTTTATTAGATTCCAGTATGTAAAAATAAAATAGAGCTAAATTTGTTAAGTAATAAATTTGCTTCTGTTTAAAGTAGGTAAAAAATACATTCGAAAGTTACTGGACACATAGTTATCCATACAGGTATACTGAATAGTAAAGCACATTAGTAAAAATTTAAAACATCCTTAACATGTCAATTAAATTAGATTGTTGTATTTTTGTATAATGTTTAGTTAGAACCGTGAGTTAGATCGCATGCGACGACGGATTTACCATCAATGTCAATTTGTTACGGCACTATTTGAGTTATTAGCAATCGCACCTATTTATTTTGCATTGTATGTACTGCATTAGTTATGAGTTGGTAGATTTATCAATTAAATAAAAATAAAATATGTTTTAGAGTTTTATTTTATTAATTAAAAGGTCCGAGAAGTTCAAAAGAGAAAATAGAAGATAAAAATAAACAAACAAAACTGATAAAATCCGTGAGCACCCAGTACGACACGAAGGCAAACAAACAGTGCACCGTCCGTACGATGCACAGTGTTAACTCAGATCCAATTATTGTTGGACAAAAAAATGGCAAATCAGAAAAAAGTAGCAGAACAGAATCAAAAAAAATTAAAGATAAACCTAAATCGAGAAAGTCCGAATGTGATAGTAAATATTCTTTAAATAAAAGCAATGTAAAAATAAAAACAAACGATAAGAAAAAAAACCAAGTTATGTGTCTTGAAAAAAGCGAAGAAGAGAGAGAAGCAGTAAGTGGTGATAGTTCGAGTGAGTCCGAGAGCAGCTTGCTGTGCGCGCGCTGGCTCGCCCCGCGCCGCTCGCCGCGCCGCCGCCGCCGCCAGGGCGAGCCACGGCACGGGGACGCACCGCAGGCAGACACCCACCCAGGTCACACTCTTGTAATTATCCATTACTATGTTTATAACAATACATTTCTACTAGTATTTGTTACAGTCTACTCTTCAGGGTTTTGAGCTGTAAATTATTACTCAGCTATTACAAAAGAATTATATGAATAATGCTCGTAAAATAAAATTAGATTCTACAGAAAAATTATTTTACACACAGCCTGTCAACTAAATCTAATTGTAAGAATCTCCCTACAAATGTTATGAATATAATGTGTTCAGTTGGTTACTGTATACAGCGATTACATAAAACATCGGAGATGACTTGCTTTTATCAGGTTTATAGAACTGTCAACTCCACTGTCGCTTCAGTTGTAAAGAGGCTAACTTTAAGCAGATTTCCTGTAACTTCTGGTGTACAGCAAGGCACGCATCTGGGTCATAGTATTCAACTCATTTTTTTTTTCGCGGCACACCCGCCACCCTGTCCCATCACTGCAACTCATTCACCAGGAACAACATTCAACTCAGATATTAACAAGTAATACAGAAATAAACGCATCAAAATATTTTTATCGGCCCGGAGATAACAATATTTCTATAAAACTTGCATGGCTTACCTTGCAATTACAATACAACATACACTTTGCAATAGGATAGGATACACTATTGTCCGAGCACTTGAATCTTGAGAATTTTTGTTCTATACAATTTAGACAGAAACCTTGTCCAAAATGATTAAATGAGTGACTGGATATTGTTTTTATGGTAGGTTTTATTTTTCGTTAGAGAAATATAATGTGATTTCTTATAACAAAAAAAAAAACTAATTAAAATGTGTCTAAACACTGTATCCATCGGCCGATCCCATCGTTGTCAAGACAATGGTTAGTGTACGAGTAAATAAATAAAATGACAGATTTGGAAAAATCTAATTATAATATGAGTGGTGTGTGTGTCTAGGTAACTGGTCAGTGACGGTGGCGGGGTCGTGTCGCGCCGCGCTGCCCGCTGACGTCGAGATGCGCCTGCGCTTCCCCGACCGCGGCCGGCGCAGGGCTGCGGGGGCTGCGGAGGCTGCGGACGGGGGCGCAGGGGGAGGGGGATACGACGTCACGCGGCTGCAGCAACAGGTGTGGACTCCTTACCAGTATGCGACCACATGTCCGAGGACTGCGATCGTCACAAAAAACTACCCTTTCAATACAATAATATATATTAACAATAAATAATAACATGATCGGGAGATTTTACACGATGGAACCATGACATTGTTAGAAATCAAAATTTGTATATCGTATGGCTTGCATTGAACAAGCAATACAGAAATAAACATTGGATTTGCAGGACAGTTCATACTGCCAGTACTGCAACGACGCGCCCCGACTGCCGCCCGCGCCCTCTCCCGGCGATCACTGCAAGCCGGGGAAACTCACCTTTACTATGAAGAAAGAAGCTCTAGGTACATAATGATTCTGATACTTAATTAGAAAAAATCATTATTGTCTTAGTAATCTTCTTACCCACGATTGACATTTTTGCAACCGACAGCCAGATTGTAGACAGCCAGTGGTTAGTGGGGTGTTTATAAATGTTTTTGTGTGGTAACGTAGCAACGCTGAATCATAAAGATGTTTTCGTTATTAAATACTTTGTGTATACTTTGGTCATAAACCAGGCTGCCTGCCCTATTACTAAGTAATGGTATAAACGTTGTCAGATTCTTCGATTCTTGCATCCAAGAGTAGGAAGAAGTCTTGCGAGCCACTGCCGGAGCTGGAGTCATACCGCTCGTCGCGCACCAAGACCAACAGCTCCGTCAAGGTATCGTATCTACTTCACTATGACAAATACTGACTCGGTCCCTAGGTATATTGGTTACTGATTGTTACGCAGACATCATAACAAGTATGATCCGTTGGAATTATTTTTACTTTATCCAAACACCCGATCATAACGTCAGATAGATACTTTTTATGTGGTATGTTATGATCGGTTCGAAATAACTCATTTAAAATTAATAATTTATAAAATGAAAAATATACATGTTGTTCACTATTGGAATGCAATTGATTGTATTTATTGTAATGTGGATGTGTGTGGGTCCATTTCAATGACTGCCTCTGCTTTTACTGAGAGGGATGTTCAGAGTCTGTTTCTTACTTCCTCCTATATCATCAGGAGTTGCAGTGGTTAGACAGAGTGGTTTTAGTCTCGTAGGTATATGTATGTGAGTGTCGCTGTAGTGTGCTGTAGGTGTGTGTGTAGTGTATGTAATGTAATGCTCGAGTGTCGCCAGGCGGTTGTTTCAGGCGCGGCGCGGGTACTCCCTGCACTGCTGGCTGCCAACCACCACCTCCTCACCCACCAGGTAACCACACTTCAATACTACTCGTCACTGTCTATTGATAAATAAACAAATAAATAGCTTCTTTATTGCAATGGTGTAACATCTATTATTGCAATGGTGTACTTTGTGCTTTACCCCGCTAGTTGAAAAATATATCTGTTTTGTCTTGGTCTTGGATATAATACTGGTCTAAATAGTATTCACCATATCATAGCTTGGTAATCTTTAAAAAACTAATTTTAAATTTGTTTGACTTTTAGTAAGTCATTTAATTGTTAATCTTGGTTTTTTTTGACAAGTAGACAATATGTATGTACTTGCAATAAATAAGCAATGATGGTGTTTATTTCAGAAGTAAGAACGGTCTGTCGGTGTCTGGGTGCGCCATCGTGCCGGAGCTGAAGCCGCGCGCGCCCACCATGAGCGAGCGTGACCTTACGCGACTCTACACCCCGCGACTATACCTCCGGTCGTAGAGCGTGTGCGATCTCACGCGCGGAGTGCAGGACACGTCGTGACTCTACCTGTGTGTCTACCATGAGTTTTACCATCGATTGCCTCTTGCGACCGCAGTTACAAATAAGGATGAATCTTTGTAAAGCGCCTCTTACGGATTGATGGGGAATTAAGACTGCTTGTACAAATAAAAATAACTGTAGTATTCTATGTTACCTGACGTGTAGAAAAACTATACGAACTCATGATAGACACACTGGTCGTAGAGCGAACGCGACTTTAGCCTACCCAACGCAGCCCACCTACAAAGTGACGCCTTACGGAATGTATATTTATTGTTATTCTCTTGCAGTATATATAATAAGACTATTGTTAAGTTTTATAATTTATTTTGTTAAAGATAAATGAGAGAAGTTCAACCCACTAACATTAACCGATATCTTGCTCCAAACGTTATGTCATTGTCTTTATTAGTGTAGCATTATCTCTTCTTATTTTTAAACGTGTACAAATCAATTTGACAACGAATTTGTTTTCTAAAGCCACTTAGAAAAAGGTTTTCGGATCTTAAATTGGTTGTTAATAATCCTCTTATTGTATAAAGTAACGTGCCTTGAATTGTAATACATAGACTTTTAAATTAGCATTTTAACAATATTTTTGTTATTTTTAATATGTACTCGTGGGCATGCAAAAGGATTCACAAAAAATCGATTCACCGAATCACATACATACACAGAAATTCACGCCGTAATCCATCGAGAGGGGTTGGCAGAGGTGTTCACGCATTTCACATGTTTATGTTGAGCCCCAGTGTGACAGGTTGATTTCACAATTTTTTTGGTAAATCGAATTTCGGTGAATTATGATAGTATCGTGAATTACAACTACCTTGACAGCTGCCTCCCTGATCCTTCAATTTGTGAATAAAAAAATGAAAGTTGAATGCAAAATAATGATCAATGTACCTATTAACAGTAAAGTACCAGACTGAAGCCGGTAAGGGATTCAAAACAGTAGTACAATGTGTAAAGCGAGTGTGTTAGATATCGTTTAGTTCCCCAATGAATGCGTAACTAATGATGTAGTCTCGTTAAATAAATGTATTGAATTCAGTTTACGACTTTTATTTCACACTTACTTTAAAAATACATCTACGAAAAGCTAAGGATTGACCTAGATACAAACTACAATACGATTGTTTCTTTTAATATTTGGGCTATCCTAATTTCTACTTAAATAAGAATAGTTAAAGTATGGCATACTCGTAGTTTATTAACTTTTTTTTTCAATCATAGGTCACTTTTATCCTGGTAAAAAAATGTTAGGTTCCTATTTGATGAAAACATACCATACACTCATTTATTTATTTATTTATTTGGATTACCAACGTATAATACACATGCATGCAATACAACTTAGAGACTAATAACATTCCCTGTGTTTATCCAATTAAAGGTAACCACAGCTTACATAAAATAAAATCTAACAAAACACAAATTAGTTGAATGTATTAAAACAAAATTAAATTAAATTGGACCATTTTACAATTAAATAGTTACATTATAAAAAATTAAAAGTCACAGACATTATGAAATAGTAGGTGTCAGAATAAAAATTTATATCAAAATGAGGAATTGTAAAAATACTTAATTAACTTATCTGAAAAACTAAATATGCTATCGTTAAATAAGTCGACGTCTAGTGATTTAGGAATGCTATTATAGAGCCTGGTTTATTATGGAGCTGGTAAGAAAAGCTTATATGTGCTGTGCCTTGGAAGTCTGGTGGGAGCAAACATACTGATCATTGACAAAAGAGTAGAACTATCAATTTGGTTATTAAGAAGCTTGAAAATAAATTTTAAGTCTAAGAGTTTGCGCCTACTTGTCAGGGTCATAATTTGAAAGTATTTCAATCTATCACTATAAGACTTATTTTTCAAGCCTCTCTGTCCATACGATAGAAAATGTACAAACCTTCTCTGTATTCTTTCAACTCTTCTTTTATGGACGTCAAATAATGGGCACCACGCTGAAGAACAGTATTCCAAATGACTTCTAACATAAGCATTGAAAAGAATAAGCTTAGTCTCAACATTTCTGAACTGTTTTGAGTTTAATGAAGTATAATGGAGCCTATAATTTTTGAAGCCTTTTTTAAAATGTGGATGATGGCTGTCAACAATGCTTAAACTGTAGACATAACAAGATCCAAGATTTTTTCATTTGCATTGCGAATACAATTAAACTAGTTTAAATTAGAAATTAAAAATTCATTCATCATTTGATTATAATTACAAGAAACATTTGTAGCCAAAACAGCAGAATTGTCATTGCAATTCCAGTGGAGTGAAGATAGATTAAGGTCACCAATTATTAGAACTTCATTATTATTTGTCATACAATTACTAGCATGCTCAAAAAACTGTTCAATATCCATTAATCTAACTGGTGGCGGAATGTAGACTACACAAATACAAAGCATGATGTTCTGTTTGTTTAATTTCAACTACATGATGATCCATAAGTCTTCTACTAAGTTACAGTTTTCAAATTGATGCATTCGGAAAGATTTAATTTTTTTCGTAACAGCAATCATCATTCCGCCGCCATTTTCCTTCCTGTGTTGCACTAGGTTTCGATCGCGTCTATAAACTACATAATTCTCATTGAAAAGTTCTCCATCATACACATTGTTTTGAAGTCAAGTCTCTGTTATTATAACAATATCAAATTGCATTATGTCTACATTTGCACCAAAGTCATGTGTTTTAGTATTAAGTCCTCTAACATTTTGATAATAACATTTGATTGAATTGAATTTTATATTGATTCAATGAAGAGCTATCCCTAACAACCAAAAAGTTAAAAAGTTTAATAACCAAAATTATACAATCTTATGAACAGACACCATTTCCGTTATTGCTATTGCAGGTGAAAAGTCGTTCTTCCTAACAAAAATACGTCCTCCGCGTACCCATACATGTCTATATACAGTCTCTTTTGCCTTTAGTCTAGCCGCTTTATGTAGTTATTTGAGGTGAGGTGAAAGATGTTCGCTGACGAAATTAGGTTTCCTGTCTCCGCCAATACCAATGTGACTTGAATGCAGCTTATCGGTAGGATTGGATTTATTAAATTTAATAACAGAGGCCAGAAATCCATCACGTGTCATTCGATTATTCAGTTTTACTACGATTGATCTAGGTCGTTTGCTCGAGGAGTTTTGTTTTGCAATTCTGGTACAGATGTGTATATCTATATCTACTATCTTTTAATTGGAAGGAAACGGTATTGGCCTTGAGATCATTGTTAGAAGCTCGTAATTCTTCGATTCCTTTCTGCATAGCCATCTGATCCTTAAATTTGCTCTGGACCTCCGATTTTATTGATTCATAGTATATAGTTTATATATAATTGTCAATAGATAAATTAGAATTAAATTTTTATAATTAAATATCACAGGTTGACCTGATGTATAGCGTCAGTGTCAATTTATAACTAAATAAATAATAAGTACAAATTAAATGTAATTATTCAATGGTCATGAATTGGGACAAATATTTCGTCAAGACAGTTATTAAAAGGTTTTTTTTTTTTAAATCTAGATCCGGGTTTAAGAAATTTTATAGAGTCTTGCTCTATCTTCGTTCCCTGGTAGGTTTCCACTTAGTATATTTCTAAAACGTTAATGGTTTTTGTAGGGCGAGATTCCTACGTTTTTTAAAATATTACTAAAAATTTGACTCTATTTTTCACAAAATATTTTCGTAAAGAATTAGAAGCACCTTCAGTTGGGCTGTATGATATTTGAAACCCTGTCTTTCTACGACGCTTAATTGCGGAGATATCGTCACTTCAGAATTTCAAGATGGCCGTCGACCAAACCAAAATTGGGATATCTCGGGCGTTTCTGGCCCCACGAGGTCGGGAGAAGGTTCTACGCAGTGATGTCGCCGATCCTTTCGCACCAGAATCTAGAGTCAACTTTTTTGACTCTAGGTAGAGTTCCTTTTGACTCCGGCGGGTTTGGGGATCGGTTACAATGTCCCTAAAGTTAGTCCGGTCTTCGTAGTTCCCGACATATCTCAACTCTAAAAATAGAAAAAACACGAAAAAATTTTGAATTTTAAATTTTGAGGTTAGGGTCCAAATATGTGTCAAAAATTTAAGAGGGGGTCAAGCAAAACCTAACAGAAGAAATCCTAGCTTTGTGCGTCCAAAAATGGCAAAGATATTTCAGTTTTAAAAAATTCAAAATGGCGGACAAAATGTCCTCCAGAATCCTAAAATCTAAAGTTTGGGGTCGTTATAAAGGGTTTTTTACCCTGGTCACTATCTTATCCTTAAATTTAATAAAAGGTGACCCCCTGATTTTTAATTACCAAAAATTAACAAAATTTTGATTTTTTTTTGAAAAAACAATTAAAATAAAATACGAAAAATCTGAACAAATTTGAGTTTACTAATGAATTTAAGCTTTAATTTTTGGCATTTAAAAACATATCAAAAATACAAAATTGGGGTGGTATGGGGATACGTCCGCAGTCAATCCCCAAAAGAAAATTGGTAGGTCGTCGATCTTCTTATTGAACATTTTGAAACCTTATAACTTCGTCGGCGATGCTCGGATTTTGAAGTGCGATATGTCCAGGGCCTTGTGCAAGCAAGGCGCGTCGAGCTGCATTCACAGAAAAAACGCCACACGTCTGCTTCGATGAACTGCGACCACGCCCAAACTTGATTTTTTAAAGTTTTCGAGGTGAACCCCTGGAGCCTGGTTCACCAAAATTTGGTAAAACTTGCGGCTCGACAGGGGCTTGCTGGACGCTAAAAAATCCGGGTGGGGTATCACTTAAAATAACGCACCGCACGCACTTTTAGTATAAAAGTTTTGAAAAAATCACTTTTTTCACAATAACTTTTGTAAAAATGGTGATGGCGAAAAACTGATTGTACAGGCACTTGAAAATCTGTTAGGTTAGGTTAGGTTAGGTTAGGTTAGGTTAGGTTAGGTTAGGTTCCCCCCCGATGTGCTGTCACCTTGTCGAGGTGGGGGTGCTTGAAGGTTCTGATGATCCTCCAAGGCTATGCCGGCAGAGTTTCTCATACCGGATTGGCTTGGAGGGGAGGAACTGGACTAAGAACAGCACAGCTTCGGCGGGGCCCTTCTTGGGCCTGTCAGGCGAGGTGGGTGCGCCTAACCGGGAGGTTCTGGGCGCGCTGACGGGAGAGCGCACTCCCGAAAAAAGCGACGACGATGTGGAGTCATCGGAGGGTAATTTCATGATGGAAAGTCCATTATCAAGCATATTACCCCAGGAGGGTACCCTTACGGGAGAATCCCTCCCATCCGTTACTACGGATGGCTGCCCCATGTATTCTGGGGGGGGCAGTAAAGGCTTCGTAGGTCAGCAGCACGATGGCGCTGATCTTCGTAAACACGACAATGGCTTTTCTGTAGGTAATGACACTGCATGCAATATTGCTAGTGGTGTAGCATACGATATGGATACTGTTGATTTGGTAGAGGCTGTGGGCGTCCCGAAGGCGCAAGCAGCCGCTGATGTCATGGCTATTGGTATTGGTCGTGCCTCTCTTCGGAAACGTGGGCGCGACCAACTTGAGACTTCCGAGGTTTCGGCATCTGAAGCTGATGCAGAGGAAGAGGGTCCAGCGGAAGCTAAGGTGCCAACCGCAAGACGCGGCAAACCGGTGGCGGTTGGAAGAGGATCTGGTATGAGGAGGGCGCAGGCTGAGCTACGGCAGCTGGAGTCTGAGGCACGGGAGGTTAACTTCGAGAAGGACTTGGAGGCTAGAGCATTCCGAAAGGATGCACCTAGATCCTCCGTCCTCCAGGGGCTTGAAGATGACTTTCAGGCTGCGGACGTGGCGGTCGATGCTGACGAAGTGCTCCGAGCAAGGGTCGGGGAAAATACCGCGACAATTCTTGAGGTTGCTGCCAAGTCGAAAAACCTTAAGGGTACTTATGTCAAGGCCCTTAAGGACTCGGCGAAGGCAATCCAGGCGTCCTTTGACACTCTGTTGGCAAGATCGGAGGAGGAGGAGCCGCGACGCCTCCGGAATGACAACGCCAGGCTACGAAGGGAGGTTGAGGCTCTAAAGGCGGAGTTGCGGGCCCATAGGAGAGAATTCTCCGAGATGCGGGCTGCAATCGCTGCCGGACGGGCATCGCCAACTCTATCCACGCTGCCGATGCAACCCAGTCCTGCCATCGATGTTGATGAGTTAAGGAGGTCCATCGTAGTGGCGGTAGGCAAAATGGTTGCTGCACAATTCGAAGGAATCGAGGAGCGACTATTGCCGGAAGTAAGGAGGCGGCCTCCCTTACAGGCTGATAAAGTACGAGCGGAGATTTCGGGAGTGGTACCTGCGGTGGCTCAGGCGGCGGTACCTGTGCCCTCATTTGCTGCAGTGGTGGCCCAGCGTAAGGTTGTTCAGCGGCGAAAGGGTCCACAAGCGGGAAGGAGTGCGTTGCAGCCTCAGCCCCAGTCTCAGGAAACTGCTGCTGCTCCCAGACGCCTGGTGGAGAAGCCTAGGCCGTCGACTTCTGCCGCCCCAATTAGCGGTGCACCTTCAAGAGGGGCAGATGAGGAAGGCTTCGTCCAGGTTGGGAGGAAGAAGAAGGGGAAAAGGAAGAAGAAGAACGGTTCTTCTCCACAAACTCCCTCGATCTCTAATACCGGGAAGAAGAAACGGGCCAAGCCTAGACTCAGACTACCTCGCGCTGCTGCAGTGGTCATCACGCTGCAGGAGGACGCGGTAAAGGCGGGCTTGAATTTTGAGCAAGTGATGGCGCAAGCGCAAGCTAGGGTTGATCTAGGCGAGTTAGGACTAGAGGCTGAAGGCTTCAGGTTTCGCATGTCTGCCGCAGGGGGTCGCATTTTAGAGCTCCCGAAAGGGCAGACCACAGAGAAGGCGGAACTGGTAGCAGTGAAGCTAAGTGCTGCTCTGGAGGGGGTGGCCAAGGTTGTCCGGCCTGTAAAGTGTGTGAAAATACGCATTTCCGGGCTGGACGACTCGGCCACCAAGGAAAGGGTAGCTGCAGCGGTGGCGCGGGCAGGCCGGTATCCGGTGGAGCTGGTCAAGCCCAGGGAGGTGCGCTCTGGGCCTAGCGGACTGGGTACTGTCGTAGTACAGTGCCCGATTGAAGCAGCCAAGGTGCTGGCCGATGCCGGTAGGATCCTGGTGGGGTGGAGCTCCGCTAGGGTTGAAGCCCTAAAACAGCTCCCCCTTCGCTGTTTTAAGTGTATGGCTATTGGCCATACAAAGCCGGTGTGCCCCTCAACGGTAGACCGCAGCCAACTGTGCTTCCGCTGTGGTCGAGCGGGGCACAAAGCGGCTAGCTGTAAGGCATCTCTTTGCTGCGCAGTCTGCAAAGACGCTGGCAGGCCCTCTGGGCACATAATGGGGGGGGCATTGTGCATTCCCCCCAGCAAGAAGGGAAAAACGATCCAGGGACTCCAGATCGCTGCAGCTGAATCCTCCCGGCGGGAACTGGGAGAGACTAATGAGATGGTTCAATGACTGCACGGTCCATTAGTTTCCTACAGGCGAACCTGAACCACTGTGCCGGGGCTCAAGATCTTTTCTTGCAGTCTATGGTGGAGTGGCGGGTTGATTTGGCTGTGGCGTGCGAACCTTATTTCGTTCCTTCGCAGACAAACTGGGCCGGGGATCTGAATGATCTGGTGGTAGTCGCCGCGGGTGCGCACTCGGATTTCCCTTTCTTGGTATTGGAGAAAGGGTCGGGCTATGTGGTGGTCGGGTGGGGAGAGTATGCGGTTATTGCCACATACTTCTCTCCGAATCGAACTCTGGCCGATTTTGAGGCATTTCTGGATGCAGTTAGAGGGGCGGTGGGCCGTCTAACGCAGAGGCAGGTCATTGTGCTCGGGGACCTAAACGCCAAGGCTCAGGAGTGGGGAAACCCCTCCACTGATGCCCGAGGTGATGCAGTCAGAATCTGGGCACTGCAGTGCGATCTTGTTCTCGTCAACAGAGGTGCAGTTCAAACTTGCGTGCGTCAGCAGGGGGGGTCTGTGGTGGACGTTACGTTCGCCACTCCTGCTGTGGCTCGCAAGATCGTAAACTGGAGAGTTATGGAGACGGTCGAGACTCTATCGGACCATTTATATGTTAGGTTTGAAATCTCCTCCCTCTCGAGATGTGCGTACAGGGGCCCTAGCCGATTCACACGTTGGGCCATCACAAGGTTTAACTCAGAACTGGCCAAGGAGGCTGCCATAGTCCAGAACTGGACCTCCCCCTCAAGCGCTGGAGTTAGTGTGGATGAAATGGCTGGGCGTATTTGTAACTCCCTTAGGGAGGTGTGCGATGCGTCCATGCCTAGGGTCAGCGGTCGTACGGAGCGCCATCAGGTGTACTGGTGGTCTCAGGAGATTGCTGATCTTCGTACGGCGTCTAACGCTGCGCAGCGGGCCTACTTGCGCTGTCGTAGGCGTAATGGAAGGGATGGTGAAGAGACAGAGGCTCTCCTAAGGAGAGCCTTCCGGAGGGCGAAAGATAAGCTCCAACTGGCAATTAGTCGTGCGAAGGCTAGAGCTAGAGAGGAACTTCTGTCGGAGCTAGACCGGGACCCCTGGGGCCGCCCGTACAGGGTGGCGCGCCGTAAGATCTGCACCCAGGGTCCGGTCACGGATAAGCTGCCGGGGGCTCTCCTTGGGAGAGTAATGGAGGCTCTGTTTCCGGCTGCTCGGGCTCACAGTCCTCCGAGAATGAGGCCGACCTCGGCCGTTGGAACGCAGGTGGGAGAGGAAGTACCCCAAGTCACTGAAGACGAGTTGCTGGTGGCCCTGGGAAAACTCCGGGGTCGTAAGAGGGCGCCTGGTCCGGATGGGGTTCCGGGTCGGGTGCTCTTGATTGCAGCGGAGTTTCTTGGGGACAGGCTTCGGGAACTGTTCAACGCGTGTATTCGCAAGGGACAGTTTCCGAAGCCCTGGAAGGAGGGACGGGTATGCTTGCTACCTAAAGTGGGTCGCCCACCGGAGGATCCTTCAGCTTATAGGCCAATCGTCTTGCTGGATGAGGTGGGTAAGGTATTCGAGAGGATACTTGCTGCTCGCCTTATCCAGCATCTCGAGGGGGTGGGCCCAAATTTATCAGATGCGCAGTATGGATTCAGGGTGGGTCGCTCGACCCTTGACGCCCTTACCCAGCTAAGAGGGCTGGCCGTGGAGGCTGTTAATGGGGGGGAGGTTGTGCTGGCTATATCTTTGGACGTAGCCAATGCATTTAACTCCCTTCCTTTCGAGACGTTGAGAGAGGCGCTCCGTTATCACGGAGTGCCCCTCTACCTGCAGGCGGTGGTGGCAGCATACCTTGAAGACCGGGAGGTCTTGTGGGAAGGAGGGAGCGGGACACTTACCAGGCGTCTTGTCTGCTGCGGGGTTCCACAGGGTTCGGTCCTTGGACCAATCCTGTGGAATATCGGGTTTGACTGGCTTCTCCGGCAGTCGGTTCTCCCTGGGATGAAGGTCATCTGTTATGCTGATGACACTCTTGTCACTGTCCGAGGGAAGACGTACGAGGAGGTAGCGATGAAGGCCACAGTTGGTGCAGGGTTGACGGTGGACAGGATCCGTCAGCTTGGACTTGAGGTGAGGTTGAGGTGAGGTTGAGGAAGACGGAGGCCCTTCTTTTTCATGGACCACGCAGAGGACCCCCGCGGGGTGCCCAGTTGGTCATCAGGGGAACGGTGGTCCCGGTAAGGGCCCAGATGAAATATCTGGGTCTTGTCCTGGACGGTCGTTGGAAATTTGCGGCACACTTTGCCCAGCTGGGTCCGCGGTTGGTATCGGCGGCTGCTGCCTTGGGGAGACTTATGCCCAATGTGGGGGGACCCAATGGGTCCTGCAGGCGCCTGTACTCTGGAGTCATCCGGAGTATGGCCCTGTACGGTGCACCCATTTGGGTTGATGCACTAGACTCCACCAACAGGGCGCTTCTAAGAAGGCCGCAAAGGATTGTGGCTATAAGAGCCATCAGAGGCTACCGGACCGTTTCCTGGGCTGCAGCAACACTGCTGGCGGCGGACCCTCCGTGGGAACTTCAGGCTGAGGTTCTCGCAGAGGTGTACCGATACAGGGCTGGCCATCGCGCTGGAAATAGGGCGCTAGACTGGGAGGCGGTAGCCAGGACAAGAAGGGTGGCAAGGAATGCGGTCCTGGAAAAATGGGAGGAGCAGCTCGGGGCTTCGTCCTTCGGCCTAGCGACGATTGAGGCCATCAAACCTCAGTTACGTCGCTGGGTTGGCAGGAGACACGGAGTCCTGAGCTACAGACTTTCGCAGGTGCTTACCGGGCATGGGTGCTTCGGTGAGTACCTGCGTAAGATAGCCAGGAGAGAGGTGGACATGGTCTGCCATGAGTGTGGAGCAGTGGAGGATACCGTGCGCCACACGGTAGAGGAGTGCGCAGCGTGGGGGCCTCAAAGGCACGACCTAACGCAGATCATAGGCAGTGACCTCTCGCTGCCAGGCATGATCAATGTCATGCTTGGCAGCGAGAGGTGTTGGGACGCGGTAGCTACCTTCTGCGAGTCTGTAATTTCGCAGAAGGAGGCTGCGGAGCGGGACAGAGAGGTCGACGCCAACGCTGACCCGCTCCGAAGACGCAGGTTGGGCCTGCGAAGGCGCCGATTTGCGCATCTTCTGCCTCCGCCGTGATAGTGTGGCCGGGGTGCTGGGTCGGGGGACCCTGCACCCGTAAAAGGCCCACTGGATGAAGGCCCGTTTTGAGACTACTGAGATGGTGTAGCCTGCTTGTTTTCAGGGCTCACTGGCGGTGGTTCTTAAGACGGGCCAGCCGTTGGAGTAGTACGGTGTCTGAGGGTTCCTGGCTTCCCTCTATCCCGTAATGCTCTAATAGCTAACGGCGTTGGCGGAACGTGGGGTTTTAGTCGGTGGGCACGGAATCTGTCAAGGATGCCATTGACAAATTCTGCATGGCCCACCCCGATCCAACACCGGATGATGCCCCGCAGACAGCGGGACAGCTGGAGAAGCTAGTTCAGGACTCAGTGGCCATCATTGAAAAGGTGGCCACGAAGTCAATGAATTTGAAAGGAGGATTTGTGAAGTCGTTGAAGGACGCTGCGTTTACCATTTCGGTCGCAGTGTCCCAGCTCAAGGCTCGCACCATGTCTGAGGAGGTGGCGAAGCTGGAGGCCTCAAATGCAAAGCTCACTGGCCAGGTGGCAGAGCTGCGCAGGGAGGTCTTCGAACTTCGAAGGCAACCCGTTGCCCCAGCTGAGCCACAGCTCAATGTAAAGGAGTTGCTGGAGGAAGTCTCACGCTCTAACATTGCGCAGTTCAGCGTGATGTTGGAGACGAGACTTGCCGGCATAGAGCACCGGATACTGCTGGAACCTCGAATGCGGCCCTCTCCGGCAACTTCTACCAGACGAGACACCCAGGTCGATGTCGCGGCCCCTGATGTGTCGTCTCCAGTTTCACGGAGAGTGACTTCCCAGGGCGGCCAAGAGCGACCTGCCCTGAACGTGACGGCGGCCACGAGCGCAGCTGCCTCAACTTCCGCTACCCGAAAGGGGAAACGGAAGGGCAAAAGCCTCGCGGCCAGAGAGGCGGAAACGGCGAGAGTTCCCAGTCCGCTCCACACTTGTCCTCCGGGGGAGGCGTGGAGCGAAGTGGTGAGGCGCAAGCCAAAACCCAAGAACGTGACGAAGGAGAAGGCAACCAAGCCGGCTGCCCCACCAAAGAAACGAGTAGTACGATTGCGCCCTCCCAGTACGGCGGTCGTAGGGCTAGATCTGCAGCCTGGGGCAATGGATCGTGGCCTAACTTACGCGGCTCTGATGGCAGAGGCCAAGCGTCACGTCCATCTGGACGACATGGCGGTGATGGGTATCACTGGTGTACGTGTACGTACAGGTGCCACTGGTGTTCGGCTGCTGGAGGTCTCGGGAGAAGGTGCGGCAGAGAAGGCGGATTCCCTGGCTGAAAAGCTAAGGGGAGCCTTGGATGCGGCCAACTTTCGAGTCCTTCGGCCTGTTAAGCGAGCGGAGCTGCGGATCTCGGGGTTAGACGACTCTGTGACGCCAGATGAGGTTGCGGCGGCACTCGCCAATCAAGGGGATTGCTCGCAAGCGGCCATCGTGTGTGGGAAGCTGTCCAAATGGGGCACCCTTTGGGTTGCTTTACCTGTGGCGGCGGCAAAGAAGGTTGTGGGATTGGGCCGGCTTAGGGTGGGCTGGGTTCTTGCGCGAGTAATTGCGCTGGAACCCAGACCACTCAGGTGCTTCAGGTGCCTTGAGGCTGGTCACGTTGTCGCGCAGTGTGGTGGTGGTGTTGACCGAAGCGGAATCTGTTTTCGCTGCGGTCAGCACGGCCACATAGCTCGAGATTGTGAGGCTGCCAATCCTGTATGTGCCTTATGCAAGGCAGCAGGCAGACCGGCAGAACATGCAATGGGGGGAAATGGCTGCCCTACCAAGGGTAAGCGTGTTAAACCGAAGCAGAAGAGGAAGCCGGCTGCTACACGTCTGGTGACATTAACCAGCGGGCAAAGTAGCAGATCGGGCGCAGCAGGTCGAGACCTGCCGAGGCCCAGACGGGCAGTAGCTGGTGCCGAGCCACCGCAGCCGCCGCCCAACCCTGGAGAGGGCCAGGCAATGGATACGGGGGTGTCCATCGCCTCATAAAGAGGCCCTCGCGTGGATGACGCGCCTTGTGATCGGGTGCGTCACCAGAGAGGACGGAGTGCATAACAGAAGCCTCCGAGGCGTCGACGTCTGAAAAGACACCGCGACGGGGGATGTGGAGAGAGCTAACGCGTGCCCACTTGTCCCCCGTCACAAAGCGACGACGTGGATCACCGTGGGGTTTTAGTCGGTAGGCAGGGCTTTTCCCTGAGTCCGACATACTCCTTCGCCTCCCCCCGGAGCGGAGGAGATGCATGAGCATTTCCCCACGTACAAAAAAAAAAAAAAAAGGTTCCCCCCCGATGTGCTGTCACCTTGTCGAGGTGGGGGGCTTGCGCGTCCCTTTGTTCCCCCGAGGCTATGCCGGCAGGGTCACCCATACCGGAAGGTTCGGGGAGGAGGGGCCAGACTAAGAACAGCACACCCCGGCGGGGCTCTTCATGGGCCTGGCAGGCGGGAATGGGCACGTCCACGTTTGGGCGTGCTGACCGGGGAGCTCACCCCGGAAAAAAGAGACGGAAGCTGTAGAGCAGCGAGAGTTTTATTTCATGGAAAAGTCCCATCAGAAAATAAGTCCCCGGGCGGGTCCCAGCGATGGGGAATCCCGCGCTTCCACCCCACAGGTGGAAGGCAGCCTCACGTACTACGGGGGAGGCAATGATGGACTCGGAGGCCGGCAAGATGCCGGTCGACGTGAGCAACAACTTGGCACTCCTATGGACAAAGACTATGCGCGTAAATATGGACTTGATGACTCGGCGGTGGTGGTCGTCTCCCAGAAGGAGAGGGCTGTCGCCGAACGACATGGCGTGATAATGGCTAACATGGCTAGAGAGAGGGAGATCGATGAAGAGTTGGACAGACAGTTCCGTGAGGAACTGGAATCCATCGGACTCGGTCTCGATGATTCGTACTGCTCGGACGCCAGCCTGGCGTCGGATGTGTCGCGGCGTTCTCGCGCTCCCGCAAGCGTCAGGACTGGCGCCCGAGTAGGGAAGAGGAGTAGACGAAACTCGTCCGAGGAGTCGGACGAGGATGTGATGGGCCCGCCTAAAAAGGTGGCTCCCAAAGTGAAGGGCCGAGGCCGCCCGCCCACTACTGGGCAGTATGTGGGGCTGGCTAGAGCTAAGGCTGAACTCAACGCCGCCAAGGAGAAGGCGTTGCGGCTTGAAGTCGAGGAGGAGATGGTACGGAGAGGGGAGCAGGTAAAGGAGGCCATTGGCAACTTTTGCATGGCATACCCCGACCCAACACCGGACGATGCCCCGCAGACGGCGGGGCAACTAGAGAAAATGGTCCAGGACTCAGTGGCCATCATAGAAAAGGTGGCCACGAAATCCATGAACCTGAAGGGAGGTTTCGTTAAGTCCTTGAAGAACGCTGCATTTACCATCTCGGTCGCAGTGTCCCAACTCAAGGCCCGAACCATGTCAGAGGAGGTGGCGAAGTTGGAGGCCGCAAATGCGCGGCTCACAAGCCAGTTGGCGGAGCTGCGCAGGGAGGTCGCCGAGCTTCGGCGGCAGCCCGTCGCCCCAGCCGAGCCACAGCCCAATATGAAGGAGTTGTTGGAGGAGGTCTCGCGCTCCAATATTGCTTGCCGGCATGGAGAACCGGCTCCCGCCGGAACCCCGAATGCTGGCTCCTCCTAATACCGGACGGGACAGGCAGGCCGACGTCGCGGCCCCTGATGTGTCAGTAATGACTTCCCAGGGCAGCCAAGAGCGGTCTGCCAGGAAGAAGAGTGCCACCGCGGGCACTTCTGCCCCAACCGCTACTCCCCGAAAGGGGAAGAGGAAGGAGAAGAAGAGCCTCGCGGCCAGAGAAGCGACAGCGGCAAGAGCTCCCGTTTGAAGGTTTGAAATCCGTTTGAAATCCGAATTTGAAGGTTCAGGGTATGCAGTTCGACACGGATGCACTCCCTGATGCCGAAAATGAAAGTTTCGTATCGATCGGTCAATATCCGAGCGAGTTATTGAAAGTTGAAAGTCAAAAATTGAGTACTGATTGATATATCAGTATAAGTGAAAATTTTGAAAAACCAATGTGAAATGTTGTCAAAATTTTAACGTGGTTAGGTGACTAGCATTGCCTCGTCAATATTAAACCAAATAAAACAGAAATCTAACGGTATTTAAAAAAGATATTCAAATTTATGTCAAAAATATTTGTATTTCCAAAACGATTTTGAAAGACTGTCAAAAAATCCGAATTTGATGGTTCAGGGTATGCAGTTCGACACGAATGCACTCCCTGATGCCGAAAATGAAAGTTTCGTATCGATCGGTCAATATCCGAGCGAGTTATTGAAAGTTGAAAGTCAAAAATTGAGTACTGATTGATATATCAGTATAAGTGAAAATTTTGAAAAACCAATGTGAAATGTTGTCAAAATTTTAACGTGGTTAGGTGACTAGCATTGCCTCGTCAATATTAAACCAAATAAAACAGAAATCTAACGGTATTTAAAAAAGATATTCAAATTTATGTCAAAAATATTTGTATTTCCAAAACGATTTTGAAAGACTGTCAAAAAATCCGAATTTGAAGGTTCCGGGTATGCAGTTCGCTACGGATGCACTCCCTGATGCCGAAAATGAAAGTTTCGTATCGATCGGTCAATATCCGAGCGAGTTATTGAAAGTTGAAAGTCAAAAATTGAGTACTGATTGATATATCAGTATAAGTGAAAATTTTGAAAAACCAATGTGAAATGTTGTCAAAATTTTAACGTGGTTAGGTGACTAGCATTGCCTCGTCAATATTAAACCAAATAAAACAGAAATCTAACGGTATTTAAAAAAGATATTCAAATTTTTGTCAAAAATATTTGTATTTCCAAAACGATTTTGAAAGACTGTCAAAAAAATCCGAATTTGAAGGTTCAGGGTATGCAGTTCGACACGGATGCACTCCCTGATGCCGAAAATGAAAGTTTCGTATCGATCGGTCAATATCCGAGCGAGTTATTGAAAGTTGAAAGTCAAAAATTGAGTACTGATTGATATATCAGTATAAGTGAAAATTTTGAAAAACCAATGTGAAATGTTGTCAAAATTTTAACGTGGTTAGGTGACTAGCATTGCCTCGTCAATATTAAACCAAATAAAACAGAAATCTAACGGTATTTAAAAAAGATATTCAAATTTATGTCAAAAATATTTGTATTTCCAAATCGATTTTGAAAGACTGTCAAAAAAATCCGAATTTGAAGGTTCCGGGTATGCAGTTCGACACGGATGCACTCCCTGATGCCGAAAATGAAAGTTTCGTATCGATCGGTCAATATCCGAGCGAGTTATTGAAAGTTGAAAGTAAAAAATTGAGTACTGATTGATATATCAGTATAAGTGAAAATTTTGAAAAACCAATGTGAAATGTTGTCAAAATTTTAACGTGGTTAGGTGACTAGCATTGCCTCGTCAATATTAAACCAAAAAAAAACAGAAATCTAACGGTATTTAAAAAAGATATTCAAATTTTTGTCAAAAATATTTGTATTTCCAAAACGATTTTGAAAGACTGACAAAAACATCCGAATTTGAAGGTTCAGGGTATGCAGTTCGACACGGATGCACTCCCTGATGCCGAAAATGAAAGTTTCGTATCGATCGGTCAATATCCGAGCGAGTTATTGAAAGTTGAAAGTCAAAAATTGAGTACTGATTGATATATCAGTATAAGTGAAAATTTTGAAAAACCAATGTGAAATGTTGTCAAAATTTTAACGTGGTTAGGTGACTAGCATTGCCTCGTCAATATTAAACCAAATAAAACAGAAATCTAACGGTATTTAAAAAAGATATTCAAATTTATGTCAAAAATATTTGTATTTCCAAATCGATTTTGAAAGACTGTCAAAAAAATCCGAATTTGAAGGTTCCGGGTATGCAGTTCGACACGGATGCACTCCCTGATGCCGAAAATGAAAGTTTCGTATCGATCGGTCAATATCCGAGCGAGTTATTGAAAGTTGAAAGTCAAAAATTGAGTACTGATTGATATATCAGTATAAGTGAAAATTTTGAAAAACCAATGTGAAATGTTGTCAAAATTTTAACGTGGTTAGGTGACTAGCATTGCCTCGTCAATATTAAACCAAATAAAACAGAAATCTAACGGTATTTAAAAAAGATATTCAAATTTATGTCAAAAATATTTGTATTTCCAAAACGATTTTGAAAGACTGTCAAAAAATCCGAATTTGATGGTTCAGGGTAAGCAGTTCGACACGAATGCACTCCCTGATGCCGAAAATGAAAGTTTCGTATCGATCGGTCAATATCCGAGCGAGTTATTGAAAGTTGAAAGTCAAAAATTGAGTACTGATTGATATATCAGTATAAGTGAAAATTTTGAAAAACCAATGTGAAATGTTGTCAAAATTTTAACGTGGCTAGGTGACTAGCATTGCCTCGTCAATATTAAACCAAATAAAACAGAATTCTAACGGTATTTAAAAAAGATATTCAAATTTATGTCAAAAATATTTGTATTTCCAAAACGATTTTGAAAGACTGACAAAAAAATCCGAATTTGAAGGTTCCGGGTATGCAGTTCGACACGGATGCACTCCCTGATGCCGACAATGAAAGTTTCGTATCGATCGGTCAATATCCGAGCGAGTTATTGAAAGTTGAAAGTCAAAAATTGAGTACTGATTGATATATCAGTATAAGTGAAAATTTTGAAAAACCAATGTGAAATGATGTCAAAATTTTAACGTGGTTAGGTGACTAGCATTGCCTCGTCAATATTAAACCAAATAAAACAGAAATCTAACGGTATTTAAAAAAGATATTCAAATTTTTGTCAAAAATATTTGTATTTCCAAATCGATTTTGAAAGACTGTCAAAAAAATCCGAATTTGAAGGTTCCGGGTATGCAGTTCGACACGGATGCACTCCCTGATGCCGAAAATGAAAATTTCGTATCGATCGGTCAATATCCGAGCGAGTTATTGAAAGTTGAAAGTCAAAAATTGAGTACTGATTGATATATCAGTATAAGTGAAAATTTTGAAAAACCAATGTGAAATGTTGTCAAAATTTTAACGTGGTTAGGTGACTAGCATTGCCTCGTCAATATTAAACCAAATAAAACAGAAATCTAACGGTATTTAAAAAAGATATTCAAATTTATGTCAAAAATATTTGTATTTCCAAAACGATTTTGAAAGACTGTCAAAAAAATCCGAATTTGAAGGTTCAGGGTATGCAGTTCGACACGGATGCACTCCCTGATGCCGAAAATGAAAGTTTCGTATCGATCGGTCAATATCCGAGCGAGTTATTGAAAGTTGAAAGTCAAAAATTGAGTACTGATTGATATATCAGTATAAGTGAAAATTTTGAAAAACCAATGTGAAATGTTGTCAAACTTTTAACGTGGTTAGGTGACTAACATTGCCTCGTCAATATTAAACCAAATAAAACAGAAATCTAACGGTATTTAAAAAAGATATTCAAATTTATGTCAAAAATATTTGTATTTCCAAAACGATTTTGAAAGACTGTCAAAAAATCCGAATTTGAAGGTTCAGGGTATGCAGTTCGACACGGATGCACTCCCTGATGCCGAAAATGAAAGTTTCGTATCGATCGGTCAATATCCGAGCGAGTTATTGAAAGTTGAAAGTCAAAAATTGAGTACTGATTGATATATCAGTATAAGTGAAAATTTTGAAAAACCAATGTGAAATGTTGTCAAAATTTTAACGTGGTTAGGTGGCTAGCATTGCCTCGTCAATAATAAACCAAATAAAACAGAAAACTAATGGTATTTAAAAAAGATATTCAAATTTATGTCAAAAATATTTGTATTTCCAAAACGATTTTGAAAGACTGTCAAAAAAATCCGAATTTGAAGGTTCCGGGTATGCAGTTCGACACGGATGCACTCCCTGATGCCGAAAATGAAAATTTCGTATCGATCGGTCAATATCCGAGCGAGTTATTGAAAGTTGAAAGTCAAAAATTGAGTACTGATTGATATATCAGTATAAGTGAAAATTTTGAAAAACCAATGTGAAATGTTGTCAAACTTTTAACGTGGTTAGGTGACTAACATTGCCTCGTCAATATTAAACCAAATAAAACAGAAATCTAACGGTATTTAAAAAAGATATTCAAATTTATGTCAAAAATATTTGTATTTCCAAAACGATTTTGAAAGACTGTCAAAAAATCCGAATTTGAAGGTTCAGGGTATGCAGTTCGACACGGATGCACTCCCTGATGCCGAAAATGAAAGTTTCGTATCGATCGGTCAATATCCGAGCGAGTTATTGAAAGTTGAAAGTCAAAAATTGAGTACTGATTGATATATCAGTATAAGTGAAAATTTTGAAAAACCAATGTGAAATGTTGTCAAAATTTTAACGTGGTTAGGTGGCTAGCATTGCCTCGTCAATAATAAACCAAATAAAACAGAAAACTAATGGTATTTAAAAAAGATATTCAAATTTATGTCAAAAATATTTGTATTTCCAAAACGATTTTGAAAGACTGTCAAAAAAATCCGAATTTGAAGGTTCCGGGTATGCAGTTCGACACGGATGCACTCCCTGATGCCGAAAATGAAAGTTTCGTATCGATCGGTCAATATCCGAGCGAGTTATTGAAAGTTGAAAGTCAAAAATTGAGTACTGATTGATATATCAGTATAAGTGAAAATTTTGAAAAACCAATGTGAAATGTTGTCAAAATTTTAACGTGGTTAGGTGGCTAGCATTGCCTCGTCAATAATAAACCAAATAAAACAGAAAACTAATGGTATTTAAAAAAGATATTCAAATTTATGTCAAAAATATTTGTATTTCCAAAACGATTTTGAAAGACTGTCAAAAAATCCGAATTTGAAGGTTCAGGGTATGCAGTTCGACACGGATGCACTCCCTGATGCCGAAAATGAAAGTTTCGTATCGATCGGTCAATATCCGAGCGAGTTATTGAAAGTTGAAAGTCAAAAATTGAGTACTGATTGATATATCAGTATAAGTGAAATTTTTGAAAAACCAATGTGAAATGTTGTCAAAATTTTAACGTGGTTAGGTGACAAGCATTGCCTCGTCAATATTAAACCAAATAAAACAGAAATCTAACGGTATTTAAAAAAGATATTCAAATTTATGTCAAAAATATTTGTATTTCCAAAACGATTTTGAAAGACTGACAAAAACATCCGAATTTGAAGGTTCAGGGTATGCAGTTCGACACGGATGCACTCCCTGATGCCGAAAATGAAAGTTTCGTATCGATCGGTCAATATCCGAGCGAGTTATTGAAAGTTGAAAGTCAAAAATTGAGTACTGATTGATATATCAGTATAAGTGAAAATTTTGAAAAACCAATGTGAAATGTTGTCAAAATTTTAACGTGGTTAGGTGACTAGCATTGCCTCGTCAATATTAAACCAAATAAAACAGAAATCTAACGGTATTTAAAAAATATATTCAAATTTATGTCAAAAATATTTGTATTTCCAAATCGATTTTGAAAGACTGTCAAAAAAATCCGAATTTGAAGGTTCAGGGTATGCAGTTCGACACGGATGCACTCCCTGATGCCGAAAATGAAAGTTTCGTATCGATCGGTCAATATCCGAGCGAGTTATTGAAAGTTGAAAGTCAAAAATTGAGTACTGATTGATATATCAGTATAAGTGAAAATTTTGAAAAACCAATGTGAAATGTTGTCAAAATTTTAACGTGGTTAGGTGACTAGCATTGCCTCGTCAATATTAAACCAAATAAAACAGAAATCTAACGGTATTTAAAAAAGATATTCAAATTTATGTCAAAAATATTTGTATTTCCAAAACGATTTTGAAAGACTGACAAAAACATCCGAATTTGAAGGTTCAGGGTATGCAGTTCGACACGGATGCACTCCCTGATGCCGAAAATGAAAGTTTCGTATCGATCGGTCAATATCCGAGCGAGTTATTGAAAGTTGAAAGTCAAAAATTGAGTACTGATTGATATATCAGTATAAGTGAAAATTTTGAAAAACCAATGTGAAATGTTGTCAAAATTTTAACGTGGTTAGGTGGCTAGCATTGCCTCGTCAATAATAAACCAAATAAAACAGAAAACTAATGGTATTTAAAAAAGATATTCAAATTTATGTCAAAAATATTTGTATTTCCAAAACGATTTTGAAAGACTGTCAAAAAAATCCGAATTTGAAGGTTCCGGGTATGCAGTTCGACACGGATGCACTCCCTGATGCCGAAAATGAAAGTTTCGTATCGATCGGTCAATATCCGAGCGAGTTATTGAAAGTTGAAAGTCAAAAATTGAGTACTGATTGATATATCAGTATAAGTGAAAATTTTGAAAAACCAATGTGAAATGTTGTCAAAATTTTAACGTGGTTAGGTGACTAGCATTGCCTCGTCAATAATAAACCAAATAAAACAGAAAACTATGGTATTTAAAAAAGATATTCAAATTTATGTCAAAAATATTTGTATTTCCAAAACGATTTTGAAAGACTGTCAAAAAAATCCGAATTTGAAGGTTCAGGGTATGCAGTTCGACACGGATGCACTCCTTGATGCCGAAAATGAAAGTTTCGTATCGATCGGTCAATATCCGAGCGAGTTATTGAAAGTTGAAAGTCAAAAATTGAGTACTGATTGATATATCAGTATAAGTGAAAATTTTGAAAAACCAATGTGAAATGTTGTCAAACTTTTAACGTGGTTAGGTGACTAGCATTGCCTCGTCAATATTAAACCAAATAAAACAGAAATCTAACGGTATTTAAAAAAGATATTCAAATTTATGTCAAAAATATTTGTATTTCCAAAACGATTTTGAAAGACTGACAAAAACATCCGAATTTGAAGGTTCAGGGTATGCAGTTCGACACGGATGCACTCCCTGATGCCGAAAATGAAAATTTCGTATAGATCGGTCAATATCCGAGCGAGTTATTGAAAGTTGAAAGTCAAAAATTGAGTTCTGATTGATATATCAGTATAAGTGAAAATTTTGAAAAACCAATGTGAAATGTTGTCAAAATTTTAACGTGGTTAGGTGACTAGCATTGCCTCGTCAATATTAAACCAAATAAAACAGAAATCTAACGGTATTTAAAAAAGATATTCAAATTTATGTCAAAATTATTTGTATTTCCAAAACGATTTTGAAAGACTGTCAAAAAAATCCGAATTTGAAGGTTCAGGGTATGCAGTTCGACACGGATGCACTCCCTGATGCCGGAAATGAAAGTTTCGTATCGATCGGTCAATATCCGAGCGAGTTATTGAAAGTTGAAAGTCAAAAATTGAGTACTGATTGATATATCAGTATAAGTGAAAATTTTGAAAAACCAATGTGAAATGTTGTCAAAATTTTAACGTGGTTAGGTGACTAACATTGCCTCGTCAATATTAAACCAAATAAAACAGAAATCTAACGGTATTTAAAAAAGAAATTCAAATTTATGTCAAAAATATTTGTATTTCCAAAACGATTTTGAAAGACTGTCAAAAAAATCCGAATTTGAAGGTTCAGGGTATGCAGTTCGACACGGATGCACTCCCTGATGCCGAAAATGAAAGTTTCGTATCGATCGGTCAATATCCGAGCGAGTTATTGAAAGTTGAAAGTCAAAAATTGAGTTCTGATTGATATATCAGTATAAGTGAAAATTTTGAAAAACCAATGTGAAATGTTGTCAAAATTTTGACGTGGTTAGGTGACTAGCATTGCCTCGTCAATATTAAACCAAATAAAACAGAAATCTAACGGTATTTAAAAAAGATATTCAAATTTTTGTCAAAAATATTTGTATTTCCAAAACGATTTTGAAAGGCTGTCAAAAAAATCCGAATTTGAAGGTTCAGGGTATGCAGTTCGACACGGATGCACTTCCTGATGCCGAAAATGAAAGTTTCGTATCGATCGGTCAATATCCGAGCGAGTTATTGAAAGTTGAAAGTCAAAAATTGAGTACTGATTGATATATCAGTATAAGTGAAAATTTTGAAAAACCAATGTGAAATGTTGTCAAAATTTTAACGTGGTTAGGTGACTAGCATTGCCTCGTCAATATTAAACCAAATAAAACAGAAATCTAACGGTATTTAAAAAAGATATTCAAATTTATGTCAAAAATATTTGTATTTCCAAAACGATTTTGAAAGACTGTCAAAAAAATCCGATTTTGAAGGTTCAGGGTATGCAGTTCGACACGGATGCACTCCCTGATGCCGAAAATGAAAGTTTCGTATCGATCGGTCAATATCCGAGCGAGTTATTGAAAGTTGAAAGTCAAAAATTGAGTACTGATTGATATATCAGTATAAGTGAAAATTTTGAAAAACCAATGTGAAATGTTGTCAAAATTTTAACGTGGTTAGGTGACTAGCATTGCCTCGTCAATATTAAACCAAATAAAACAGAAATCTAACGGTATTTAAAAAAGATATTCAAATTTATGTCAAAAATATTTGTATTTCCAAAACGATTTTGAAAGACTGTCAAAAAATCCGAATTTGAAGGTTCAGGGTATGCAGTTCGACACGGATGCACTCCCTGATGCCGAAAATGAAAGTTTCGTATCGATCGGTCAATATCCGAGCGAGTTATTGAAAGTTGAAAGTCAAAAATTGAGTACTGATTGATATATCAGTATAAGTGAAAATTTTGAAAAACCAATGTGAAATGTTGTCAAAATTTTAACGTGGTTAGGTGACTAGCATTGCCTCGTCAATATTAAACCAAATAAAACAGAAATCTAACGGTATTTAAAAAAGATATTCAAATTTATGTCAAAAATATTTGTATTTCCAAAACGATTTTGAAAGACTGTCAAAAAAATCCGAATTTGAAGGTTCCGGGTATGCAGTTCGACACGGATGCACTCCCTGATGCCGAAAATGAAAGTTTCGTATCGATCGGTCAATATCCGAGCGAGTTATTGAAAGTTGAAAGTCAAAAATTGAGTACTGATTGATATATCAGTATAAGTGAAAATTTTGAAAAACCAATGTGAAATGTTGTCAAAATTTTAACGTGGTTAGGTGACTAGCATTGCCTCGTCAATATTAAACCAAATAAAACAGAAATCTAACGGTATTTAAAAAAGATATTCAAATTTATGTCAAAAATATTTGTATTTCCAAAACGATTTTGAAAGACTGTCAAAAAAATCCGAATTTGAAGGTTCAGGGTATGCAGTTCAACACGAATGCATTCCCTGATGCCGAAAATGAAAGTTTCGTATCGATCGGTCAATATCCGAGCGAGTTATTGAAAGTTGAAAGTCAAAAATTGAGTTCTGATTGATATATCAGTATAAGTGAAAATTTTGAAAAACCAATGTGAAATGTTGTCAAAATTTTAACGTGGTTAGGTGACTAGCATTGCCTCGTCAATATTAAACCAAATAAAATAGAAATCTAACGGTATTTAAAAAAGATATTCAAATTTATGTCAAAATTATTTGTATTTCCAAAACGATTTTGAAAGACTGTCAAAAAATTCCGAATTTGAAGGTTCAGGGTATGCAGTTCGACACGGATGCACTCCCTGATGCCGGAAATGAAAGTTTCGTATCGATCGGTCAATATCCGAGCGAGTTATTGAAAGTTGAAAGTCAAAAATTGAGTACTGATTGATATATCAGTATAAGTGAAAATTTTGAAAAACCAATGTGAAATGTTGTCAAAATTTTAACGTGGTTAGGTGACTAGCATTGCCTCGTCAATATTAAACCAAATAAAACAGAAATCTAACGGTATTTAAAAAATATATTCAAATTTATGTCAAAAATATTTGTATTTCCAAATCGATTTTGAAAGACTGTCAAAAAAATCCGAATTTGAAGGTTCCGGGTATGCAGTTCGACACGGATGCACTCCCTGATGCCGAAAATGAAAGTTTCGTATCGATCGGTCAATATCCGAGCGAGTTATTGAAAGTTGAAAGTCAAAAATTGAGTACTGATTGATATATCAGTATAAGTGAAATTTTTGAAAAACCAATGTGAAATGTTGTCAAAATTTTAACGTGGTTAGGTGACTAGCATTGCCTCGTCAATATTAAACCAAATAAAACAGAAATCTAACGGTATTTAAAAAAGATATTCAAATTTATGTCAAAAATATTTGTATTTCCAAAACGATTTTGAAAGACTGACAAAAACATCCGAATTTGAAGGTTCAGGGTATGCAGTTCGACACGGATGCACTCCCTGATGCCGAAAATGAAAGTTTCGTATCGATCGGTCAATATCCGAGCGAGTTATTGAAAGTTGAAAGTCAAAAATTGAGTACTGATTGATATATCAGTATAAGTGAAAATTTTGAAAAACCAATGTGAAATGTTGTCAAAATTTTAACGTGGTTAGGTGGCTAGCATTGCCTCGTCAATAATAAACCAAATAAAACAGAAAACTAATGGTATTTAAAAAAGATATTCAAATTTATGTCAAAAATATTTGTATTTCCAAAACGATTTTGAAAGACTGTCAAAAAAATCCGAATTTGAAGGTTCCGGGTATGCAGTTCGACACGGATGCACTCCCTGATGCCGAAAATGAAAGTTTCGTATCGATCGGTCAATATCCGAGCGAGTTATTGAAAGTTGAAAGTCAAAAATTGAGTACTGATTGATATATCAGTATAAGTGAAAATTTTGAAAAACCAATGTGAAATGTTGTCAAAATTTTAACGTGGTTAGGTGACTAGCATTGCCTCGTCAATAATAAACCAAATAAAACAGAAAACTATGGTATTTAAAAAAGATATTCAAATTTATGTCAAAAATATTTGTATTTCCAAAACGATTTTGAAAGACTGTCAAAAAAATCCGAATTTGAAGGTTCAGGGTATGCAGTTCGACACGGATGCACTCCTTGATGCCGAAAATGAAAGTTTCGTATCGATCGGTCAATATCCGAGCGAGTTATTGAAAGTTGAAAGTCAAAAATTGAGTACTGATTGATATATCAGTATAAGTGAAAATTTTGAAAAACCAATGTGAAATGTTGTCAAACTTTTAACGTGGTTAGGTGACTAGCATTGCCTCGTCAATATTAAACCAAATAAAACAGAAATCTAACGGTATTTAAAAAAGATATTCAAATTTATGTCAAAAATATTTGTATTTCCAAAACGATTTTGAAAGACTGACAAAAACATCCGAATTTGAAGGTTCAGGGTATGCAGTTCGACACGGATGCACTCCCTGATGCCGAAAATGAAAATTTCGTATAGATCGGTCAATATCCGAGCGAGTTATTGAAAGTTGAAAGTCAAAAATTGAGTACTGATTGATATATCAGTATAAGTGAAAATTTTGAAAAACCAATGTGAAATGTTGTCAAAATTTTAACGTGGTTAGGTGACTAGCATTGCCTCGTCAATATTAAACCAAATAAAACAGAAATCTAACGGTATTTAAAAAAGATATTCAAATTTATGTCAAAAATATTTGTATTTCCAAAACGATTTTGAAAGACTGTCAAAAAAATCCGAATTTGAAGGTTCAGGGTATGCAGTTCGACACGGATGCACTCCCTGATGCCGAAAATGAAAGTTTCGTATCGATCGGTCAATATCCGAGCGAGTTATTGAAAGTTGAAAGTCAAAAATTGAGTACTGATTGATATATCAGTATAAGTGAAAATTTTGAAAAACCAATGTGAAATGTTGTCAAAATTTTAACGTGGTTAGGTGACTAGCATTGCCTCGTCAATATTAAACCAAATAAAACAGAAATCTAACGGTATTTAAAAAAGATATTCAAATTTATGTCAAAAATATTTGTATTTCCAAAACGATTTTGAAAGACTGTCAAAAAAATCCGAATTTGAAGGTTCAGGGTATGCAGTTCGACACGGATGCACTCCCTGATGCCGAAAATGAAAGTTTCGTATCGATCGGTCAATATCCGAGCGAGTTATTGAAAGTTGAAAGTCAAAAATTGAGTACTGATTGATATATCAGTATAAGTGAAAATTTTGAAAAA
The DNA here is from genome assembly GCA_949316135.1 of Choreutis nemorana. Taxonomy (NCBI): domain Eukaryota; kingdom Metazoa; phylum Arthropoda; class Insecta; order Lepidoptera; family Choreutidae; genus Choreutis; species Choreutis nemorana. The sequence goes on along the minus strand of OX438615.1, from coordinate 664,733 downwards.
CCAATGTGAAATGTTGTCAAACTTTTAACGTGGTTAGGTGACTAACATTGCCTCGTCAATATTAAACCAAATAAAACAGAAATCTAACGGTATTTAAAAAAGATATTCAAATTTATGTCAAAAATATTTGTATTTCCAAAACGATTTTGAAAGACTGTCAAAAAATCCGAATTTGAAGGTTCAGGGTATGCAGTTCGACACGGATGCACTCCCTGATGCCGAAAATGAAAGTTTCGTATCGATCGGTCAATATCCGAGCGAGTTATTGAAAGTTGAAAGTCAAAAATTGAGTACTGATTGATATATCAGTATAAGTGAAAATTTTGAAAAACCAATGTGAAATGTTGTCAAAATTTTAACGTGGTTAGGTGGCTAGCATTGCCTCGTCAATAATAAACCAAATAAAACAGAAAACTAATGGTATTTAAAAAAGATATTCAAATTTATGTCAAAAATATTTGTATTTCCAAAACGATTTTGAAAGACTGTCAAAAAAATCCGAATTTGAAGGTTCCGGGTATGCAGTTCGACACGGATGCACTCCCTGATGCCGAAAATGAAAATTTCGTATCGATCGGTCAATATCCGAGCGAGTTATTGAAAGTTGAAAGTCAAAAATTGAGTACTGATTGATATATCAGTATAAGTGAAAATTTTGAAAAACCAATGTGAAATGTTGTCAAACTTTTAACGTGGTTAGGTGACTAACATTGCCTCGTCAATATTAAACCAAATAAAACAGAAATCTAACGGTATTTAAAAAAGATATTCAAATTTATGTCAAAAATATTTGTATTTCCAAAACGATTTTGAAAGACTGTCAAAAAATCCGAATTTGAAGGTTCAGGGTATGCAGTTCGACACGGATGCACTCCCTGATGCCGAAAATGAAAGTTTCGTATCGATCGGTCAATATCCGAGCGAGTTATTGAAAGTTGAAAGTCAAAAATTGAGTTCTGATTGATATATCAGTATAAGTGAAAATTTTGAAAAACCAATGTGAAATGTTGTCAAAATTTTAACGTGGTTAGGTGACTAGCATTGCCTCGTCAATATTAAACCAAATAAAACAGAAATCTAACGGTATTTAAAAAAGATATTCAAATTTATGTCAAAATTATTTGTATTTCCAAAACGATTTTGAAAGACTGTCAAAAAATCCGAATTTGAAGGTTCAGGGTATGCAGTTCGACACGGATGCACTCCCTGATGCCGAAAATGAAAGTTTCGTATCGATCGGTCAATATCCGAGCGAGTTATTGAAAGTTGAAAGTCAAAAATTGAGTACTGATTGATATATCAGTATAAGTGAAAATTTTGAAAAACCAATGTGAAATGTTGTCAAAATTTTAACGTGGTTAGGTGACTAGCATTGCCTCGTCAATAATAAACCAAATAAAACAGAAAACTATGGTATTTAAAAAAGATATTCAAATTTATGTCAAAAATATTTGTATTTCCAAAACGATTTTGAAAGACTGTCAAAAAAATCCGAATTTGAAGGTTCAGGGTATGCAGTTCGACACGGATGCACTCCTTGATGCCGAAAATGAAAGTTTCGTATCGATCGGTCAATATCCGAGCGAGTTATTGAAAGTTGAAAGTCAAAAATTGAGTTCTGATTGATATATCAGTATAAGTGAAAATTTTGAAAAACCAATGTGAAATGTTGTCAAAATTTTAACGTGGTTAGGTGACTAACATTGCCTCGTCAATATTAAACCAAATAAAACAGAAATCTAACGGTATTTAAAAAAGAAATTCAAATTTATGTCAAAAATATTTGTATTTCCAAAACGATTTTGAAAGACTGTCAAAAAAATCCGAATTTGAAGGTTCAGGGTATGCAGTTCGACACGGATGCACTCCCTGATGCCGAAAATGAAAGTTTCGTATCGATCGGTCAATATCCGAGCGAGTTATTGAAAGTTGAAAGTCAAAAATTGAGTTCTGATTGATATATCAGTATAAGTGAAAATTTTGAAAAACCAATGTGAAATGTTGTCAAAATTTTGACGTGGTTAGGTGACTAGCATTGCCTCGTCAATATTAAACCAAATAAAACAGAAATCTAACGGTATTTAAAAAAGATATTCAAATTTTTGTCAAAAATATTTGTATTTCCAAAACGATTTTGAAAGGCTGTCAAAAAAATCCGAATTTGTAGGTTCAGGGTATGCAGTTCGACACGGATGCACTTCCTGATGCCGAAAATGAAAGTTTCGTATCGATCGGTCAATATCCGAGCGAGTTATTGAAAGTTGAAAGTCAAAAATTGAGTACTGATTGATATATCAGTATAAGTGAAAATTTTGAAAAACCAATGTGAAATGTTGTCAAAATTTTAACGTGGTTAGGTGACTAGCATTGCCTCGTCAATATTAAACCAAATAAAACAGAAATCTAACGTTATTTAAAAAAGATATTCAAATTTATGTCAAAAATATTTGTATTTCCAAAACGATTTTGAAAGACTGTCAAAAAAATCCGAATTTGAAGGTTCAGGGTATGCAGTTCGACACGGATGCACTCCCTGATGCCGAAAATGAAAGTTTCGTATCGATCGGTCAATATCCGAGCGAGTTATTGAAAGTTGAAAGTCAAAAATTGAGTACTGATTGATATATCAGTATAAGTGAAAATTTTGAAAAACCAATGTGAAATGTTGTCAAAATTTTAACGTGGTTAGGTGACTAGCATTGCCTCGTCAATATTAAACCAAATAAAACAGAAATCTAACGGTATTTAAAAAAGATATTCAAATTTATGTCAAAATTATTTGTATTTCCAAAACGATTTTGAAAGACTGTCAAAAAATTCCGAATTTGAAGGTTCAGGGTATGCAGTTCGACACGGATGCACTCCCTGATGCCGGAAATGAAAGTTTCGTATCGATCGGTCAATATCCGAGCGAGTTATTGAAAGTTGAAAGTCAAAAATTGAGTTCTGATTGATATATCAGTATAAGTGAAAATTTTGAAAAACCAATGTGAAATGTTGTCAAAATTTTAACGTGGTTAGGTGACTAACATTGCCTCGTCAATATTAAACCAAATAAAACAGAAATCTGACGGTATTTAAAAAAGAAATTCAAATTTATGTCAAAAATATTTGTATTTCCAAAACGATTTTGAAAGACTGTCAAAAAAATCCGAATTTGAAGGTTCAGGGTATGCAGTTCGACACGGATGCACTCCCTGATGCCGAAAATGAAAGTTTCGTATCGATCGGTCAATATCCGAGCGAGTTATTGAAAGTTGAAAGTCAAAAATTGAGTTCTGATTGATATATCAGTATAAGTGAAAATTTTGAAAAACCAATGTGAAATGTTGTCAAAATTTTGACGTGGTTAGGTGACTAGCATTGCCTCGTCAATATTAAACCAAATAAAACAGAAATCTAACGGTATTTAAAAAAGATATTCAAATTTTTGTCAAAAATATTTGTATTTCCAAAACGATTTTGAAAGGCTGTCAAAAAAATCCGAATTTGAAGGTTCAGGGTATGCAGTTCGACACGGATGCACTTCCTGATGCCGAAAATGAAAGTTTCGTATCGATCGGTCAATATCCGAGCGAGTTATTGAAAGTTGAAAGTCAAAAATTGAGTACTGATTGATATATCAGTATAAGTGAAAATTTTGAAAAACCAATGTGAAATGTTGTCAAAATTTTAACGTGGTTAGGTGACTAGCATTGCCTCGTCAATATTAAACCAAATAAAACAGAAATCTAACGGTATTTAAAAAAGATATTCAAATTTATGTCAAAAATATTTGTATTTCCAAAACGATTTTGAAAGACTGTCAAAAAAATCCGAATTTGAAGGTTCAGGGTATGCAGTTCGACATGGATGCACTCCCTGATGCCGAAAATGAAAGTTTCGTATCGATCGGTCAATATCCGAGCGAGTTATTGAAAGTTGAAAGTCAAAAATTGAGTACTGATTGATATATCAGTATAAGTGAAAATTTTGAAAAACCAATGTGAAATGTTGTCAAAATTTTAACGTGGTTAGGTGACTAGCATTGCCTCGTCAATATTAAACCAAATAAAACAGAAATCTAACGGTATTTAAAAAAGATATTCAAATTTATGTCAAAAATATTTGTATTTCCAAAACGATTTTGAAAGACTGTCAAAAAATCCGAATTTGAAGGTTCAGGGTATGCAGTTCGACACGGATGCACTCCCTGATGCCGAAAATGAAAGTTTCGTATCGATCGGTCAATATCCGAGCGAGTTATTGAAAGTTGAAAGTCAAAAATTGAGTACTGATTGATATATCAGTATAAGTGAAAATTTTGAAAAACCAATGTGAAATGTTGTCAAAATTTTAACGTGGTTAGGTGACTAGCATTGCCTCGTCAATATTAAACCAAATAAAACAGAAAACTAATGGTATTTAAAAAAGATATTCAAATTTATGTCAAAAATATTTGTATTTCCAAAACGATTTTGAAAGACTGTCAAAAAAATCCGAATTTGAAGGTTCCGGGTATGCAGTTCGACACGGATGCACTCCCTGATGCCGAAAATGAAAGTTTCGTATCGATCGGTCAATATCCGAGCGAGTTATTGAAAGTTGAAAGTCAAAAATTGAGTACTGATTGATATATCAGTATAAGTGAAAATTTTGAAAAACCAATGTGAAATGTTGTCAAAATTTTAACGTGGTTAGGTGACTAGCATTGCCTCGTCAATATTAAACCAAATAAAACAGAAATCTAACGGTATTTAAAAAAGATATTCAAATTTATGTCAAAAATATTTGTATTTCCAAATCGATTTTGAAAGACTGTCAAAAAAAATCCGAATTTGAAGGTTCCGGGTATGCAGTTCGACACGGATGCACTCCCTGATGCCGAAAATGAAAGTTTCGTATCGATCGGTCAATATCCGAGCGAGTTATTGAAAGTTGAAAGTCAAAAATTGAGTACTGATTGATATATCAGTATAAGTGAAAATTTTGAAAAACCAATGTGAAATGTTGTCAAAATTTTAACGTGGTTAGGTGACTAGCATTGCCTCGTCAATATTAAACCAAATAAAACAGAAATCTAACGGTATTTAAAAAAGATATTCAAATTTATGTCAAAAATATTTGTATTTCCAAAACGATTTTGAAAGACTGTCAAAAAAATCCGAATTTGAAGGTTCAGGGTATGCAGTTCGACACGGATGCACTCCCTGATGCCGAAAATGAAAGTTTCGTATCGATCGGTCAATATCCGAGCGAGTTATTGAAAGTTGAAAGTCAAAAATTGAGTACTGATTGATATATCAGTATAAGTGAAAATTTTGAAAAACCAATGTGAAATGTTGTCAAAATTTTAACGTGGTTAGGTGACTAGCATTGCCTCGTCAATATTAAACCAAATAAAACAGAAATCTAACGGTATTTAAAAAAGATATTCAAATTTATGTCAAAAATATTTGTATTTCCAAATCGATTTTGAAAGACTGTCAAAAAAAATCCGAATTTGAAGGTTCCGGGTATGCAGTTCGACACGGATGCACTCCCTGATGCCGAAAATGAAAGTTTCGTATCGATCGGTCAATATCCGAGCGAGTTATTGAAAGTTGAAAGTCAAAAATTGAGTACTGATTGATATATCAGTATAAGTGAAAATTTTGAAAAACCAATGTGAAATGTTGTCAAACTTTTAACGTGGTTAGGTGACTAACATTGCCTCGTCAATATTAAACCAAATAAAACAGAAATCTAACGGTATTTAAAAAAGATATTCAAATTTATGTCAAAAATATTTGTATTTCCAAAACGATTTTGAAAGACTGTCAAAAAATCCGAATTTGAAGGTTCAGGGTATGCAGTTCGACACGGATGCACTCCCTGATGCCGAAAATGAAAGTTTCGTATCGATCGGTCAATATCCGAGCGAGTTATTGAAAGTTGAAAGTCAAAAATTGAGTACTGATTGATATATCAGTATAAGTGAAAATTTTGAAAAACCAATGTGAAATGTTGTCAAAATTTTAACGTGGTTAGGTGGCTAGCATTGCCTCGTCAATAATAAACCAAATAAAACAGAAAACTAATGGTATTTAAAAAAGATATTCAAATTTATGTCAAAAATATTTGTATTTCCAAAACGATTTTGAAAGACTGTCAAAAAAATCCGAATTTGAAGGTTCCGGGTATGCAGTTCGACACGGATGCACTCCCTGATGCCGAAAATGAAAATTTCGTATCGATCGGTCAATATCCGAGCGAGTTATTGAAAGTTGAAAGTCAAAAATTGAGTACTGATTGATATATCAGTATAAGTGAAAATTTTGAAAAACCAATGTGAAATGTTGTCAAACTTTTAACGTGGTTAGGTGACTAACATTGCCTCGTCAATATTAAACCAAATAAAACAGAAATCTAACGGTATTTAAAAAAGATATTCAAATTTATGTCAAAAATATTTGTATTTCCAAAACGATTTTGAAAGACTGTCAAAAAATCCGAATTTGAAGGTTCAGGGTATGCAGTTCGACACGGATGCACTCCCTGATGCCGAAAATGAAAGTTTCGTATCGATCGGTCAATATCCGAGCGAGTTATTGAAAGTTGAAAGTCAAAAATTGAGTACTGATTGATATATCAGTATAAGTGAAAATTTTGAAAAACCAATGTGAAATGTTGTCAAAATTTTAACGTGGTTAGGTGGCTAGCATTGCCTCGTCAATAATAAACCAAATAAAACAGAAAACTAATGGTATTTAAAAAAGATATTCAAATTTATGTCAAAAATATTTGTATTTCCAAAACGATTTTGAAAGACTGTCAAAAAAATCCGAATTTGAAGGTTCCGGGTATGCAGTTCGACACGGATGCACTCCCTGATGCCGAAAATGAAAGTTTCGTATCGATCGGTCAATATCCGAGCGAGTTATTGAAAGTTGAAAGTCAAAAATTGAGTACTGATTGATATATCAGTATAAGTGAAAATTTTGAAAAACCAATGTGAAATGTTGTCAAAATTTTAACGTGGTTAGGTGGCTAGCATTGCCTCGTCAATAATAAACCAAATAAAACAGAAAACTAATGGTATTTAAAAAAGATATTCAAATTTATGTCAAAAATATTTGTATTTCCAAAACGATTTTGAAAGACTGTCAAAAAATCCGAATTTGAAGGTTCAGGGTATGCAGTTCGACACGGATGCACTCCCTGATGCCGAAAATGAAAGTTTCGTATCGATCGGTCAATATCCGAGCGAGTTATTGAAAGTTGAAAGTCAAAAATTGAGTACTGATTGATATATCAGTATAAGTGAAATTTTTGAAAAACCAATGTGAAATGTTGTCAAAATTTTAACGTGGTTAGGTGACAAGCATTGCCTCGTCAATATTAAACCAAATAAAACAGAAATCTAACGGTATTTAAAAAAGATATTCAAATTTATGTCAAAAATATTTGTATTTCCAAAACGATTTTGAAAGACTGACAAAAACATCCGAATTTGAAGGTTCAGGGTATGCAGTTCGACACGGATGCACTCCCTGATGCCGAAAATGAAAGTTTCGTATCGATCGGTCAATATCCGAGCGAGTTATTGAAAGTTGAAAGTCAAAAATTGAGTACTGATTGATATATCAGTATAAGTGAAAATTTTGAAAAACCAATGTGAAATGTTGTCAAAATTTTAACGTGGTTAGGTGACTAGCATTGCCTCGTCAATATTAAACCAAATAAAACAGAAATCTAACGGTATTTAAAAAATATATTCAAATTTATGTCAAAAATATTTGTATTTCCAAATCGATTTTGAAAGACTGTCAAAAAAATCCGAATTTGAAGGTTCAGGGTATGCAGTTCGACACGGATGCACTCCCTGATGCCGAAAATGAAAGTTTCGTATCGATCGGTCAATATCCGAGCGAGTTATTGAAAGTTGAAAGTCAAAAATTGAGTACTGATTGATATATCAGTATAAGTGAAAATTTTGAAAAACCAATGTGAAATGTTGTCAAAATTTTAACGTGGTTAGGTGACTAGCATTGCCTCGTCAATATTAAACCAAATAAAACAGAAATCTAACGGTATTTAAAAAAGATATTCAAATTTATGTCAAAAATATTTGTATTTCCAAAACGATTTTGAAAGACTGACAAAAACATCCGAATTTGAAGGTTCAGGGTATGCAGTTCGACACGGATGCACTCCCTGATGCCGAAAATGAAAGTTTCGTATCGATCGGTCAATATCCGAGCGAGTTATTGAAAGTTGAAAGTCAAAAATTGAGTACTGATTGATATATCAGTATAAGTGAAAATTTTGAAAAACCAATGTGAAATGTTGTCAAAATTTTAACGTGGTTAGGTGGCTAGCATTGCCTCGTCAATAATAAACCAAATAAAACAGAAAACTAATGGTATTTAAAAAAGATATTCAAATTTATGTCAAAAATATTTGTATTTCCAAAACGATTTTGAAAGACTGTCAAAAAAATCCGAATTTGAAGGTTCCGGGTATGCAGTTCGACACGGATGCACTCCCTGATGCCGAAAATGAAAGTTTCGTATCGATCGGTCAATATCCGAGCGAGTTATTGAAAGTTGAAAGTCAAAAATTGAGTACTGATTGATATATCAGTATAAGTGAAAATTTTGAAAAACCAATGTGAAATGTTGTCAAAATTTTAACGTGGTTAGGTGACTAGCATTGCCTCGTCAATAATAAACCAAATAAAACAGAAAACTATGGTATTTAAAAAAGATATTCAAATTTATGTCAAAAATATTTGTATTTCCAAAACGATTTTGAAAGACTGTCAAAAAAATCCGAATTTGAAGGTTCAGGGTATGCAGTTCGACACGGATGCACTCCTTGATGCCGAAAATGAAAGTTTCGTATCGATCGGTCAATATCCGAGCGAGTTATTGAAAGTTGAAAGTCAAAAATTGAGTACTGATTGATATATCAGTATAAGTGAAAATTTTGAAAAACCAATGTGAAATGTTGTCAAACTTTTAACGTGGTTAGGTGACTAGCATTGCCTCGTCAATATTAAACCAAATAAAACAGAAATCTAACGGTATTTAAAAAAGATATTCAAATTTATGTCAAAAATATTTGTATTTCCAAAACGATTTTGAAAGACTGACAAAAACATCCGAATTTGAAGGTTCAGGGTATGCAGTTCGACACGGATGCACTCCCTGATGCCGAAAATGAAAATTTCGTATAGATCGGTCAATATCCGAGCGAGTTATTGAAAGTTGAAAGTCAAAAATTGAGTTCTGATTGATATATCAGTATAAGTGAAAATTTTGAAAAACCAATGTGAAATGTTGTCAAAATTTTAACGTGGTTAGGTGACTAGCATTGCCTCGTCAATATTAAACCAAATAAAACAGAAATCTAACGGTATTTAAAAAAGATATTCAAATTTATGTCAAAATTATTTGTATTTCCAAAACGATTTTGAAAGACTGTCAAAAAAATCCGAATTTGAAGGTTCAGGGTATGCAGTTCGACACGGATGCACTCCCTGATGCCGGAAATGAAAGTTTCGTATCGATCGGTCAATATCCGAGCGAGTTATTGAAAGTTGAAAGTCAAAAATTGAGTACTGATTGATATATCAGTATAAGTGAAAATTTTGAAAAACCAATGTGAAATGTTGTCAAAATTTTAACGTGGTTAGGTGACTAACATTGCCTCGTCAATATTAAACCAAATAAAACAGAAATCTAACGGTATTTAAAAAAGAAATTCAAATTTATGTCAAAAATATTTGTATTTCCAAAACGATTTTGAAAGACTGTCAAAAAAATCCGAATTTGAAGGTTCAGGGTATGCAGTTCGACACGGATGCACTCCCTGATGCCGAAAATGAAAGTTTCGTATCGATCGGTCAATATCCGAGCGAGTTATTGAAAGTTGAAAGTCAAAAATTGAGTTCTGATTGATATATCAGTATAAGTGAAAATTTTGAAAAACCAATGTGAAATGTTGTCAAAATTTTGACGTGGTTAGGTGACTAGCATTGCCTCGTCAATATTAAACCAAATAAAACAGAAATCTAACGGTATTTAAAAAAGATATTCAAATTTTTGTCAAAAATATTTGTATTTCCAAAACGATTTTGAAAGGCTGTCAAAAAAATCCGAATTTGAAGGTTCAGGGTATGCAGTTCGACACGGATGCACTTCCTGATGCCGAAAATGAAAGTTTCGTATCGATCGGTCAATATCCGAGCGAGTTATTGAAAGTTGAAAGTCAAAAATTGAGTACTGATTGATATATCAGTATAAGTGAAAATTTTGAAAAACCAATGTGAAATGTTGTCAAAATTTTAACGTGGTTAGGTGACTAGCATTGCCTCGTCAATATTAAACCAAATAAAACAGAAATCTAACGGTATTTAAAAAAGATATTCAAATTTATGTCAAAAATATTTGTATTTCCAAAACGATTTTGAAAGACTGTCAAAAAAATCCGATTTTGAAGGTTCAGGGTATGCAGTTCGACACGGATGCACTCCCTGATGCCGAAAATGAAAGTTTCGTATCGATCGGTCAATATCCGAGCGAGTTATTGAAAGTTGAAAGTCAAAAATTGAGTACTGATTGATATATCAGTATAAGTGAAAATTTTGAAAAACCAATGTGAAATGTTGTCAAAATTTTAACGTGGTTAGGTGACTAGCATTGCCTCGTCAATATTAAACCAAATAAAACAGAAATCTAACGGTATTTAAAAAAGATATTCAAATTTATGTCAAAAATATTTGTATTTCCAAAACGATTTTGAAAGACTGTCAAAAAATCCGAATTTGAAGGTTCAGGGTATGCAGTTCGACACGGATGCACTCCCTGATGCCGAAAATGAAAGTTTCGTATCGATCGGTCAATATCCGAGCGAGTTATTGAAAGTTGAAAGTCAAAAATTGAGTACTGATTGATATATCAGTATAAGTGAAAATTTTGAAAAACCAATGTGAAATGTTGTCAAAATTTTAACGTGGTTAGGTGACTAGCATTGCCTCGTCAATATTAAACCAAATAAAACAGAAATCTAACGGTATTTAAAAAAGATATTCAAATTTATGTCAAAAATATTTGTATTTCCAAAACGATTTTGAAAGACTGTCAAAAAAATCCGAATTTGAAGGTTCCGGGTATGCAGTTCGACACGGATGCACTCCCTGATGCCGAAAATGAAAGTTTCGTATCGATCGGTCAATATCCGAGCGAGTTATTGAAAGTTGAAAGTCAAAAATTGAGTACTGATTGATATATCAGTATAAGTGAAAATTTTGAAAAACCAATGTGAAATGTTGTCAAAATTTTAACGTGGTTAGGTGACTAGCATTGCCTCGTCAATATTAAACCAAATAAAACAGAAATCTAACGGTATTTAAAAAAGATATTCAAATTTATGTCAAAAATATTTGTATTTCCAAAACGATTTTGAAAGACTGTCAAAAAAATCCGAATTTGAAGGTTCAGGGTATGCAGTTCAACACGAATGCATTCCCTGATGCCGAAAATGAAAGTTTCGTATCGATCGGTCAATATCCGAGCGAGTTATTGAAAGTTGAAAGTCAAAAATTGAGTTCTGATTGATATATCAGTATAAGTGAAAATTTTGAAAAACCAATGTGAAATGTTGTCAAAATTTTAACGTGGTTAGGTGACTAGCATTGCCTCGTCAATATTAAACCAAATAAAATAGAAATCTAACGGTATTTAAAAAAGATATTCAAATTTATGTCAAAATTATTTGTATTTCCAAAACGATTTTGAAAGACTGTCAAAAAATTCCGAATTTGAAGGTTCAGGGTATGCAGTTCGACACGGATGCACTCCCTGATGCCGGAAATGAAAGTTTCGTATCGATCGGTCAATATCCGAGCGAGTTATTGAAAGTTGAAAGTCAAAAATTGAGTACTGATTGATATATCAGTATAAGTGAAAATTTTGAAAAACCAATGTGAAATGTTGTCAAAATTTTAACGTGGTTAGGTGACTAGCATTGCCTCGTCAATATTAAACCAAATAAAACAGAAATCTAACGGTATTTAAAAAATATATTCAAATTTATGTCAAAAATATTTGTATTTCCAAATCGATTTTGAAAGACTGTCAAAAAAATCCGAATTTGAAGGTTCCGGGTATGCAGTTCGACACGGATGCACTCCCTGATGCCGAAAATGAAAGTTTCGTATCGATCGGTCAATATCCGAGCGAGTTATTGAAAGTTGAAAGTCAAAAATTGAGTACTGATTGATATATCAGTATAAGTGAAATTTTTGAAAAACCAATGTGAAATGTTGTCAAAATTTTAACGTGGTTAGGTGACTAGCATTGCCTCGTCAATATTAAACCAAATAAAACAGAAATCTAACGGTATTTAAAAAAGATATTCAAATTTATGTCAAAAATATTTGTATTTCCAAAACGATTTTGAAAGACTGACAAAAACATCCGAATTTGAAGGTTCAGGGTATGCAGTTCGACACGGATGCACTCCCTGATGCCGAAAATGAAAGTTTCGTATCGATCGGTCAATATCCGAGCGAGTTATTGAAAGTTGAAAGTCAAAAATTGAGTACTGATTGATATATCAGTATAAGTGAAAATTTTGAAAAACCAATGTGAAATGTTGTCAAAATTTTAACGTGGTTAGGTGGCTAGCATTGCCTCGTCAATAATAAACCAAATAAAACAGAAAACTAATGGTATTTAAAAAAGATATTCAAATTTATGTCAAAAATATTTGTATTTCCAAAACGATTTTGAAAGACTGTCAAAAAAATCCGAATTTGAAGGTTCCGGGTATGCAGTTCGACACGGATGCACTCCCTGATGCCGAAAATGAAAGTTTCGTATCGATCGGTCAATATCCGAGCGAGTTATTGAAAGTTGAAAGTCAAAAATTGAGTACTGATTGATATATCAGTATAAGTGAAAATTTTGAAAAACCAATGTGAAATGTTGTCAAAATTTTAACGTGGTTAGGTGACTAGCATTGCCTCGTCAATAATAAACCAAATAAAACAGAAAACTATGGTATTTAAAAAAGATATTCAAATTTATGTCAAAAATATTTGTATTTCCAAAACGATTTTGAAAGACTGTCAAAAAAATCCGAATTTGAAGGTTCAGGGTATGCAGTTCGACACGGATGCACTCCTTGATGCCGAAAATGAAAGTTTCGTATCGATCGGTCAATATCCGAGCGAGTTATTGAAAGTTGAAAGTCAAAAATTGAGTACTGATTGATATATCAGTATAAGTGAAAATTTTGAAAAACCAATGTGAAATGTTGTCAAACTTTTAACGTGGTTAGGTGACTAGCATTGCCTCGTCAATATTAAACCAAATAAAACAGAAATCTAACGGTATTTAAAAAAGATATTCAAATTTATGTCAAAAATATTTGTATTTCCAAAACGATTTTGAAAGACTGACAAAAACATCCGAATTTGAAGGTTCAGGGTATGCAGTTCGACACGGATGCACTCCCTGATGCCGAAAATGAAAATTTCGTATAGATCGGTCAATATCCGAGCGAGTTATTGAAAGTTGAAAGTCAAAAATTGAGTACTGATTGATATATCAGTATAAGTGAAAATTTTGAAAAACCAATGTGAAATGTTGTCAAAATTTTAACGTGGTTAGGTGACTAGCATTGCCTCGTCAATATTAAACCAAATAAAACAGAAATCTAACGGTATTTAAAAAAGATATTCAAATTTATGTCAAAAATATTTGTATTTCCAAAACGATTTTGAAAGACTGTCAAAAAAATCCGAATTTGAAGGTTCAGGGTATGCAGTTCGACACGGATGCACTCCCTGATGCCGAAAATGAAAGTTTCGTATCGATCGGTCAATATCCGAGCGAGTTATTGAAAGTTGAAAGTCAAAAATTGAGTACTGATTGATATATCAGTATAAGTGAAAATTTTGAAAAACCAATGTGAAATGTTGTCAAAATTTTAACGTGGTTAGGTGACTAGCATTGCCTCGTCAATATTAAACCAAATAAAACAGAAATCTAACGGTATTTAAAAAAGATATTCAAATTTATGTCAAAAATATTTGTATTTCCAAAACGATTTTGAAAGACTGTCAAAAAAATCCGAATTTGAAGGTTCAGGGTATGCAGTTCAACACGAATGCATTCCCTGATGCCGAAAATGAAAGTTTCGTATCGATCGGTCAATATCCGAGCGAGTTATTGAAAGTTGAAAGTCAAAAATTGAGTTCTGATTGATATATCAGTATAAGTGAAAATTTTGAAAAACCAATGTGAAATGTTGTCAAAATTTTAACGTGGTTAGGTGACTAGCATTGCCTCGTCAATATTAAACCAAATAAAACAGAAATCTAACGGTATTTAAAAAAGATATTCAAATTTATGTCAAAATTATTTGTATTTCCAAAACGATTTTGAAAGACTGTCAAAAAATTCCGAATTTGAAGGTTCAGGGTATGCAGTTCGACACGGATGCACTCCCTGATGCCGGAAATGAAAGTTTCGTATCGATCGGTCAATATCCGAGCGAGTTATTGAAAGTTGAAAGTCAAAAATTGAGTTCTGATTGATATATCAGTATAAGTGAAAATTTTGAAAAACCAATGTGAAATGTTGTCAAAATTTTAACGTGGTTAGGTGACTAACATTGCCTCGTCAATATTAAACCAAATAAAACAGAAATCTAACGGTATTTAAAAAAGAAATTCAAATTTATGTCAAAAATATTTGTATTTCCAAAACGATTTTGAAAGACTGTCAAAAAAATCCGAATTTGAAGGTTCAGGGTATGCAGTTCGACACGGATGCACTCCCTGATGCCGAAAATGAAAGTTTCGTATCGATCGGTCAATATCCGAGCGAGTTATTGAAAGTTGAAAGTCAAAAATTGAGTTCTGATTGATATATCAGTATAAGTGAAAATTTTGAAAAACCAATGTGAAATGTTGTCAAAATTTTGACGTGGTTAGGTGACTAGCATTGCCTCGTCAATATTAAACCAAATAAAACAGAAATCTAACGGTATTTAAAAAAGATATTCAAATTTATGTCAAAAATATTTGTATTTCCAAAACGATTTTGAAAGACTGTCAAAAAATCCGAATTTGAAGGTTCAGGGTATGCATTTCGACACGGATGCACTCCCTGATGCCGAAAATGAAAGTTTCGTATCGATCGGTCAATATCCGAGCGAGTTATTGAAAGTTGAAAGTCAAAAATTGAGTACTGATTGATATATCAGTATAAGTGAAAATTTTGAAAAACCAATGTGAAATGTTGTCAAAATTTTAACGTGGTTAGGTGACTAGCATTGCCTCGTCAATATTAAACCAAATAAAACAGAAAACTAATGGTATTTAAAAAAGATATTCAAATTTATGTCAAAAATATTTGTATTTCCAAAACGATTTTGAAAGACTGTCAAAAAAATCCGAATTTGAAGGTTCCGGGTATGCAGTTCGACACGGATGCACTTCCTGATGCCGAAAATGAAAGTTTCGTATCGATCGGTCAATATCCGAGCGAGTTATTGAAAGTTGAAAGTCAAAAATTGAGTACTGATTGATATATCAGTATAAGTGAAAATTTTGAAAAACCAATGTGAAATGTTGTCAAAATTTTAACGTGGTTAGGTGACTAGCATTGCCTCGTCAATATTAAACCAAATAAAACAGAAATCTAACGGTATTTAAAAAAGATATTCAAATTTATGTCAAAAATATTTGTATTTCCAAATCGATTTTGAAAGACTGTCAAAAAAAATCCGAATTTGAAGGTTCCGGGTATGCAGTTCGACACGGATGCACTCCCTGATGCCGGAAATGAAAGTTTCGTATCGATCGGTCAATATCCGAGCGAGTTATTGAAAGTTGAAAGTCAAAAATTGAGTTCTGATTGATATATCAGTATAAGTGAAAATTTTGAAAAACCAATGTGAAATGTTGTCAAAATTTTAACGTGGTTAGGTGACTAACATTGCCTCGTCAATATTAAACCAAATAAAACAGAAATCTAACGGTATTTAAAAAAGAAATTCAAATTTATGTCAAAAATATTTGTATTTCCAAAACGATTTTGAAAGACTGTCAAAAAAATCCGAATTTGAAGGTTCAGGGTATGCAGTTCGACACGGATGCACTCCCTGATGCCGAAAATGAAAGTTTCGTATCGATCGGTCAATATCCGAGCGAGTTATTGAAAGTTGAAAGTCAAAAATTGAGTTCTGATTGATATATCAGTATAAGTGAAAATTTTGAAAAACCAATGTGAAATGTTGTCAAAATTTTGACGTGGTTAGGTGACTAGCATTGCCTCGTCAATATTAAACCAAATAAAACAGAAATCTAACGGTATTTAAAAAAGATATTCAAATTTTTGTCAAAAATATTTGTATTTCCAAAACGATTTTGAAAGGCTGTCAAAAAAATCCGAATTTGAAGGTTCAGGGTATGCAGTTCGACACGGATGCACTTCCTGATGCCGAAAATGAAAGTTTCGTATCGATCGGTCAATATCCGAGCGAGTTATTGAAAGTTGAAAGTCAAAAATTGAGTACTGATTGATATATCAGTATAAGTGAAAATTTTGAAAAACCAATGTGAAATGTTGTCAAAATTTTAACGTGGTTAGGTGACTAGCATTGCCTCGTCAATATTAAACCAAATAAAACAGAAATCTAACGGTATTTAAAAAAGATATTCAAATTTATGTCAAAAATATTTGTATTTCCAAAACGATTTTGAAAGACTGTCAAAAAAATCCGAATTTGAAGGTTCAGGGTATGCAGTTCGACATGGATGCACTCCCTGATGCCGAAAATGAAAGTTTCGTATCGATCGGTCAATATCCGAGCGAGTTATTGAAAGTTGAAAGTCAAAAATTGAGTACTGATTGATATATCAGTATAAGTGAAAATTTTGAAAAACCAATGTGAAATGTTGTCAAAATTTTAACGTGGTTAGGTGACTAGCATTGCCTCGTCAATATTAAACCAAATAAAACAGAAATCTAACGGTATTTAAAAAAGATATTCAAATTTATGTCAAAAATATTTGTATTTCCAAAACGATTTTGAAAGACTGTCAAAAAATCCGAATTTGAAGGTTCAGGGTATGCAGTTCGACACGGATGCACTCCCTGATGCCGAAAATGAAAGTTTCGTATCGATCGGTCAATATCCGAGCGAGTTATTGAAAGTTGAAAGTCAAAAATTGAGTACTGATTGATATATCAGTATAAGTGAAAATTTTGAAAAACCAATGTGAAATGTTGTCAAAATTTTAACGTGGTTAGGTGACTAGCATTGCCTCGTCAATATTAAACCAAATAAAACAGAAAACTAATGGTATTTAAAAAAGATATTCAAATTTATGTCAAAAATATTTGTATTTCCAAAACGATTTTGAAAGACTGTCAAAAAAATCCGAATTTGAAGGTTCCGGGTATGCAGTTCGACACGGATGCACTCCCTGATGCCGAAAATGAAAGTTTCGTATCGATCGGTCAATATCCGAGCGAGTTATTGAAAGTTGAAAGTCAAAAATTGAGTACTGATTGATATATCAGTATAAGTGAAAATTTTGAAAAACCAATGTGAAATGTTGTCAAAATTTTAACGTGGTTAGGTGACTAGCATTGCCTCGTCAATATTAAACCAAATAAAACAGAAATCTAACGGTATTTAAAAAAGATATTCAAATTTATGTCAAAAATATTTGTATTTCCAAATCGATTTTGAAAGACTGTCAAAAAAAATCCGAATTTGAAGGTTCCGGGTATGCAGTTCGACACGGATGCACTCCCTGATGCCGAAAATGAAAGTTTCGTATCGATCGGTCAATATCCGAGCGAGTTATTGAAAGTTGAAAGTCAAAAATTGAGTACTGATTGATATATCAGTATAAGTGAAAATTTTGAAAAACCAATGTGAAATGTTGTCAAAATTTTAACGTGGTTAGGTGACTAGCATTGCCTCGTCAATATTAAACCAAATAAAACAGAAATCTAACGGTATTTAAAAAAGATATTCAAATTTATGTCAAAAATATTTGTATTTCCAAATCGATTTTGAAAGACTGTCAAAAAAAATCCGAATTTGAAGGTTCCGGGTATGCAGTTCGACACGGATGCACTCCCTGATGCCGGAAATGAAAGTTTCGTATCGATCGGTCAATATCCGAGCGAGTTATTGAAAGTTGAAAGTCAAAAATTGAGTTCTGATTGATATATCAGTATAAGTGAAAATTTTGAAAAACCAATGTGAAATGTTGTCAAAATTTTAACGTGGTTAGGTGACTAACATTGCCTCGTCAATATTAAACCAAATAAAACAGAAATCTAACGGTATTTAAAAAAGAAATTCAAATTTATGTCAAAAATATTTGTATTTCCAAAACGATTTTGAAAGACTGTCAAAAAAATCCGAATTTGAAGGTTCAGGGTATGCAGTTCGACACGGATGCACTCCCTGATGCCGAAAATGAAAGTTTCGTATCGATCGGTCAATATCCGAGCGAGTTATTGAAAGTTGAAAGTCAAAAATTGAGTTCTGATTGATATATCAGTATAAGTGAAAATTTTGAAAAACCAATGTGAAATGTTGTCAAAATTTTAACGTGGTTAGGTGACTAGCATTGCCTCGTCAATATTAAACCAAATAAAACAGAAATCTAACGGTATTTAAAAAAGATATTCAAATTTATGTCAAAAATATTTGTATTTCCAAAACGATTTTGAAAGACTGTCAAAAAATCCGAATTTGAAGGTTCAGGGTATGCATTTCGACACGGATGCACTCCCTGATGCCGAAAATGAAAGTTTCGTATCGATCGGTCAATATCCGAGCGAGTTATTGAAAGTTGAAAGTCAAAAATTGAGTACTGATTGATATATCAGTATAAGTGAAAATTTTGAAAAACCAATGTGAAATGTTGTCAAAATTTTAACGTGGTTAGGTGACTAGCATTGCCTCGTCAATATTAAACCAAATAAAACAGAAAACTAATGGTATTTAAAAAAGATATTCAAATTTATGTCAAAAATATTTGTATTTCCAAAACGATTTTGAAAGACTGTCAAAAAAATCCGAATTTGAAGGTTCCGGGTATGCAGTTCGACACGGATGCACTTCCTGATGCCGAAAATGAAAGTTTCGTATCGATCGGTCAATATCCGAGCGAGTTATTGAAAGTTGAAAGTCAAAAATTGAGTACTGATTGATATATCAGTATAAGTGAAAATTTTGAAAAACCAATGTGAAATGTTGTCAAAATTTTAACGTGGTTAGGTGACTAGCATTGCCTCGTCAATATTAAACCAAATAAAACAGAAATCTAACGGTATTTAAAAAAGATATTCAAATTTATGTCAAAAATATTTGTATTTCCAAATCGATTTTGAAAGACTGTCAAAAAAAATCCGAATTTGAAGGTTCCGGGTATGCAGTTCGACACGGATGCACTCCCTGATGCCGGAAATGAAAGTTTCGTATCGATCGGTCAATATCCGAGCGAGTTATTGAAAGTTGAAAGTCAAAAATTGAGTTCTGATTGATATATCAGTATAAGTGAAAATTTTGAAAAACCAATGTGAAATGTTGTCAAAATTTTAACGTGGTTAGGTGACTAACATTGCCTCGTCAATATTAAACCAAATAAAACAGAAATCTAACGGTATTTAAAAAAGAAATTCAAATTTATGTCAAAAATATTTGTATTTCCAAAACGATTTTGAAAGACTGTCAAAAAAATCCGAATTTGAAGGTTCAGGGTATGCAGTTCGACACGGATGCACTCCCTGATGCCGAAAATGAAAGTTTCGTATCGATCGGTCAATATCCGAGCGAGTTATTGAAAGTTGAAAGTCAAAAATTGAGTTCTGATTGATATATCAGTATAAGTGAAAATTTTGAAAAACCAATGTGAAATGTTGTCAAAATTTTGACGTGGTTAGGTGACTAGCATTGCCTCGTCAATATTAAACCAAATAAAACAGAAATCTAACGGTATTTAAAAAAGATATTCAAATTTTTGTCAAAAATATTTGTATTTCCAAAACGATTTTGAAAGGCTGTCAAAAAAATCCGAATTTGAAGGTTCAGGGTATGCAGTTCGACACGGATGCACTTCCTGATGCCGAAAATGAAAGTTTCGTATCGATCGGTCAATATCCGAGCGAGTTATTGAAAGTTGAAAGTCAAAAATTGAGTACTGATTGATATATCAGTATAAGTGAAAATTTTGAAAAACCAATGTGAAATGTTGTCAAAATTTTAACGTGGTTAGGTGACTAGCATTGCCTCGTCAATATTAAACCAAATAAAACAGAAATCTAACGGTATTTAAAAAAGATATTCAAATTTATGTCAAAAATATTTGTATTTCCAAAACGATTTTGAAAGACTGTCAAAAAAATCCGAATTTGAAGGTTCAGGGTATGCAGTTCGACATGGATGCACTCCCTGATGCCGAAAATGAAAGTTTCGTATCGATCGGTCAATATCCGAGCGAGTTATTGAAAGTTGAAAGTCAAAAATTGAGTACTGATTGATATATCAGTATAAGTGAAAATTTTGAAAAACCAATGTGAAATGTTGTCAAAATTTTAACGTGGTTAGGTGACTAGCATTGCCTCGTCAATATTAAACCAAATAAAACAGAAATCTAACGGTATTTAAAAAAGATATTCAAATTTATGTCAAAAATATTTGTATTTCCAAAACGATTTTGAAAGACTGTCAAAAAATCCGAATTTGAAGGTTCAGGGTATGCAGTTCGACACGGATGCACTCCCTGATGCCGAAAATGAAAGTTTCGTATCGATCGGTCAATATCCGAGCGAGTTATTGAAAGTTGAAAGTCAAAAATTGAGTACTGATTGATATATCAGTATAAGTGAAAATTTTGAAAAACCAATGTGAAATGTTGTCAAAATTTTAACGTGGTTAGGTGACTAGCATTGCCTCGTCAATATTAAACCAAATAAAACAGAAAACTAATGGTATTTAAAAAAGATATTCAAATTTATGTCAAAAATATTTGTATTTCCAAAACGATTTTGAAAGACTGTCAAAAAAATCCGAATTTGAAGGTTCCGGGTATGCAGTTCGACACGGATGCACTCCCTGATGCCGAAAATGAAAGTTTCGTATCGATCGGTCAATATCCGAGCGAGTTATTGAAAGTTGAAAGTCAAAAATTGAGTACTGATTGATATATCAGTATAAGTGAAAATTTTGAAAAACCAATGTGAAATGTTGTCAAAATTTTAACGTGGTTAGGTGACTAGCATTGCCTCGTCAATATTAAACCAAATAAAACAGAAATCTAACGGTATTTAAAAAAGATATTCAAATTTATGTCAAAAATATTTGTATTTCCAAATCGATTTTGAAAGACTGTCAAAAAAAATCCGAATTTGAAGGTTCCGGGTATGCAGTTCGACACGGATGCACTCCCTGATGCCGAAAATGAAAGTTTCGTATCGATCGGTCAATATCCGAGCGAGTTATTGAAAGTTGAAAGTCAAAAATTGAGTACTGATTGATATATCAGTATAAGTGAAAATTTTGAAAAACCAATGTGAAATGTTGTCAAAATTTTAACGTGGTTAGGTGACTAGCATTGCCTCGTCAATATTAAACCAAATAAAACAGAAATCTAACGGTATTTAAAAAAGATATTCAAATTTATGTCAAAAATATTTGTATTTCCAAAACGATTTTGAAAGACTGTCAAAAAATCCGAATTTGAAGGTTCAGGGTATGCATTTCGACACGGATGCACTCCCTGATGCCGAAAATGAAAGTTTCGTATCGATCGGTCAATATCCGAGCGAGTTATTGAAAGTTGAAAGTCAAAAATTGAGTACTGATTGATATATCAGTATAAGTGAAAATTTTGAAAAACCAATGTGAAATGTTGTCAAAATTTTAACGTGGTTAGGTGACTAGCATTGCCTCGTCAATATTAAACCAAATAAAACAGAAAACTAATGGTATTTAAAAAAGATATTCAAATTTATGTCAAAAATATTTGTATTTCCAAAACGATTTTGAAAGACTGTCAAAAAAATCCGAATTTGAAGGTTCCGGGTATGCAGTTCGACACGGATGCACTTCCTGATGCCGAAAATGAAAGTTTCGTATCGATCGGTCAATATCCGAGCGAGTTATTGAAAGTTGAAAGTCAAAAATTGAGTACTGATTGATATATCAGTATAAGTGAAATTTTTGAAAAACCAATGTGAAATGTTGTCAAAATTTTAACGTGGTTAGGTGACTAGCATTGCCTCGTCAATATTAAACCAAATAAAACAGAAATCTAACGGTATTTAAAAAAGATATTCAAATTTATGTCAAAAATATTTGTATTTCCAAAACGATTTTGAAAGACTGTCAAAAAAATCCGAATTTGAAGGTTCAGGGTATGCAGTTCGACACGGATGCACTCCCTGATGCCGAAAATGAAAGTTTCGTATCGATCGGTCAATATCCGAGCGAGTTATTGAAAGTTGAAAGTCAAAAATTGAGTACTGATTGATATATCAGTATAAGTGAAAATTTTGAAAAACCAATGTGAAATGTTGTCAAAATTTTAACGTGGTTAGGTGACTAGCATTGCCTCGTCAATATTAAACCAAATAAAACAGAAATCTAACGGTATTTAAAAAAGATATTCAAATTTATGTCAAAAATATTTGTATTTCCAAAACGATTTTGAAAGACTGTCAAAAAATCCGAATTTGAAGGTTCAGGGTATGCAGTTCGACACGGATGCACTCCCTGATGCCGAAAATGAAAGTTTCGTATCGATCGGTCAATATCCGAGCGAGTTATTGAAAGTTGAAAGTCAAAAATTGAGTACTGATTGATATATCAGTATAAGTGAAAATTTTGAAAAACCAATGTGAAATGTTGTCAAAATTTTAACGTGGTTAGGTGACTAGCATTGCCTCGTCAATATTAAACCAAATAAAACAGAAAACTAATGGTATTTAAAAAAGATATTCAAATTTATGTCAAAAATATTTGTATTTCCAAAACGATTTTGAAAGACTGTCAAAAAAATCCGAATTTGAAGGTTCCGGGTATGCAGTTCGACACGGATGCACTCCCTGATGCCGAAAATGAAAGTTTCGTATCGATCGGTCAATATCCGAGCGAGTTATTGAAAGTTGAAAGTCAAAAATTGAGTACTGATTGATATATCAGTATAAGTGAAAATTTTGAAAAACCAATGTGAAATGTTGTCAAAATTTTAACGTGGTTAGGTGACTAGCATTGCCTCGTCAATATTAAACCAAATAAAACAGAAATCTAACGGTATTTAAAAAAGATATTCAAATTTATGTCAAAAATATTTGTATTTCCAAATCGATTTTGAAAGACTGTCAAAAAAATCCGAATTTGAAGGTTCCGGGTATGCAGTTCGACACGGATGCACTCCCTGATGCCGAAAATGAAAGTTTCGTATCGATCGGTCAATATCCGAGCGAGTTATTGAAAGTTGAAAGTCAAAAATTGAGTACTGATTGATATATCAGTATAAGTGAAAATTTTGAAAAACCAATGTGAAATGTTGTCAAAATTTTAACGTGGTTAGGTGACTAGCATTGCCTCGTCAATATTAAACCAAATAGAACAGAAATCTAACGGTATTTAAAAAAGATATTCAAATTTATGTCAAAAATATTTGTATTTCCAAAACGATTTTGAAAGACTGTCAAAAAATCCGAATTTGAAGGTTCAGGGTATGCAGTTTGACACGGATGCACTCCCTGATGCCGAAAATGAAAGTTTCGTATCGATCGGTCAATATCCGAGCGAGTTATTGAAAGTTGAAAGTCAAAAATTGAGTACTGATTGATATATCAGTATAAGTGAAAATTTTGAAAAACCAATGTGAAATGTTGTCAAAATTTTAACGTGGTTAGGTGACTAGCATTGCCTCGTCAATATTAAACCAAATAGAACAGAAATCTAACGGTATTTAAAAAAGATATTCAAATTTATGTCAAAAATATTTGTATTTCCAAAACGATTTTGAAAGACTGTCAAAAAATCCGAATTTGAAGGTTCAGGGTATGCAGTTCGACACGGATGCACTCCCTGATGCCGAAAATGAAAGTTTCGTATCGATCGGTCAATATCCGAGCGAGTTATTGAAAGTTGAAAGTCAAAAATTGAGTACTGATTGATATATCAGTATAAGTGAAAATTTTGAAAAACCAATGTGAAATGTTGTCAAAATTTTAACGTGGTTAGGTGACTAGCATTGCCTCGTCAATATTAAACCAAATAAAACAGAAATCTAACGGTATTTAAAAAAGATATTCAAATTTATGTCAAAAATATTTGTATTTCCAAAACGATTTTGAAAGACTGTCAAAAAAATCCGAATTTGAAGGTTCCGGGTATGCAGTTCAACACGGATGCACTCCCTGATGCCGAAAATGAAAGTTTCGTATCGATCGGTCAATATCCGAGCGAGTTATTGAAAGTTGAAAGTCAAAAATTGAGTACTGATTGATATATCAGTATAAGTGAAAATTTTGAAAAACCAATGTGAAATGTTGTCAAAATTTTAACGTGGTTAGGTGACTAGCATTGCCTCGTCAATATTAAACCAAATAAAACAGAAATCTAACGGTATTTAAAAAAGATATTCAAATTTATGTCAAAAATATTTGTATTTCCAAAACGATTTTGAAAGACTGTCAAAAAAATCCGAATTTGAAGGTTCAGGGTATGCAGTTCGACACGGATGCACTCCCTGATGCCGAAAATGAAAGTTTCGTATCGATCGGTCAATATCCGAGCGAGTTATTGAAAGTAGAAAGTCAAAAATTGAGTACTGATTGATATATCAGTATAAGTGAAAATTTTGAAAAACCAATGTGAAATGTTGTCAAACTTTTAACGTGGTTAGGTGTCTAACATTGCCTCGTCAATATTAAACCAAATAAAACAGAAATCTAACGGTATTTAAAAAAGATATTCAAATTTATGTCAAAAATATTTGTATTTCCAAAACGATTTTGAAAGACTGTCAAAAAATCCGAATTTGAAGGTTCAGGGTATGCAGTTCGACACGGATGCACTCCCTGATGCCGAAAATGAAAGTTTCGTATCGATCGGTCAATATCCGAGCGAGTTATTGAAAGTTGAAAGTCAAAAATTGAGTACTGATTGATATATCAGTATAAGTGAAAATTTTGAAAAACCAATGTGAAATGTTGTCAAAATTTTAACGTGGTTAGGTGACTAGCATTGCCTCGTCAATATTAAACCAAATAAAACAGAAATCTAACGGTATTTAAAAAAGATATTCAAATTTATGTCAAAAATATTTGTATTTCCAAAACGATTTTGAAAGACTGTCAAAAAATCCGAATTTGAAGGTTCAGGGTATGCATTTCGACACGGATGCACTCCCTGATGCCGAAAATGAAAGTTTCGTATCGATCGGTCAATATCCGAGCGAGTTATTGAAAGTTGAAAGTCAAAAATTGAGTACTGATTGATATATCAGTATAAGTGAAAATTTTGAAAAACCAATGTGAAATGTTGTCAAAATTTTAACGTGGTTAGGTGACTAGCATTGCCTCGTCAATATTAAACCAAATAAAACAGAAAACTAATGGTATTTAAAAAAGATATTCAAATTTATGTCAAAAATATTTGTATTTCCAAAACGATTTTGAAAGACTGTCAAAAAAATCCGAATTTGAAGGTTCCGGGTATGCAGTTCGACACGGATGCACTTCCTGATGCCGAAAATGAAAGTTTCGTATCGATCGGTCAATATCCGAGCGAGTTATTGAAAGTTGAAAGTCAAAAATTGAGTACTGATTGATATATCAGTATAAGTGAAAATTTTGAAAAACCAATGTGAAATGTTGTCAAAATTTTAACGTGGTTAGGTGACTAGCATTGCCTCGTCAATATTAAACCAAATAAAACAGAAATCTAACGGTATTTAAAAAAGATATTCAAATTTATGTCAAAAATATTTGTATTTCCAAATCGATTTTGAAAGACTGTCAAAAAAAATCCGAATTTGAAGGTTCCGGGTATGCAGTTCGACACGGATGCACTCCCTGATGCCGGAAATGAAAGTTTCGTATCGATCGGTCAATATCCGAGCGAGTTATTGAAAGTTGAAAGTCAAAAATTGAGTTCTGATTGATATATCAGTATAAGTGAAAATTTTGAAAAACCAATGTGAAATGTTGTCAAAATTTTAACGTGGTTAGGTGACTAACATTGCCTCGTCAATATTAAACCAAATAAAACAGAAATCTAACGGTATTTAAAAAAGAAATTCAAATTTATGTCAAAAATATTTGTATTTCCAAAACGATTTTGAAAGACTGTCAAAAAAATCCGAATTTGAAGGTTCAGGGTATGCAGTTCGACACGGATGCACTCCCTGATGCCGAAAATGAAAGTTTCGTATCGATCGGTCAATATCCGAGCGAGTTATTGAAAGTTGAAAGTCAAAAATTGAGTTCTGATTGATATATCAGTATAAGTGAAAATTTTGAAAAACCAATGTGAAATGTTGTCAAAATTTTAACGTGGTTAGGTGACTAGCATTGCCTCGTCAATATTAAACCAAATAAAACAGAAATCTAACGGTATTTAAAAAAGATATTCAAATTTATGTCAAAAATATTTGTATTTCCAAAACGATTTTGAAAGACTGTCAAAAAATCCGAATTTGAAGGTTCAGGGTATGCATTTCGACACGGATGCACTCCCTGATGCCGAAAATGAAAGTTTCGTATCGATCGGTCAATATCCGAGCGAGTTATTGAAAGTTGAAAGTCAAAAATTGAGTACTGATTGATATATCAGTATAAGTGAAAATTTTGAAAAACCAATGTGAAATGTTGTCAAAATTTTAACGTGGTTAGGTGACTAGCATTGCCTCGTCAATATTAAACCAAATAAAACAGAAAACTAATGGTATTTAAAAAAGATATTCAAATTTATGTCAAAAATATTTGTATTTCCAAAACGATTTTGAAAGACTGTCAAAAAAATCCGAATTTGAAGGTTCCGGGTATGCAGTTCGACACGGATGCACTTCCTGATGCCGAAAATGAAAGTTTCGTATCGATCGGTCAATATCCGAGCGAGTTATTGAAAGTTGAAAGTCAAAAATTGAGTACTGATTGATATATCAGTATAAGTGAAAATTTTGAAAAACCAATGTGAAATGTTGTCAAAATTTTAACGTGGTTAGGTGACTAGCATTGCCTCGTCAATATTAAACCAAATAAAACAGAAATCTAACGGTATTTAAAAAAGATATTCAAATTTATGTCAAAAATATTTGTATTTCCAAATCGATTTTGAAAGACTGTCAAAAAAAATCCGAATTTGAAGGTTCCGGGTATGCAGTTCGACACGGATGCACTCCCTGATGCCGGAAATGAAAGTTTCGTATCGATCGGTCAATATCCGAGCGAGTTATTGAAAGTTGAAAGTCAAAAATTGAGTTCTGATTGATATATCAGTATAAGTGAAAATTTTGAAAAACCAATGTGAAATGTTGTCAAAATTTTAACGTGGTTAGGTGACTAACATTGCCTCGTCAATATTAAACCAAATAAAACAGAAATCTAACGGTATTTAAAAAAGAAATTCAAATTTATGTCAAAAATATTTGTATTTCCAAAACGATTTTGAAAGACTGTCAAAAAAATCCGAATTTGAAGGTTCAGGGTATGCAGTTCGACACGGATGCACTCCCTGATGCCGGAAATGAAAGTTTCGTATCGATCGGTCAATATCCGAGCGAGTTATTGAAAGTTGAAAGTCAAAAATTGAGTTCTGATTGATATATCAGTATAAGTGAAAATTTTGAAAAACCAATGTGAAATGTTGTCAAAATTTTGACGTGGTTAGGTGACTAGCATTGCCTCGTCAATATTAAACCAAATAAAACAGAAATCTAACGGTATTTAAAAAAGATATTCAAATTTTTGTCAAAAATATTTGTATTTCCAAAACGATTTTGAAAGGCTGTCAAAAAAATCCGAATTTGAAGGTTCAGGGTATGCAGTTCGACACGGATGCACTTCCTGATGCCGAAAATGAAAGTTTCGTATCGATCGGTCAATATCCGAGCGAGTTATTGAAAGTTGAAAGTCAAAAATTGAGTACTGATTGATATATCAGTATAAGTGAAAATTTTGAAAAACCAATGTGAAATGTTGTCAAAATTTTAACGTGGTTAGGTGACTAGCATTGCCTCGTCAATATTAAACCAAATAAAACAGAAATCTAACGGTATTTAAAAAAGATATTCAAATTTATGTCAAAAATATTTGTATTTCCAAAACGATTTTGAAAGACTGTCAAAAAAATCCGAATTTGAAGGTTCAGGGTATGCAGTTCGACATGGATGCACTCCCTGATGCCGAAAATGAAAGTTTCGTATCGATCGGTCAATATCCGAGCGAGTTATTGAAAGTTGAAAGTCAAAAATTGAGTACTGATTGATATATCAGTATAAGTGAAAATTTTGAAAAACCAATGTGAAATGTTGTCAAAATTTTAACGTGGTTAGGTGACTAGCATTGCCTCGTCAATATTAAACCAAATAAAACAGAAATCTAACGGTATTTAAAAAAGATATTCAAATTTATGTCAAAAATATTTGTATTTCCAAAACGATTTTGAAAGACTGTCAAAAAATCCGAATTTGAAGGTTCAGGGTATGCAGTTCGACACGGATGCACTCCCTGATGCCGAAAATGAAAGTTTCGTATCGATCGGTCAATATCCGAGCGAGTTATTGAAAGTTGAAAGTCAAAAATTGAGTACTGATTGATATATCAGTATAAGTGAAAATTTTGAAAAACCAATGTGAAATGTTGTCAAAATTTTAACGTGGTTAGGTGACTAGCATTGCCTCGTCAATATTAAACCAAATAAAACAGAAAACTAATGGTATTTAAAAAAGATATTCAAATTTATGTCAAAAATATTTGTATTTCCAAAACGATTTTGAAAGACTGTCAAAAAAATCCGAATTTGAAGGTTCCGGGTATGCAGTTCGACACGGATGCACTCCCTGATGCCGAAAATGAAAGTTTCGTATCGATCGGTCAATATCCGAGCGAGTTATTGAAAGTTGAAAGTCAAAAATTGAGTACTGATTGATATATCAGTATAAGTGAAAATTTTGAAAAACCAATGTGAAATGTTGTCAAAATTTTAACGTGGTTAGGTGACTAGCATTGCCTCGTCAATATTAAACCAAATAAAACAGAAATCTAACGGTATTTAAAAAAGATATTCAAATTTATGTCAAAAATATTTGTATTTCCAAATCGATTTTGAAAGACTGTCAAAAAAAATCCGAATTTGAAGGTTCCGGGTATGCAGTTCGACACGGATGCACTCCCTGATGCCGAAAATGAAAGTTTCGTATCGATCGGTCAATATCCGAGCGAGTTATTGAAAGTTGAAAGTCAAAAATTGAGTACTGATTGATATATCAGTATAAGTGAAAATTTTGAAAAACCAATGTGAAATGTTGTCAAAATTTTAACGTGGTTAGGTGACTAGCATTGCCTCGTCAATATTAAACCAAATAAAACAGAAATCTAACGGTATTTAAAAAAGATATTCAAATTTATGTCAAAAATATTTGTATTTCCAAAACGATTTTGAAAGACTGTCAAAAAATCCGAATTTGAAGGTTCAGGGTATGCATTTCGACACGGATGCACTCCCTGATGCCGAAAATGAAAGTTTCGTATCGATCGGTCAATATCCGAGCGAGTTATTGAAAGTTGAAAGTCAAAAATTGAGTACTGATTGATATATCAGTATAAGTGAAAATTTTGAAAAACCAATGTGAAATGTTGTCAAAATTTTAACGTGGTTAGGTGACTAGCATTGCCTCGTCAATATTAAACCAAATAAAACAGAAAACTAATGGTATTTAAAAAAGATATTCAAATTTATGTCAAAAATATTTGTATTTCCAAAACGATTTTGAAAGACTGTCAAAAAAATCCGAATTTGAAGGTTCCGGGTATGCAGTTCAACACGGATGCACTTCCTGATGCCGAAAATGAAAGTTTCGTATCGATCGGTCAATATCCGAGCGAGTTATTGAAAGTTGAAAGTCAAAAATTGAGTACTGATTGATATATCAGTATAAGTGAAATTTTTGAAAAACCAATGTGAAATGTTGTCAAAATTTTAACGTGGTTAGGTGACTAGCATTGCCTCGTCAATATTAAACCAAATAAAACAGAAATCTAACGGTATTTAAAAAAGATATTCAAATTTATGTCAAAAATATTTGTATTTCCAAAACGATTTTGAAAGACTGTCAAAAAAATCCGAATTTGAAGGTTCAGGGTATGCAGTTCGACACGGATGCACTCCCTGATGCCGAAAATGAAAGTTTCGTATCGATCGGTCAATATCCGAGCGAGTTATTGAAAGTTGAAAGTCAAAAATTGAGTACTGATTGATATATCAGTATAAGTGAAAATTTTGAAAAACCAATGTGAAATGTTGTCAAAATTTTAACGTGGTTAGGTGACTAGCATTGCCTCGTCAATATTAAACCAAATAAAACAGAAATCTAACGGTATTTAAAAAAGATATTCAAATTTATGTCAAAAATATTTGTATTTCCAAAACGATTTTGAAAGACTGTCAAAAAATCCGAATTTGAAGGTTCAGGGTATGCAGTTCGACACGGATGCACTCCCTGATGCCGAAAATGAAAGTTTCGTATCGATCGGTCAATATCCGAGCGAGTTATTGAAAGTTGAAAGTCAAAAATTGAGTACTGATTGATATATCAGTATAAGTGAAAATTTTGAAAAACCAATGTGAAATGTTGTCAAAATTTTAACGTGGTTAGGTGACTAGCATTGCCTCGTCAATATTAAACCAAATAAAACAGAAAACTAATGGTATTTAAAAAAGATATTCAAATTTATGTCAAAAATATTTGTATTTCCAAAACGATTTTGAAAGACTGTCAAAAAAATCCGAATTTGAAGGTTCCGGGTATGCAGTTCGACACGGATGCACTCCCTGATGCCGAAAATGAAAGTTTCGTATCGATCGGTCAATATCCGAGCGAGTTATTGAAAGTTGAAAGTCAAAAATTGAGTACTGATTGATATATCAGTATAAGTGAAAATTTTGAAAAACCAATGTGAAATGTTGTCAAAATTTTAACGTGGTTAGGTGACTAGCATTGCCTCGTCAATATTAAACCAAATAAAACAGAAATCTAACGGTATTTAAAAAAGATATTCAAATTTATGTCAAAAATATTTGTATTTCCAAATCGATTTTGAAAGACTGTCAAAAAAATCCGAATTTGAAGGTTCCGGGTATGCAGTTCGACACGGATGCACTCCCTGATGCCGAAAATGAAAGTTTCGTATCGATCGGTCAATATCCGAGCGAGTTATTGAAAGTTGAAAGTCAAAAATTGAGTACTGATTGATATATCAGTATAAGTGAAAATTTTGAAAAACCAATGTGAAATGTTGTCAAAATTTTAACGTGGTTAGGTGACTAGCATTGCCTCGTCAATATTAAACCAAATAGAACAGAAATCTAACGGTATTTAAAAAAGATATTCAAATTTATGTCAAAAATATTTGTATTTCCAAAACGATTTTGAAAGACTGTCAAAAAATCCGAATTTGAAGGTTCAGGGTATGCAGTTTGACACGGATGCACTCCCTGATGCCGAAAATGAAAGTTTCGTATCGATCGGTCAATATCCGAGCGAGTTATTGAAAGTTGAAAGTCAAAAATTGAGTACTGATTGATATATCAGTATAAGTGAAAATTTTGAAAAACCAATGTGAAATGTTGTCAAAATTTTAACGTGGTTAGGTGACTAGCATTGCCTCGTCAATATTAAACCAAATAGAACAGAAATCTAACGGTATTTAAAAAAGATATTCAAATTTATGTCAAAAATATTTGTATTTCCAAAACGATTTTGAAAGACTGTCAAAAAATCCGAATTTGAAGGTTCAGGGTATGCAGTTCGACACGGATGCACTCCCTGATGCCGAAAATGAAAGTTTCGTATCGATCGGTCAATATCCGAGCGAGTTATTGAAAGTTGAAAGTCAAAAATTGAGTACTGATTGATATATCAGTATAAGTGAAAATTTTGAAAAACCAATGTGAAATGTTGTCAAAATTTTAACGTGGTTAGGTGACTAGCATTGCCTCGTCAATATTAAACCAAATAAAACAGAAATCTAACGGTATTTAAAAAAGATATTCAAATTTATGTCAAAAATATTTGTATTTCCAAAACGATTTTGAAAGACTGTCAAAAAAATCCGAATTTGAAGGTTCCGGGTATGCAGTTCAACACGGATGCACTCCCTGATGCCGAAAATGAAAGTTTCGTATCGATCGGTCAATATCCGAGCGAGTTATTGAAAGTTGAAAGTCAAAAATTGAGTACTGATTGATATATCAGTATAAGTGAAAATTTTGAAAAACCAATGTGAAATGTTGTCAAAATTTTAACGTGGTTAGGTGACTAGCATTGCCTCGTCAATATTAAACCAAATAAAACAGAAATCTAACGGTATTTAAAAAAGATATTCAAATTTATGTCAAAAATATTTGTATTTCCAAAACGATTTTGAAAGACTGTCAAAAAAATCCGAATTTGAAGGTTCAGGGTATGCAGTTCGACACGGATGCACTCCCTGATGCCGAAAATGAAAGTTTCGTATCGATCGGTCAATATCCGAGCGAGTTATTGAAAGTAGAAAGTCAAAAATTGAGTACTGATTGATATATCAGTATAAGTGAAAATTTTGAAAAACCAATGTGAAATGTTGTCAAACTTTTAACGTGGTTAGGTGTCTAACATTGCCTCGTCAATATTAAACCAAATAAAACAGAAATCTAACGGTATTTAAAAAAGATATTCAAATTTATGTCAAAAATATTTGTATTTCCAAAACGATTTTGAAAGACTGTCAAAAAATCCGAATTTGAAGGTTCAGGGTATGCAGTTCGACACGGATGCACTCCCTGATGCCGAAAATGAAAGTTTCGTATCGATCGGTCAATATCCGAGCGAGTTATTGAAAGTTGAAAGTCAAAAATTGAGTACTGATTGATATATCAGTATAAGTGAAAATTTTGAAAAACCAATGTGAAATGTTGTCAAAATTTTAACGTGGTTAGGTGGCTAGCATTGCCTCGTCAATAATAAACCAAATAAAACAGAAAACTAATGGTATTTAAAAAAGATATTCAAATTTATGTCAAAAATATTTGTATTTCCAAAACGATTTTGAAAGACTGTCAAAAAAATCCGAATTTGAAGGTTCCGGGTATGCAGTTCGACACGGATGCACTCCCTGATGCCGAAAATGAAAGTTTCGTATCGATCGGTCAATATCCGAGCGAGTTATTGAAAGTTGAAAGTCAAAAATTGAGTACTGATTGATATATCAGTATAAGTGAAAATTTTGAAAAACCAATGTGAAATGTTGTCAAAATTTTAACGTGGTTAGGTGACTAGCATTGCCTCGTCAATAATAAACCAAATAAAACAGAAAACTATGGTATTTAAAAAAGATATTCAAATTTATGTCAAAAATATTTGTATTTCCAAAACGATTTTGAAAGACTGTCAAAAAATCCGAATTTGAAGGTTCAGGGTATGCAGTTCGACACAGATGCACTCCCTGATGCCGAAAATGAAAGTTTCGTATCGATCGGTCAATATCCGAGCGAGTTATTGAAAGTTGAAAGTCAAAAATTGAGTACTGATTGATATATCAGTATAAGTGAAATTTTTGAAAAACCAATGTGAAATGTTGTCAAAATTTTAACGTGGTTAGGTGACTAGCATTGCCTCGTCAATATTAAACCAAAAAAACAGAAATCTAACGGTATTTAAAAAAGATATTCAAATTTTTGTCAAAAATATTTGTATTTCCAAAACGATTTTGAAAGACTTTCAAAAAAATCCGAATTTGAAGGTTCAGGGTATGCAGTTCGACACGGATGCACTCCGTGATGCCGAAAATGAAAGTTTCGTATCGATCGGTCAATATCCGAGCGAGTTATTGAAAGTTGAAAGTCAAAAATTGAGTACTGATTGATATATCAGTATAAGTGAAAATTTTGAAAAACCAATGTGAAATGTTGTCAAAATTTTAACGTGGTTAGGTGACTAGCATTGCCTCGTCAATATTAAACCAAATAAAACAGAAATCTAACGGTATTTAAAAAAGATATTCAAATTTATGTCAAAAATATTTGTATTTCCAAAACGATTTTGAAAGACTGACAAAAACATCCGAATTTGAAGGTTCAGGGTATGCAGTTCGACACGGATGCACTCCTTGATGCCGAAAATGAAAGTTTCGTATCGATCGGTCAATATCCGAGCGAGTTATTGAAAGTTGAAAGTCAAAAATTGAGTACTGATTGATATATCAGTATAAGTGAAAATTTTGAAAAACCAATGTGAAATGTTGTCAAAATTTTAACGTGGTTAGGTGACTAGCATTGCCTCGTCAATATTAAACCAAATAAAACAGAAATCTAACGGTATTTAAAAAATATATTCAAATTTATGTCAAAAATATTTGTATTTCCAAAACGATTTTGAAAGACTGTCAAAAAAATCCGAATTTGAAGGTTCCGGGTATGCAGTTCGACACGGATGCACTCCCTGATGCCGAAAATGAAAGTTTCGTATCGATCGGTCAATATCCGAGCGAGTTATTGAAAGTTGAAAGTCAAAAATTGAGTACTGATTGATATATCAGTATAAGTGAATTTTTTGAAAAACCAATGTGAAATGTTGTCAAAATTTTAACGTGGTTAGGTGACTAGCATTGCCTCGTCAATATTAAACCAAATAAAACAGAAATCTAACGGTATTTAAAAAAGATATTCAAATTTATGTCAAAAATATTTGTATTTCCAAATCGATTTTGAAAGACTGTCAAAAAAATCCGAATTTGAAGGTTCCGGGTATGCAGTTCGACACGGATGCACTCCCTGATGCCGAAAATGAAAGTTTCGTATCGATCGGTCAATATCCGAGCGAGTTATTGAAAGTTGAAAGTCAAAAATTGAGTACTGATTGATATATCAGTATAAGTGAAAATTTTGAAAAACCAATGTGAAATGTTGTCAAAATTTTAACGTGGTTAGGTGACTAGCATTGCCTCGTCAATATTAAACCAAATAGAACAGAAATCTAACGGTATTTAAAAAAGATATTCAAATTTATGTCAAAAATATTTGTATTTCCAAAACGATTTTGAAAGACTGTCAAAAAATCCGAATTTGAAGGTTCAGGGTATGCAGTTCGACACGGATGCACTCCCTGATGCCGAAAATGAAAGTTTCGTATCGATCGGTCAATATCCGAGCGAGTTATTGAAAGTTGAAAGTCAAAAATTGAGTACTGATTGATATATCAGTATAAGTGAAAATTTTGAAAAACCAATGTGAAATGTTGTCAAACTTTTAACGTGGTTAGGTGACTAACATTGCCTCGTCAATATTAAACCAAATAAAACAGAAATCTAACGGTATTTAAAAAAGATATTCAAATTTATGTCAAAAATATTTGTATTTCCAAAACGATTTTGAAAGACTGTCAAAAAATCCGAATTTGAAGGTTCAGGGTATGCAGTTCGACACGGATGCACTCCCTGATGCCGAAAATGAAAGTTTCGTATCGATCGGTCAATATCCGAGCGAGTTATTGAAAGTTGAAAGTCAAAAATTGAGTACTGATTGATATATCAGTATAAGTGAAAATTTTGAAAAACCAATGTGAAATGTTGTCAAAATTTTAACGTGGTTAGGTGGCTAGCATTGCCTCGTCAATAATAAACCAAATAAAACAGAAAACTAATGGTATTTAAAAAAGATATTCAAATTTATGTCAAAAATATTTGTATTTCCAAAACGATTTTGAAAGACTGTCAAAAAAATCCGAATTTGAAGGTTCCGGGTATGCAGTTCGACACGGATGCACTCCCTGATGCCGAAAATGAAAGTTTCGTATCGATCGGTCAATATCCGAGCGAGTTATTGAAAGTTGAAAGTCAAAAATTGAGTACTGATTGATATATCAGTATAAGTGAAAATTTTGAAAAACCAATGTGAAATGTTGTCAAAATTTTAACGTGGTTAGGTGGCTAGCATTGCCTCGTCAATAATAAACCAAATAAAACAGAAAACTAATGGTATTTAAAAAAGATATTCAAATTTATGTCAAAAATATTTGTATTTCCAAAACGATTTTGAAAGACTGTCAAAAAATCCGAATTTGAAGGTTCAGGGTATGCAGTTCGACACGGATGCACTCCCTGATGCCGAAAATGAAAGTTTCGTATCGATCGGTCAATATCCGAGCGAGTTATTGAAAGTTGAAAGTCAAAAATTGAGTACTGATTGATATATCAGTATAAGTGAAAATTTTGAAAAACCAATGTGAAATGTTGTCAAAATTTTAACGTGGTTAGGTGACTAGCATTGCCTCGTCAATATTAAACCAAATAAAACAGAAATCTAACGGTATTTAAAAAAGATATTCAAATTTATGTCAAAAATATTTGTATTTCCAAAACGATTTTGAAAGACTGTCAAAAAAATCCGAATTTGAAGGTTCAGGGTATGCAGTTCGACACGGATGCACTCCCTGATGCCGAAAATGAAAGTTTCGTATCGATCGGTCAATATCCGAGCGAGTTATTGAAAGTAGAAAGTCAAAAATTGAGTACTGATTGATATATCAGTATAAGTGAAAATTTTGAAAAACCAATGTGAAATGTTGTCAAACTTTTAACGTGGTTAGGTGTCTAACATTGCCTCGTCAATATTAAACCAAATAAAACAGAAATCTAACGGTATTTAAAAAAGATATTCAAATTTATGTCAAAAATATTTGTATTTCCAAAACGATTTTGAAAGACTGTCAAAAAATCCGAATTTGAAGGTTCAGGGTATGCAGTTCGACACGGATGCACTCCCTGATGCCGAAAATGAAAGTTTCGTATCGATCGGTCAATATCCGAGCGAGTTATTGAAAGTTGAAAGTCAAAAATTGAGTACTGATTGATATATCAGTATAAGTGAAAATTTTGAAAAACCAATGTGAAATGTTGTCAAAATTTTAACGTGGTTAGGTGGCTAGCATTGCCTCGTCAATAATAAACCAAATAAAACAGAAAACTAATGGTATTTAAAAAAGATATTCAAATTTATGTCAAAAATATTTGTATTTCCAAAACGATTTTGAAAGACTGTCAAAAAAATCCGAATTTGAAGGTTCCGGGTATGCAGTTCGACACGGATGCACTCCCTGATGCCGAAAATGAAAGTTTCGTATCGATCGGTCAATATCCGAGCGAGTTATTGAAAGTTGAAAGTCAAAAATTGAGTACTGATTGATATATCAGTATAAGTGAAAATTTTGAAAAACCAATGTGAAATGTTGTCAAAATTTTAACGTGGTTAGGTGGCTAGCATTGCCTCGTCAATAATAAACCAAATAAAACAGAAAACTAATGGTATTTAAAAAAGATATTCAAATTTATGTCAAAAATATTTGTATTTCCAAAACGATTTTGAAAGACTGTCAAAAAATCCGAATTTGAAGGTTCAGGGTATGCAGTTCGACACAGATGCACTCCCTGATGCCGAAAATGAAAGTTTCGTATCGATCGGTCAATATCCGAGCGAGTTATTGAAAGTTGAAAGTCAAAAATTGAGTACTGATTGATATATCAGTATAAGTGAAATTTTTGAAAAACCAATGTGAAATGTTGTCAAAATTTTAACGTGGTTAGGTGACTAGCATTGCCTCGTCAATATTAAACCAAAAAAACAGAAATCTAACGGTATTTAAAAAAGATATTCAAATTTTTGTCAAAAATATTTGTATTTCCAAAACGATTTTGAAAGACTTTCAAAAAAATCCGAATTTGAAGGTTCAGGGTATGCAGTTCGACACGGATGCACTCCGTGATGCCGAAAATGAAAGTTTCGTATCGATCGGTCAATATCCGAGCGAGTTATTGAAAGTTGAAAGTCAAAAATTGAGTACTGATTGATATATCAGTATAAGTGAAAATTTTGAAAAACCAATGTGAAATGTTGTCAAAATTTTAACGTGGTTAGGTGACTAGCATTGCCTCGTCAATATTAAACCAAATAAAACAGAAATCTAACGGTATTTAAAAAAGATATTCAAATTTATGTCAAAAATATTTGTATTTCCAAAACGATTTTGAAAGACTGACAAAAACATCCGAATTTGAAGGTTCAGGGTATGCAGTTCGACACGGATGCACTCCTTGATGCCGAAAATGAAAGTTTCGTATCGATCGGTCAATATCCGAGCGAGTTATTGAAAGTTGAAAGTCAAAAATTGAGTACTGATTGATATATCAGTATAAGTGAAAATTTTGAAAAACCAATGTGAAATGTTGTCAAAATTTTAACGTGGTTAGGTGACTAGCATTGCCTCGTCAATATTAAACCAAATAAAACAGAAATCTAACGGTATTTAAAAAATATATTCAAATTTATGTCAAAAATATTTGTATTTCCAAAACGATTTTGAAAGACTGTCAAAAAAATCCGAATTTGAAGGTTCCGGGTATGCAGTTCGACACGGATGCACTCCCTGATGCCGAAAATGAAAGTTTCGTATCGATCGGTCAATATCCGAGCGAGTTATTGAAAGTTGAAAGTCAAAAATTGAGTACTGATTGATATATCAGTATAAGTGAATTTTTTGAAAAACCAATGTGAAATGTTGTCAAAATTTTAACGTGGTTAGGTGACTAGCATTGCCTCGTCAATATTAAACCAAATAAAACAGAAATCTAACGGTATTTAAAAAAGATATTCAAATTTATGTCAAAAATATTTGTATTTCCAAATCGATTTTGAAAGACTGTCAAAAAAATCCGAATTTGAAGGTTCCGGGTATGCAGTTCGACACGGATGCACTCCCTGATGCCGAAAATGAAAGTTTCGTATCGATCGGTCAATATCCGAGCGAGTTATTGAAAGTTGAAAGTCAAAAATTGAGTACTGATTGATATATCAGTATAAGTGAAAATTTTGAAAAACCAATGTGAAATGTTGTCAAAATTTTAACGTGGTTAGGTGACTAGCATTGCCTCGTCAATATTAAACCAAATAGAACAGAAATCTAACGGTATTTAAAAAAGATATTCAAATTTATGTCAAAAATATTTGTATTTCCAAAACGATTTTGAAAGACTGTCAAAAAATCCGAATTTGAAGGTTCAGGGTATGCAGTTCGACACGGATGCACTCCCTGATGCCGAAAATGAAAGTTTCGTATCGATCGGTCAATATCCGAGCGAGTTATTGAAAGTTGAAAGTCAAAAATTGAGTACTGATTGATATATCAGTATAAGTGAAAATTTTGAAAAACCAATGTGAAATGTTGTCAAACTTTTAACGTGGTTAGGTGACTAACATTGCCTCGTCAATATTAAACCAAATAAAACAGAAATCTAACGGTATTTAAAAAAGATATTCAAATTTATGTCAAAAATATTTGTATTTCCAAAACGATTTTGAAAGACTGTCAAAAAATCCGAATTTGAAGGTTCAGGGTATGCAGTTCGACACGGATGCACTCCCTGATGCCGAAAATGAAAGTTTCGTATCGATCGGTCAATATCCGAGCGAGTTATTGAAAGTTGAAAGTCAAAAATTGAGTACTGATTGATATATCAGTATAAGTGAAAATTTTGAAAAACCAATGTGAAATGTTGTCAAAATTTTAACGTGGTTAGGTGGCTAGCATTGCCTCGTCAATAATAAACCAAATAAAACAGAAAACTAATGGTATTTAAAAAAGATATTCAAATTTATGTCAAAAATATTTGTATTTCCAAAACGATTTTGAAAGACTGTCAAAAAAATCCGAATTTGAAGGTTCCGGGTATGCAGTTCGACACGGATGCACTCCCTGATGCCGAAAATGAAAGTTTCGTATCGATCGGTCAATATCCGAGCGAGTTATTGAAAGTTGAAAGTCAAAAATTGAGTACTGATTGATATATCAGTATAAGTGAATTTTTTGAAAAACCAATGTGAAATGTTGTCAAAATTTTAACGTGGTTAGGTGGCTAGCATTGCCTCGTCAATAATAAACCAAATAAAACAGAAAACTAATGGTATTTAAAAAAGATATTCAAATTTATGTCAAAAATATTTGTATTTCCAAAACGATTTTGAAAGACTGTCAAAAAATCCGAATTTGAAGGTTCAGGGTATGCAGTTCGACACGGATGCACTCCCTGATGCCGAAAATGAAAGTTTCGTATCGATCGGTCAATATCCGAGCGAGTTATTGAAAGTTGAAAGTCAAAAATTGAGTACTGATTGATATATCAGTATAAGTGAAATTTTTGAAAAACCAATGTGAAATGTTGTCAAAATTTTAACGTGGTTAGGTGACTAGCATTGCCTCGTCAATATTAAACCAAAAAAACAGAAATCTAACGGTATTTAAAAAAGATATTCAAATTTTTGTCAAAAATATTTGTATTTCCAAAACGATTTTGAAAGACTTTCAAAAAAATCCGAATTTGAAGGTTCAGGGTATGCAGTTCGACACGGATGCACTCCCTGATGCCGAAAATGAAAGTTTCGTATCGATCGGTCAATATCCGAGCGAGTTATTGAAAGTTGAAAGTCAAAAATTGAGTACTGATTGATATATCAGTATAAGTGAAAATTTTGAAAAACCAATGTGAAATGTTGTCAAACTTTTAACGTGGTTAGGTGACTAACATTGCCTCGTCAATATTAAACCAAATAAAACAGAAATCTAACGGTATTTAAAAAAGATATTCAAATTTATGTCAAAAATATTTGTATTTCCAAAACGATTTTGAAAGACTGTCAAAAAATCCGAATTTGAAGGTTCAGGGTATGCAGTTCGACACGGATGCACTCCCTGATGCCGAAAATGAAAGTTTCGTATCGATCGGTCAATATCCGAGCGAGTTATTGAAAGTTGAAAGTCAAAAATTGAGTACTGATTGATATATCAGTATAAGTGAAAATTTTGAAAAACCAATGTGAAATGTTGTCAAAATTTTAACGTGGTTAGGTGGCTAGCATTGCCTCGTCAATAATAAACCAAATAAAACAGAAAACTAATGGTATTTAAAAAAGATATTCAAATTTATGTCAAAAATATTTGTATTTCCAAAACGATTTTGAAAGACTGTCAAAAAAATCCGAATTTGAAGGTTCCGGGTACGCAGTTCGACACGGATGCACTTCCTGATGCCGAAAATGAAAGTTTCGTATCGATCGGTCAATATCCGAGCGAGTTATTGAAAGTTGAAAGTCAAAAATTGAGTACTGATTGATATATCAGTATAAGTGAAAATTTTGAAAAACCAATGTGAAATGTTGTCAAAATTTTAACGTGGTTAGGTGGCTAGCATTGCCTCGTCAATAATAAACCAAATAAAACAGAAAACTAATGGTATTTAAAAAAGATATTCAAATTTATGTCAAAAATATTTGTATTTCCAAAACGATTTTGAAAGACTGTCAAAAAATCCGAATTTGAAGGTTCAGGGTATGCAGTTCGACACGGATGCACTCCCTGATGCCGAAAATGAAAGTTTCGTATCGATCGGTCAATATCCGAGCGAGTTATTGAAAGTTGAAAGTCAAAAATTGAGTACTGATTGATATATCAGTATAAGTGAAATTTTTGAAAAACCAATGTGAAATGTTGTCAAAATTTTAACGTGGTTAGGTGACTAGCATTGCCTCGTCAATATTAAACCAAAAAAACAGAAATCTAACGGTATTTAAAAAAGATATTCAAATTTTTGTCAAAAATATTTGTATTTCCAAAACGATTTTGAAAGACTTTCAAAAAAATCCGAATTTGAAGGTTCAGGGTATGCAGTTCGACACGGATGCACTCCGTGATGCCGAAAATGAAAGTTTCGTATCGATCGGTCAATATCCGAGCGAGTTATTGAAAGTTGAAAGTCAAAAATTGAGTACTGATTGATATATCAGTATAAGTGAAAATTTTGAAAAACCAATGTGAAATGTTGTCAAAATTTTAACGTGGTTAGGTGACTAGCATTGCCTCGTCAATATTAAACCAAATAAAACAGAAATCTAACGGTATTTAAAAAAGATATTCAAATTTATGTCAAAAATATTTGTATTTCCAAAACGATTTTGAAAGACTGACAAAAACATCCGAATTTGAAGGTTCAGGGTATGCAGTTCGACACGGATGCACTCCTTGATGCCGAAAATGAAAGTTTCGTATCGATCGGTCAATATCCGAGCGAGTTATTGAAAGTTGAAAGTCAAAAATTGAGTACTGATTGATATATCAGTATAAGTGAAAATTTTGAAAAACCAATGTGAAATGTTGTCAAAATTTTAACGTGGTTAGGTGACTAGCATTGCCTCGTCAATATTAAACCAAATAAAACAGAAATCTAACGGTATTTAAAAAATATATTCAAATTTATGTCAAAAATATTTGTATTTCCAAAACGATTTTGAAAGACTGTCAAAAAATCCGAATTTGAAGGTTCAGGGTATGCAGTTCGACACGGATGCACTCCCTGATGCCGAAAATGAAAGTTTCGTATCGATCGGTCAATATCCGAGCGAGTTATTGAAAGTTGAAAGTCAAAAATTGAGTACTGATTGATATATCAGTATAAGTGAAAATTTTGAAAAACCAATGTGAAATGTTGTCAAAATTTTAACGTGGTTAGGTGACTAGCATTGCCTCGTCAATATTAAACCAAATAAAACAGAAATCTAACGGTATTTAAAAAAGATATTCAAATTTATGTCAAAAATATTTGTATTTCCAAAACGATTTTGAAAGACTGACAAAAACATCCGAATTTGAAGGTTCAGGGTATGCAGTTCGACACGGATGCACTCCCTGATGCCGAAAATGAAAGTTTCGTATCGATCGGTCAATATCCGAGCGAGTTATTGAAAGTTGAAAGTCAAAAATTGAGTACTGATTGATATATCAGTATAAGTGAAAATTTTGAAAAACCAATGTGAAATGTTGTCAAAATTTTAACGTGGTTAGGTGACTAGCATTGCCTCGTCAATATTAAACCAAATAAAACAGAAATCTAACGGTATTTAAAAAAGATATTCAAATTTATGTCAAAAATATTTGTATTTCCAAAACGATTTTGAAAGACTGTCAAAAAATCCGAATTTGAAGGTTCAGGGTATGCAGTTCGACACGGATGCACTCCCTGATGCCAAAAATGAAAGTTTCGTATCGATCGGTCAATATCCGAGCGAGTTATTGAAAGTTGAAAGTCAAAAATTGAGTACTGATTGATATATCAGTATAAGTGAAAATTTTGAAAAACCAATGTGAAATGTTGTCAAAATTTTAACGTGGTTAGGTGGCTAGCATTGCCTTGTCAATAATAAACCAAATAAAACAGAAAACTAATGGTATTTAAAAAAGATATTCAAATTTATGTCAAAAATATTTGTATTTCCAAAACGATTTTGAAAGACTGTCAAAAAAATCCGAATTTGAAGGTTCCGGGTATGCAGTTCGACACGGATGCACTCCCTGATGCCGAAAATGAAAGTTTCGTATCGATCGGTCAATATCCGAGCGAGTTATTGAAAGTTGAAAGTCAAAAATTGAGTACTGATTGATATATCAGTATAAGTGAAAATTTTGAAAAACCAATGTGAAATGTTGTCAAAATTTTAACGTGGTTAGGTGACTAGCATTGCCTCGTCAATAATAAACCAAATAAAACAGAAAACTATGGTATTTAAAAAAGATATTCAAATTTATGTCAAAAATATTTGTATTTCCAAAACGATTTTGAAAGACTGTCAAAAAAATCCGAATTTGAAGGTTCAGGGTATGCAGTTCGACACGGATGCACTTCCTGATGCCGAAAATAAAAGTTTCGTATCGATCGGTCAATATCCGAGCGAGTTATTGAAAGTTGAAAGTCAAAAATTGAGTACTGATTGATATATCAGTATAAGTGAAAATTTTGAAAAACCAATGTGAAATGTTGTCAAAATTTTAACGTTGTTAGGTGACTAGCATTGCCTCGTCAATATTAAACCAAATAAAACAGAAATCTAACGGTATTTAAAAAAGATATTCAAATTTATGTCAAAAATATTTGTATTTCCAAAACGATTTTGAAAGACTGTCAAAAAAATCCGAATTTGAAGGTTCAGGGTATGCAGTTCGACACGGATGCACTCCCTGATGCCGAAAATGAAAGTTTCGTATCGATCGGTCAATATCCGAGCGAGTTATTGAAAGTTGAAAGTCAAAAATTGAGTACTGATTGATATATCAGTATAAGTGAAAATTTTTAAAAACCAATGTGAAATGTTGTCAAAATTTTAACGTGGTTAGGTGACTAGCATTGCCTCGTCAATATTAAACCAAATAAAACAGAAATCTAACGGTATTTAAAAAAAGATATTCAAATTTATGTCAAAAATATTTGTATTTCCAAAACGATTTTGAAAGACTGACAAAAACATCCGAATTTGAAGGTTCAGGGTATGCAGTTCGACACGGATGCACTCCCTGATGCCGAAAATAAAAGTTTCGTATCGATCGGTCAATATCCGAGCGAGTTATTGAAAGTTGAAAGTCAAAAA
Source organism: Choreutis nemorana (assembly GCA_949316135.1). Taxonomy (NCBI): domain Eukaryota; kingdom Metazoa; phylum Arthropoda; class Insecta; order Lepidoptera; family Choreutidae; genus Choreutis; species Choreutis nemorana. The sequence goes on along the minus strand of OX438615.1, from coordinate 619,994 downwards.
TTGAGTACTGATTGATATATCAGTATAAGTGAAAATTTTGAAAAACCAATGTGAAATGTTGTCAAAATTTTAACGTGGTTAGGTGACTAGCATTGCCTCGTCAATAATAAACCAAATAAAACAGAAAACTATGGTATTTAAAAAAGATATTCAAATTTATGTCAAAAATATTTGTATTTCCAAAACGATTTTGAAAGACTGTCAAAAAAATCCGAATTTGAAGGTTCAGGGTATGCAGTTCGACACGGATGCACTTCCTGATGCCGAAAATGAAAGTTTCGTATCGATCGGTCAATATCCGAGCGAGTTATTGAAAGTTGAAAGTCAAAAATTGAGTACTGATTGATATATCAGTATAAGTGAAAATTTTGAAAAACCAATGTGAAATGTTGTCAAAATTTTAACGTGGTTAGGTGACTAGCATTGCCTCGTCAATATTAAACCAAATAAAACAGAAATCTAACGGTATTTAAAAAAGATATTCAAATTTATGTCAAAAATATTTGTATTTCCAAAACGATTTTGAAAGACTGTCAAAAAAATCCGAATTTGAAGGTTCAGGGTATGCAGTTCGACACGGATGCACTCCCTGATGCCGAAAATGAAAGTTTCGTATCGATCGGTCAATATCCGAGCGAGTTATTGAAAGTTGAAAGTCAAAAATTGAGTACTGATTGATATATCAGTATAAGTGAAAATTTTGAAAAACCAATGTGAAATGTTGTCAAAATTTTAACGTGGTTAGGTGACTAGCATTGCCTCGTCAATATTAAACCAAATAAAACAGAAATCTAACGGTATTTAAAAAAGATATTCAAATTTATGTCAAAAATATTTGTATTTCCAAAACGATTTTGAAAGACTGACAAAAACATCCGAATTTGAAGGTTCAGGGTATGCAGTTCGACACGGATGCACTCCTTGATGCCGAAAATGAAAGTTTCGTATCGATCGGTCAATATCCGAGCGAGTTATTGAAAGTTGAAAGTCAAAAATTGAGTACTGATTGATATATCAGTATAAGTGAAAATTTTGAAAAACCAATGTGAAATGTTGTCAAAATTTTAACGTGGTTAGGTGACTAGCATTGCCTCGTCAATATTAAACCAAATAAAACAGAAATCTAACGGTATTTAAAAAATATATTCAAATTTATGTCAAAAATATTTGTATTTCCAAAACGATTTTGAAAGACTGTCAAAAAAATCCGAATTTGAAGGTTCCGGGTATGCAGTTCGACACGGATGCACTCCCTGATGCCGAAAATGAAAGTTTCGTATCGATCGGTCAATATCCGAGCGAGTTATTGAAAGTTGAAAGTCAAAAATTGAGTACTGATTGATATATCAGTATAAGTGAATTTTTTGAAAAACCAATGTGAAATGTTGTCAAAATTTTAACGTGGTTAGGTGACTAGCATTGCCTCGTCAATATTAAACCAAATAAAACAGAAATCTAACGGTATTTAAAAAAGATATTCAAATTTATGTCAAAAATATTTGTATTTCCAAATCGATTTTGAAAGACTGTCAAAAAAATCCGAATTTGAAGGTTCCGGGTATGCAGTTCGACACGGATGCACTCCCTGATGCCGAAAATGAAAGTTTCGTATCGATCGGTCAATATCCGAGCGAGTTATTGAAAGTTGAAAGTCAAAAATTGAGTACTGATTGATATATCAGTATAAGTGAAAATTTTGAAAAACCAATGTGAAATGTTGTCAAAATTTTAACGTGGTTAGGTGACTAGCATTGCCTCGTCAATATTAAACCAAATAGAACAGAAATCTAACGGTATTTAAAAAAGATATTCAAATTTATGTCAAAAATATTTGTATTTCCAAAACGATTTTGAAAGACTGTCAAAAAATCCGAATTTGAAGGTTCAGGGTATGCAGTTCGACACGGATGCACTCCCTGATGCCGAAAATGAAAGTTTCGTATCGATCGGTCAATATCCGAGCGAGTTATTGAAAGTTGAAAGTCAAAAATTGAGTACTGATTGATATATCAGTATAAGTGAAAATTTTGAAAAACCAATGTGAAATGTTGTCAAACTTTTAACGTGGTTAGGTGACTAACATTGCCTCGTCAATATTAAACCAAATAAAACAGAAATCTAACGGTATTTAAAAAAGATATTCAAATTTATGTCAAAAATATTTGTATTTCCAAAACGATTTTGAAAGACTGTCAAAAAATCCGAATTTGAAGGTTCAGGGTATGCAGTTCGACACGGATGCACTCCCTGATGCCGAAAATGAAAGTTTCGTATCGATCGGTCAATATCCGAGCGAGTTATTGAAAGTTGAAAGTCAAAAATTGAGTACTGATTGATATATCAGTATAAGTGAAAATTTTGAAAAACCAATGTGAAATGTTGTCAAAATTTTAACGTGGTTAGGTGGCTAGCATTGCCTCGTCAATAATAAACCAAATAAAACAGAAAACTAATGGTATTTAAAAAAGATATTCAAATTTATGTCAAAAATATTTGTATTTCCAAAACGATTTTGAAAGACTGTCAAAAAAATCCGAATTTGAAGGTTCCGGGTATGCAGTTCGACACGGATGCACTCCCTGATGCCGAAAATGAAAGTTTCGTATCGATCGGTCAATATCCGAGCGAGTTATTGAAAGTTGAAAGTCAAAAATTGAGTACTGATTGATATATCAGTATAAGTGAAAATTTTGAAAAACCAATGTGAAATGTTGTCAAAATTTTAACGTGGTTAGGTGGCTAGCATTGCCTCGTCAATAATAAACCAAATAAAACAGAAAACTAATGGTATTTAAAAAAGATATTCAAATTTATGTCAAAAATATTTGTATTTCCAAAACGATTTTGAAAGACTGTCAAAAAATCCGAATTTGAAGGTTCAGGGTATGCAGTTCGACACGGATGCACTCCCTGATGCCGAAAATGAAAGTTTCGTATCGATCGGTCAATATCCGAGCGAGTTATTGAAAGTTGAAAGTCAAAAATTGAGTACTGATTGATATATCAGTATAAGTGAAAATTTTGAAAAACCAATGTGAAATGTTGTCAAAATTTTAACGTGGTTAGGTGACTAGCATTGCCTCGTCAATATTAAACCAAATAAAACAGAAATCTAACGGTATTTAAAAAAGATATTCAAATTTATGTCAAAAATATTTGTATTTCCAAAACGATTTTGAAAGACTGTCAAAAAAATCCGAATTTGAAGGTTCAGGGTATGCAGTTCGACACGGATGCACTCCCTGATGCCGAAAATGAAAGTTTCGTATCGATCGGTCAATATCCGAGCGAGTTATTGAAAGTAGAAAGTCAAAAATTGAGTACTGATTGATATATCAGTATAAGTGAAAATTTTGAAAAACCAATGTGAAATGTTGTCAAACTTTTAACGTGGTTAGGTGTCTAACATTGCCTCGTCAATATTAAACCAAATAAAACAGAAATCTAACGGTATTTAAAAAAGATATTCAAATTTATGTCAAAAATATTTGTATTTCCAAAACGATTTTGAAAGACTGTCAAAAAATCCGAATTTGAAGGTTCAGGGTATGCAGTTCGACACGGATGCACTCCCTGATGCCGAAAATGAAAGTTTCGTATCGATCGGTCAATATCCGAGCGAGTTATTGAAAGTTGAAAGTCAAAAATTGAGTACTGATTGATATATCAGTATAAGTGAAAATTTTGAAAAACCAATGTGAAATGTTGTCAAAATTTTAACGTGGTTAGGTGGCTAGCATTGCCTCGTCAATAATAAACCAAATAAAACAGAAAACTAATGGTATTTAAAAAAGATATTCAAATTTATGTCAAAAATATTTGTATTTCCAAAACGATTTTGAAAGACTGTCAAAAAAATCCGAATTTGAAGGTTCCGGGTATGCAGTTCGACACGGATGCACTCCCTGATGCCGAAAATGAAAGTTTCGTATCGATCGGTCAATATCCGAGCGAGTTATTGAAAGTTGAAAGTCAAAAATTGAGTACTGATTGATATATCAGTATAAGTGAAAATTTTGAAAAACCAATGTGAAATGTTGTCAAAATTTTAACGTGGTTAGGTGGCTAGCATTGCCTCGTCAATAATAAACCAAATAAAACAGAAAACTAATGGTATTTAAAAAAGATATTCAAATTTATGTCAAAAATATTTGTATTTCCAAAACGATTTTGAAAGACTGTCAAAAAATCCGAATTTGAAGGTTCAGGGTATGCAGTTCGACACAGATGCACTCCCTGATGCCGAAAATGAAAGTTTCGTATCGATCGGTCAATATCCGAGCGAGTTATTGAAAGTTGAAAGTCAAAAATTGAGTACTGATTGATATATCAGTATAAGTGAAATTTTTGAAAAACCAATGTGAAATGTTGTCAAAATTTTAACGTGGTTAGGTGACTAGCATTGCCTCGTCAATATTAAACCAAAAAAACAGAAATCTAACGGTATTTAAAAAAGATATTCAAATTTTTGTCAAAAATATTTGTATTTCCAAAACGATTTTGAAAGACTTTCAAAAAAATCCGAATTTGAAGGTTCAGGGTATGCAGTTCGACACGGATGCACTCCGTGATGCCGAAAATGAAAGTTTCGTATCGATCGGTCAATATCCGAGCGAGTTATTGAAAGTTGAAAGTCAAAAATTGAGTACTGATTGATATATCAGTATAAGTGAAAATTTTGAAAAACCAATGTGAAATGTTGTCAAAATTTTAACGTGGTTAGGTGACTAGCATTGCCTCGTCAATATTAAACCAAATAAAACAGAAATCTAACGGTATTTAAAAAAGATATTCAAATTTATGTCAAAAATATTTGTATTTCCAAAACGATTTTGAAAGACTGACAAAAACATCCGAATTTGAAGGTTCAGGGTATGCAGTTCGACACGGATGCACTCCTTGATGCCGAAAATGAAAGTTTCGTATCGATCGGTCAATATCCGAGCGAGTTATTGAAAGTTGAAAGTCAAAAATTGAGTACTGATTGATATATCAGTATAAGTGAAAATTTTGAAAAACCAATGTGAAATGTTGTCAAAATTTTAACGTGGTTAGGTGACTAGCATTGCCTCGTCAATATTAAACCAAATAAAACAGAAATCTAACGGTATTTAAAAAATATATTCAAATTTATGTCAAAAATATTTGTATTTCCAAAACGATTTTGAAAGACTGTCAAAAAAATCCGAATTTGAAGGTTCCGGGTATGCAGTTCGACACGGATGCACTCCCTGATGCCGAAAATGAAAGTTTCGTATCGATCGGTCAATATCCGAGCGAGTTATTGAAAGTTGAAAGTCAAAAATTGAGTACTGATTGATATATCAGTATAAGTGAATTTTTTGAAAAACCAATGTGAAATGTTGTCAAAATTTTAACGTGGTTAGGTGACTAGCATTGCCTCGTCAATATTAAACCAAATAAAACAGAAATCTAACGGTATTTAAAAAAGATATTCAAATTTATGTCAAAAATATTTGTATTTCCAAATCGATTTTGAAAGACTGTCAAAAAAATCCGAATTTGAAGGTTCCGGGTATGCAGTTCGACACGGATGCACTCCCTGATGCCGAAAATGAAAGTTTCGTATCGATCGGTCAATATCCGAGCGAGTTATTGAAAGTTGAAAGTCAAAAATTGAGTACTGATTGATATATCAGTATAAGTGAAAATTTTGAAAAACCAATGTGAAATGTTGTCAAAATTTTAACGTGGTTAGGTGACTAGCATTGCCTCGTCAATATTAAACCAAATAGAACAGAAATCTAACGGTATTTAAAAAAGATATTCAAATTTATGTCAAAAATATTTGTATTTCCAAAACGATTTTGAAAGACTGTCAAAAAATCCGAATTTGAAGGTTCAGGGTATGCAGTTCGACACGGATGCACTCCCTGATGCCGAAAATGAAAGTTTCGTATCGATCGGTCAATATCCGAGCGAGTTATTGAAAGTTGAAAGTCAAAAATTGAGTACTGATTGATATATCAGTATAAGTGAAAATTTTGAAAAACCAATGTGAAATGTTGTCAAACTTTTAACGTGGTTAGGTGACTAACATTGCCTCGTCAATATTAAACCAAATAAAACAGAAATCTAACGGTATTTAAAAAAGATATTCAAATTTATGTCAAAAATATTTGTATTTCCAAAACGATTTTGAAAGACTGTCAAAAAATCCGAATTTGAAGGTTCAGGGTATGCAGTTCGACACGGATGCACTCCCTGATGCCGAAAATGAAAGTTTCGTATCGATCGGTCAATATCCGAGCGAGTTATTGAAAGTTGAAAGTCAAAAATTGAGTACTGATTGATATATCAGTATAAGTGAAAATTTTGAAAAACCAATGTGAAATGTTGTCAAAATTTTAACGTGGTTAGGTGGCTAGCATTGCCTCGTCAATAATAAACCAAATAAAACAGAAAACTAATGGTATTTAAAAAAGATATTCAAATTTATGTCAAAAATATTTGTATTTCCAAAACGATTTTGAAAGACTGTCAAAAAAATCCGAATTTGAAGGTTCCGGGTATGCAGTTCGACACGGATGCACTCCCTGATGCCGAAAATGAAAGTTTCGTATCGATCGGTCAATATCCGAGCGAGTTATTGAAAGTTGAAAGTCAAAAATTGAGTACTGATTGATATATCAGTATAAGTGAAAATTTTGAAAAACCAATGTGAAATGTTGTCAAAATTTTAACGTGGTTAGGTGGCTAGCATTGCCTCGTCAATAATAAACCAAATAAAACAGAAAACTAATGGTATTTAAAAAAGATATTCAAATTTATGTCAAAAATATTTGTATTTCCAAAACGATTTTGAAAGACTGTCAAAAAATCCGAATTTGAAGGTTCAGGGTATGCAGTTCGACACGGATGCACTCCCTGATGCCGAAAATGAAAGTTTCGTATCGATCGGTCAATATCCGAGCGAGTTATTGAAAGTTGAAAGTCAAAAATTGAGTACTGATTGATATATCAGTATAAGTGAAATTTTTGAAAAACCAATGTGAAATGTTGTCAAAATTTTAACGTGGTTAGGTGACTAGCATTGCCTCGTCAATATTAAACCAAAAAAACAGAAATCTAACGGTATTTAAAAAAGATATTCAAATTTTTGTCAAAAATATTTGTATTTCCAAAACGATTTTGAAAGACTTTCAAAAAAATCCGAATTTGAAGGTTCAGGGTATGCAGTTCGACACGGATGCACTCCCTGATGCCGAAAATGAAAGTTTCGTATCGATCGGTCAATATCCGAGCGAGTTATTGAAAGTTGAAAGTCAAAAATTGAGTACTGATTGATATATCAGTATAAGTGAAAATTTTGAAAAACCAATGTGAAATGTTGTCAAACTTTTAACGTGGTTAGGTGACTAACATTGCCTCGTCAATATTAAACCAAATAAAACAGAAATCTAACGGTATTTAAAAAAGATATTCAAATTTATGTCAAAAATATTTGTATTTCCAAAACGATTTTGAAAGACTGTCAAAAAATCCGAATTTGAAGGTTCAGGGTATGCAGTTCGACACGGATGCACTCCCTGATGCCGAAAATGAAAGTTTCGTATCGATCGGTCAATATCCGAGCGAGTTATTGAAAGTTGAAAGTCAAAAATTGAGTACTGATTGATATATCAGTATAAGTGAAAATTTTGAAAAACCAATGTGAAATGTTGTCAAAATTTTAACGTGGTTAGGTGGCTAGCATTGCCTCGTCAATAATAAACCAAATAAAACAGAAAACTAATGGTATTTAAAAAAGATATTCAAATTTATGTCAAAAATATTTGTATTTCCAAAACGATTTTGAAAGACTGTCAAAAAAATCCGAATTTGAAGGTTCCGGGTATGCAGTTCGACACGGATGCACTTCCTGATGCCGAAAATGAAAGTTTCGTATCGATCGGTCAATATCCGAGCGAGTTATTGAAAGTTGAAAGTCAAAAATTGAGTACTGATTGATATATCAGTATAAGTGAAAATTTTGAAAAACCAATGTGAAATGTTGTCAAAATTTTAACGTGGTTAGGTGGCTAGCATTGCCTCGTCAATAATAAACCAAATAAAACAGAAAACTAATGGTATTTAAAAAAGATATTCAAATTTATGTCAAAAATATTTGTATTTCCAAAACGATTTTGAAAGACTGTCAAAAAATCCGAATTTGAAGGTTCAGGGTATGCAGTTCGACACGGATGCACTCCCTGATGCCGAAAATGAAAGTTTCGTATCGATCGGTCAATATCCGAGCGAGTTATTGAAAGTTGAAAGTCAAAAATTGAGTACTGATTGATATATCAGTATAAGTGAAATTTTTGAAAAACCAATGTGAAATGTTGTCAAAATTTTAACGTGGTTAGGTGACTAGCATTGCCTCGTCAATATTAAACCAAAAAAACAGAAATCTAACGGTATTTAAAAAAGATATTCAAATTTTTGTCAAAAATATTTGTATTTCCAAAACGATTTTGAAAGACTTTCAAAAAAATCCGAATTTGAAGGTTCAGGGTATGCAGTTCGACACGGATGCACTCCGTGATGCCGAAAATGAAAGTTTCGTATCGATCGGTCAATATCCGAGCGAGTTATTGAAAGTTGAAAGTCAAAAATTGAGTACTGATTGATATATCAGTATAAGTGAAAATTTTGAAAAACCAATGTGAAATGTTGTCAAAATTTTAACGTGGTTAGGTGACTAGCATTGCCTCGTCAATATTAAACCAAATAAAACAGAAATCTAACGGTATTTAAAAAAGATATTCAAATTTATGTCAAAAATATTTGTATTTCCAAAACGATTTTGAAAGACTGACAAAAACATCCGAATTTGAAGGTTCAGGGTATGCAGTTCGACACGGATGCACTCCTTGATGCCGAAAATGAAAGTTTCGTATCGATCGGTCAATATCCGAGCGAGTTATTGAAAGTTGAAAGTCAAAAATTGAGTACTGATTGATATATCAGTATAAGTGAAAATTTTGAAAAACCAATGTGAAATGTTGTCAAAATTTTAACGTGGTTAGGTGACTAGCATTGCCTCGTCAATATTAAACCAAATAAAACAGAAATCTAACGGTATTTAAAAAATATATTCAAATTTATGTCAAAAATATTTGTATTTCCAAAACGATTTTGAAAGACTGTCAAAAAATCCGAATTTGAAGGTTCAGGGTATGCAGTTCGACACGGATGCACTCCCTGATGCCGAAAATGAAAGTTTCGTATCGATCGGTCAATATCCGAGCGAGTTATTGAAAGTTGAAAGTCAAAAATTGAGTACTGATTGATATATCAGTATAAGTGAAAATTTTGAAAAACCAATGTGAAATGTTGTCAAAATTTTAACGTGGTTAGGTGACTAGCATTGCCTCGTCAATATTAAACCAAATAAAACAGAAATCTAACGGTATTTAAAAAAGATATTCAAATTTATGTCAAAAATATTTGTATTTCCAAAACGATTTTGAAAGACTGACAAAAACATCCGAATTTGAAGGTTCAGGGTATGCAGTTCGACACGGATGCACTCCCTGATGCCGAAAATGAAAGTTTCGTATCGATCGGTCAATATCCGAGCGAGTTATTGAAAGTTGAAAGTCAAAAATTGAGTACTGATTGATATATCAGTATAAGTGAAAATTTTGAAAAACCAATGTGAAATGTTGTCAAAATTTTAACGTGGTTAGGTGACTAGCATTGCCTCGTCAATATTAAACCAAATAAAACAGAAATCTAACGGTATTTAAAAAAGATATTCAAATTTATGTCAAAAATATTTGTATTTCCAAAACGATTTTGAAAGACTGTCAAAAAATCCGAATTTGAAGGTTCAGGGTATGCAGTTCGACACGGATGCACTCCCTGATGCCAAAAATGAAAGTTTCGTATCGATCGGTCAATATCCGAGCGAGTTATTGAAAGTTGAAAGTCAAAAATTGAGTACTGATTGATATATCAGTATAAGTGAAAATTTTGAAAAACCAATGTGAAATGTTGTCAAAATTTTAACGTGGTTAGGTGGCTAGCATTGCCTTGTCAATAATAAACCAAATAAAACAGAAAACTAATGGTATTTAAAAAAGATATTCAAATTTATGTCAAAAATATTTGTATTTCCAAAACGATTTTGAAAGACTGTCAAAAAAATCCGAATTTGAAGGTTCCGGGTATGCAGTTCGACACGGATGCACTCCCTGATGCCGAAAATGAAAGTTTCGTATCGATCGGTCAATATCCGAGCGAGTTATTGAAAGTTGAAAGTCAAAAATTGAGTACTGATTGATATATCAGTATAAGTGAAAATTTTGAAAAACCAATGTGAAATGTTGTCAAAATTTTAACGTGGTTAGGTGACTAGCATTGCCTCGTCAATAATAAACCAAATAAAACAGAAAACTATGGTATTTAAAAAAGATATTCAAATTTATGTCAAAAATATTTGTATTTCCAAAACGATTTTGAAAGACTGTCAAAAAAATCCGAATTTGAAGGTTCAGGGTATGCAGTTCGACACGGATGCACTTCCTGATGCCGAAAATAAAAGTTTCGTATCGATCGGTCAATATCCGAGCGAGTTATTGAAAGTTGAAAGTCAAAAATTGAGTACTGATTGATATATCAGTATAAGTGAAAATTTTGAAAAACCAATGTGAAATGTTGTCAAAATTTTAACGTTGTTAGGTGACTAGCATTGCCTCGTCAATATTAAACCAAATAAAACAGAAATCTAACGGTATTTAAAAAAGATATTCAAATTTATGTCAAAAATATTTGTATTTCCAAAACGATTTTGAAAGACTGTCAAAAAAATCCGAATTTGAAGGTTCAGGGTATGCAGTTCGACACGGATGCACTCCCTGATGCCGAAAATGAAAGTTTCGTATCGATCGGTCAATATCCGAGCGAGTTATTGAAAGTTGAAAGTCAAAAATTGAGTACTGATTGATATATCAGTATAAGTGAAAATTTTTAAAAACCAATGTGAAATGTTGTCAAAATTTTAACGTGGTTAGGTGACTAGCATTGCCTCGTCAATATTAAACCAAATAAAACAGAAATCTAACGGTATTTAAAAAAAGATATTCAAATTTATGTCAAAAATATTTGTATTTCCAAAACGATTTTGAAAGACTGACAAAAACATCCGAATTTGAAGGTTCAGGGTATGCAGTTCGACACGGATGCACTCCCTGATGCCGAAAATAAAAGTTTCGTATCGATCGGTCAATATCCGAGCGAGTTATTGAAAGTTGAAAGTCAAAAATTGAGTACTGATTGATATATCAGTATAAGTGAAAATTTTGAAAAACCAATGTGAAATGTTGTCAAAATTTTAACGTGGTTAGGTGACTAGCATTGCCTCGTCAATAATAAACCAAATAAAACAGAAAACTATGGTATTTAAAAAAGATATTCAAATTTATGTCAAAAATATTTGTATTTCCAAAACGATTTTGAAAGACTGTCAAAAAAATCCGAATTTGAAGGTTCAGGGTATGCAGTTCGACACGGATGCACTTCCTGATGCCGAAAATGAAAGTTTCGTATCGATCGGTCAATATCCGAGCGAGTTATTGAAAGTTGAAAGTCAAAAATTGAGTACTGATTGATATATCAGTATAAGTGAAAATTTTGAAAAACCAATGTGAAATGTTGTCAAAATTTTAACGTGGTTAGGTGACTAGCATTGCCTCGTCAATATTAAACCAAATAAAACAGAAATCTAACGGTATTTAAAAAAGATATTCAAATTTATGTCAAAAATATTTGTATTTCCAAAACGATTTTGAAAGACTGACAAAAACATCCGAATTTGAAGGTTCGGGGTATGCAGTTCGACACGGATGCACTCCCTGATGCCGAAAATAAAAGTTTCGTATCGATCGGTCAATATCCGAGCGAGTTATTGAAAGTTGAAAGTCAAAAATTGAGTACTGATTGATATATCAGTATAAGTGAAAATTTTGAAAAACCAATGTGAAATGTTGTCAAAATTTTAACGTGGTTAGGTGACTAGCATTGCCTCGTCAATATTAAACCAAATAAAACAGAAAACTATGGTATTTAAAAAAGATATTCAAATTTATGTCAAAAATATTTGTATTTCCAAAACGATTTTGAAAGACTGTCAAAAAAATCCGAATTTGAAGGTTCAGGGTATGCAGTTCGACACGGATGCACTCCCTGATGCCGAAAATGAAAGTTTCGTATCGATCGGTCAATATCCGAGCGAGTTATTGAAAGTTGAAAGTCAAAAATTGAGTACTGATTGATATATCAGTATAAGTGAAAATTTTGAAAAACCAATGTGAAATGTTGTCAAAATTTTAACGTGGTTAGGTGACTAGCATTGCCTCGTCAATATTAAACCAAATAAAACAGAAATCTAACGGTATTTAAAAAAGATATTCAAATTTATGTCAAAAATATTTGTATTTCCAAAACGATTTTGAAAGACTGTCAAAAAAATCCGAATTTGAAGGTTCAGGGTATGCAGTTCGACACGGATGCACTCCTTGATGCCGAAAATGAAAGTTTCGTATCGATCGGTCAATATCCGAGCGAGTTATTGAAAGTTGAAAGTCAAAAATTGAGTACTGATTGATATATCAGTATAAGTGAAAATTTTGAAAAACCAATGTGAAATGTTGTCAAAATTTTAACGTGGTTAGGTGACTAGCATTGCCTCGTCAATATTAAACCAAATAAAACAGAAATCTAACGGTATTTAAAAAAGATATTCAAATTTATGTCAAAAATATTTGTATTTCCAAAACGATATTGAAAGACTGACAAAAACATCCGAATTTGAAGGTTCAGGGTATGCAGTTCGACACGGATGCACTCCCTGATGCCGAAAATGAAAGTTTCGTATCGATCGGTCAATATCCGAGCGAGTTATTGAAAGTTGAAAGTCAAAAATTGAGTACTGATTGATATATCAGTATAAGTGAAAATTTTGAAAAACCAATGTGAAATGTTGTCAAAATTTTAACGTGGTTAGGTGACTAGCATTGCCTCGTCAATATTAAACCAAAAAAACAGAAATCTAACGGTATTTAAAAAAGATATTCAAATTTTTGTCAAAAATATTTGTATTTCCAAAACGATTTTGAAAGACTTTCAAAAAAATCCGAATTTGAAGGTTCAGGGTATGCAGTTCGACACGGATGCACTCCGTGATGCCGAAAATGAAAGTTTCGTATCGATCGGTCAATATCCGAGCGAGTTATTGAAAGTTGAAAGTCAAAAATTGAGTACTGATTGATATATCAGTATAAGTGAAAATTTTGAAAAACCAATGTGAAATGTTGTCAAAATTTTAACGTGGTTAGGTGACTAGCATTGCCTCGTCAATATTAAACCAAATAAAACAGAAATCTAACGGTATTTAAAAAAGATATTCAAATTTATGTCAAAAATATTTGTATTTCCAAAACGATTTTGAAAGACTGACAAAAACATCCGAATTTGAAGGTTCAGGGTATGCAGTTCGACACGGATGCACTCCCTGATGCCGAAAATGAAAGTTTCGTATCGATCGGTCAATATCCGAGCGAGTTATTGAAAGTTGAAAGTCAAAAATTGAGTACTGATTGATATATCAGTATAAGTGAAAATTTTGAAAAACCAATGTGAAATGTTGTCAAAATTTTAACGTGGTTAGGTGACTAGCATTGCCTCGTCAATATTAAACCAAATAAAACAGAAATCTAACGGTATTTAAAAAAGATATTCAAATTTATGTCAAAAATATTTGTATTTCCAAATCGATTTTGAAAGACTGTCAAAAAAATCTGAATTTGAAGGTTCCGGGTATGCAGTTCGACACGGATGCACTCCCTGATGCCGAAAATGAAAGTTTCGTATCGATCGGTCAATATCCGAGCGAGTTATTGAAAGTTGAAAGTCAAAAATTGAGTACTGATTGATATATCAGTATAAGTGAAAATTTTGAAAAACCAATGTGAAATGTTGTCAAAATTTTAACGTGGTTAGGTGACTAGCATTGCCTCGTCAATATTAAACCAAATAAAACAGAAATCTAACGGTATTTAAAAAAGATATTCAAATTTATGTCAAAAATATTTGTATTTCCAAATCGATTTTGAAAGACTGTCAAAAAAATCTGAATTTGAAGGTTCCGGGTATGCAGTTCGACACGGATGCACTCCCTGATGCCGAAAATGAAAGTTTCGTATCGATCGGTCAATATCCGAGCGAGTTATTGAAAGTTGAAAGTCAAAAATTGAGTACTGATTGATATATCAGTATAAGTGAAAATTTTGAAAAACCAATGTGAAATGTTGTCAAAATTTTAACGTGGTTAGGTGACTAGCATTGCCTCGTCAATATTAAACCAAATAAAACAGAAATCTAACGGTATTTAAAAAAGATATTCAAATTTATGTCAAAAATATTTGTATTTCCAAATCGATTTTGAAAGACTGTCAAAAAAATCCGAATTTGAAGGTTCCGGGTATGCAGTTCGACACGGATGCACTCCCTGATGCCGAAAATGAAAGTTTCGTATCGATCGGTCAATATCCGAGCGAGTTATTGAAAGTTGAAAGTCAAAAATTGAGTACTGATTGATATATCAGTATAAGTGAAAATTTTGAAAAACCAATGTGAAATGTTGTCAAAATTTTAACGTGGTTAGGTGACTAGCATTGCCTCGTCAATATTAAACCAAATAAAACAGAAATCTAACGGTATTTAAAAAAGATATTCAAATTTATGTCAAAAATATTTGTATTTCCAAAACGATTTTGAAAGACTGTCAAAAAATCCGAATTTGAAGGTTCAGGGTATGCAGTTCGACACGGATGCACTCCCTGATGCCGAAAATGAAAGTTTCGTATCGATCGGTCAATATCCGAGCGAGTTATTGAAAGTTGAAAGTCAAAAATTGAGTACTGATTGATATATCAGTATAAGTGAAAATTTTGAAAAACCAATGTGAAATGTTGTCAAAATTTTAACGTGGTTAGGTGACTAGCATTGCCTCGTCAATATTAAACCAAATAAAACAGAAAACTAATGGTATTTAAAAAAGATATTCAAATTTATGTCAAAAATATTTGTATTTCCAAAACGATTTTGAAAGACTGTCAAAAAAATCCGAATTTGAAGGTTCCGGGTATGCAGTTCGACACGGATGCACTCCCTGATGCCGAAAATGAAAGTTTCGTATCGATCGGTCAATATCCGAGCGAGTTATTGAAAGTTGAAAGTCAAAAATTGAGTACTGATTGATATATCAGTATAAGTGAAAATTTTGAAAAACCAATGTGAAATGTTGTCAAAATTTTAACGTGGTTAGGTGACTAGCATTGCCTCGTCAATATTAAACCAAATAAAACAGAAATCTAACGGTATTTAAAAAAGATATTCAAATTTATGTCAAAAATATTTGTATTTCCAAATCGATTTTGAAAGACTGTCAAAAAAATCCGAATTTGAAGGTTCCGGGTATGCAGTTCGACACGGATGCACTCCCTGATGCCGAAAATGAAAGTTTCGTATCGATCGGTCAATATCCGAGCGAGTTATTGAAAGTTGAAAGTCAAAAATTGAGTACTGATTGATATATCAGTATAAGTGAAAATTTTGAAAAACCAATGTGAAATGTTGTCAAAATTTTAACGTGGTTAGGTGACTAGCATTGCCTCGTCAATATTAAACCAAATAAAACAGAAATCTAACGGTATTTAAAAAAGATATTCAAATTTATGTCAAAAATATTTGTATTTCCAAAACGATTTTGAAAGACTGTCAAAAAAATCCGAATTTGAAGGTTCAGGGTATGCAGTTCGACACGGATGCACTCCCTGATGCCGAAAATGAAAGTTTCGTATCGATCGGTCAATATCCGAGCGAGTTATTGAAAGTTGAAAGTCAAAAATTGAGTACTGATTGATATATCAGTATAAGTGAAAATTTTGAAAAACCAATGTGAAATGTTGTCAAACTTTTAACGTGGTTAGGTGACTAACATTGCCTCGTCAATATTAAACCAAATAAAACAGAAATCTAACGGTATTTAAAAAAGATATTCAAATTTATGTCAAAAATATTTGTATTTCCAAAACGATTTTGAAAGACTGTCAAAAAATCCGAATTTGAAGGTTCAGGGTATGCAGTTCGACACGGATGCACTCCCTGATGCCGAAAATGAAAGTTTCGTATCGATCGGTCAATATCCGAGCGAGTTATTGAAAGTTGAAAGTCAAAAATTGAGTACTGATTGATATATCAGTATAAGTGAAAATTTTGAAAAACCAATGTGAAATGTTGTCAAAATTTTAACGTGGTTAGGTGGCTAGCATTGCCTCGTCAATAATAAACCAAATAAAACAGAAAACTAATGGTATTTAAAAAAGATATTCAAATTTATGTCAAAAATATTTGTATTTCCAAAACGATTTTGAAAGACTGTCAAAAAAATCCGAATTTGAAGGTTCCGGGTATGCAGTTCAACACGGATGCACTCCCTGATGCCGAAAATGAAAGTTTCGTATCGATCGGTCAATATCCGAGCGAGTTATTGAAAGTTGAAAGTCAAAAATTGAGTACTGATTGATATATCAGTATAAGTGAAAATTTTGAAAAACCAATGTGAAATGTTGTCAAAATTTTAACGTGGTTAGGTGACTAGCATTGCCTCGTCAATAATAAACCAAATAAAACAGAAAACTATGGTATTTAAAAAAGATATTCAAATTTATGTCAAAAATATTTGTATTTCCAAAACGATTTTGAAAGACTGTCAAAAAAATCCGAATTTGAAGGTTCAGGGTATGCAGTTCGACACGGATGCACTTCCTGATGCCGAAAATAAAAGTTTCGTATCGATCGGTCAATATCCGAGCGAGTTATTGAAAGTTGAAAGTCAAAAATTGAGTACTGATTGATATATCAGTATAAGTGAAAATTTTGAAAAACCAATGTGAAATGTTGTCAAAATTTTAACGTGGTTAGGTGACTAGCATTGCCTCGTCAATATTAAACCAAATAAAACAGAAATCTAACGGTATTTAAAAAAGATATTCAAATTTATGTCAAAAATATTTGTATTTCCAAAACGATTTTGAAAGACTGTCAAAAAAATCCGAATTTGAAGGTTCAGGGTATGCAGTTCGACACGGATGCACTCCTTGATGCCGAAAATGAAAGTTTCGTATCGATCGGTCAATATCCGAGCGAGTTATTGAAAGTTGAAAGTCAAAAATTGAGTACTGATTGATATATCAGTATAAGTGAAAATTTTGAAAAACCAATGTGAAATGTTGTCAAAATTTTAACGTGGTTAGGTGACTAGCATTGCCTCGTCAATATTAAACCAAATAAAACAGAAATCTAACGGTATTTAAAAAAGATATTCAAATTTATGTCAAAAATATTTGTATTTCCAAAACGATTTTGAAAGACTGTCAAAAAAATCCGAATTTGAAGGTTCCGGGTATGCAGTTCGACACGGATGCACTCCCTGATGCCGAAAATGAAAGTTTCGTATCGATCGGTCAATATCCGAGCGAGTTATTGAAAGTTGAAAGTCAAAAATTGAGTACTGATTGATATATCAGTATAAGTGAAAATTTTGAAAAACCAATGTGAAATGTTGTCAAAATTTTAACGTGGTTAGGTGACTAGCATTGCCTCGTCAATATTAAACCAAATAAAACAGAAATCTAACGGTATTTAAAAAAGATATTCAAATTTATGTCAAAAATATTTGTATTTCCAAAACGATTTTGAAAGACTGTCAAAAAATCCGAATTTGAAGGTTCAGGGTATGCAGTTCGACACGGATGCACTCCCTGATGCCGAAAATGAAAGTTTCGTATCGATCGGTCAATATCCGAGCGAGTTATTGAAAGTTGAAAGTCAAAAATTGAGTACTGATTGATATATCAGTATAAGTGAAAATTTTGAAAAACCAATGTGAAATGTTGTCAAAATTTTAACGTGGTTAGGTGACTAGCATTGCCTCGTCAATATTAAACCAAATAAAACAGAAAACTAATGGTATTTAAAAAAGATATTCAAATTTATGTCAAAAATATTTGTATTTCCAAAACGATTTTGAAAGACTGTCAAAAAAATCCGAATTTGAAGGTTCCGGGTATGCAGTTCGACACGGATGCACTCCCTGATGCCGAAAATGAAAGTTTCGTATCGATCGGTCAATATCCGAGCGAGTTATTGAAAGTTGAAAGTCAAAAATTGAGTACTGATTGATATATCAGTATAAGTGAAAATTTTGAAAAACCAATGTGAAATGTTGTCAAAATTTTAA
Source organism: Choreutis nemorana (assembly GCA_949316135.1). Lineage (NCBI taxonomy): Eukaryota > Metazoa > Arthropoda > Insecta > Lepidoptera > Choreutidae > Choreutis > Choreutis nemorana. The sequence goes on along the minus strand of OX438615.1, from coordinate 601,684 downwards.
CGTGGTTAGGTGACTAGCATTGCCTCGTCAATATTAAACCAAATAAAACAGAAATCTAACGGTATTTAAAAAAGATATTCAAATTTATGTCAAAAATATTTGTATTTCCAAATCGATTTTGAAAGACTGTCAAAAAAATCCGAATTTGAAGGTTCCGGGTATGCAGTTCGACACGGATGCACTCCCTGATGCCGAAAATGAAAGTTTCGTATCGATCGGTCAATATCCGAGCGAGTTATTGAAAGTTGAAAGTCAAAAATTGAGTACTGATTGATATATCAGTATAAGTGAAAATTTTGAAAAACCAATGTGAAATGTTGTCAAAATTTTAACGTGGTTAGGTGACTAGCATTGCCTCGTCAATATTAAACCAAATAAAACAGAAATCTAACGGTATTTAAAAAAGATATTCAAATTTATGTCAAAAATATTTGTATTTCCAAAACGATTTTGAAAGACTGTCAAAAAAATCCGAATTTGAAGGTTCAGGGTATGCAGTTCGACACGGATGCACTCCCTGATGCCGAAAATGAAAGTTTCGTATCGATCGGTCAATATCCGAGCGAGTTATTGAAAGTTGAAAGTCAAAAATTGAGTAGTGATTGATATATCAGTATAAGTGAAAATTTTGAAAAACCAATGTGAAATGTCAAAATTTTAACGTGGTTAGGTGACTAGCATTGCCTCGTCAATATTAAACCAAATAAAACAGAAATCTAACGGTATTTAAAAAAGATATTCAAATTTATGTCAAAAATATTTGTATTTCCAAATCGATTTTGAAAGACTGTCAAAAAAATCCGAATTTGAAGGTTCCGGGTATGCAGTTCGACACGGATGCACTCCCTGATGCCGAAAATGAAAGTTTCGTATCGATCGGTCAATATCCGAGCGAGTTATTGAAAGTTGAAAGTCAAAAATTGAGTACTGATTGATATATCAGTATAAGTGAAAATTTTGAAAAACCAATGTGAAATGTTGTCAAAATTTTAACGTGGTTAGGTGACTAGCATTGCCTCGTCAATATTAAACCAAATAAAACAGAAATCTAACGGTATTTAAAAAAGATATTCAAATTTATGTCAAAAATATTTGTATTTCCAAAACGATTTTGAAAGACTGTCAAAAAAATCCGAATTTGAAGGTTCAGGGTATGCAGTTCGACACGGATGCACTCCCTGATGCCGAAAATGAAAGTTTCGTATCGATCGGTCAATATCCGAGCGAGTTATTGAAAGTTGAAAGTCAAAAATTGAGTACTGATTGATATATCAGTATAAGTGAAAATTTTGAAAAACCAATGTGAAATGTTGTCAAACTTTTAACGTGGTTAGGTGACTAACATTGCCTCGTCAATATTAAACCAAATAAAACAGAAATCTAACGGTATTTAAAAAAGATATTCAAATTTATGTCAAAAATATTTGTATTTCCAAATCGATTTTGAAAGACTGTCAAAAAAATCCGAATTTGAAGGTTCCGGGTATGCAGTTCGACACGGATGCACTCCCTGATGCCGAAAATGAAAGTTTCGTATCGATCGGTCAATATCCGAGCGAGTTATTGAAAGTTGAAAGTCAAAAATTGAGTACTGATTGATATATCAGTATAAGTGAAAATTTTGAAAAACCAATGTGAAATGTTGTCAAAATTTTAACGTGGTTAGGTGACTAGCATTGCCTCGTCAATATTAAACCAAATAAAACAGAAATCTAACGGTATTTAAAAAAGATATTCAAATTTATGTCAAAAATATTTGTATTTCCAAAACGATTTTGAAAGACTGTCAAAAAAATCCGAATTTGAAGGTTCAGGGTATGCAGTTCGACACGGATGCACTCCCTGATGCCGAAAATGAAAGTTTCGTATCGATCGGTCAATATCCGAGCGAGTTATTGAAAGTTGAAAGTCAAAAATTGAGTACTGATTGATATATCAGTATAAGTGAAAATTTTGAAAAACCAATGTGAAATGTTGTCAAAATTTTAACGTGGTTAGGTGGCTAGCATTGCCTCGTCAATAATAAACCAAATAAAACAGAAAACTAATGGTATTTAAAAAAGATATTCAAATTTATGTCAAAAATATTTGTATTTCCAAAACGATTTTGAAAGACTGTCAAAAAAATCCGAATTTGAAGGTTCCGGGTATGCAGTTCAACACGGATGCACTTCCTGATGCCGAAAATGAAAGTTTCGTATCGATCGGTCAATATCCGAGCGAGTTATTGAAAGTTGAAAGTCAAAAATTGAGTACTGATTGATATATCAGTATAAGTGAAAATTTTGAAAAACCAATGTGAAATGTTGTCAAAATTTTAACGTGGTTAGGTGACTAGCATTGCCTCGTCAATATTAAACCAAATAAAACAGAAATCTAACGGTATTTAAAAAAGATATTCAAATTTATGTCAAAAATATTTGTATTTCCAAAACGATTTTGAAAGACTGTCAAAAAAATCCGAATTTGAAGGTTCAGGGTATGCAGTTCGACACGGATGCACTCCCTGATGCCGAAAATGAAAGTTTCGTATCGATCGGTCAATATCCGAGCGAGTTATTGAAAGTTGAAAGTCAAAAATTGAGTACTGATTGATATATCAGTATAAGTGAAAATTTTGAAAAACCAATGTGAAATGTTGTCAAACTTTTAACGTGGTTAGGTGACTAACATTGCCTCGTCAATATTAATCCAAATAAAACAGAAATCTAACGGTATTTAAAAAAGATATTCAAATTTATGTCAAAAATATTTGTATTTCCAAAACGATTTTGAAAGACTGACAAAAACATCCGAATTTGAAGGTTCAGGGTATGCAGTTCGACACGGATGCACTCCCTGATGCCGAAAATAAAAGTTTCGTATCGATCGGTCAATATCCGAGCGAGTTATTGAAAGTTGAAAGTCAAAAATTGAGTACTGATTGATATATCAGTATAAGTGAAAATTTTGAAAAACCAATGTGAAATGTTGTCAAAATTTTAACGTGGTTAGGTGACTAGCATTGCCTCGTCAATATTAAACCAAATAAAACAGAAATCTAACGGTATTTAAAAAAGATATTCAAATTTATGTCAAAAATATTTGTATTTCCAAAACGATTTTGAAAGACTGTCAAAAAAATCCGAATTTGAAGGTTCAGGGTATGCAGTTTGACACGGATGCACTCCCTGATGCCGAAAATGAAAGTTTTGTATCGATCGGTCAATATCCGAGCGAGTTATTGAAAGTTGAAAGTCAAAAATTGAGTACTGATTGATATATCAGTATAAGTGAAAATTTTGAAAAACCAATGTGAAATGTTGTCAAACTTTTAACGTGGTTAGGTGACTAGCATTGCCTCGTCAATATTAATCCAAATAAAACAGAAATCTAACGGTATTTAAAAAAGATATTCAAATTTATGTCAAAAATATTTGTATTTCCAAAACGATTTTGAAAGACTGACAAAAACATCCGAATTTGAAGGTTCAGGGTATGCAGTTCGACACGGATGCACTCCCTGATGCCGAAAATAAAAGTTTCGTATCGATCGGTCAATATCCGAGCGAGTTATTGAAAGTTGAAAGTCAAAAATTGAGTACTGATTGATATATCAGTATAAGTGAAAATTTTGAAAAACCAATGTGAAATGTTGTCAAACTTTTAACGTGGTTAGGTGACTAGCATTGCCTCGTCAATATTAATCCAAATAAAACAGAAATCTAAAGGTATTTAAAAAAGATATTCAAATTTATGTCAAAAATATTTGTATTTCCAAAACGATTTTGAAAGACTGACAAAAACATCCGAATTTGAAGGTTCAGGGTATGCAGTTCGACACGGATGCACTCCCTGATGCCGAAAATAAAAGTTTCGTATCGATCGGTCAATATCCGAGCGAGTTATTGAAAGTTGAAAGTCAAAAATTGAGTACTGATTGATATATCAGTATAAGTGAAAATTTTGAAAAACCAATGTGAAATGTTGTCAAAATTTTAACGTGGTTAGGTGACTAGCATTGCCTCGTCAATAATAAACCAAATAAAACAGAAAACTATGGTATTTAAAAAAGATATTCAAATTTATGTCAAAAATATTTGTATTTCCAAAACGATTTTGAAAGACTGTCAAAAAAATCCGAATTTGAAGGTTCAGGGTATGCAGTTCGACACGGATGCACTTCCTGATGCCGAGAATAAAAGTTTCGTATCGATCGGTCAATATCCGAGCGAGTTATTGAAAGTTGAAAGTCAAAAATTGAGTACTGATTGATATATCAGTATAAGTGAAAATTTTGAAAAACCAATGTGAAATGTTGTCAAAATTTTAACGTGGTTAGGTGACTAGCATTGCCTCGTCAATATTAAACCAAATAAAACAGAAATCTAACGGTATTTAAAAAAGATATTCAAATTTATGTCAAAAATATTTGTATTTCCAAAACGATTTTGAAAGACTGTCAAAAAAATCCGAATTTGAAGGTTCAGGGTATGCAGTTCGACACGGATGCACTCCCTGATGCCGAAAATGAAAGTTTCGTATCGATCGGTCAATATCCGAGCGAGTTATTGAAAGTTGAAAGTCAAAAATTGAGTAGTGATTGATATATCAGTATAAGTGAAAATTTTGAAAAACCAATGTGAAATGTTGTCAAACTTTTAACGTGGTTAGGTGACTAACATTGCCTCGTCAATATTAATCCAAATAAAACAGAAATCTAACGGTATTTAAAAAAGATATTCAAATTTATGTCAAAAATATTTGTATTTCCAAAACGATTTTGAAAGACTGTCAAAAAAATCCGAATTTGAAGGTTCAGGGTATGCAGTTCGACACGGATGCACTTCCTGATGCCGAAAATGAAAGTTTCGTATCGATCGGTCAATATCCGAGCGAGTTATTGAAAGTTGAAAGTCAAAAATTGAGTACTGATTGATATATCAGTATAAGTGAAAATTTTGAAAAACCAATGTGAAATGTTGTCAAACTTTTAACGTGGTTAGGTGACTAGCATTGCCTCGTCAATATTAATCCAAATAAAACAGAAATCTAACGGTATTTAAAAAAGATATTCAAATTTATGTCAAAAATATTTGTATTTCCAAAACGATTTTGAAAGACTGTCAAAAAAATCCGAATTTGAAGGTTCAGGGTATGCAGTTCGACACGGATGCACTTCCTGATGCCGAAAATGAAAGTTTCGTATCGATCGGTCAATATCCGAGCGAGTTATTGAAAGTTGAAAGTCAAAAATTGAGTACTGATTGATATATCAGTATAAGTGAAAATTTTGAAAAACCAATGTGAAATGTTGTCAAAATTTTAACGTGGTTAGGTGACTAGCATTGCCTCGTCAGTATTAAACCAAATAAAACAGAAATCTAACGGTATTTAAAAAAGATATTCAAATTTATGTCAAAAATATTTGTATTTCCAAAACGATTTTGAAAGACTGTCAAAAAAATCCGAATTTGAAGGTTCAGGGTATGCAGTTCGACACGGATGCACTCCCTGATGCCGAAAATGAAAGTTTCGTATCGATCGGTCAATATCCGAGCGAGTTATTGAAAGTTGAAAGTCAAAAATTGAGTACTGATTGATATATCAGTATAAGTGAAAATTTTGAAAAACCAATGTGAAATGTTGTCAAACTTTTAACGTGGTTAGGTGACTAGCATTGCCTCGTCAATATTAATCCAAATAAAACAGAAATCTAACGGTATTTAAAAAAGATATTCAAATTTATGTCAAAAATATTTGTATTTCCAAAACGATTTTGAAAGACTGACAAAAACATCCGAATTTGAAGGTTCAGGGTATGCAGTTCGACACGGATGCACTCCCTGATGCCGAAAATAAAAGTTTCGTATCGATCGGTCAATATCCGAGCGAGTTATTGAAAGTTGAAAGTCAAAAATTGAGTACTGATTGATATATCAGTATAAGTGAAAATTTTGAAAAACCAATGTGAAATGTTGTCAAAATTTTAACGTGGTTAGGTGACTAGCATTGCCTCGTCAATAATAAACCAAATAAAACAGAAAACTATGGTATTTAAAAAAGATATTCAAATTTATGTCAAAAATATTTGTATTTCCAAAACGATTTTGAAAGACTGTCAAAAAAATCCGAATTTGAAGGTTCAGGGTATGCAGTTCGACACGGATGCACTTCCTGATGCCGAAAATGAAAGTTTCGTATCGATCGGTCAATATCCGAGCGAGTTATTGAAAGTTGAAAGTCAAAAATTGAGTACTGATTGATATATCAGTATAAGTGAAAATTTTGAAAAACCAATGTGAAATGTTGTCAAACTTTTAACGTGGTTAGGTGACTAGCATTGCCTCGTCAATATTAATCCAAATAAAACAGAAATCTAACGGTATTTAAAAAAGATATTCAAATTTATGTCAAAAATATTTGTATTTCCAAAACGATTTTGAAAGACTGTCAAAAAAATCCGAATTTGAAGGTTCAAGGTATGCAGTTCGACACGGATGCACTTCCTGATGCCGAAAATGAAAGTTTCGTATCGATCGGTCAATATCCGAGCGAGTTATTGAAAGTTGAAAGTCAAAAATTGAGTACTGATTGATATATCAGTATAAGTGAAAATTTTGAAAAACCAATGTGAAATGTTGTCAAACTTTTAACGTGGTTAGGTGACTAGCATTGCCTCGTCAATATTAATCCAAATAAAACAGAAATCTAACGGTATTTAAAAAAGATATTCAAATTTATGTCAAAAATATTTGTATTTCCAAAACGATTTTGAAAGACTGACAAAAACATCCGAATTTGAAGGTTCAGGGTATGCAGTTCGACACGGATGCACTCCCTGATGCCGAAAATAAAAGTTTCGTATCGATCGGTCAATATCCGAGCGAGTTATTGAAAGTTGAAAGTCAAAAATTGAGTACTGATTGATATATCAGTATAAGTGAAAATTTTGAAAAACCAATGTGAAATGTTGTCAAAATTTTAACGTGGTTAGGTGACTAGCATTGCCTCGTCAATAATAAACCAAATAAAACAGAAAACTATGGTATTTAAAAAAGATATTCAAATTTATGTCAAAAATATTTGTATTTCCAAAACGATTTTGAAAGACTGTCAAAAAAATCCGAATTTGAAGGTTCAGGGTATGCAGTTCGACACGGATGCACTTCCTGATGCCGAAAATAAAAGTTTCGTATCGATCGGTCAATATCCGAGCGAGTTATTGAAAGTTGAAAGTCAAAAATTGAGTACTGATTGATATATCAGTATAAGTGAAAATTTTGAAAAACCAATGTGAAATGTTGTCAAAATTTTAACGTGGTTAGGTGACTAGCATTGCCTCGTCAATATTAAACCAAATAAAACAGAAATCTAACGGTATTTAAAAAAGATATTCAAATTTATGTCAAAAATATTTGTATTTCCAAAACGATTTTGAAAGACTGTCAAAAAAATCCGAATTTGAAGGTTCAGGGTATGCAGTTCGACACGGATGCACTCCCTGATGCCGAAAATGAAAGTTTCGTATCGATCGGTCAATATCCGAGCGAGTTATTGAAAGTTGAAAGTCAAAAATTGAGTAGTGATTGATATATCAGTATAAGTGAAAATTTTGAAAAACCAATGTGAAATGTTGTCAAACTTTTAACGTGGTTAGGTGACTAACATTGCCTCGTCAATATTAATCCAAATAAAACAGAAATCTAACGGTATTTAAAAAAGATATTCAAATTTATGTCAAAAATATTTGTATTTCCAAAACGATTTTGAAAGACTGTCAAAAAAATCCGAATTTGAAGGTTCAGGGTATGCAGTTCGACACGGATGCACTTCCTGATGCCGAAAATGAAAGTTTCGTATCGATCGGTCAATATCCGAGCGAGTTATTGAAAGTTGAAAGTCAAAAATTGAGTACTGATTGATATATCAGTATAAGTGAAAATTTTGAAAAACCAATGTGAAATGTTGTCAAAATTTTAACGTGGTTAGGTGACTAGCATTGCCTCGTCAATATTAAACCAAATAAAACAGAAATCTAACGGTATTTAAAAAAGATATTCAAATTTATGTCAAAAATATTTGTATTTCCAAAACGATTTTGAAAGACTGTCAAAAAAATCCGAATTTGAAGGTTCAGGGTATGCAGTTCGACACGGATGCACTTCCTGATGCCGAAAATGAAAGTTTCGTATCGATCGGTCAATATCCGAGCGAGTTATTGAAAGTTGAAAGTCAAAAATTGAGTACTGATTGATATATCAGTATAAGTGAAAATTTTGAAAAACCAATGTGAAATGTTGTCAAAATTTTAACGTGGTTAGGTGACTAGCATTGCCTCGTCAATATTAAACCAAATAAAACAGAAATCTAACGGTATTTAAAAAAGATATTCAAATTTATGTCAAAAATATTTGTATTTCCAAAACGATTTTGAAAGACTGTCAAAAAAATCCGAATTTGAAGGTTCAGGGTATGCAGTTCGACACGGATGCACTCCCTGATGCCGAAAATGAAAGTTTCGTATCGATCGGTCAATATCCGAGCGAGTTATTGAAAGTTGAAAGTCAAAAATTGAGTACTGATTGATATATCAGTATAAGTGAAAATTTTGAAAAACCAATGTGAAATGTTGTCAAACTTTTAACGTGGTTAGGTGACTAGCATTGCCTCGTCAATATTAATCCAAATAAAACAGAAATCTAACGGTATTTAAAAAAGATATTCAAATTTATGTCAAAAATATTTGTATTTCCAAAACGATTTTGAAAGACTGACAAAAACATCCGAATTTGAAGGTTCAGGGTATGCAGTTCGACACGGATGCACTCCCTGATGCCGAAAATAAAAGTTTCGTATCGATCGGTCAATATCCGAGCGAGTTATTGAAAGTTGAAAGTCAAAAATTGAGTACTGATTGATATATCAGTATAAGTGAAAATTTTGAAAAACCAATGTGAAATGTTGTCAAAATTTTAACGTGGTTAGGTGACTAGCATTGCCTCGTCAATAATAAACCAAATAAAACAGAAAACTATGGTATTTAAAAAAGATATTCAAATTTATGTCAAAAATATTTGTATTTCCAAAACGATTTTGAAAGACTGTCAAAAAAATCCGAATTTGAAGGTTCAGGGTATGCAGTTCGACACGGATGCACTTCCTGATGCCGAAAATGAAAGTTTCGTATCGATCGGTCAATATCCGAGCGAGTTATTGAAAGTTGAAAGTCAAAAATTGAGTACTGATTGATATATCAGTATAAGTGAAAATTTTGAAAAACCAATGTGAAATGTTGTCAAAATTTTAACGTGGTTAGGTGACTAGCATTGCCTCGTCAATATTAAACCAAATAAAACAGAAATCTAACGGTATTTAAAAAAGATATTCAAATTTATGTCAAAAATATTTGTATTTCCAAAACGATTTTGAAAGACTGTCAAAAAAATCCGAATTTGAAGGTTCAAGGTATGCAGTTCGACACGGATGCACTTCCTGATGCCGAAAATGAAAGTTTCGTATCGATCGGTCAATATCCGAGCGAGTTATTGAAAGTTGAAAGTCAAAAATTGAGTACTGATTGATATATCAGTATAAGTGAAAATTTTGAAAAACCAATGTGAAATGTTGTCAAAATTTTAACGTGGTTAGGTGACTAGCATTGCCTCGTCAATATTAAACCAAATAAAACAGAAATCTAACGGTATTTAAAAAAGATATTCAAATTTATGTCAAAAATATTTGTATTTCCAAAACGATTTTGAAAGACTGTCAAAAAAATCCGAATTTGAAGGTTCAGGGTATGCAGTTCGACACGGATGCACTCCCTGATGCCGAAAATGAAAGTTTCGTATCGATCGGTCAATATCCGAGCGAGTTATTGAAAGTTGAAAGTCAAAAATTGAGTACTGATTGATATATCAGTATAAGTGAAAATTTTGAAAAACCAATGTGAAATGTTGTCAAAATTTTAACGTGGTTAGGTGACTAGCATTGCCTCGTCAATATTAAACCAAATAAAACAGAAATCTAACGGTATTTAAAAAAGATATTCAAATTTATGTCAAAAATATTTGTATTTCCAAAACGATTTTGAAAGACTGACAAAAACATCCGAATTTGAAGGTTCAGGGTATGCAGTTCGACACGGATGCACTCCCTGATGCCGAAAATAAAAGTTTCGTATCGATCGGTCAATATCCGTGCGAGTTATTGAAAGTTGAAAGTCAAAAATTGAGTACTGATTGATATATCAGTATAAGTGAAAATTTTGAAAAACCAATGTGAAATGTTGTCAAAATTTTAACGTGGTTAGGTGGCTAGCATTGCCTCGTCAATAACAAACCAAATAAAACAGAAAACTAATGGTATTTAAAAAAGATATTCAAATTTATGTCAAAAATATTTGTATTTCCAAAACGATTTTGAAAGACTGTCAAAAAAATCCGAATTTGAAGGTTCCGGGTATGCAGTTCGACACGGATGCACTCCCTGATGCCGAAAATGAAAGTTTCGTATCGATCGGTCAATATCCGAGCGAGTTATTGAAAGTTGAAAGTCAAAAATTGAGTACTGATTGATATATCAGTATAAGTGAAAATTTTGAAAAACCAATGTGAAATGTTGTCAAAATTTTAACGTGGTTAGGTGACTAGCATTGCCTCGTCAATATTAAACCAAATAAAACAGAAATCTAACGGTATTTAAAAAAGATATTCAAATTTATGTCAAAAATATTTGTATTTCCAAAACGATTTTGAAAGACTGTCAAAAAAATCCGAATTTGAAGGTTCCGGGTATGCAATTCGACACGGATGCACTCCCTGATGCCGAAAATGAAAGTTTCGTATCGATCGGTCAATATCCGAGCGAGTTATTGAAAGTTGAAAGTCAAAAATTGAGTACTGATTGATATATCAGTATAAGTGAAAATTTTGAAAAACCAATGTGAAATGTTGTCAAAATTTTAACGTGGTTAGGTGACTAGCATTGCCTCGTCAATATTAAACCAAATAAAACAGAAATCTAACGGTATTTAAAAAAGATATTCAAATTTATGTCAAAAATATTTGTATTTCCAAAACGATTTTGAAAGACTGACAAAAACATCCGAATTTGAAGGTTCAGGGTATGCAGTTCGACACGGATGCACTCCCTGATGCCGAAAATGAAAGTTTCGTATCGATCGGTCAATATCCGAGCGAGTTATTGAAAGTTGAAAGTCAAAAATTGAGTACTGATTGATATATCAGTATAAGTGAAAATTTTGAAAAACCAATGTGAAATGTTGTCAAAATTTTAACGTGGTTAGGTGGCTAGCATTGCCTCGTCAATAACAAACCAAATAAAACAGAAAACTAATGGTATTTAAAAAAGATATTCAAATTTATGTCAAAAATATTTGTATTTCCAAAACGATTTTGAAAGACTGTCAAAAAAATCCGAATTTGAAGGTTCCGGGTATGCAGTTCGACACGGATGCACTCCCTGATGCCGAAAATGAAAGTTTCGTATCGATCGGTCAATATCCGAGCGAGTTATTGAAAGTTGAAAGTCAAAAATTGAGTACTGATTGCTATATCAGTATAAGTGAAAATTTTGAAAAACCAATGTGAAATGTTGTCAAAATTTTAACGTGGTTAGGTGACTAGCATTGCCTCGTCAATAATAAACCAAATAAAACAGAAAACTATGGTATTTAAAAAAGATATTCAAATTTATGTCAAAAATATTTGTATTTCCAAAACGATTTTGAAAGACTGTCAAAAAAATCCGAATTTGAAGGTTCAGGGTATGCAGTTCGACACGGATGCACTTCCTGATGCCGAAAATGAAAGTTTCGTATCGATCGGTCAATATCCGAGCGAGTTATTGAAAGTTGAAAGTCAAAAATTGAGTACTGATTGATATATCAGTATAAGTGAAAATTTTGAAAAACCAATGTGAAATGTTGTCAAAATTTTAACGTGGTTAGGTGACTAGCATTGCCTCGTCAATAATAAACCAAATAAAACAGAAATCTAACGGTATTTAAAAAAGATATTCAAATTTATGTCAAAAATATTTGTATTTCCAAAACGATTTTGAAAGACTGTCAAAAAAATCCGAATTTGAAGGTTCAGGGTATGCAGTTAGACACGGATGCACTCCCTGATGCCGAAAATGAAAGTTTCGTATCGATCGGTCAATATCCGAGCGAGTTATTGAAAGTTGAAAGTCAAAAATTGAGTACTGATTGATATATCAGTATAAGTGAAAATTTTGAAAAACCAATGTGAAATGTTGTCAAAATTTTAACGTGGTTAGGTGACTAGCATTGCCTCGTCAATATTAAACCAAATAAAACAGAAATCTAACGGTATTTAAAAAAGATATTCAAATTTATGTCAAAAATATTTGTATTTCCAAAACGATTTTGAAAGACTGACAAAAACATCCGAATTTGAAGGTTCAGGGTATGCAGTTCGACACGGATGCACTCCCTGATGCCGAAAATGAAAGTTTCGTATCGATCGGTCAATATCCGAGCGAGTTATTGAAAGTTGAAAGTCAAAAATTGAGTACTGATTGATATATCAGTATAAGTGAAAATTTTGAAAAACCAATGTGAAATGTTGTCAAAATTTTAACGTGGTTAGGTGGCTAGCATTGCCTCGTCAATATTAAACCAAATAAAACAGAAATCTAACGGTATTTAAAAAAGATATTCAAATTTATGTCAAAAATATTTGTATTTCCAAAACGATTTTGAAAGACTGACAAAAACATCCGAATTTGAAGGTTCAGGGTATGCAGTTCGACACGGATGCACTCCCTGATGCCGAAAATGAAAGTTTCGTATCGATCGGTCAATATCCGAGCGAGTTATTGAAAGTTGAAAGTCAAAAATTGAGTACTGATTGATATATCAGTATAAGTGAAAATTTTGAAAAACCAATGTGAAATGTTGTCAAAATTTTAACGTGGTTAGGTGACTAGCATTGCCTCGTCAATAATAAACCAAATAAAACAGAAAACTATGGTATTTAAAAAAGATATTCAAATTTATGTCAAAAATATTTGTATTTCCAAAACGATTTTGAAAGACTGTCAAAAAAATCCGAATTTGAAGGTTCAGGGTATGCAGTTCGACACGGATGCACTTCCTGATGCCGAAAATGAAAGTTTCGTATCGATCGGTCAATATCCGAGCGAGTTATTGAAAGTTGAAAGTCAAAAATTGAGTACTGATTGATATATCAGTATAAGTGAAAATTTTGAAAAACCAATGTGAAATGTTGTCAAAATTTTAACGTGGTTAGGTGACTAGCATTGCCTCGTCAATATTAAACCAAATAAAACAGAAATCTAACGGTATTTAAAAAAGATATTCAAATTTATGTCAAAAATATTTGTATTTCCAAAACGATTTTGAAAGACTGTCAAAAAAATCCGAATTTGAAGGTTCAGGGTATGCAGTTCGACACGGATGCACTTCCTGATGCCGAAAATGAAAGTTTCGTATCGATCGGTCAATATCCGAGCGAGTTATTGAAAGTTGAAAGTCAAAAATTGAGTACTGATTGATATATCAGTATAAGTGAAAATTTTGAAAAACCAATGTGAAATGTTGTCAAAATTTTAACGTGGTTAGGTGACTAGCATTGCCTCGTCAATATTAAACCAAATAAAACAGAAATCTAACGGTATTTAAAAAAGATATTCAAATTTATGTCAAAAATATTTGTATTTCCAAAACGATTTTGAAAGACTGACAAAAACATCCGAATTTGAAGGTTCAGGGTATGCAGTTCGACACGGATGCACTCCCTGATGCCGAAAATGAAAGTTTCGTATCGATCGGTCAATATCCGAGCGAGTTATTGAAAGTTGAAAGTCAAAAATTGAGTACTGATTGATATATCAGTATAAGTGAAAATTTTGAAAAACCAATGTGAAATGTTGTCAAAATTTTAACGTGGTTAGGTGGCTAGCATTGCCTCGTCAATATTAAACCAAATAAAACAGAAATCTAACGGTATTTAAAAAGATATTCAAATTTATGTCAAAAATATTTGTATTTCCAAAACGATTTTGAAAGACTGACAAAAACATCCGAATTTGAAGGTTCAGGGTATGCAGTTCGACACGGATGCACTCCCTGATGCCGAAAATGAAAGTTTCGTATCGATCGGTCAATATCCGAGCGAGTTATTGAAAGTTGAAAGTCAAAAATTGAGTACTGATTGATATATCAGTATAAGTGAAAATTTTGAAAAACCAATGTGAAATGTTGTCCAAATTTTAACGTGGTTAGGTGACTAGCATTGCCTCGTCAATAATAAACCAAATAAAACAGAAAACTATGGTATTTAAAAAAGATATTCAAATTTATGTCAAAAATATTTGTATTTCCAAAACGATTTTGAAAGACTGTCAAAAAAATCCGAATTTGAAGGTTCAGGGTATGCAGTTCGACACGGATGCACTTCCTGATGCCGAAAATAAAAGTTTCGTATCGATCGGTCAATATCCGAGCGAGTTATTGAAAGTTGAAAGTCAAAAATTGAGTACTGATTGATATATCAGTATAAGTGAAAATTTTGAAAAACCAATGTGAAATGTTGTCAAAATTTTAACGTGGTTAGGTGACTAGCATTGCCTCGTCAATATTAAACCAAATAAAACAGAAATCTAACGGTATTTAAAAAAGATATTCAAATTTATGTCAAAAATATTTGTATTTCCAAAACGATTTTGAAAGACTGTCAAAAAAATCCGAATTTGAAGGTTCAGGGTATGCAGTTCGACATGGATGCACTCCCTGATGCCGAAAATGAAAGTTTCGTATCGATCGGTCAATATCCGAGCGAGTTATTGAAAGTTGAAAGTCAAAAATTGAGTACTGATTGATATATCAGTATAAGTGAAAATTTTGAAAAACCAATGTGAAATGTTGTCAAACTTTTAACGTGGTTAGGTGACTAGCATTGCCTCGTCAATATTAAACCAAATAAAACAGAAATCTAACGGTATTTAAAAAAGATATTCAAATTTATGTCAAAAATATTTGTATTTCCAAAACGATTTTGAAAGACTGACAAAAACATCCGAATTTGAAGGTTCCGGGTATGCAGTTCGACACGGATGCACTCCCTGATGCCGAAAATAAAAGTTTCGTATCGATCGGTCAATATCCGAGCGAGTTATTGAAAGTTGAAAGTCAAAAATTGAGTACTGATTGATATATCAGTATAAGTGAAAATTTTGAAAAACCAATGTGAAATGTTGTCAAAATTTTAACGTGGTTAGGTGACTAGCATTGCCTCGTCAATAATAAACCAAATAAAACAGAAAACTATGGTATTTAAAAAAGATATTCAAATTTATGTCAAAAATATTTGTATTTCCAAAACGATTTTGAAAGACTGTCAAAAAAATCCGAATTTGAAGGTTCAGGGTATGCAGTTCGACACGGATGCACTCCCTGATGCCGAAAATGAAAGTTTCGTATCGATCGGTCAATATCCGAGCGAGTTATTGAAAGTTGAAAGTCAAAAATTGAGTACTGATTGATATATCAGTATAAGTGAAAATTTTGAAAAACCAATGTGAAATGTTGTCAAAATTTTAACGTGGTTAGGTGACTAGCATTGCCTCGTCAATATTAAACCAAATAAAACAGAAATCTAACGGTATTTAAAAAAGATATTCAAATTTATGTCAAAAATATTTGTATTTCCAAAACGATTTTGAAAGACTGTCAAAAAAATCCGAATTTGAAGGTTCAGGGTATGCAGTTCGACACGGATGCACTTCCTGATGCCGAAAATGAAAGTTTCGTATCGATCGGTCAATATCCGAGCGAGTTATTGAAAGTTGAAAGTCAAAAATTGAGTACTGATTGATATATCAGTATAAGTGAAAATTTTGAAAAACCAATGTGAAATGTTGTCAAAATTTTAACGTGGTTAGGTGACTAGCATTGCCTCGTCAATATTAAACCAAATAAAACAGAAATCTAACGGTATTTAAAAAAGAAATTCAAATTTATGTCAAAAATATTTGTATTTCCAAAACGATTTTGAAAGACTGTCAAAAAAATCCGAATTTGAAGGTTCAGGGTATGCAGTTCGACACGGATGCACTCCCTGATGCCGAAAATGAAAGTTTCGTATCGATCGGTCAATATCCGAGCGAGTTATTGAAAGTTGAAAGTCAAAAATTGAGTACTGATTGATATATCAGTATAAGTGAAAATTTTGAAAAACCAATGTGAAATGTTGTCAAAATTTTAACGTGGTTAGGTGACTAGCATTGCCTCGTCAATATTAAACCAAATAAAACAGAAATCTAACGATATTTAAAAAAGATATTCAAATTTTTGTCAAAAATATTTGTATTTCCAAAACGATTTTGAAAGACTGACAAAAACATCCGAATTTGAAGGTTCAGGGTATGCAGTTCGACACGGATGCACTCCCTGATGCCGAAAATGAAAGTTTCGTATCGATCGGTCAATATCCGAGCGAGTTATTGAAAGTTGAAAGTCAAAAATTGAGTACTGATTGATATATCAGTATAAGTGAAAATTTTGAAAAACCAATGTGAAATGTTGTCAAAATTTTAACGTGGTTAGGTGGCTAGCATTGCCTCGTCAATAACAAACCAAATAAAACAGAAAACTAATGGTATTTAAAAAAGATATTCAAATTTATGTCAAAAATATTTGTATTTCCAAAACGATTTTGAAAGACTGTCAAAAAAATCCGAATTTGAAGGTTCAGGGTATGCAGTTCGACACGGATGCACTCCCTGATGCCGAAAATAAAAGTTTCGTATCGATCGGTCAATATCCGAGCGAGTTATTGAAAGTTGAAAGTCAAAAATTGAGTACTGATTGATATATCAGTATAAGTGAAAATTTTGAAAAACCAATGTGAAATGTTGTCAAAATTTTAACGTGGTTAGGTGACTAGCATTGCCTCGTCAATATTAAACCAAATAAAACAGAAATCTAACGGTATTTAAAAAAGATATTCAAATTTATGTCAAAAATATTTGTATTTCCAAAACGATTTTGAAAGACTGTCAAAAAAATCCGAATTTGAAGGTTCAGGGTATGCAGTTCGACACGGATGCACTCCCTGATGCCGAAAATGAAAGTTTCGTATCGATCGGTCAATATCCGAGCGAGTTATTGAAAGTTGAAAGTCAAAAATTGAGTACTGATTGATATATCAGTATAAGTGAAAATTTTGAAAAACCAATGTGAAATGTTGTCAAAATTTTAACGTGGTTAGGTGACTAGCATTGCCTCGTCAATATTAAACCAAATAAAACAGAAATCTAACGATATTTAAAAAAGATATTCAAATTTTTGTCAAAAATATTTGTATTTCCAAAACGATTTTGAAAGACTGACAAAAACATCCGAATTTGAAGGTTCAGGGTATGCAGTTCGACACGGATGCACTCCCTGATGCCGAAAATGAAAGTTTCGTATCGATCGGTCAATATCCGAGCGAGTTATTGAAAGTTGAAAGTCAAAAATTGAGTACTGATTGATATATCAGTATAAGTGAAAATTTTGAAAAACCAATGTGAAATGTTGTCAAAATTTTAACGTGGTTAGGTGGCTAGCATTGCCTCGTCAATAACAAACCAAATAAAACAGAAAACTAATGGTATTTAAAAAAGATATTCAAATTTATGTCAAAAATATTTGTATTTCCAAAACGATTTTGAAAGACTGTCAAAAAAATCCGAATTTGAAGGTTCCGGGTATGCAGTTCGACACGGATGCACTCCCTGATGCCGAAAATGAAAGTTTCGTATCGATCGGTCAATATCCGAGCGAGTTATTGAAAGTTGAAAGTCAAAAATTGAGTACTGATTGATATATCAGTATAAGTGAAAATTTTGAAAAACCAATGTGAAATGTTGTCAAAATTTTAACGTGGTTAGGTGACTAGCATTGCCTCGTCAATAATAAACCAAATAAAACAGAAAACTATGGTATTTAAAAAAGATATTCAAATTTATGTCAAAAATATTTGTATTTCCAAAACGATTTTGAAAGACTGTCAAAAAAATCCGAATTTGAAGGTTCAGGGTATGCAGTTCGACACGGATGCACTTCCTGATGCCGAAAATGAAAGTTTCGTATCGATCGGTCAATATCCGAGCGAGTTATTGAAAGTTGAAAGTCAAAAATTGAGTACTGATTGATATATCAGTATAAGTGAAAATTTTGAAAAACCAATGTGAAATGTTGTCAAAATTTTAACGTGGTTAGGTGACTAGCATTGCCTCGTCAATATTAAACCAAATAAAACAGAAATCTAACGGTATTTAAAAAAGATATTCAAATTTATGTCAAAAATATTTGTATTTCCAAAACGATTTTGAAAGACTGTCAAAAAAATCCGAATTTGAAGGTTCAGGGTATGCAGTTAGACACGGATGCACTCCCTGATGCCGAAAATGAAAGTTTCGTATCGATCGGTCAATATCCGAGCGAGTTATTGAAAGTTGAAAGTCAAAAATTGAGTACTGATTGATATATCAGTATAAGTGAAAATTTTGAAAAACCAATGTGAAATGTTGTCAAAATTTTAACGTGGTTAGGTGACTAGCATTGCCTCGTCAATATTAAACCAAATAAAACAGAAAACTAATGGTATTTAAAAAAGATATTCAAATTTATGTCAAAAATATTTGTATTTCCAAAACGATTTTGAAAGACTGTCAAAAAAATCCGAATTTGAAGGTTCCGGGTATGCAGTTCGACACGGATGCACTTCCTGATGCCGAAAATGAAAGTTTCGTATCGATCGGTCAATATCCGAGCGAGTTATTGAAAGTTGAAAGTCAAAAATTGAGTTCTGATTGATATATCAGTATAAGTGAAAATTTTGAAAAACCAATGTGAAATGTTGTCAAAATTTTAACGTGGTTAGGTGACTAGCATTGCCTCGTCAATATTAAACTAAATAAAACAGAAATCTAACGGTATTCAAAAAAGATATTCAAATTTTTGTCAAAAATATTTGTATTTCCAAATCGATTTTGAAAGACTGTCAAAAAAATCCGAATTTGAAGGTTCCGGGTATGCAGTTCGACACGGATGCACTCCCTGATGCCGAAAATGAAAGTTTCGTATCGATCGGTCAATATCCGAGCGAGTTATTGAAAGTTGAAAGTCAAAAATTGAGTACTGATTGATATATCAGTATAAGTGAAAATTTTGAAAAACCAATGTGAAATGTTGTCAAAATTTTAACGTGGTTAGGTGGCTAGCATTGCCTCGTCAATATTAAACCAAATAAAACAGAAATCTAACGGTATTTAAAAAAGATATTCAAATTTATGTCAAAAATATTTGTATTTCCAAAACGATTTTGAAAGACTGACAAAAACATCCGAATTTGAAGGTTCAGGGTATGCAGTTCGACACGGATGCACTCCCTGATGCCGAAAATGAAAGTTTCGTATCGATCGGTCAATATCCGAGCGAGTTATTGAAAGTTGAAAGTCAAAAATTGAGTACTGATTGATATATCAGTATAAGTGAAAATTTTGAAAAACCAATGTGAAATGTTGTCAAAATTTTAACGTGGTTAGGTGACTAGCATTGCCTCGTCAATAATAAACCAAATAAAACAGAAAACTATGGTATTTAAAAAAGATATTCAAATTTATGTCAAAAATATTTGTATTTCCAAAACGATTTTGAAAGACTGTCAAAAAAATCCGAATTTGAAGGTTCAGGGTATGCAGTTCGACACGGATGCACTTCCTGATGCCGAAAATAAAAGTTTCGTATCGATCGGTCAATATCCGAGCGAGTTATTGAAAGTTGAAAGTCAAAAATTGAGTACTGATTGATATATCAGTATAAGTGAAAATTTTGAAAAACCAATGTGAAATGTTGTCAAAATTTTAACGTGGTTAGGTGACTAGCATTGCCTCGTCAATATTAAACCAAATAAAACAGAAATCTAACGGTATTTAAAAAAGATATTCAAATTTATGTCAAAAATATTTGTATTTCCAAAACGATTTTGAAAGACTGTCAAAAAAATCCGAATTTGAAGGTTCAGGGTATGCAGTTCGACATGGATGCACTCCCTGATGCCGAAAATGAAAGTTTCGTATCGATCGGTCAATATCCGAGCGAGTTATTGAAAGTTGAAAGTCAAAAATTGAGTACTGATTGATATATCAGTATAAGTGAAAATTTTGAAAAACCAATGTGAAATGTTGTCAAACTTTTAACGTGGTTAGGTGACTAGCATTGCCTCGTCAATATTAAACCAAATAAAACAGAAATCTAACGGTATTTAAAAAAGATATTCAAATTTATGTCAAAAATATTTGTATTTCCAAAACGATTTTGAAAGACTGACAAAAACATCCGAATTTGAAGGTTCCGGGTATGCAGTTCGACACGGATGCACTCCCTGATGCCGAAAATAAAAGTTTCGTATCGATCGGTCAATATCCGAGCGAGTTATTGAAAGTTGAAAGTCAAAAATTGAGTACTGATTGATATATCAGTATAAGTGAAAATTTTGAAAAACCAATGTGAAATGTTGTCAAAATTTTAACGTGGTTAGGTGACTAGCATTGCCTCGTCAATAATAAACCAAATAAAACAGAAAACTATGGTATTTAAAAAAGATATTCAAATTTATGTCAAAAATATTTGTATTTCCAAAACGATTTTGAAAGACTGTCAAAAAAATCCGAATTTGAAGGTTCAGGGTATGCAGTTCGACACGGATGCACTCCCTGATGCCGAAAATGAAAGTTTCGTATCGATCGGTCAATATCCGAGCGAGTTATTGAAAGTTGAAAGTCAAAAATTGAGTACTGATTGATATATCAGTATAAGTGAAAATTTTGAAAAACCAATGTGAAATGTTGTCAAAATTTTAACGTGGTTAGGTGACTAGCATTGCCTCGTCAATATTAAACCAAATAAAACAGAAATCTAACGGTATTTAAAAAAGATATTCAAATTTATGTCAAAAATATTTGTATTTCCAAAACGATTTTGAAAGACTGTCAAAAAAATCCGAATTTGAAGGTTCAGGGTATGCAGTTCGACACGGATGCACTTCCTGATGCCGAAAATGAAAGTTTCGTATCGATCGGTCAATATCCGAGCGAGTTATTGAAAGTTGAAAGTCAAAAATTGAGTACTGATTGATATATCAGTATAAGTGAAAATTTTGAAAAACCAATGTGAAATGTTGTCAAAATTTTAACGTGGTTAGGTGACTAGCATTGCCTCGTCAATATTAAACCAAATAAAACAGAAATCTAACGGTATTTAAAAAATATATTCAAATTTATGTCAAAAATATTTGTATTTCCAAAACGATTTTGAAAGACTGTCAAAAAAATCCGAATTTGAAGGTTCAGGGTATGCAGTTCGACACGGATGCACTCCCTGATGCCGAAAATGAAAGTTTCGTATCGATCGGTCAATATCCGAGCGAGTTATTGAAAGTTGAAAGTCAAAAATTGAGTACTGATTGATATATCAGTATAAGTGAAAATTTTGAAAAACCAATGTGAAATGTTGTCAAAATTTTAACGTGGTTAGGTGACTAGCATTGCCTCGTCAATATTAAACCAAATAAAACAGAAATCTAACGATATTTAAAAAAGATATTCAAATTTTTGTCAAAAATATTTGTATTTCCGAAACGATTTTGAAAGACTGACAAAAACATCCGAATTTGAAGGTTCAGGGTATGCAGTTCGACACGGATGCACTCCCTGATGCCGAAAATGAAAGTTTCGTATCGATCGGTCAATATCCGAGCGAGTTATTGAAAGTTGAAAGTCAAAAATTGAGTACTGATTGATATATCAGTATAAGTGAAAATTTTGAAAAACCAATGTGAAATGTTGTCAAAATTTTAACGTGGTTAGGTGGCTAGCATTGCCTCGTCAATAACAAACCAAATAAAACAGAAAACTAATGGTATTTAAAAAAGATATTCAAATTTATGTCAAAAATATTTGTATTTCCAAAACGATTTTGAAAGACTGTCAAAAAAATCCGAATTTGAAGGTTCCGGGTATGCAGTTCGACACGGATGCACTCCCTGATGCCGAAAATGAAAGTTTCGTATCGATCGGTCAATATCCGAGCGAGTTATTGAAAGTTGAAAGTCAAAAATTGAGTACTGATTGATATATCAGTATAAGTGAAAATTTTGAAAAACCAATGTGAAATGTTGTCAAAATTTTAACGTGGTTAGGTGACTAGCATTGCCTCGTCAATAATAAACCAAATAAAACAGAAAACTATGGTATTTAAAAAAGATATTCAAATTTATGTCAAAAATATTTGTATTTCCAAAACGATTTTGAAAGACTGTCAAAAAAATCCGAATTTGAAGGTTCAGGGTATGCAGTTCGACACGGATGCACTTCCTGATGCCGAAAATGAAAGTTTCGTATCGATCGGTCAATATCCGAGCGAGTTATTGAAAGTTGAAAGTCAAAAATTGAGTACTGATTGATATATCAGTATAAGTGAAAATTTTGAAAAACCAATGTGAAATGTTGTCAAAATTTTAACGTGGTTAGGTGACTAGCATTGCCTCGTCAATATTAAACCAAATAAAACAGAAATCTAACGGTATTTAAAAAAGATATTCAAATTTATGTCAAAAATATTTGTATTTCCAAAACGATTTTGAAAGACTGTCAAAAAAATCCGAATTTGAAGGTTCAGGGTATGCAGTTAGACACGGATGCACTCCCTGATGCCGAAAATGAAAGTTTCGTATCGATCGGTCAATATCCGAGCGAGTTATTGAAAGTTGAAAGTCAAAAATTGAGTACTGATTGATATATCAGTATAAGTGAAAATTTTGAAAAACCAATGTGAAATGTTGTCAAAATTTTAACGTGGTTAGGTGACTAGCATTGCCTCGTCAATATTAAACCAAATAAAACAGAAATCTAACGGTATTTAAAAAAGATATTCAAATTTATGTCAAAAATATTTGTATTTCCAAAACGATTTTGAAAGACTGACAAAAACATCCGAATTTGAAGGTTCAGGGTATGCAGTTCGACACGGATGCACTCCCTGATGCCGAAAATGAAAGTTTCGTATCGATCGGTCAATATCCGAGCGAGTTATTGAAAGTTGAAAGTCAAAAATTGAGTACTGATTGATATATCAGTATAAGTGAAAATTTTGAAAAACCAATGTGAAATGTTGTCAAAATTTTAACGTGGTTAGGTGGCTAGCATTGCCTCGTCAATAACAAACCAAATAAAACAGAAAACTAATGGTATTTAAAAAAGATATTCAAATTTATGTCAAAAATATTTGTATTTCCAAAACGATTTTGAAAGACTGTCAAAAAAATCCGAATTTGAAGGTTCCGGGTATGCAGTTCGACACGGATGCACTCCCTGATGCCGAAAATGAAAGTTTCGTATCGATCGGTCAATATCCGAGCGAGTTATTGAAAGTTGAAAGTCAAAAATTGAGTACTGATTGATATATCAGTATAAGTGAAAATTTTGAAAAACCAATGTGAAATGTTGTCAAAATTTTAACGTGGTTAGGTGACTAGCATTGCCTCGTCAATATTAAACCAAATAAAACAGAAATCTAACGGTATTTAAAAAAGATATTCAAATTTATGTCAAAAATATTTGTATTTCCAAAACGATTTTGAAAGACTGTCAAAAAAATCCGAATTTGAAGGTTCCGGGTATGCAGTTCGACACGGATGCACTCCCTGATGCCGAAAATGAAAGTTTCGTATCGATCGGTCAATATCCGAGCGAGTTATTGAAAGTTGAAAGTCAAAAATTGAGTACTGATTGATATATCAGTATAAGTGAAAATTTTGAAAAACCAATGTGAAATGTTGTCAAAATTTTAACTTGGTTAGGTGACTAGCATTGCCTCGTCAATATTAAACCAAATAAAACAGAAATCTAACGGTATTTAAAAAAGATATTCAAATTTATGTCAAAAATATTTGTATTTCCAAATCGATTTTGAAAGACTGTCAAAAAAATCTGAATTTGAAGGTTCCGGGTATGCAGTTCGACACGGATGCACTCCCTGATGCCGAAAATGAAAGTTTCGTATCGATCGGTCAATATCCGAGCGAGTTATTGAAAGTTGAAAGTCAAAAATTGAGTACTGATTGATATATCAGTATAAGTGAAAATTTTGAAAAACCAATGTGAAATGTTGTCAAAATTTTAACGTGGTTAGGTGACTAGCATTGCCTCGTCAATATTAAACCAAATAAAACAGAAATCTAACGGTATTTAAAAAAGATATTCAAATTTATGTCAAAAATATTTGTATTTCCAAATCGATTTTGAAAGACTGTCAAAAAAATCCGAATTTGAAGGTTCCGGGTATGCAGTTCGACACGGATGCACTCCCTGATGCCGAAAATGAAAGTTTCGTATCGATCGGTCAATATCCGAGCGAGTTATTGAAAGTTGAAAGTCAAAAATTGAGTACTGATTGATATATCAGTATAAGTGAAAATTTTGAAAAACCAATGTGAAATGTTGTCAAAATTTTAACGTGGTTAGGTGACTAGCATTGCCTCGTCAATATTAAACCAAATAAAACGGAAATCTAACGGTATTTAAAAAAGATATTCAAATTTTTGTCAAAAATATTTGTATTTCCAAAATGATTTTGAAAGACTGTCAAAAAATCCGAATTTGAAGGTTCCGGGTATGCAGTTCGACACGGATGCACTCCCTGATGCCGAAAATGAAAGTTTCGTATCGATCGGTCAATATCCGAGCGAGTTATTGAAAGTTGAAAGTCAAAAATTGAGTACTGATTGATATATCAGTATAAGTGAAAATTTTGAAAAACCAATGTGAAATGTTGTCAAAATTTTAACGTGGTTAGGTGACTAGCATTGCCTCGTCAATAATAAACCAAATAAAACAGAAAACTATGGTATTTAAAAAAGATATTCAAATTTATGTCAAAAATATTTGTATTTCCAAAACGATTTTGAAAGACTGTCAAAAAAATCCGAATTTGAAGGTTCAGGGTATGCAGTTCGACACGGATGCACTCCCTGATGCCGAAAATAAAAGTTTCGTATCGATCGGTCAATATCCGAGCGAGTTATTGAAAGTTGAAAGTCAAAAATTGAGTACTGATTGATATATCAGTATAAGTGAAAATTTTGAAAAACCAATGTGAAATGTTGTCAAAATTTTAACGTGGTTAGGTGACTAGCATTGCCTCGTCAATATTAAACCAAATAAAACAGAAATCTAACGGTATTTAAAAAAGATATTCAAATTTATGTCAAAAATATTTGTATTTCCAAAACGATTTTGAAAGACTGACAAAAACATCCGAATTTGAAGGTTCAGGGTATGCAGTTCGACACGGATGCACTCCCTGATGCCGAAAATGAAAGTTTCGTATCGATCGGTCAATATCCGAGCGAGTTATTGAAAGTTGAAAGTCAAAAATTGAGTACTGATTGATATATCAGTATAAGTGAAAATTTTGAAAAACCAATGTGAAATGTTGTCAAAATTTTAACGTGGTTAGGTGGCTAGCATTGCCTCGTCAATAACAAACCAAATAAAACAGAAAACTAATGGTATTTAAAAAAGATATTCAAATTTATGTCAAAAATATTTGTATTTCCAAAACGATTTTGAAAGACTGTCAAAAAAATCCGAATTTGAAGGTTCCGGGTATGCAGTTCGACACGGATGCACTCCCTGATGCCGAAAATGAAAGTTTCGTATCGATCGGTCAATATCCGAGCGAGTTATTGAAAGTTGAAAGTCAAAAATTGAGTACTGATTGATATATCAGTATAAGTAAAAATTTTGAAAAACCAATGTGAAATGTTGTCAAAATTTTAACGTGGTTAGGTGACTAGCATTACCTCGTCAATAATAAACCAAATAAAACAGAAAACTATGGTATTTAAAAAAGATATTCAAATTTATGTCAAAAATATTTGTATTTCCAAAACGATTTTGAAAGACTGACAAAAACATCCGAATTTGAAGGTTCAGGGTATGCAGTTCGACACGGATGCACTCCCTGATGCCGAAAATGAAAGTTTCGTATCGATCGGTCAATATCCGAGCGAGTTATTGAAAGTTGAAAGTCAAAAATTGAGTACTGATTGATATATCAGTATAAGTGAAAATTTTGAAAAACCAATGTGAAATGTTGTCAAAATTTTAACGTGGTTAGGTGACTAGCATTGCCTCGTCAATATTAAACCAAATAAAACAGAAATCTAACGGTATTTAAAAAAGATATTCAAATTTATGTCAAAAATATTTGTATTTCCAAATCGATTTTGAAAGACTGTCAAAAAAATCTGAATTTGAAGGTTCCGGGTATGCAGTTCGACACGGATGCACTCCCTGATGCCGAAAATGAAAGTTTCGTATCGATCGGTCAATATCCGAGCGAGTTATTGAAAGTTGAAAGTCAAAAATTGAGTACTGATTGATATATCAGTATAAGTGAAAATTTTGAAAAACCAATGTGAAATGTTGTCAAAATTTTAACGTGGTTAGGTGACTAGCATTGCCTCGTCAATATTAAACCAAATAAAACAGAAATCTAACGGTATTTAAAAAAGATATTCAAATTTATGTCAAAAATATTTGTATTTCCAAATCGATTTTGAAAGACTGTCAAAAAAATCCGAATTTGAAGGTTCCGGGTATGCAGTTCGACACGGATGCACTCCCTGATGCCGAAAATGAAAGTTTCGTATCGATCGGTCAATATCCGAGCGAGTTATTGAAAGTTGAAAGTCAAAAATTGAGTACTGATTGATATATCAGTATAAGTGAAAATTTTGAAAAACCAATGTGAAATGTTGTCAAAATTTTAACGTGGTTAGGTGACTAGCATTGCCTCGTCAATATTAAACCAAATAAAACAGAAATCTAACGGTATTTAAAAAAGATATTCAAATTTTTGTCAAAAATATTTGTATTTCCAAAATGATTTTGAAAGACTGTCAAAAAAATCCGAATTTGAAGGTTCCGGGTATGCAGTTCGACACGGATGCACTCCCTGATGCCGAAAATGAAAGTTTCGTATCGATCGGTCAATATCCGAGCGAGTTATTGAAAGTTGAAAGTCAAAAATTGAGTACTGATTGATATATCAGTATAAGTGAAAATTTTGAAAAACCAATGTGAAATGTTGTCAAAATTTTAACGTGGTTAGGTGACTAGCATTGCCTCGTCAATATTAAACCAAATAAAACAGAAATCTAACGGTATTTAAAAAAGATATTCAAATTTTTGTCAAAAATATTTGTATTTCCAAAACGATTTTGAAAGACTGTCAAAAAAATCCGAATTTGAAGGTTCCGGGTATGCAGTTCGACACGGATGCACTCCCTGATGCCGAAAATGAAAGTTTCGTATCGATCGGTCAATATCCGAGCGAGTTATTGAAAGTTGAAAGTCAAAAATTGAGTACTGATTGATATATCAGTATAAGTGAAAATTTTGAAAAACCAATGTGAAATGTTGTCAAAATTTTAACGTGGTTAGGTGACTAGCATTGCCTCGTCAATAATAAACCAAATAAAACAGAAAACTATGGTATTTAAAAAAGATATTCAAATTTATGTCAAAAATATTTGTATTTCCAAAACGATTTTGAAAGACTGTCAAAAAAATCCGAATTTGAAGGTTCAGGGTATGCAGTTCGACACGGATGCACTCCCTGATGCCGAAAATAAAAGTTTCGTATCGATCGGTCAATATCCGAGCGAGTTATTGAAAGTTGAAAGTCAAAAATTGAGTACTGATTGATATATCAGTATAAGTGAAAATTTTGAAAAACCAATGTGAAATGTTGTCAAAATTTTAACGTGGTTAGGTGACTAGCATTGCCTCGTCAATATTAAACCAAATAAAACAGAAATCTAACGGTATTTAAAAAAGATATTCAAATTTATGTCAAAAATATTTGTATTTCCAAAACGATTTTGAAAGACTGTCAAAAAAATCCGAATTTGAAGGTTCAGGGTATGCAGTTCGACACGGATGCACTCCTTGATGCCGAAAATGAAAGTTTCGTATCGATCGGTCAATATCCGAGCGAGTTATTGAAAGTTGAAAGTCAAAAATTGAGTACTGATTGATATATCAGTATAAGTGAAAATTTTGAAAAACCAATGTGAAATGTTGTCAAAATTTTAACGTGGTTAGGTGGCTAGCATTGCCTCGTCAATAATAAACCAAATAAAACAGAAAACTAATGGTATTTAAAAAAGATATTCAAATTTATGTCAAAAATATTTGTATTTCCAAAACGATTTTGAAAGACTGTCAAAAAAATCCGAATTTGAAGGTTCCGGGTATGCAGTTCGACACGGATGCACTCCCTGATGCCGAAAATGAAAGTTTCGTATCGATCGGTCAATATCCGAGCGAGTTATTGAAAGTTGAAAGTCAAAAATTGAGTACTGATTGATATATCAGTATAAATGAAAATTTTGAAAAACCAATGTGAAATGTTGTCAAAATTTTAACGTGGTTAGGTGACTAGCATTGCCTCGTCAATATTAAACCAAATAAAACAGAAATCTAACGGTATTTAAAAAAGATATTCAAATTTATGTCAAAAATATTTGTATTTCCAAATCGATTTTGAAAGACTGTCAAAAAAATCCGAATTTGAAGGTTCCGGGTATGCAGTTCGACACGGATGCACTCCCTGATGCCGAAAATGAAAGTTTCGTATCGATCGGTCAATATCCGAGCGAGTTATTGAAAGTTGAAAGTCAAAAATTGAGTACTGATTGATATATCAGTATAAGTGAAAATTTTGAAAAACCAATGTGAAATGTTGTCAAAATTTTAACGTGGTTAGGTGACTAGCATTGCCTCGTCAATATTAAACCAAATAAAACAGAAATCTAACGGTATTTAAAAAAGATATTCAAATTTATGTCAAAAATATTTGTATTTCCAAATCGATTTTGAAAGACTGTCAAAAAAATCCGAATTTGAAGGTTCCGGGTATGCAGTTCGACACGGATGCACTCCCTGATGCCGAAAATGAAAGTTTCGTATCGATCGGTCAATATCCGAGCGAGTTATTGAAAGTTGAAAGTCAAAAATTGAGTACTGATTGATATATCAGTATAAGTGAAAATTTTGAAAAACCAATGTGAAATGTTGTCAAAATTTTAACGTGGTTAGGTGACTAGCATTGCCTCGTCAATATTAAACCAAATAAAACAGAAATCTAACGGTATTTAAAAAAGATATTCAAATTTTTGTCAAAAATATTTGTATTTCCAAAACGATTTTGAAAGACTGTCAAAAAAATCCGAATTTGAAGGTTCCGGGTATGCAGTTCGACACGGATGCACTCCCTGATGCCGAAAATGAAAGTTTCGTATCGATCGGTCAATATCCGAGCGAGTTATTGAAAGTTGAAAGTCAAAAATTGAGTACTGATTGATATATCAGTATAAGTGAAAATTTTGAAAAACCAATGTGAAATGTTGTCAAAATTTTAACGTGGTTAGGTGACTAGCATTGCCTCGTCAATAATAAACCAAATAAAACAGAAAACTATGGTATTTAAAAAAGATATTCAAATTTATGTCAAAAATATTTGTATTTCCAAAACGATTTTGAAAGACTGTCAAAAAAATCCGAATTTGAAGGTTCAGGGTATGCAGTTCGACACGGATGCACTCCCTGATGCCGAAAATAAAAGTTTCGTATCGATCGGTCAATATCCGAGCGAGTTATTGAAAGTTGAAAGTCAAAAATTGAGTACTGATTGATATATCAGTATAAGTGAAAATTTTGAAAAACCAATGTGAAATGTTGTCAAAATTTTAACGTGGTTAGGTGACTAGCATTGCCTCGTCAATATTAAACCAAATAAAACAGAAATCTAACGGTATTTAAAAAAGATATTCAAATTTATGTCAAAAATATTTGTATTTCCAAAACGATTTTGAAAGACTGTCAAAAAAATCCGAATTTGAAGGTTCAGGGTATGCAGTTCGACACGGATGCACTCCTTGATGCCGAAAATGAAAGTTTCGTATCGATCGGTCAATATCCGAGCGAGTTATTGAAAGTTGAAAGTCAAAAATTGAGTACTGATTGATATATCAGTATAAGTGAAAATTTTGAAAAACCAATGTGAAATGTTGTCAAAATTTTAACGTGGTTAGGTGGCTAGCATTGCCTCGTCAATAATAAACCAAATAAAACAGAAAACTAATGGTATTTAAAAAAGATATTCAAATTTATGTCAAAAATATTTGTATTTCCAAAACGATTTTGAAAGACTGTCAAAAAAATCCGAATTTGAAGGTTCCGGGTATGCAGTTCGACACGGATGCACTCCCTGATGCCGAAAATGAAAGTTTCGTATCGATCGGTCAATATCCGAGCGAGTTATTGAAAGTTGAAAGTCAAAAATTGAGTACTGATTGATATATCAGTATAAATGAAAATTTTGAAAAACCAATGTGAAATGTTGTCAAAATTTTAACGTGGTTAGGTGACTAGCATTGCCTCGTCAATAATAAACCAAAAAAAACAGAAAACTATGGTATTTAAAAAAGATATTCAAATTTATGTCAAAAATATTTGTATTTCCAAAACGATTTTGAAAGACTGTCAAAAAAATCCGAATTTGAAGGTTCAGGGTATGCAGTTCGACACGGATGCACTTCCTGATGCCGAAAATGAAAGTTTC
Organism: Choreutis nemorana; assembly: GCA_949316135.1. Taxonomy (NCBI): domain Eukaryota; kingdom Metazoa; phylum Arthropoda; class Insecta; order Lepidoptera; family Choreutidae; genus Choreutis; species Choreutis nemorana. Next base: position 570,954 of record OX438615.1, on the reverse strand, counting down.
GTATCGATCGGTCAATATCCGAGCGAGTTATTGAAAGTTGAAAGTCAAAAATTGAGTACTGATTGATATATCAGTATAAGTGAAAATTTTGAAAAACCAATGTGAAATGTTGTCAAAATTTTAACGTGGTTAGGTGACTAGCATTGCCTCGTCAATATTAAACCAAATAAAACAGAAATCTAACGGTATTTAAAAAAGATATTCAAATTTATGTCAAAACTATTTGTATTTCCAAATCGATTTTGAAAGACTGTCAAAAAAATCCGAATTTGAAGGTTCCGGGTATGCAGTTCGACACGGATGCACTCCCTGATGCCGAAAATGAAAGTTTCGTATCGATCGGTCAATATCCGAGCGAGTTATTGAAAGTTGAAAGTCAAAAATTGAGTACTGATTGATATATCAGTATAAGTGAAAATTTTGAAAAACCAATGTGAAATGTTGTCAAAATTTTAACGTGGTTAGGTGACTAGCATTGCCTCGTCAATATTAAACCAAATAAAACAGAAATCTAACGGTATTTAAAAAAGATATTCAAATTTTTGTCAAAAATATTTGTATTTCCAAAATGATTTTGAAAGACTGTCAAAAAAATCCGAATTTGAAGGTTCCGGGTATGCAGTTCGACACGGATGCACTCCCTGATGCCGAAAATGAAAGTTTCGTATCGATCGGTCAATATCCGAGCGAGTTATTGAAAGTTGAAAGTCAAAAATTGAGTACTGATTGATATATCAGTATAAGTGAAAATTTTGAAAAACCAATGTGAAATGTTGTCAAAATTTTAACGTGGTTAGGTGACTAGCATTGCCTCGTCAATAATAAACCAAATAAAACAGAAAACTATGGTATTTAAAAAAGATATTCAAATTTATGTCAAAAATATTTGTATTTCCAAAACGATTTTGAAAGACTGTCAAAAAAATCCGAATTTGAAGGTTCAGGGTATGCAGTTCGACACGGATGCACTCCCTGATGCCGAAAATAAAAGTTTCGTATCGATCGGTCAATATCCGAGCGAGTTATTGAAAGTTGAAAGTCAAAAATTGAGTACTGATTGATATATCAGTATAAGTGAAAATTTTGAAAAACCAATGTGAAATGTTGTCAAAATTTTAACGTGGTTAGGTGACTAGCATTGCCTCGTCAATATTAAACCAAATAAAACAGAAATCTAACGGTATTTAAAAAAGATATTCAAATTTATGTCAAAAATATTTGTATTTCCAAAACGATTTTGAAAGACTGTCAAAAAAATCCGAATTTGAAGGTTCAGGGTATGCAGTTCGACACGGATGCACTCCCTGATGCCGAAAATGAAAGTTTCGTATCGATCGGTCAATATCCGAGCGAGTTATTGAAAGTTGAAAGTCAAAAATTGAGTACTGATTGATATATCAGTATAAGTGAAAATTTTGAAAAACCAATGTGAAATGTTGTCAAACTTTTAACGTGGTTAGGTGACTAGCATTGCCTCGTCAATATTAAACCAAATAAAACAGAAATCTAACGGTATTTAAAAAAGATATTCAAATTTATGTCAAAAATATTTGTATTTCCAAAACGATTTTGAAAGACTGACAAAAACATCCGAATTTGAAGGTTCAGGGTATGCAGTTCGACACGGATGCACTCCCTGATGCCGAAAAATAAAAGTTTCGTATCGATCGGTCAATATCCGAGCGAGTTATTGAAAGTTGAAAGTCAAAAATTGAGTACTGATTGATATATCAGTATAAGTGAAAATTTTGAAAAACCAATGTGAAATGTTGTCAAAATTTTAACGTGGTTAGGTGGCTAGCATTGCCTCGTCAATAATAAACCAAATAAAACAGAAAACTAATGGTATTTAAAAAAGATATTCAAATTTATGTCAAAAATATTTGTATTTCCAAAACGATTTTGAAAGACTGTCAAAAAAATCCGAATTTGAAGGTTCCGGGTATGCAGTTCGACACGGATGCACTCCCTGATGCCGAAAATGAAAGTTTCGTATCGATCGGTCAATATCCGAGCGAGTTATTGAAAGTTGAAAGTCAAAAATTGAGTACTGATTGATATATCAGTATAAGTGAAAATTTTGAAAAACCAATGTGAAATGTTGTCAAAATTTTAACGTGGTTAGGTGACTAGCATTGCCTCGTCAATAATAAACCAAAAAAAACAGAAAACTATGGTATTTAAAAAAGATATTCAAATTTATGTCAAAAATATTTGTATTTCCAAAACGATTTTGAAAGACTGTCAAAAAAATCCGAATTTGAAGGTTCAGGGTATGCAGTTCGACACGGATGCACTTCCTGATGCCGAAAATGAAAGTTTCGTATCGATCGGTCAATATCCGAGCGAGTTATTGAAAGTTGAAAGTCAAAAATTGAGTACTGATTGATATATCAGTATAAGTGAAAATTTTGAAAAACCAATGTGAAATGTTGTCAAAATTTTAACGTGGTTAGGTGACTAGCATTGCCTCGTCAATATTAAACCAAATAAAACAGAAATCTAACGGTATTTAAAAAAGATATTCAAATTTATGTCAAAAATATTTGTATTTCCAAAACGATTTTGAAAGACTGTCAAAAAAATCCGAATTTGAAGGTTCCGGGTATGCAGTTCGACACGGATGCACTCCCTGATGCCGAAAATGAAAGTTTCGTATCGATGGGTCAATATCCGAGCGAGTTATTGAAAGTTGAAAGTCAAAAATTGAGTACTGATTGATATATCAGTATAAGTGAAAATTTTGAAAAACCAATGTGAAATGTTGTCAAACTTTTAACGTGGTTAGGTGACTAGCATTGCCTCGTCAATATTAAACCAAATAAAACAGAAATCTAACGGTATTTAAAAAAGATATTCAAATTTATGTCAAAAATATTTGTATTTCCAAAACGATTTTGAAAGACTGACAAAAACATCCGAATTTGAAGGTTCAGGGTATGCAGTTCGACACGGATGCACTCCCTGATGCCGAAAATGAAAGTTTCGTATCGATCGGTCAATATCCGAGCGAGTTATTGAAAGTTGAAAGTCAAAAATTGAGTACTGATTGATATATCAGTATAAGTGAAAATTTTGAAAAACCAATGTGAAATGTTGTCAAAATTTTAACGTGGTTAGGTGACTAGCATTGCCTCGTCAATATTAAACCAAATAAAACAGAAATCTAACGGTATTTAAAAAAGATATTCAAATTTATGTCAAAACTATTTGTATTTCCAAATCGATTTTGAAAGACTGTCAAAAAAATCCGAATTTGAAGGTTCCGGGTATGCAGTTCGACACGGATGCACTCCCTGATGCCGAAAATGAAAGTTTCGTATCGATCGGTCAATATCCGAGCGAGTTATTGAAAGTTGAAAGTCAAAAATTGAGTACTGATTGATATATCAGTATAAGTGAAAATTTTGAAAAACCAATGTGAAATGTTGTCAAAATTTTAACGTGGTTAGGTGACTAGCATTGCCTCGTCAATATTAAACCAAATAAAACAGAAATCTAACGGTATTTAAAAAAGATATTCAAATTTTTGTCAAAAATATTTGTATTTCCAAAATGATTTTGAAAGACTGTCAAAAAAATCCGAATTTGAAGGTTCCGGGTATGCAGTTCGACACGGATGCACTCCCTGATGCCGAAAATGAAAGTTTCGTATCGATCGGTCAATATCCGAGCGAGTTATTGAAAGTTGAAAGTCAAAAATTGAGTACTGATTGATATATCAGTATAAGTGAAAATTTTGAAAAACCAATGTGAAATGTTGTCAAAATTTTAACGTGGTTAGGTGACTAGCATTGCCTCGTCAATAATAAACCAAATAAAACAGAAAACTATGGTATTTAAAAAAGATATTCAAATTTATGTCAAAAATATTTGTATTTCCAAAACGATTTTGAAAGACTGTCAAAAAAATCCGAATTTGAAGGTTCAGGGTATGCAGTTCGACACGGATGCACTCCCTGATGCCGAAAATAAAAGTTTCGTATCGATCGGTCAATATCCGAGCGAGTTATTGAAAGTTGAAAGTCAAAAATTGAGTACTGATTGATATATCAGTATAAGTGAAAATTTTGAAAAACCAATGTGAAATGTTGTCAAAATTTTAACGTGGTTAGGTGACTAGCATTGCCTCGTCAATATTAAACCAAATAAAACAGAAATCTAACGGTATTTAAAAAAGATATTCAAATTTATGTCAAAAATATTTGTATTTCCAAAACGATTTTGAAAGACTGTCAAAAAAATCCGAATTTGAAGGTTCAGGGTATGCAGTTCGACACGGATGCACTCCCTGATGCCGAAAATGAAAGTTTCGTATCGATCGGTCAATATCCGAGCGAGTTATTGAAAGTTGAAAGTCAAAAATTGAGTACTGATTGATATATCAGTATAAGTGAAAATTTTGAAAAACCAATGTGAAATGTTGTCAAACTTTTAACGTGGTTAGGTGACTAGCATTGCCTCGTCAATATTAAACCAAATAAAACAGAAATCTAACGGTATTTAAAAAAGATATTCAAATTTATGTCAAAAATATTTGTATTTCCAAAACGATTTTGAAAGACTGACAAAAACATCCGAATTTGAAGGTTCAGGGTATGCAGTTCGACACGGATGCACTCCCTGATGCCGAAAAATAAAAGTTTCGTATCGATCGGTCAATATCCGAGCGAGTTATTGAAAGTTGAAAGTCAAAAATTGAGTACTGATTGATATATCAGTATAAGTGAAAATTTTGAAAAACCAATGTGAAATGTTGTCAAAATTTTAACGTGGTTAGGTGGCTAGCATTGCCTCGTCAATAATAAACCAAATAAAACAGAAAACTAATGGTATTTAAAAAAGATATTCAAATTTATGTCAAAAATATTTGTATTTCCAAAACGATTTTGAAAGACTGTCAAAAAAATCCGAATTTGAAGGTTCCGGGTATGCAGTTCGACACGGATGCACTCCCTGATGCCGAAAATGAAAGTTTCGTATCGATCGGTCAATATCCGAGCGAGTTATTGAAAGTTGAAAGTCAAAAATTGAGTACTGATTGATATATCAGTATAAGTGAAAATTTTGAAAAACCAATGTGAAATGTTGTCAAAATTTTAACGTGGTTAGGTGACTAGCATTGCCTCGTCAATAATAAACCAAAAAAAACAGAAAACTATGGTATTTAAAAAAGATATTCAAATTTATGTCAAAAATATTTGTATTTCCAAAACGATTTTGAAAGACTGTCAAAAAAATCCGAATTTGAAGGTTCAGGGTATGCAGTTCGACACGGATGCACTTCCTGATGCCGAAAATGAAAGTTTCGTATCGATCGGTCAATATCCGAGCGAGTTATTGAAAGTTGAAAGTCAAAAATTGAGTACTGATTGATATATCAGTATAAGTGAAAATTTTGAAAAACCAATGTGAAATGTTGTCAAAATTTTAACGTGGTTAGGTGACTAGCATTGCCTCGTCAATATTAAACCAAATAAAACAGAAATCTAACGGTATTTAAAAAAGATATTCAAATTTATGTCAAAAATATTTGTATTTCCAAAACGATTTTGAAAGACTGTCAAAAAAATCCGAATTTGAAGGTTCCGGGTATGCAGTTCGACACGGATGCACTCCCTGATGCCGAAAATGAAAGTTTCGTATCGATGGGTCAATATCCGAGCGAGTTATTGAAAGTTGAAAGTCAAAAATTGAGTACTGATTGATATATCAGTATAAGTGAAAATTTTGAAAAACCAATGTGAAATGTTGTCAAACTTTTAACGTGGTTAGGTGACTAGCATTGCCTCGTCAATATTAAACCAAATAAAACAGAAATCTAACGGTATTTAAAAAAGATATTCAAATTTATGTCAAAAATATTTGTATTTCCAAAACGATTTTGAAAGACTGACAAAAACATCCGAATTTGAAGGTTCAGGGTATGCAGTTCGACACGGATGCACTCCCTGATGCCGAAAATGAAAGTTTCGTATCGATCGGTCAATATCCGAGCGAGTTATTGAAAGTTGAAAGTCAAAAATTGAGTACTGATTGATATATCAGTATAAGTGAAAATTTTGAAAAACCAATGTGAAATGTTGTCAAAATTTTAACGTGGTTAGGTGGCTAGCATTGCCTCGTCAATAATAAACCAAATAAAACAAAAAACTAATGGTATTTAAAAAAGATATTCAAATTTATGTCAAAAATATTTGTATTTCCAAAACGATTTTGAAAGACTGTCAAAAAAATCCGAATTTGAAGGTTCCGGGTATGCAGTTCGACACGGATGCACTCCCTGATGCCGAAAATGAAAGTTTCGTATCGATCGGTCAATATCCGAGCGAGTTATTGAAAGTTGAAAGTCAAAAATTGAGTACTGATTGATATATCAGTATAAGTGAAAATTTTGAAAAACCAATGTGAAATGTTGTCAAAATTTTAACGTGGTTAGGTGACTAGCATTGCCTCGTCAATAATAAACCAAATAAAACAGAAAACTATGGTATTTAAAAAAGATATTCAAATTTATGTCAAAAATATTTGTATTTCCAAAACGATTTTGAAAGACTGACAAAAAAATCCGAATTTGAAGGTTCAGGGTATGCAGTTCGACACGGATGCACTCCCTGATGCCGAAAATGAAAGTTTCGTATCGATCGGTCAATATCCGAGCGAGTTATTGAAAGTTGAAAGTCAAAAATTGAGTACTGATTGATATATCAGTATAAGTGAAATTTTTGAAAAACCAATGTGAAATGTTGTCAAAATTTTAACGTGGTTAGGTGGCTAGCATTGCCTCGTCAATAATAAACCAAATAAAACAGAAAACTAATGGTATTTAAAAAAGATATTCAAATTTATGTCAAAAATATTTGTATTTCCAAAACGATTTTGAAAGACTGTCAAAAAAATCCGAATTTGAAGGTTCAGGGTATGCAGTTCGACACGGATGCACTCCCTGATGCCGAAAATGAAAGTTTCGTATCGATCGGTCAATATCCGAGCGAGTTATTGAAAGTTGAAAGTCAAAAATTGAGTACTGATTGATATATCAGTATAAGTGAAAATTTTGAAAAACCAATGTGAAATGTTGTCAAAATTTTAACGTGGTTAGGTGACTAGCATTGCCTCGTCAATATTAAACCAAATAAAACAGAAATCTAACGGTATTTAAAAAAGATATTCAAATTTTTGTCAAAAATATTTGTATTTCCAAATCGATTTTGAAAGACTGTCAAAAAAATCCGAATTTGAAGGTTCCGGGTATGCAGTTCGACACGGATGCACTCCCTGATGCCGAAAATGAAAGTTTCGTACTGATCGGTCAATATCCGAGCGAGTTATTGAAAGTTGAAAGTCAAAAATTGAGTACTGATTGATATATCAGTATAAGTGAAAATTTTGAAAAACCAATGTGAAATGTTGTCAAAATTTTAAAGTGGTTAGGTGACTAGCATTGCCTCGTCAATATTAAACCAAATAAAACAGAAATCTAATGGTATTTAAAAAAGATATTCAAATTTATGTCAAAAATATTTGTATTTCCAAAACGATTTTGAAAGACTGTCAAAAAAATCCGAATTTGAAGGTTCCGGGTATGCAGTTCGACACGGATGCACTCCCTGATGCCGAAAATGAAAGTTTCGTATCGATCGGTCAATATCCGAGCGAGTTATTGAAAGTTGAAAGTCAAAAATTGAGTACTGATTGATATATCAGTATAAGTGAAAATTTTGAAAAACCAATGTGAAATGTTGTCAAAATTTTAACGTGGTTAGGTGACTAGCATTGCCTCGTCAATAATAAACCAAATAAAACAGAAAACTATGGTATTTAAAAAAGATATTCAAATTTATGTCAAAAATATTTGTATTTCCAAAACGATTTTGAAAGACTGTCAAAAAAATCCGAATTTGAAGGTTCAGGGTATGCAGTTCGACACGGATGCACTCCCTGATGCCGAAAATAAAAGTTTCGTATCGATCGGTCAATATCCGAGCGAGTTATTGAAAGTTGAAAGTCAAAAATTGAGTACTGATTGATATATCAGTATAAGTGAAAATTTTGAAAAACCAATGTGAAATGTTGTCAAAATTTTAACGTGGTTAGGTGACTAGCATTGCCTCGTCAATATTAAACCAAATAAAACAGAAATCTAACGGTATTTAAAAAAGATATTCAAATTTATGTCAAAAATATTTGTATTTCCAAAACGATTTTGAAAGACTGTCAAAAAAATCCGAATTTGAAGGTTCAGGGTATGCAGTTCGACACGGATGCACTCCCTGATGCCGAAAATAAAAGTTTCGTATCGATCGGTCAATATCCGAGCGAGTTATTGAAAGTTGAAAGTCAAAAATTGAGTACTGATTGATATATCAGTATAAGTGAAAATTTTGAAAAACCAATGTGAAATGTTGTCAAACTTTTAACGTGGTTAGGTGACTAGCATTGCCTCGTCAATATTAAACCAAATAAAACAGAAATCTAACGGTATTTAAAAAAGATATTCAAATTTATGTCAAAAATATTTGTATTTCCAAAACGATTTTGAAAGACTGACAAAAACATCCGAATTTGAAGGTTCAGGGTATGCAGTTCGACACGGATGCACTCCCTGATGCCGAAAATAAAAGTTTCGTATCGATCGGTCAATATCCGAGCGAGTTATTGAAAGTTGAAAGTCAAAAATTGAGTACTGATTGATATATCAGTATAAGTGAAAATTTTGAAAAACCAATGTGAAATGTTGTCAAAATTTTAACGTGGTTAGGTGGCTAGCATTGCCTCGTCAATAATAAACCAAATAAAACAGAAAACTAATGGTATTTAAAAAAGATATTCAAATTTATGTCAAAAATATTTGTATTTCCAAAACGATTTTGAAAGACTGTCAAAAAAATCCGAATTTGAAGGTTCCGGGTATGCAGTTCGACACGGATGCACTCCCTGATGCCGAAAATGAAAGTTTCGTATCGATCGGTCAATATCCGAGCGAGTTATTGAAAGTTGAAAGTCAAAAATTGAGTACTGATTGATATATCAGTATAAGTGAAAATTTTGAAAAACCAATGTGAAATGTTGTCAAAATTTTAACGTGGTTAGGTGACTAGCATTGCCTCGTCAATAATAAACCAAATAAAACAGAAAACTATGGTATTTAAAAAAGATATTCAAATTTATGTCAAAAATATTTGTATTTCCAAAACGATTTTGAAAGACTGTCAAAAAAATCCGAATTTGAAGGTTCAGGGTATGCAGTTCGACACGGATGCACTTCCTGATGCCGAAAATGAAAGTTTCGTATCGATCGGTCAATATCCGAGCGAGTTATTGAAAGTTGAAAGTCAAAAATTGAGTACTGATTGATATATCAGTATAAGTGAAAATTTTGAAAAACCAATGTGAAATGTTGTCAAAATTTTAACGTGGTTAGGTGACTAGCATTGCCTCGTCAATATTAAACCAAATAAAACAGAAATCTAACGGTATTTAAAAAAGATATTCAAATTTATGTCAAAAATATTTGTATTTCCAAAACGATTTTGAAAGACTGTCAAAAAAATCCGAATTTGAAGGTTCAGGGTATGCAGTTCGACACGGATGCACTCCCTGATGCCGAAAATGAAAGTTTCGTATCGATGGGTCAATATCCGAGCGAGTTATTGAAAGTTGAAAGTCAAAAATTGAGTACTGATTGATATATCAGTATAAGTGAAAATTTTGAAAAACCAATGTGAAATGTTGTCAAACTTTTAACGTGGTTAGGTGACTAGCATTGCCTCGTCAATATTAAACCAAATAAAACAGAAATCTAACGGTATTTAAAAAAGATATTCAAATTTATGTCAAAAATATTTGTATTTCCAAAACGATTTTGAAAGACTGACAAAAACATCCGAATTTGAAGGTTCAGGGTATGCAGTTCGACACGGATGCACTCCCTGATGCCGAAAATGAAAGTTTCGTATCGATCGGTCAATATCCGAGCGAGTTATTGAAAGTTGAAAGTCAAAAATTGAGTACTGATTGATATATCAGTATAAGTGAAAATTTTGAAAAACCAATGTGAAATGTTGTCAAAATTTTAACGTAGTTAGGTGGCTAGCATTGCCTCGTCAATAATAAACCAAATAAAACAGAAAACTAATGGTATTTAAAAAAGATATTCAAATTTATGTCAAAAATATTTGTATTTCCAAAACGATTTTGAAAGACTGTCAAAAAAATCCGAATTTGAAGGTTCCGGGTATGCAGTTCGACACGGATGCACTCCCTGATGCCGAAAATGAAAGTTTCGTATCGATCGGTCAATATCCGAGCGAGTTATTGAAAGTTGAAAGTCAAAAATTGAGTACTGATTGATATATCAGTATAAGTGAAAATTTTGAAAAACCAATGTGAAATGTTGTCAAAATTTTAACGTGGTTAGGTGACTAGCATTGCCTCGTCAATAATAAACCAAATAAAACAGAAAACTATGGTATTTAAAAAAGATATTCAAATTTATGTCAAAAATATTTGTATTTCCAAAACGATTTTGAAAGACTGACAAAAACATCCGAATTTGAAGGTTCAGGGTATGCAGTTCGACACGGATGCACTCCCTGATGCCGAAAATGAAAGTTTCGTATCGATCGGTCAATATCCGAGCGAGTTATTGAAAGTTGAAAGTCAAAAATTGAGTACTGATTGATATATCAGTATAAGTGAAATTTTTGAAAAACCAATGTGAAATGTTGTCAAAATTTTAACGTGGTTAGGTGGCTAGCATTGCCTCGTCAATAATAAACCAAATAAAACAGAAAACTAATGGTATTTAAAAAAGATATTCAAATTTATGTCAAAAATATTTGTATTTCCAAAACGATTTTGAAAGACTGTCAAAAAAATCCGAATTTGAAGGTTCAGGGTATGCAGTTCGACACGGATGCACTCCCTGATGCCGAAAATGAAAGTTTCGTATCGATCGGTCAATATCCGAGCGAGTTATTGAAAGTTGAAAGTCAAAAATTGAGTACTGATTGATATATCAGTATAAGTGAAAATTTTGAAAAACCAATGTGAAATGTTGTCAAAATTTTAACGTGGTTAGGTGACTAGCATTGCCTCGTCAATAATAAACCAAATAAAACAGAAAACTATGGTATTTAAAAAAGATATTCAAATTTTTGTCAAAAATATTTGTATTTCCAAATCGATTTTGAAAGACTGTCAAAAAAATCCGAATTTGAAGGTTCCGGGTATGCAGTTCGACACGGATGCACTCCCTGATGCCGAAAATGAAAGTTTCGTACTGATCGGTCAATATCCGAGCGAGTTATTGAAAGTTGAAAGTCAAAAATTGAGTACTGATTGATATATCAGTATAAGTGAAAATTTTGAAAAACCAATGTGAAATGTTGTCAAAATTTTAACGTGGTTAGGTGACTAGCATTGCCTCGTCAATATTAAACCAAATAAAACAGAAATCTAACGGTATTTAAAAAAGATATTCAAATTTATGTCAAAAATATTTGTATTTCCAAAACGATTTTGAAAGACTGTCAAAAAAATCCGAATTTGAAGGTTCAGGGTATGCAGTTCGACACGGATGCACTCCCTGATGCCGAAAATGAAAGTTTCGTATCGATCGGTCAATATCCGAGCGAGTTATTGAAAGTTGAAAGTCAAAAATTGAGTACTGATTGATATATCAGTATAAGTGAAAATTTTGAAAAACCAATGTGAAATGTTGTCAAAATTTTAACGTGGTTAGGTGACTAGCATTGCCTCGTCAATATTAAACCAAATAAAACAGAAATCTAACGGTATTTAAAAAAGATATTCAAATTTATGTCAAAAATATTTGTATTTCCAAAACGATTTTGAAAGACTGACAAAAACATCCGAATTTGAAGGTTCAGGGTATGCAGTTCGACACGGATGCACTCCCTGATGCCGAAAATGAAAGTTTCGTATCGATCGGTCAATATCCGAGCGAGTTATTGAAAGTTGAAAGTCAAAAATTGAGTACTGATTGATATATCAGTATAAGTGAAAATTTTGAAAAACCAATGTGAAATGTTGTCAAAATTTTAACGTGGTTAGGTGACTAGCATTGCCTCGTCAATAATAAACCAAATAAAACAGAAAACTATGGTATTTAAAAAAGATATTCAAATTTATGTCAAAAATATTTGTATTTCCAAAACGATTTTGAAAGACTGACAAAAACATCCGAATTTGAAGGTTCAGGGTATGCAGTTCGACACGGATGCACTCCCTGATGCCGAAAATGAAAGTTTCGTATCGATCGGTCAATATCCGAGCGAGTTATTGAAAGTTGAAAGTCAAAAATTGAGTACTGATTGATATATCAGTATAAGTGAAAATTTTGAAAAACCAATGTGAAATGTTGTCAAAATTTTAACTTGGTTAGGTGACTAGCATTGCCTCGTCAATATTAAACCAAATAAAACAGAAATCTAACGGTATTTAAAAAGATATTCAAATTTATGTCAAAAATATTTGTATTTCCAAAACGATTTTGAAAGACTGTCAAAAAAATCCGAATTTGAAGGTTCAGGGTATGCAGTTCGACACGGATGCACTCCCTGATGCCGAAAATGAAAGTTTCGTATCGATCGGTCAATATCCGAGCAAGTTATTGAAAGTTGAAAGTCAAAAATTGAGTACTGATTGATATATCAGTATAAGTGAAAATTTTGAAAAACCAATGTGAAATGTTGTCAAACTTTTAACGTGGTTAGGTGACTAGCATTGCCTCGTCAATATTAAACCAAATAAAACAGAAATCTAACGGTATTTAAAAAAGATATTCAAATTTATGTCAAAAATATTTGTATTTCCAAAACGATTTTGAAAGACTGTCAAAAAAATCCGAATTTGAAGGTTCAGGGTATGCAGTTCGACACGGATGCACTCCCTGATGCCGAAAATGAAAGTTTCGTATCGATCGGTCAATATCCGAGCGAGTTATTGAAAGTTGAAAGTCAAAAATTGAGTACTGATTGATATATCAGTATAAGTGAAAATTTTGAAAAACCAATGTGAAATGTTGTCAAAATTTTAACGTGGTTAGGTGACTAGCATTGCCTCGTCAATAATAAACCAAATAAAACAGAAAACTATGGTATTTAAAAAAGATATTCAAATTTATGTCAAAAATATTTGTATTTCCAAAACGATTTTGAAAGACTGTCAAAAAAATCCGAATTTGAAGGTTCAGGGTATGCAGTTCGACACGGATGCACTCCCTGATGCCGAAAATGAAAGTTTCGTATCGATCGGTCAATATCCGAGCGAGTTATTGAAAGTTGAAAGTCAAAAATTGAGTACTGATTGATATATCAGTATAAGTGAAAATTTTGAAAAACCAATGTGAAATGTTGTCAAAATTTTAACTTGGTTAGGTGACTAGCATTGCCTCGTCAATATTAAACCAAATAAAACAGAAATCTAACGGTATTTAAAAAAGATATTCAAATTTATGTCAAAAATATTTGTATTTCCAAAACGATTTTGAAAGACTGTCAAAAAAATCCGAATTTGAAGGTTCAGGGTATGCAGTTCGACACGGATGCACTCCCTGATGCCGAAAATGAAAGTTTCGTATCGATCGGTCAATATCCGAGCAAGTTATTGAAAGTTGAAAGTCAAAAATTGAGTACTGATTGATATATCAGTATAAGTGAAAATTTTGAAAAACCAATGTGAAATGTTGTCAAACTTTTAACGTGGTTAGGTGACTAGCATTGCCTCGTCAATATTAAACCAAATAAAACAGAAATCTAACGGTATTTAAAAAAGATATTCAAATTTATGTCAAAAATATTTGTATTTCCAAAACGATTTTGAAAGACTGACAAAAACATCCGAATTTGAAGGTTCAGGGTATGCAGTTCGACACGGATGCACTCCCTGATGCCGAAAATGAAAGTTTCGTATCGATCGGTCAATATCCGAGCGAGTTATTGAAAGTTGAAAGTCAAAAATTGAGTACTGATTGATATATCAGTATAAGTGAAAATTTTGAAAAACCAATGTGAAATGTTGTCAAAATTTTAACGTAGTTAGGTGGCTAGCATTGCCTCGTCAATAATAAACCAAATAAAACAGAAAACTAATGGTATTTAAAAAAGATATTCAAATTTATGTCAAAAATATTTGTATTTCCAAAACGATTTTTAAAGACTGTTAAAAAAATCCGAATTTGAAGGTTCCGGGTATGCAGTTCGACACGGATGCACTCCCTGATGCCGAAAATGAAAGTTTCGTATCGATCGGTCAATATCCGAGCGAGTTATTGAAAGTTGAAAGTCAAAAATTGAGTACTGATTGATATATCAGTATAAGTGAAAATTTTGAAAAACCAATGTGAAATGTTGTCAAAATTTTAACGTGGTTAGGTGACTAGCATTGCCTCGTCAATAATAAACCAAATAAAACAGAAAACTATGGTATTTAAAAAAGATATTCAAATTTATGTCAAAAATATTTGTAATTCCAAAACGATTTTGAAAGACTGTCAAAAAAATCCGAATTTGAAGGTTCAGGGTATGCAGTTCGACACGGATGCACTTCCTGATGCCGAAAATGAAAGTTTCGTATCGATCGGTCAATATCCGAGCGAGTTATTGAAAGTTGAAAGTCAAAAATTGAGTACTGATTGATATATCAGTAATAGTGAAAATTTTGAAAAACCAATGTGAAATGTTGTCAAAATTTTAACGTGGTTAGGTGACTAGCATTGCCTCGTCAATATTAAACCAAATAAAACAGAAATCTAACGGTATTTAAAAAAGATATTCAAATTTATGTCAAAAATATTTGTATTTCCAAAACGATTTTGAAAGACTGTCAAAAAATCCGAATTTGAAGGTTCGGGGTATGCAGTTCGACACGGATGCACTCCCTGATGCCGAAAATGAAAGTTTCGTATCGATCGGTCAATATCCGAGCGAGTTATTGAAAGTTGAAAGTCAAAAATTGAGTACTGATTGATATATCAGTATAAGTGAAAATTTTGAAAAACCAATGTGAAATGTTGTCAAAATTTTAACGTGGTTAGGTGACTAGCATTGCCTCGTCAATATTAAACCAAATAAAACAGAAATCTAACGGTATTTAAAAAAGATATTCAAATTTATGTCAAAAATATTTGTATTTCCAAAACGATTTTGAAAGACTGTCAAAAAAATCCGAATTTGAAGGTTCCGGGTATGCAGTTAAACACGGATGCACTCTCTGATGCCGAAAATGAAAGTTTCGTATCGATCGGTCAATATCCGAGCGAGTTATTGAAAGTTGAAAGTCAAAAATTGAGTACTGATTGATATATCAGTATAAGTGAAAATTTTGAAAAACCAATGTGAAATGTTGTCAAACTTTTAACGTGGTTAGGTGACTAGCATTGCCTCGTCAATATTAAACCAAATAAAACAGAAATCTAACGGTATTTAAAAAAGATATTCAAATTTATGTCAAAAATATTTGTATTTCCAAAACGATTTTGAAAGACTGACAAAAACATCCGAATTTGAAGGTTCAGGGTATGCAGTTCGACACGGATGCACTCCCTGATGCCGAAAATGAAAGTTTCGTATCGATCGGTCAATATCCGAGCGAGTTATTGAAAGTTGAAAGTCAAAAATTGAGTACTGATTGATATATCAGTATAAGTGAAAATTTTGAAAAACCAATGTGAAATGTTGTCAAAATTTTAACGTGGTTAGGTGACTAGCATTGCCTCGTCAATAATAAACCAAATAAAACAGAAAACTATGGTATTTAAAAAAGATATTCAAATTTATGTCAAAAATATTTGTATTTCCAAAACGATTTTGAAAGACTGACAAAAAAATCCGAATTTGAAGGTTCAGGGTATGCAGTTCGACACGGATGCACTCCCTGATGCCGAAAATGAAAGTTTCGTATCGATCGGTCAATATCCGAGCGAGTTATTGAAAGTTGAAAGTCAAAAATTGAGTACTGATTGATATATCAGTATAAGTGAAAATTTTGAAAAACCAATGTGAAATGTTGTCAAAATTTTAACGTGGTTAGGTGGCTAGCATTGCCTCGTCAATATTAAACCAAATAAAACAGAAATCTAACGGTATTTAAAAAAGATATTCAAATTTATGTCAAAAATATTTGTATTTCCAAATCGATTTTGAAAGACTGTCAAAAAAATCCGAATTTGAAGGTTCCGGGTATGCAGTTCGACACGGATGCACTCCCTGATGCCGAAAATGAAAGTTTCGTATCGATCGGTCAATATCCGAGCGAGTTATTGAAAGTTGAAAGTCAAAAATTGAGTACTGATTGATATATCAGTATAAGTGAAAATTTTGAAAAACCAATGTGAAATGTTGTCAAAATTTTAACGTGGTTAGGTGACTAGCATTGCCTCGTCAATAATAAACCAAATAAAACAGAAAAATATGGTATTTAAAAAAGATATTCAAATTTATGTCAAAAATATTTGTATTTCCAAATCGATTTTGAAAGACTGTCAAAAAAATCCGAATTTGAAGGTTCAGGGTATGCAGTTCGACACGGATGCACTTCCTGATGCCGAAAATGAAAGTTTCGTATCGATCGGTCAATATCCGAGCGAGTTATTGAAAGTTGAAAGTCAAAAATTGAGTACTGATTGATATATCAGTATAAGTGAAAATTTTGAAAAACCAATGTGAAATGTTGTCAAAATTTTAACGTGGTTAGGTGACTAGCATTGCCTCGTCAATATTAAACCAAATAAAACAGAAATCTAACGGTATTTAAAAAAGATATTCAAATTTATGTCAAAAATATTTGTATTTCCAAAACGATTTTGAAAGACTGTCAAAAAATCCGAATTTGAAGGTTCAGGGTATGCAGTTCGACACGGATGCACTCCCTGATGCCGAAAATGAAAGTTTCGTATCGATCGGTCAATATCCGAGCGAGTTATTGAAAGTTGAAAGTCAAAAATTGAGTACTGATTGATATATCAGTATAAGTGAAAATTTTGAAAAACCAATGTGAAATGTTGTCAAAATTTTAACGTGGTTAGGTGACTAGCATTGCCTCGTCAATAATAAACCAAATAAAACAGAAAACTATGGTATTTAAAAAAGATATTCAAATTTATGTCAAAAATATTTGTATTTCCAAAACGATTTTGAAAGACTGTCAAAAAAATCCGAATTTGAAGGTTCAGGGTATGCAGTTCGACACGGATGCACTCCCTGATGCCGAAAATGAAAGTTTCGTATCGATCGGTCAATATCCGAGCGAGTTATTGAAAGTTGAAAGTCAAAAATTGAGTACTGATTGATATATCAGTATAAGTGAAAATTTTGAAAAACCAATGTGAAATGTTGTCAAAATTTTAACGTGGTTAGGTGACTAGCATTGCCTCGTCAATAATAAACCAAATAAAACAGAAAACTATGGTATTTAAAAAAGATATTCAAATTTATGTCAAAAATATTTGTATTTCCAAAACGATTTTGAAAGACTGACAAAAAAATCCGAATTTGAAGGTTCAGGGTATGCAGTTCGACACGGATGCACTTCCTGATGCCGAAAATGAAAGTTTCGTATCGATCGGTCAATATCCGAGCGAGTTATTGAAAGTTGAAAGTCAAAAATTGAGTACTGATTGATATATCAGTATAAGTGAAAATTTTGAAAAACCAATGTGAAATGTTGTCAAAATTTTAACGTGGTTAGGTGACTAGCATTGCCTCGTCAATATTAAACCAAATAAAACAGAAATCTAACGGTATTTAAAAAAGATATTCAAATTTATGTCAAAAATATTTGTATTTCCAAAACGATTTTGAAAGACTGTCAAAAAAATCCGAATTTGAAGGTTCAGGGTATGCAGTTCGACACGGATGCACTCCCTGATGCCGAAAATGAAAGTTTCGTATCGATCGGTCAATATTCGAGCGAGTTATTGAAAGTTGAAAGTCAAAAATTGAGTACTGATTGATATATCAGTATAAGTGAAAATTTTGAAAAACCAATGTGAAATGTTGTCAAAATTTTAACGTGGTTAGGTGGCTAGCATTGCCTCGTCAATAATAAACCAAATAAAACAGAAAACTAATGGTATTTAAAAAAGATATTCAAATTTATGTCAAAAATATTTGTATTTCCAAAACGATTTTGAAAGACTGTCAAAAAAATCCGAATTTGAAGGTTCCGGGTATGCAGTTCGACACGGATGCACTCCCTGATGCCGAAAATGAAAGTTTCGTATCGATCGGTCAATATCCGAGCGAGTTATTGAAAGTTGAAAGTCAAAAATTGAGTACTGATTGATATATCAGTATAAGTGAAAATTTTGAAAAACCAATGTGAAATGTTGTCAAAATTTTAACGTGGTTAGGTGATTAGCATTGCCTCGTCAATATTAAACCAAATAAAACAGAAAAATATGGTATTTAAAAAAGATATTCAAATTTATGTCAAAAATATTTGTAATTCCAAAACGATTTTGAAAGACTGTCAAAAAAATCCGAATTTGAAGGTTCAGGGTATGCAGTTCGACACGGATGCACTTCCTGATGCCGAAAATGAAAGTTTCGTATCGATCGGTCAATATCCGAGCGAGTTATTGAAAGTTGAAAGTCAAAAATTGAGTACTGATTGATATATCAGTATAAGTGAAAATTTTGAAAAACCAATGTGAAATGTTGTCAAAATTTTAACGTGGTTAGGTGACTAGCATTGCCTCGTCAATATCAAACCAAATCAAACAGAAATCTAACGGTATTTAAAAAAGATATTCAAATTTATGTCAAAAATATTTGTATTTCCAAAACGATTTTGAAAGACTGTCAAAAAAATCCGAATTTGAAGGTTCAGGGTATGCAGTTCGACACGGATGCACTCCCTGATGCCGAAAATGAAAGTTTCGTATCGATCGGTCAATATCCGAGCGAGTTATTGAAAGTTGAAAGTCAAAAATTGAGTACTGATTGATATGTCAGTATAAGTGAAAATTTTGAAAAACCAATGTGAAATGTTGTCAAAATTTTAACGTGGTTAGGTGACTAGCATTGCCTCGTCAATATTAAACTAAATAAAACAGAAATCTAACGGTATTTAAAAAAGATATTCAAATTTTTGTCAAAAATATTTGTATTTCCAAAACGATTTTGAAAGACTGTCAAAAAAATCCGAATTTGAAGGTTCCGGGTATGCAGTTCGACACGGATGCACTCCCTGATGCCGAAAATGAAAGTTTCGTATCGATCGGTCAATATCCGAGCGAGTTATTGAAAGTTGAAAGTCAAAAATTGAGTACTGATTGATATATCAGTATAAGTGAAAATTTTGAAAAACCAATGTGAAATGTTGTCACAATTTTAACGTGGTTAGGTGACTAGCATTGCCTCGTCAATATTAAACCAAATAAAACAGAAATCTAACGGTATTTAAAAAAGATATTCAAATTTATGTCAAAAATATTTGTATTTCCAAAACGACTTTGAAAGACTGTCAAAAAAATCCGAATTTGAAGATTCGGGGTATGCAGTTCGACACGGATGCACTCCCTGATGCCGAAAATGAAAGTTTCGTATCGATCGGTCAATATCCGAGCGAGTTATTGAAAGTTGAAAGTCAAAAATTGAGTACCGATTGATATATCAGTATGAGTGAAAATTTTGAAAAACCAATGTGAAATGTTGTCAAAATTTTAACGTGGTTAGGTGACTAGCATTGCCTCGTCAATATTAAACCAAATCAAACAGAAATCTAACGGTATTTAAAAAAGATATTCAAATTTATGTCAAAAATATTTGTATTTCCAAAACGATTTTGAAAGACTGTCAAAAAAATCCGAATTTGAAGGTTCAGGGTATGCAGTTCGACACAGATGCACTCCCTGATGCCGAAAATGAAAGTTTCGTATCGATCGGTCAATATCCGAGCGAGTTATTGAAAGTTGAAAGTCAAAAATTGAGTACTGATTGATATATCAGTATAAGTGAAAATTTTGAAAAACCAATGTGAAATGTTGTCAAACTTTTAACGTGGTTAGGTGACTAGCATTGCCTCGTCAATATTAAACCAAATAAAACAGAAATCTAACGGTATTTAAAAAAGATATTCAAATTTTTGTCAAAAATATTTGTATTTCCAAAACGATTTTGAAAGACTGTCAAAAAAATCCGAATTTGAAGGTTCAGGGTATGCAGTTCGACACGGATGCACTCCCTGATGCCGAAAATGAAAGTTTCGTATCGATCGGTCAATATCCGAGCGAGTTATTGAAAGTTGAAAGTCAAAAATTGAGTACTGATTGATATATCAGTATAAGTGAAAATTTTGAAAAACCAATGTGAAATGTTGTCAAAATTTTAACGTGGTTAGGTGACTAGCATTGCCTCGTCAATAATAAACCAAATAAAACAGAAAACTATGGTATTTAAAAACGATATTCAAATTTATGTCAAAAATATTTGTATTTCCAAAACGATTTTGAAAGACTGACAAAAACATCCGAATTTGAAGGTTCAGGGTATGCAGTTCGACACGGATGCACTCCCTGATGCCGAAAATGAAAGTTTCGTATCGATCGGTCAATATCCGAGCGAGTCTTTGAAAGTTGAAAGTCAAAAATTGAGTACTGATTGATATATCAGTATAAGTGAAAATTTTGAAAAACCAATGTGAAATGTTGTCAAAACTTTAACGTGGTTAGGTGACTAGCATTGCCTCGTCAATATTAAACCAAATAAAACAGAAATCTAACGGTATTTAAAAAAGATATTCAAATTTTTGTCAAAAATATTTGTATTTCCAAATCGATTTTGAAAGACTGTCAAAAAAATCCGAATTTGAAGGTTCCGGGTATGCAGTTCGACACGGATGCACTCCCTGATGCCAAAAATGAAAGTTTCGTATCGATCGGTCAATATCCGAGCGAGTTATTGAAAGTTGAAAGTCAAAAATTGAGTACTGATTGATATATCAGTATAAGTGAAAATTTTGAAAAACCAATGTGAAATGTTGTCAAAACTTTAACGTGGTTAGGTGACTAGCATTGCCTCGTCAATATTAAACCAAATAAAACAGAAATCTAACGGTATTTAAAAAAGATATTCAAATTTTTGTCAAAAATATTTGTATTTCCAAATCGATTTTGAAAGACTGTCAAAAAAATCCGAATTTGAAGGTTCCGGGTATGCAGTTCGACACGGATGCACTCCCTGATGCCAAAAATGAAAGTTTCGTATCGATCGGTCAATATCCGAGCGAGTTATTGAAAGTTGAAAGTCAAAAATTGAGTACTGATTGATATATCAGTATAAGTGAAAATTTTGAAAAACCAATGTGAAATGTTGTCAAAACTTTAACGTGGTTAGGTGACTAGCATTGCCTCGTCAATATTAAACCAAATAAAACAGAAATCTAACGGTATTTAAAAAAGATATTCAAATTTTTGTCAAAAATATTTGTATTTCCAAATCGATTTTGAAAGACTGTCAAAAAAATCCGAATTTGAAGGTTCCGGGTATGCAGTTCGACACGGATGCACTCCCTGATGCCAAAAATGAAAGTTTCGTATCGATCGGTCAATATCCGAGCGAGTTATTGAAAGTTGAAAGTCAAAAATTGAGTACTGATTGATATATCAGTATAAGTGAAAATTTTGAAAAACCAATGTGAAATGTTGTCAAAATTTTAACGTGGTTAGGTGACTAGCATTGCCTCGTCAATATTAAACCAAATAAAACAGAAAACTAATGGTATTTAAAAAAGATATTCAAATTTATGTCAAAAATATTTGTATTTCCAAAACGATTTTGAAAGACTGTCAAAAAATCCGAATTTGAAGGTTCAGGGTATGCAGTTCGACACGGATGCACTCCCTGATGCCGAAAATGAAAGTTTCGTATCGATCGGTCAATATCCGAGCGAGTTATTGAAAGTTGAAAGTCAAAAATTGAGTACTGATTGATATATCAGTATAAGTGAAAATTTTGAAAAACCAATGTGAAATGTAGTCAAAATTTTAACGTGGTTAGGTGACTAGCATTGCCTCGTCAATATTAAACCAAATAAAACAGAAATCTAACGGTATTTAAAAAAGATATTCAAATTTATGTCAAAAATATTTGTATTTCCAAAACGATTTTGAAAGACTGTCAAAAAATCCGAATTTGAAGGTTCAGGGTATGCAGTTCGACACGGATGCACTCCCTGATGCCGAAAATGAAAGTTTCGTATCGATCGGTCAATATCCGAGCGAGTTATTGAAAGTTGAAAGTCAAAAATTGAGTACTGATTGATATATCAGTATAAGTGAAAATTTTGAAAAACCAATGTGAAATGTTGTCAAAATTTTAACGTGGTTAGGTGGCTAGCATTGCCTCGTCAATATTAAACCAAATAAAACAGAAAACTAATGGTATTTAAAAAAGATATTCAAATTTATGTCAAAAATATTTGTATTTCCAAAACGATTTTGAAAGACTGTCAAAAAAATCCGAATTTGAAGGTTCCGGGTATGTAGTTCGACACGGATGCACTCCCTGATGCCGAAAATGAAAGTTTCGTATCGATCGGTCAATATCCGAGCGAGTTATTGAAAGTTGAAAGTCAAAAATTGAGTACTGATTGATATATCAGTATAAGTGAAAATTTTGAAAAACCAATGTGAAATGTTGTCAAAATTTTAACGTGGTTAGGTGACTAGCATTGCCTCGTCAATATTAAACCAAATAAAACAGAAAACTAATGGTATTTAAAAAAGATATTCAAATTTATGTCAAAAATATTTGTATTTCCAAAACGATTTTGAAAGACTGTCAAAAAATCCGAATTTGAAGGTTCAGGGTATGCAGTTCGACACGGATGCACTCCCTGATGCCGAAAATGAAAGTTTCGTATCGATCGGTCAATATCCGAGCGAGTTATTGAAAGTTGAAAGTCAAAAATTGAGTACTGATTGATATATCAGTATAAGTGAAAATTTTGAAAAACCAATGTGAAATGTAGTCAAAATTTTAACGTGGTTAGGTGACTAGCATTGCCTCGTCAATATTAAACCAAATAAAACAGAAATCTAACGGTATTTAAAAAAGATATTCAAATTTATGTCAAAAATATTTGTATTTCCAAAACGATTTTGAAAGACTGTCAAAAAATCCGAATTTGAAGGTTCCGGGTATGCAGTTCGATACGGATGCACTCCCTGATGCCGAAAATGAAAGTTTCGTATCGATCGGTCAATATCCGAGCGAGTTATTGAAAGTTGAAAGTCAAAAATTGAGTACTGATTGATATATCAGTATAAGTGAAAATTTTGAAAAACCAATGTGAAATGTTGTCAAAATTTTAACGTGGTTAGGTGACTAGCATTGCCTCGTCAATATTAAACCAAATAAAACAGAAAACTAATGGTATTTAAAAAAGATATTCAAATTTATGTCAAAAATATTTGTATTTCCAAAACGATTTTGAAAGACTGTCAAAAAAATCCGAATTTGAAGGTTCAGGGTATGCAGTTCGACACGGATGCACTCCCTGATGCCGAAAATGAAAGTTTCGTATCGATCGGTCAATATCCGAGCGAGTTATTGAAAGTTGAAAGTCAAAAATTGAGTACTGATTGATATATCAGTATAAGTGAAAATTTTGAAAAACCAATGTGAAATGTTGTCAAAATTTTAACGTGGTTAGGTGACTAGCATTGCCTCGTCAATAATAAACCAAATAAAACAGAAAACTATGGTATTTAAAAAAGATATTCAAATTTTTGTCAAAAATATTTGTATTTCCAAATCGATTTTGAAAGACTGTCAAAAAAATCCGAATTTGAAGGTTCCGGGTATGCAGTTCGACACGGATGCACTCCCTGATGCCGAAAATGAAAGTTTCGTACTGATCGGTCAATATCCGAGCGAGTTATTGAAAGTTGAAAGTCAAAAATTGAGTACTGATTGATATATCAGTATAAGTGAAAATTTTGAAAAACCAATGTGAAATGTTGTCAAAATTTTAACGTGGTTAGGTGACTAGCATTGCCTCGTCAATATTAAACCAAATAAAACAGAAATCTAACGGTATTTAAAAAAGATATTCAAATTTATGTCAAAAATATTTGTATTTCCAAAACGATTTTGAAAGACTGTCAAAAAAATCCGAATTTGAAGGTTCAGGGTATGCAGTTCGACACGGATGCACTCCCTGATGCCGAAAATGAAAGTTTCGTATCGATCGGTCAATATCCGAGCGAGTTATTGAAAGTTGAAAGTCAAAAATTGAGTACTGATTGATATATCAGTATAAGTGAAAATTTTGAAAAACCAATGTGAAATGTTGTCAAAATTTTAACGTGGTTAGGTGACTAGCATTGCCTCGTCAATAATAAACCAAATAAAACAGAAAACTATGGTATTTAAAAAAGATATTCAAATTTTTGTCAAAAATATTTGTATTTCCAAATCGATTTTGAAAGACTGTCAAAAAAATCCGAATTTGAAGGTTCCGGGTATGCAGTTCGACACGGATGCACTCCCTGATGCCGAAAATGAAAGTTTCGTACTGATCGGTCAATATCCGAGCGAGTTATTGAAAGTTGAAAGTCAAAAATTGAGTACTGATTGATATATCAGTATAAGTGAAAATTTTGAAAAACCAATGTGAAATGTTGTCAAAATTTTAACGTGGTTAGGTGACTAGCATTGCCTCGTCAATATTAAACCAAATAAAACAGAAATCTAACGGTATTTAAAAAAGATATTCAAATTTATGTCAAAAATATTTGTATTTCCAAAACGATTTTGAAAGACTGTCAAAAAAATCCGAATTTGAAGGTTCAGGGTATGCAGTTCGACACGGATGCACTCCCTGATGCCGAAAATGAAAGTTTCGTATCGATCGGTCAATATCCGAGCGAGTTATTGAAAGTTGAAAGTCAAAAATTGAGTACTGATTGATATATCAGTATAAGTGAAAATTTTGAAAAACCAATGTGAAATGTTGTCAAAATTTTAACGTGGTTAGGTGACTAGCATTGCCTCGTCAATATTAAACCAAATAAAACAGAAATCTAACGGTATTTAAAAAAGATATTCAAATTTATGTCAAAAATATTTGTATTTCCAAAACGATTTTGAAAGACTGACAAAAACATCCGAATTTGAAGGTTCAGGGTATGCAGTTCGACACGGATGCACTCCCTGATGCCGAAAATGAAAGTTTCGTATCGATCGGTCAATATCCGAGCGAGTTATTGAAAGTTGAAAGTCAAAAATTGAGTACTGATTGATATATCAGTATAAGTGAAAATTTTGAAAAACCAATGTGAAATGTTGTCAAAATTTTAACGTGGTTAGGTGACTAGCATTGCCTCGTCAATAATAAACCAAATAAAACAGAAAACTATGGTATTTAAAAAAGATATTCAAATTTATGTCAAAAATATTTGTATTTCCAAAACGATTTTGAAAGACTGACAAAAACATCCGAATTTGAAGGTTCAGGGTATGCAGTTCGACACGGATGCACTCCCTGATGCCGAAAATGAAAGTTTCGTATCGATCGGTCAATATCCGAGCGAGTTATTGAAAGTTGAAAGTCAAAAATTGAGTACTGATTGATATATCAGTATAAGTGAAAATTTTGAAAAACCAATGTGAAATGTTGTCAAAATTTTAACTTGGTTAGGTGACTAGCATTGCCTCGTCAATATTAAACCAAATAAAACAGAAATCTAACGGTATTTAAAAAGATATTCAAATTTATGTCAAAAATATTTGTATTTCCAAAACGATTTTGAAAGACTGTCAAAAAAATCCGAATTTGAAGGTTCAGGGTATGCAGTTCGACACGGATGCACTCCCTGATGCCGAAAATGAAAGTTTCGTATCGATCGGTCAATATCCGAGCAAGTTATTGAAAGTTGAAAGTCAAAAATTGAGTACTGATTGATATATCAGTATAAGTGAAAATTTTGAAAAACCAATGTGAAATGTTGTCAAACTTTTAACGTGGTTAGGTGACTAGCATTGCCTCGTCAATATTAAACCAAATAAAACAGAAATCTAACGGTATTTAAAAAAGATATTCAAATTTATGTCAAAAATATTTGTATTTCCAAAACGATTTTGAAAGACTGTCAAAAAAATCCGAATTTGAAGGTTCAGGGTATGCAGTTCGACACGGATGCACTCCCTGATGCCGAAAATGAAAGTTTCGTATCGATCGGTCAATATCCGAGCGAGTTATTGAAAGTTGAAAGTCAAAAATTGAGTACTGATTGATATATCAGTATAAGTGAAAATTTTGAAAAACCAATGTGAAATGTTGTCAAAATTTTAACGTGGTTAGGTGACTAGCATTGCCTCGTCAATAATAAACCAAATAAAACAGAAAACTATGGTATTTAAAAAAGATATTCAAATTTATGTCAAAAATATTTGTATTTCCAAAACGATTTTGAAAGACTGTCAAAAAATCCGAATTTGAAGGTTCAGGGTATGCAGTTCGACACGGATGCACTCCCTGATGCCGAAAATGAAAGTTTCGTATCGATCGGTCAATATCCGAGCGAGTTATTGAAAGTTGAAAGTCAAAAATTGAGTACTGATTGATATATCAGTATAAGTGAAAATTTTGAAAAACCAATGTGAAATGTTGTCAAAATTTTAACGTGGTTAGGTGGCTAGCATTGCCTCGTCAATAATAAACCAAATAAAACAGAAAACTAATGGTATTTAAAAAAGATATTCAAATTTATGTCAAAAATATTTGTATTTCCAAAACGATTTTGAAAGACTGTCAAAAAAATCCGAATTTGAAGGTTCCGGGTATGTAGTTCGACACGGATGCACTCCCTGATGCCGAAAATGAAAGTTTCGTATCGATCGGTCAATATCCGAGCGAGTTATTGAAAGTTGAAAGTCAAAAATTGAGTACTGATTGATATATCAGTAAAAGTGAAAATTTTGAAAAACCAATGTGAAATGTTGTCAAAATTTTAACGTGGTTAGGTGGCTAGCATTGCCTCGTCAATAATAAACCAAATAAAACAGAAATCTAACGGTATTTAAAAAAGATATTCAAATTTATGTCAAAAATATTTGTATTTCCAAAACGATTTTGAAAGACTATCAAAAAATCTGAATTTGAAGGTTCAGGTTATGCAGTTCGACACGGATGCACTCCCTGATGCCGAAAATGAAAGTTTCGTATCGATCGGTCAATATCCGAGCGAGTTATTGAAAGTTGAAAGTCAAAAATTGAGTACTGATTGATATATCAGTATAAGTGAAATTTTTGAAAAACCAATGTGAAATGTTGTCAAAATTTTAACGTGGTTAGGTGACTAGCATTGCCTCGTCAATATTAAACCAAAAAAACAAAAATCTAACGGTATTTAAAAAAGATATTCAAATTTTTGTCAAAAATATTTGTATTTCCAAAACGATTTTGAAAGACTTTCAAAAAAATCCGAATTTGAAGGTTCAGGGTATGCAGTTCGACACGGATGCACTCCCTGATGCCGAAAATGAAAGTTTCGTATCGATCGGTCAATATCCGAGCGAGTTATTGAAAGTTGAAAGTCAAAAATTGAGTACTGATTGATATATCAGTATAAGTGAAATTTTTGAAAAACCAATGTGAAATGTTGTCAAAATTTTAACGTGGTTAGGTGACTAGCATTGCCTCGTCAATATTAAACCAAAAAAACAAAAATCTAACGGTATTTAAAAAAGATATTCAAATTTTTGTCAAAAATATTTGTATTTCCAAAACGATTTTGAAAGACTGACAAAAACATCCGAATTTGAAGGTTCAGGGTATGCAGTTCGACACGGATGCACTCCCTGATGCCGAAAATGAAAGTTTCGTATCGATCGGTCAATATCCGAGCGAGTTATTGAAAGTTGAAAGTCAAAAATTGAGTACTGATTGATATATCAGTATAAGTGAAAATTTTGAAAAACCAATGTGAAATGTTGTCAAAATTTTAACGTGGTTAGGTGACTAGCATTGCCTCGTCAATAATAAACCAAATAAAACAGAAAACTATGGTATTTAAAAACGATATTCAAATTTATGTCAAAAATATTTGTATTTCCAAAACGATTTTGAAAGACTGACAAAAACATCCGAATTTGAAGGTTCAGGGTATGCAGTTCGACACGGATGCACTCCCTGATGCCGAAAATGAAAGTTTCGTATCGATCGGTCAATATCCGAGCGAGTTATTGAAAGTTGAAAGTCAAAAATTGAGTACTGATTGATATATCAGTATAAGTGAAAATTTTGAAAAACCAATGTGAAATGTTGTCAAAACTTTAACGTGGTTAGGTGACTAGCATTGCCTCGTCAATATTAAACCAAATAAAACAGAAATCTAACGGTATTTAAAAAAGATATTCAAATTTATGTCAAAAATATTTGTATTTCCAAAACGATTTTGAAAGACTGTCAAAAAATCCGAATTTGAAGGTTCAGGGTATGCAGTTCGACACGGATGCACTCCCTGATGCCAAAAATGAAAGTTTCGTATCGATCGGTCAATATCCGAGCGAGTTATTGAAAGTTGAAAGTCAAAAATTGAGTACTGATTGATATATCAGTATAAGTGAAAATTTTGAAAAACCAATGTGAAATGTTGTCAAAATTTTAACGTGGTTAGGTGACTAGCATTGCCTCGTCAATATTAAACCAAATAAAACAGAAATCTAACGGTATTTAAAAAAGATATTCAAATTTTTGTCAAAAATATTTGTATTTCCAAATCGATTTTGAAAGACTGTCAAAAAAATCCGAATTTGAAGGTTCCGGGTATGCAGTTCGACACGGATGCACTCCCTGATGCCAAAAATGAAAGTTTCGTATCGATCGGTCAATATCCGAGCGAGTTATTGAAAGTTGAAAGTCAAAAATTGAGTACTGATTGATATATCAGTATAAGTGAAAATTTTGAAAAACCAATGTGAAATGTTGTCAAAATTTTAACGTGGTTAGGTGACTAGCATTGCCTCGTCAATATTTAACCAAATAAAACAGAAAACTAATGGTATTTAAAAAAGATATTCAAATTTATGTCAAAAATATTTGTATTTCCAAAACGATTTTGAAAGACTGTCAAAAAATCCGAATTTGAAGGTTCAGGGTATGCAGTTCGACACGGATGCACTCCCTGATGCCGAAAATGAAAGTTTCGTATCGATCGGTCAATATCCGAGCGAGTTATTGAAAGTTGAAAGTCAAAAATTGAGTACTGATTGATATATCAGTATAAGTGAAAATTTTGAAAAACCAATGTGAAATGTTGTCAAAATTTTAACGTGGTTAGGTGACTAGCATTGCCTCGTCAATATTAAACCAAATAAAACAGAAATCTAACGGTATTTAAAAAAGATATTCAAATTTATGTCAAAAATATTTGTATTTCCAAAACGATTTTGAAAGACTGTCAAAAAATCCGAATTTGAAGGTTCAGGGTATGCAGTTCGACACGGATGCACTCCCTGATGCCGAAAATGAAAGTTTCGTATCGATCGGTCAATATCCGAGCGAGTTATTGAAAGTTGAAAGTCAAAAATTGAGTACTGATTGATATATCAGTATAAGTGAAAATTTTGAAAAACCAATGTGAAATGTTGTCAAAATTTTAACGTGGTTAGGTGGCTAGCATTGCCTCGTCAATAATAAACCAAATAAAACAGAAAACTAATGGTATTTAAAAAAGATATTCAAATTTATGTCAAAAATATTTGTATTTCCAAAACGATTTTGAAAGACTGTCAAAAAAATCCGAATTTGAAGGTTCCGGGTATGTAGTTCGACACGGATGCACTCCCTGATGCCGAAAATGAAAGTTTCGTATCGATCGGTCAATATCCGAGCGAGTTATTGAAAGTTGAAAGTCAAAAATTGAGTACTGATTGATATATCAGTAAAAGTGAAAATTTTGAAAAACCAATGTGAAATGTTGTCAAAATTTTAACGTGGTTAGGTGGCTAGCATTGCCTCGTCAATAATAAACCAAATAAAACAGAAAACTAATGGTATTTAAAAAAGATATTCAAATTTATGTCAAAAATATTTGTATTTCCAAAACGATTTTGAAAGACTATCAAAAAATCTGAATTTGAAGGTTCAGGTTATGCAGTTCGACACGGATGCACTCCCTGATGCCGAAAATGAAAGTTTCGTATCGATCGGTCAATATCCGAGCGAGTTATTGAAAGTTGAAAGTCAAAAATTGAGTACTGATTGATATATCAGTATAAGTGAAATTTTTGAAAAACCAATGTGAAATGTTGTCAAAATTTTAACGTGGTTAGGTGACTAGCATTGCCTCGTCAATATTAAACCAAAAAAACAAAAATCTAACGGTATTTAAAAAAGATATTCAAATTTTTGTCAAAAATATTTGTATTTCCAAAACGATTTTGAAAGACTTTCAAAAAAATCCGAATTTGAAGGTTCAGGGTATGCAGTTCGACACGGATGCACTCCCTGATGCCGAAAATGAAAGTTTCGTATCGATCGGTCAATATCCGAGCGAGTTATTGAAAGTTGAAAGTCAAAAATTGAGTACTGATTGATATATCAGTATAAGTGAAATTTTTGAAAAACCAATGTGAAATGTTGTCAAAATTTTAACGTGGTTAGGTGACTAGCATTGCCTCGTCAATATTAAACCAAAAAAACAAAAATCTAACGGTATTTAAAAAAGATATTCAAATTTTTGTCAAAAATATTTGTATTTCCAAAACGATTTTGAAAGACTGACAAAAACATCCGAATTTGAAGGTTCAGGGTATGCAGTTCGACACGGATGCACTCCCTGATGCCGAAAATGAAAGTTTCGTATCGATCGGTCAATATCCGAGCGAGTTATTGAAAGTTGAAAGTCAAAAATTGAGTACTGATTGATATATCAGTATAAGTGAAAATTTTGAAAAACCAATGTGAAATGTTGTCAAAATTTTAACGTGGTTAGGTGACTAGCATTGCCTCGTCAATAATAAACCAAATAAAACAGAAAACTATGGTATTTAAAAACGATATTCAAATTTATGTCAAAAATATTTGTATTTCCAAAACGATTTTGAAAGACTGACAAAAACAGCCGAATTTGAAGGTTCAGGGTATGCAGTTCGACACGGATGCACTCCCTGATGCCGAAAATGAAAGTTTCGTATCGATCGGTCAATATCCGAGCGAGTTATTGAAAGTTGAAAGTCAAAAATTGAGTACTGATTGATATATCAGTATAAGTGAAAATTTTGAAAAACCAATGTGAAATGTTGTCAAAACTTTAACGTGGTTAGGTGACTAGCATTGCCTCGTCAATATTAAACCAAATAAAACAGAAATCTAACGGTATTTAAAAAAGATATTCAAATTTATGTCAAAAATATTTGTATTTCCAAAACGATTTTGAAAGACTGTCAAAAAATCCGAATTTGAAGGTTCAGGGTATGCAGTTCGACACGGATGCACTCCCTGATGCCAAAAATGAAAGTTTCGTATCGATCGGTCAATATCCGAGCGAGTTATTGAAAGTTGAAAGTCAAAAATTGAGTACTGATTGATATATCAGTATAAGTGAAAATTTTGAAAAACCAATGTGAAATGTTGTCAAAATTTTAACGTGGTTAGGTGACTAGCATTGCCTCGTCAATATTAAACCAAATAAAACAGAAATCTAACGGTATTTAAAAAAGATATTCAAATTTTTGTCAAAAATATTTGTATTTCCAAATCGATTTTGAAAGACTGTCAAAAAAATCCGAATTTGAAGGTTCCGGGTATGCAGTTCGACACGGATGCACTCCCTGATGCCAAAAATGAAAGTTTCGTATCGATCGGTCAATATCCGAGCGAGTTATTGAAAGTTGAAAGTCAAAAATTGAGTACTGATTGATATATCAGTATAAGTGAAAATTTTGAAAAACCAATGTGAAATGTTGTCAAAATTTTAACGTGGTTAGGTGACTAGCATTGCCTCGTCAATATTAAACCAAATAAAACAGAAAACTAATGGTATTTAAAAAAGATATTCAAATTTATGTCAAAAATATTTGTATTTCCAAAACGATTTTGAAAGACTGTCAAAAAATCCGAATTTGAAGGTTCAGGGTATGCAGTTCGACACGGATGCACTCCCTGATGCCGAAAATGAAAGTTTCGTATCGATCGGTCAATATCCGAGCGAGTTATTGAAAGTTGAAAGTCAAAAATTGAGTACTGATTGATATATCAGTATAAGTGAAAATTTTGAAAAACCAATGTGAAATGTTGTCAAAATTTTAACGTGGTTAGGTGGCTAGCATTGCCTCGTCAATAATAAACCAAATAAAACAGAAAACTAATGGTATTTAAAAAAGATATTCAAATTTATGTCAAAAATATTTGTATTTCCAAAACGATTTTGAAAGACTGTCAAAAAAATCCGAATTTGAAGGTTCCGGGTATGTAGTTCGACACGGATGCACTCCCTGATGCCGAAAATGAAAGTTTCGTATCGATCGGTCAATATCCGAGCGAGTTATTGAAAGTTGAAAGTCAAAAATTGAGTACTGATTGATATATCAGTAAAAGTGAAAATTTTGAAAAACCAATGTGAAATGTTGTCAAAATTTTAACGTGGTTAGGTGGCTAGCATTGCCTCGTCAATAATAAACCAAATAAAACAGAAAACTAATGGTATTTAAAAAAGATATTCAAATTTATGTCAAAAATATTTGTATTTCCAAAACGATTTTGAAAGACTATCAAAAAATCTGAATTTGAAGGTTCAGGTTATGCAGTTCGACACGGATGCACTCCCTGATGCCGAAAATGAAAGTTTCGTATCGATCGGTCAATATCCGAGCGAGTTATTGAAAGTTGAAAGTCAAAAATTGAGTACTGATTGATATATCAGTATAAGTGAAATTTTTGAAAAACCAATGTGAAATGTTGTCAAAATTTTAACGTGGTTAGGTGACTAGCATTGCCTCGTCAATATTAAACCAAAAAAACAAAAATCTAACGGTATTTAAAAAAGATATTCAAATTTTTGTCAAAAATATTTGTATTTCCAAAACGATTTTGAAAGACTTTCAAAAAAATCCGAATTTGAAGGTTCAGGGTATGCAGTTCGACACGGATGCACTCCCTGATGCCGAAAATGAAAGTTTCGTATCGATCGGTCAATATCCGAGCGAGTTATTGAAAGTTGAAAGTCAAAAATTGAGTACTGATTGATATATCAGTATAAGTGAAAATTTTGAAAAACCAATGTGAAATGTTGTCAAACTTTTAACGTGGTTAGGTGACTAGCATTGCCTCGTCAATATTAAACCAAATAAAACAGAAATCTAACGGTATTTAAAAAAGATATTCAAATTTATGTCAAAAATATTTGTATTTCCAAAACGATTTTGAAAGACTGTCAAAAAAATCCGAATTTGAAGGTTCAGGGTATGCAGTTCGACACGGATGCACTCCCTGATGCCGAAAATGAAAGTTTCGTATCGATCGGTCAATATCCGAGCGAGTTATTGAAAGTTGAAAGTCAAAAATTGAGTACTGATTGATATATCAGTATAAGTGAAAATTTTGAAAAACCAATGTGAAATGTTGTCAAACTTTTAACGTGATTAGGTGACTAGTATTGCCTCGTCAATATTAAACCAAATAAAACAGAAATCTAACGGTATTTAAAAAGATATTCAAATTTATGTCAAAAATATTTGTATTTCCAAAACGATTTTGAAAGACTGACAAAAACATCCGAATTTGAAGGTTCAGGGTATGCAGTTCGACACGGATGCACTCCCTGATGCCGAAAATGAAAGTTTCGTATCGATCGGTCAATATCCGAGCGAGTTATTGAAAGTGGAAAGTCAAAAATTGAGTACTGATTGATATATCAGTATAAGTGAAAATTTTGAAAAACCATTGTGAAATGTTGTCAAAATTTTAACGTGGTTAGGTGACTAGCATTGCCTCGTCAATAATAAACCAAATAAAACAGAAAACTATGGTATTTAAAAAAGATATTCAAATTTATGTCAAAAATATTTGTATTTCCAAAACGATTTTGAAAGACTGACAAAAACATCCGAATTTGAAGGTTCAGGGTATGCAGTTCGACACGGATGCACTCCCTGATGCCGAAAATGAAAGTTTCGTATCGATCGGTCAATATCCGAGCGAGTTATTGAAAGTTGAAAGTCAAAAATTGAGTACTGATTGATATATCAGTATAAGTGAAAATTTTGAAAAACCAATGTGAAATGTTGTCAAAATTTTAACGTGGTTAGGTGACTAGCATTGCCTCGTCAATATTAAACCAAATAAAACAGAAATCTAACGGTATTTAAAAAAGATATTCAAATTTTTGTCAAAAATATTTGTATTTCCA
Organism: Choreutis nemorana; assembly: GCA_949316135.1. Taxonomy (NCBI): domain Eukaryota; kingdom Metazoa; phylum Arthropoda; class Insecta; order Lepidoptera; family Choreutidae; genus Choreutis; species Choreutis nemorana. The sequence goes on along the minus strand of OX438615.1, from coordinate 536,570 downwards.
AATCGATTTTGAAAGACTGTCAAAAAAATCCGAATTTGAAGGTTCCGGGTATGCAGTTCGACACGGATGCACTTCCTGATGCCAAAAATGAAAGTTTCGTATCGATCGGTCAATATCCGAGCGAGTTATTGAAAGTTGAAAGTCAAAAATTGAGTACTGATTGATATATCAGTATAAGTGAAAATTTTGAAAAACCAATATGAAATGTTGTCAAAATTTTAACGTGGTTAGGTGACTAGCATTGCCTCGTCAATATTAAACCAAATAAAACAGAAATCTAACGGTATTTAAAAAAGATATTCAAATTTATGTCAAAAATATTTGTATTTCCAAAACGATTTTGAAAGACTGTCAAAAACATCCGAATTTGAAGGTTCAGGGTATGCAGTTCGACACGGATGCACTCCCTGATGCCGAAAATGAAAGTTTCGTATCGATCGGTCAATATCCGAGCGAGTTATTGAAAGTTGAAAGTCAAAAATTGAGTACTGATTGATATATCAGTATAAGTGAAAATTTTGAAAAACCAATGTGAAATGTTGTCAAAATTTTAACGTGGTTAGGTGGCTAGCATTGCCTCGTCAATAATAAACCAAATAAAACAGAAAACTAATGGTATTTAAAAAAGATATTCAAATTTATGTCAAAAATATTTGTATTTCCAAAACGATTTTGAAAGACTGTCAAAAAATCTGAATTTGAAGGTTCAGGTTATGCAGTTCGACACGGATGCACTCCCTGATGCCGAAAATGAAAGTTTCGTATCGATCGGTCAATATCCGAGCGAGTTATTGAAAGTTGAAAGTCAAAAATTGAGTACTGATTGATATATCAGTATAAGTGAAATTTTTGAAAAACCAATGTGAAATGTTGTCAAAATTTTAACGTGGTTAGGTGACTAGCATTGCCTCGTCAATATTAAACCAAAAAAACAAAAATCTAACGGTATTTAAAAAAGATATTCAAATTTTTGTCAAAAATATTTGTATTTCCAAAACGATTTTGAAAGACTTTCAAAAAAATCCGAATTTGAAGGTTCAGGGTATGCAATTCGACACGGATGCACTCCCTGATGCCGAAAATGAAAGTTTCGTATCGATCGGTCAATATCCGAGCGAGTTATTGAAAGTTGAAAGTCAAAAATTGAGTACTGATTGATATATCAGTATAAGTGAAAATTTTGAAAAACCAATGTGAAATGTTGTCAAACTTTTAACGTGGTTAGGTGACTAGCATTGCCTCGTCAATATTAAACCAAATAAAACAGAAATCTAACGGTATTTAAAAAAGATATTCAAATTTATGTCAAAAATATTTGTATTTCCAAAACGATTTTGAAAGACTGTCAAAAAAATCCGAATTTGAAGGTTCAGGGTATGCAGTTCGACACGGATGCACTCCCTGATGCCGAAAATGAAAGTTTCGTATCGATCGGTCAATATCCGAGCGAGTTATTGAAAGTTGAAAGTCAAAAATTGAGTACTGATTGATATATCAGTATTAGTGAAATTTTTGAAAAACCAATGTGAAATGTTGTCAAAATTTTAACGTGGTTAGGTGACTAGCATTGCCTCGTCAATATTAAACCAAAAAAACAAAAAACTAACGGTATTTAAAAAAGATATTCAAATTTTTGTCAAAAATATTTGTATTTCCAAAACGATTTTGAAAGACTTTCAAAAAAATCCGAATTTGAAGGTTCAGGGTATGCAGTTCGACACGGATGCACTCCCTGATGCCGAAAATGAAAGTTTCGTATCGATCGGTCAATATCCGAGCGAGTTATTGAAAGTTGAAAGTCAAAAATTGAGTACTGATTGATATATCAGTATAAGTGAAAATTTTGAAAAACCAATGTGAAATGTTGTCAAACTTTTAACGTGGTTAGGTGACTAGCATTGCCTCGTCAATATTAAACCAAATAAAACAGAAATCTAACGGTATTTAAAAAAGATATTCAAATTTATGTCAAAAATATTTGTATTTCCAAAACGATTTTGAAAGACTGTCAAAAAAATCCGAATTTGAAGGTTCAGGGTATGCAGTTCGACACGGATGCACTCCCTGATGCCGAAAATGAAAGTTTCGTATCGATCGGTCAATATCCGAGCGAGTTATTGAAAGTTGAAAGTCAAAAATTGAGTACTGATTGATATATCAGTATAAGTGAAAATTTTGAAAAACCAATGTGAAATGTTGTCAAACTTTTAACGTGGTTAGGTGACTAGCATTGCCTCGTCAATATTAAACCAAATAAAACAGAAATCTAACGGTATTTAAAAAGATATTCAAATTTATGTCAAAAATATTTGTATTTCCAAAACGATTTTGAAAGACTGACAAAAACATCCGAATTTGAAGGTTCAGGGTATGCAGTTCGACACGGATGCACTCCCTGATGCCGAAAATGAAAGTTTCGTATCGATCGGTCAATATCCGAGCGAGTTATTGAAAGTTGAAAGTCAAAAATTGAGTACTGATTGATATATCAGTATAAGTGAAAATTTTGAAAAACCAATGTGAAATGTTGTCAAAATTTTAACGTGGTTAGGTGACTAGCATTGCCTCGTCAATATTAAACCAAATAAAACAGAAATCTAACGGTATTTAAAAAAGATATTCAAATTTATGTCAAAAATATTTGTATTTCCAAAACGATTTTGAAAGACTGTCAAAAAATCCGAATTTGAAGGTTCAGGGTATGCAGTTCGACACGGATGCACTCCCTGATGCCGAAAATGAAAGTTTCGTATCGATCGGTCAATATCCGAGCGAGTTATTGAAAGTTGAAAGTCAAAAATTGAGTACTGATTGATATATCAGTATAAGTGAAAATTTTGAAAAACCAATGTGAAATGTTGTCAAAATTTTAACGTGGTTAGGTGGCTAGCATTGCCTCGTCAATAATAAACCAAATAAAACAGAAATCTAACGGTATTTAAAAAAGATATTCAAATTTATGTCAAAAATATTTGTATTTCCAAAACGATTTTGAAAGACTATCAAAAAATCTGAATTTGAAGGTTAAGGTTATGCAGTTCGACACGGATGCACTCCTTGATGCCGAAAATGAAAGTTTCGTATCGATCGGTCAATATCCGAGCGAGTTATTGAAAGTTGAAAGTCAAAAATTGAGTACTGATTGATATATCAGTATAAGTGAAAATTTTGAAAAACCAATGTGAAATGTTGTCAAAATTTTAACGTGGTTAGGTGACTAGCATTGCCTCGTCAATATTAAACCAAATAAAACAGAAATCTAACGGTATTTAAAAAAGATATTCAAATTTATGTCAAAAATATTTGTATTTCCAAAACGATTTTGAAAGACTGTCAAAAAATCCGAATTTGAAGGTTCCGGGTATGCAGTTCGACACGGATGCACTCCCTGATGCCGAAAATGAAAGTTTCGTATCGATCGGTCAATATCCGAGCGAGTTATTGAAAGTTGAAAGTCAAAAATTGAGTACTGATTGATATATCAGTATAAGTGAAAATTTTGAAAAACCAATGTGAAATGTTGTCAAAATTTTAACGTGGTTAGGTGGCTAGCATTGCCTCGTCAATAATAAACCAAATAAAACAGAAAACTAACGGTATTTAAAAAAGATATTCAAATTTATGTCAAAAATATTTGTATTTCCAAAACGATTTTGAAAGACTGTCAAAAAAATCCGAATTTGAAGGTTCCGGGTATGTAGTTCGACACGGATGCACTCCCTGATGCCGAAAATGAAAGTTTCGTATCGATCGGTCAATATCCGAGCGAGTTATTGAAAGTTGAAAGTCAAAAATTGAGTACTGATTGATATATCAGTAAAAGTGAAAATTTTGAAAAACCAATGTGAAATGTTGTCAAAATTTTAACGTGGTTAGGTGGCTAGCATTGCCTCGTCAATAATAAACCAAATAAAACAGAAATCTAACGGTATTTAAAAAAGATATTCAAATTTATGTCAAAAATATTTGTATTTCCAAAACGATTTTGAAAGACTGTCAAAAAAATCCGAATTTGAAGGTTCAGGGTATGCAGTTCGACACGGATGCACTCCCTGATGCCGAAAATGAAAGTTTCGTATCGATCGGTCAATATCCGAGCGAGTTATTGAAAGTTGAAAGTCAAAAATTGAGTACTGATTGATATATCAGTATTAGTGAAATTTTTGAAAAACCAATGTGAAATGTTGTCAAAATTTTAACGTGGTTAGGTGACTAGCATTGCCTCGTCAATATTAAACCAAAAAAACAAAAAACTAACGGTATTTAAAAAAGATATTCAAATTTTTGTCAAAAATATTTGTATTTCCAAAACGATTTTGAAAGACTTTCAAAAAAATCCGAATTTGAAGGTTCAGGGTATGCAGTTCGACACGGATGCACTCCCTGATGCCGAAAATGAAAGTTTCGTATCGATCGGTCAATATCCGAGCGAGTTATTGAAAGTTGAAAGTCAAAAATTGAGTACTGATTGATATATCAGTATAAGTGAAAATTTTGAAAAACCAATGTGAAATGTTGTCAAACTTTTAACGTGGTTAGGTGACTAGCATTGCCTCGTCAATATTAAACCAAATAAAACAGAAATCTAACGGTATTTAAAAAAGATATTCAAATTTATGTCAAAAATATTTGTATTTCCAAAACGATTTTGAAAGACTGTCAAAAAAATCCGAATTTGAAGGTTCAGGGTATGCAGTTCGACACGGATGCACTCCCTGATGCCGAAAATGAAAGTTTCGTATCGATCGGTCAATATCCGAGCGAGTTATTGAAAGTTGAAAGTCAAAAATTGAGTACTGATTGATATATCAGTATAAGTGAAAATTTTGAAAAACCAATGTGAAATGTTGTCAAACTTTTAACGTGGTTAGGTGACTAGCATTGCCTCGTCAATATTAAACCAAATAAAACAGAAATCTAACGGTATTTAAAAAGATATTCAAATTTATGTCAAAAATATTTGTATTTCCAAAACGATTTTGAAAGACTGACAAAAACATCCGAATTTGAAGGTTCAGGGTATGCAGTTCGACACGGATGCACTCCCTGATGCCGAAAATGAAAGTTTCGTATCGATCGGTCAATATCCGAGCGAGTTATTGAAAGTTGAAAGTCAAAAATTGAGTACTGATTGATATATCAGTATAAGTGAAAATTTTGAAAAACCAATGTGAAATGTTGTCAAAATTTTAACGTGGTTAGGTGACTAGCATTGCCTCGTCAATATTAAACCAAATAAAACAGAAATCTAACGGTATTTAAAAAAGATATTCAAATTTATGTCAAAAATATTTGTATTTCCAAAACGATTTTGAAAGACTATCAAAAAATCCGAATTTGAAGGTTCAGGGTATGCAGTTCGACACGGATGCACTCCCTGATGCCGAAAATGAAAGTTTCGTATCGATCGGTCAATATCCGAGCGAGTTATTGAAAGTTGAAAGTCAAAAATTGAGTACTGATTGATATATCAGTATAAGTGAAAATTTTGAAAAACCAATGTGAAATGTTGTCAAAATTTTAACGTGGTTAGGTGACTAGCATTGCCTCGTCAATATTAAACCAAATAAAACAGAAATCTAACGGTATTTAAAAAAGATATTCAAATTTATGTCAAAAATATTTGTATTTCCAAAACGATTTTGAAAGACTGTCAAAAAATCCGAATTTGAAGGTTCAGGGTATGCAGTTCGACACGGATGCACTCCCTGATGCCGAAAATGAAAGTTTCGTATCGATCGGTCAATATCCGAGCGAGTTATTGAAAGTTGAAAGTCAAAAATTGAGTACTGATTGATATATCAGTATAAGTGAAAATTTTGAAAAACCAATGTGAAATGTTGTCAAAATTTTAACGTGGTTAGGTGGCTAGCATTGCCTCGTCAATAATAAACCAAATAAAACAGAAAACTAATGGTATTTAAAAAAGATATTCAAATTTATGTCAAAAATATTTGTATTTCCAAAACGATTTTGAAAGACTATCAAAAAATCTGAATTTGAAGGTTAAGGTTATGCATTTCGACACGGATGCACTCCTTGATGCCGAAAATGAAAGTTTCGTATCGATCGGTCAATATCCGAGCGAGTTATTGAAAGTTGAAAGTCAAAAATTGAGTACTGATTGATATATCAGTATAAGTGAAAATTTTGAAAAACCAATGTGAAATGTTGTCAAAATTTTAACGTGGTTAGGTGACTAGCATTGCCTCGTCAATATTAAACCAAATAAAACAGAAATCTAACGGTATTTAAAAAAGATATTCAAATTTATGTCAAAAATATTTGTATTTCCAAAACGATTTTGAAAGACTGTCAAAAAATCCGAATTTGAAGGTTCCGGGTATGCAGTTCGACACGGATGCACTCCCTGATGCCGAAAATGAAAGTTTCGTATCGATCGGTCAATATCCGAGCGAGTTATTGAAAGTTGAAAGTCAAAAATTGAGTACTGATTGATATATCAGTATAAGTGAAAATTTTGAAAAACCAATGTGAAATGTTGTCAAAATTTTAACGTGGTTAGGTGGCTAGCATTGCCTCGTCAATAATAAACCAAATAAAACAGAAAACTAACGGTATTTAAAAAAGATATTCAAATTTATGTCAAAAATATTTGTATTTCCAAAACGATTTTGAAAGACTGTCAAAAAAATCCGAATTTGAAGGTTCCGGGTATGTAGTTCGACACGGATGCACTCCCTGATGCCGAAAATGAAAGTTTCGTATCGATCGGTCAATATCCGAGCGAGTTATTGAAAGTTGAAAGTCAAAAATTGAGTACTGATTGATATATCAGTAAAAGTGAAAATTTTGAAAAACCAATGTGAAATGTTGTCAAAATTTTAACGTGGTTAGGTGGCTAGCATTGCCTCGTCAATAATAAACCAAATAAAACAGAAAACTAATGGTATTTAAAAAAGATATTCAAATTTATGTCAAAAATATTTGTATTTCCAAAACGATTTTGAAAGACTATCAAAAAATCTGAATTTAATGGTTAAGGTTATGCAGTTCGACACGGATGCACTACCTGATGCCGAAAATGAAAGTTTCGTATCGATCGGTCAATATCCGAGCGAGTTATTGAAAGTTGAAAGTCAAAAATTGAGTACTGATTGATATATCAGTATAAGTGAAATTTTTGAAAAACCAATGTGAAATGTTGTCAAAATTTTAACGTGGTTAGGTGACTAGCATTGCCTCGTCAATATTAAACCAAAAAAACAAAAATCTAACGGTATTTAAAAAAGATATTCAAATTTTTGTCAAAAATATTTGTATTTCCAAAACGATTTTGAAAGACTTTCAAAAAAATCCGAATTTGAAGGTTCAGGGTATGCAGTTCGACACGGATGCACTCCCTGATGCCGAAAATGAAAGTTTCGTATCGATCGGTCAATATCCGAGCGAGTTATTGAAAGTTGAAAGTCAAAAATTGAGTACTGATTGATATATCAGTATAAGTGAAAATTTTGAAAAACCAATGTGAAATGTTGTCAAACTTTTAACGTGGTTAGGTGACTAGCATTGCCTCGTCAATATTAAACCAAATAAAACAGAAATCTAACGGTATTTAAAAAAGATATTCAAATTTATGTCAAAAATATTTGTATTTCCAAAACGATTTTGAAAGACTGTCAAAAAAATCCGAATTTGAAGGTTCAGGGTATGCAGTTCGACACGGATGCACTCCCTGATGCCGAAAATGAAAGTTTCGTATCGATCGGTCAATATCCGAGCGAGTTATTGAAAGTTGAAAGTCAAAAATTGAGTACTGATTGATATATCAGTATAAGTGAAAATTTTGAAAAACCAATGTGAAATGTTGTCAAACTTTTAACGTGATTAGGTGACTAGCATTGCCTCGTCAATATTAAACCAAATAAAACAGAAATCTAACGGTATTTAAAAAGATATTCAAATTTATGTCAAAAATATTTGTATTTCCAAAACGATTTTGAAAGACTGACAAAAACATCCGAATTTGAAGGTTCAGGGTATGCAGTTCGACACGGATGCACTCCCTGATGCCGAAAATGAAAGTTTCGTATCGATCGGTCAATATCCGAGCGAGTTATTGAAAGTGGAAAGTCAAAAATTGAGTACTGATTGATATATCAGTATAAGTGAAAATTTTGAAAAACCATTGTGAAATGTTGTCAAAATTTTAACGTGGTTAGGTGACTAGCATTGCCTCGTCAATAATAAACCAAATAAAACAGAAAACTATGGTATTTAAAAAAGATATTCAAATTTATGTCAAAAATATTTGTATTTCCAAAACGATTTTGAAAGACTGACAAAAACATCCGAATTTGAAGGTTCAGGGTATGCAGTTCGACACGGATGCACTCCCTGATGCCGAAAATGAAAGTTTCGTATCGATCGGTCAATATCCGAGCGAGTTATTGAAAGTTGAAAGTCAAAAATTGAGTACTGATTGATATATCAGTATAAGTGAAAATTTTGAAAAACCAATGTGAAATGTTGTCAAAATTTTAACGTGGTTAGGTGACTAGCATTGCCTCGTCAATATTAAACCAAATAAAACAGAAATCTAACGGTATTTAAAAAAGATATTCAAATTTATGTCAAAAATATTTGTATTTCCAAAACGATTTTGAAAGACTGTCAAAAAATCCGAATTTGAAGGTTCAGGGTATGCAGTTCGACACGGATGCACTCCCTGATGCCAAAAATGAAAGTTTCGTATCGATCGGTCAATATCCGAGCGAGTTATTGAAAGTTGAAAGTCAAAAATTGAGTACTGATTGATATATCAGTATAAGTGAAAATTTTGAAAAACCAATGTGAAATGTTGTCAAAATTTTAACGTGGTTAGGTGACTAGCATTGCCTCGTCAATATTAAACCAAATAAAACAGAAATCTAACGCTATTTAAAAAAGATATTCAAATTTATGTCAAAAATATTTGTATTTCCAAAACGATTTTGAAAGACTGTCAAAAAATCCGAATTTGAAGGTTCAGGGTATGCAGTTCGACACGGATGCACTCCCTGATGCCGAAAATGAAAGTTTCATATCGATCGGTCAATATCCGAGCGAGTTATTGAAAGTTGAAAGTCAAAAATTGAGTACTGATTGATATATCAGTATAAGTGAAAATTTTGAAAAACCAATGTGAAATGTTGTCAAAATTTTAACGTGGTTAGGTGACTAGCATTGCCTCGTCAATATTAAACCAAATAAAACAGAAAACTAATGGTATTTAAAAAAGATATTCAAATTTATGTCAAAAATATTTGTATTTCCAAAACGATTTTGAAAGACTGTCAAAAAAATCAGAATTTGAAGGTTCCGGGTATGTAGTTCGACACGGATGCACTACCTGATGCCGAAAATGAAAGTTTCGTATCGATCGGTCAATATCCGAGCGAGTTATTGAAAGTTGAAAGTCAAAAATTGAGTACTGATTGATATATCAGTATAAGTGAAAATTTTGAAAAACCAATGTGAAATGTTGTCAAAATTTTAACGTGGTTAGGTGGCTAGCATTGCCTCGTCAATAATAAACCAAATAAAACAGAAAACTAATGGTATTTAAAAAAGATATTCAAATTTATGTCAAAAATATTTGTATTTCCAAAACGATTTTGAAAGACTGTCAAAAAATCTGAATTTGAAGGTTCAGGTTATGCAGTTCGACACGGATGCACTCCCTGATGCCGAAAATGAAAGTTTCGTATCGATCGGTCAATATCCGAGCGAGTTATTGAAAGTTGAAAGTCAAAAATTGAGTACTGATTGATATATCAGTATAAGTGAAAATTTTGAAAAACCAATGTGAAATGTTGTCAAAATTTTAACGTGGTTAGGTGACTAGCATTGCCTCGTCAATATTAAACCAAAAAAACAAAAATCTAACGGTATTTAAAAAAGATATTCAAATTTTTGTCAAAAATATTTGTATTTCGAAAACGATTTTGAAAGACTTTCAAAAAAATCCGAATTTGAAGGTTCAGGGTATGCAGTTCGACACGGATGCACTCCCTGATGCCGAAAATGAAAGTTTCGTATCGATCGGTCAATATCCGAGCGAGTTATTGAAAGTTGAAAGTCAAAAATTGAGTACTGATTGATATATCAGTATAAGTGAAAATTTTGAAAAACCAATGTGAAAAGTTGTCAAACTTTTAACGTGGTTAGGTGACTAGCATTGCCTCGTCAATATTAAACCAAATAAAACAGAAATCTAACGGTATTTAAAAAAGATATTCAAATTTATGTCAAAAATATTTGTATTTCCAAAACGATTTTGAAAGACTGTCAAAAAAATCTGAATTTGAAGGTTCAGGGTATGCAGTTCGACACGGATGCACTCCCTGATGCCGAAAATGAAAGTTTCGTATCGATCGGTCAATATCCGAGCGAGTTATTGAAAGTTGAAAGTCAAAAATTGAGTACTGATTGATATATCAGTATAAGTGAAAATTTTGAAAAACCAATGTGAAATGTTGTCAAACTTTTAACGTGGTTAGGTGACTAGCATTGCCTCGTCAATATTAAACCAAATAAAACAGAAATCTAACGGTATTTAAAAAGATATTCAAATTTATGTCAAAAATATTTGTATTTCCAAAACGATTTTGAAAGACTGACAAAAACATCCGAATTTGAAGGTTCAGGGTATGCAGTTCGACACGGATGCACTCCCTGATGCCGAAAATGAAAGTTTCGTATCGATCGGTCAATATCCGAGCGAGTTATTGAAAGTTGAAAGTCAAAAATTGAGTACTGATTGATATATCAGTATAAGTGAAAATTTTGAAAAACCAATGTGAAATGTTGTCAAACTTTTAACGTGGTTAGGTGACTAGCATTGCTTCGTCAATATTAAACCAAATAAAACAGAAATCTAACGGTATTTAAAAAGATATTCAAATTTATGTCAAAAATATTTTTATTTTCAAAACGATTTTGAAAGACTGACAAAAACATCCGAATTTGAAGGTTCAGGGTATGCAGTTCGACACGGATGCACTCCCTGATGCCGAAAATGAAAGTTTCGTATCGATCGGTCAATATCCGAGCGAGTTATTGAAAGTGGAAAGTCAAAAATTGAGTACTGATTGGTATATCAGTATAAGTGAAAATTTTGAAAAACCATTGTGAAATGTTGTCAAAATTTTAACGTGGTTAGGTGACTAGCATTGCCTCGTCAATAATAAACCAAATAAAACAGAAAACTATGGTATTTAAAAAAGATATTCAAATTTATGTCAAAAATATTTGTATTTCCAAAACGATTTTGAAAGACTGACAAAAACATCCGAATTTGAAGGTTCAGGGTATGCAGTTCGACACGGATGCACTCCCTGATGCCGAAAATGAAAGTTTCGTATCGATCGGTCAATATCCGAGCGAGTTATTGAAAGTTGAAAGTCAAAAATTGAGTACTGATTGATATATCAGTATAAGTGAAAATTTTGAAAAACCAATGTGAAATGTTGTCAAAATTTTAACGTGGTTAGGTGACTAGCATTGCCTCGTCAATATTAAACCAAATAAAACAGAAATCTAACGGTATTTAAAAAAGATATTCAAATTTATGTCAAAAATATTTGTATTTCCAAAGCGATTTTGAAAGACTGTCAAAAAATCCGAATTTGAAGGTTCAGGGTATGCAGTTCGACACGGATGCACTCCCTGATGCCAAAAATGAAAGTTTCGTATCGATCGGTCAATATCCGAGCGAGTTATTGAAAGTTGAAAGTCAAAAATTGAGTACTGATTGATATATCAGTATAAGTGAAAATTTTGAAAAACCAATGTGAAATGTTGTCAAAATTTTAACGTGGTTAGGTGACTAGCATTGCCTCGTCAATATTAAACCAAATAAAACAGAAATCTAACGGTATTTAAAAAAGATATTCAAATTTTTGTCAAAAATATTTGTATTTCCAAATCGATTTTGAAAGACTGTCAAAAAATCCGAATTTGAAGGTTCAGGGTATGCAGTTCGACACGGATGCACTCCCTGATGCCGAAAATGAAAGTTTCGTATCGATCGGTCAATATCCGAGCGAGTTATTGAAAGTTGAAAGTCAAAAATTGAGTACTGATTGATATATCAGTATAAGTGAAAATTTTGAAAAACCAATGTGAAATGTTGTCAAAATTTTAACGTGGTTAGGTGACTAGCATTGCCTCGTCAATATTAAACCAAATAAAACAGAAATCTAACGGTATTTAAAAAAGATATTCAAATTTATGTCAAAAATATTTGTATTTCCAAAACGATTTTGAAAGACTGACAAAAACATCCGAATTTGAAGGTTCAGGGTATGCAGTTCGACACGGATGCACTCCCTGATGCCGAAAATGAAAGTTTCGTATCGATCGGTCAATATCCGAGCGAGTTATTGAAAGTTGAAAGTCAAAAATTGAGTACTGATTGATATATCAGTATAAGTGAAAATTTTGAAAAACCAATGTGAAATGTTGTCAAAATTTTAACGTGGTTAGGTGACTAGCATTGCCTCGTCAATATTAAACCAAATAAAACAGAAATCTAACGGTATTTAAAAAAGATATTCAAATTTATGTCAAAAATATTTGTATTTCCAAAACGATTTTGAAAGACTGACAAAAAGATCCGAATTTGAAGGTTCAGGGTATGCAGTTCGACACGGATGCACTCCCTGATGCCGAAAATGAAAGTTTCGTATCGATCGGTCAATATCCGAGCGAGTTATTGAAAGTTGAAAGTCAAAAATTGAGTACTGATTGATATATCAGTATAAGTGAAAATTTTGAAACACCAATGTGAAATGTTGTCAAAATTTTAACGTGGTTAGGTGGCTAGCATTGCCTCGTCAATAATAAACCAAATAAAACAGAAAACTAATGGTATTTAAAAAAGATATTCAAATTTATGTCAAAAATATTTGTATTTCCAAATCGATTTTGAAAGACTGTCAAAAAAATCCGAATTTGAAGGTTCAGGTTATGCAGTTCGACACGGATGCACTCCCTGATGCCGAAAATGAAAGTTTCGTATCGATCGGTCAATATCCGAGCGAGTTATTGAAAGTTGAAAGTCAAAAATTGAGTACTGATTGATATATCAGTATAAGTGAAAATTTTGAAAAACCAATGTGAAATGTTGTCAAAATTTTAACGTGGTTAGGTGGCTAGCATTGCCTCGTCAATAATAAACCAAATAAAACAGAAAACTATGGTATTTAAAAAAGATATTCAAATTTATGTCAAAAATATTTGTATTTCCAAAACGATTTTGAAAGACTGACAAAAACATCCGAATTTGAAGGTTCAGGTTATGCAGTTCGACACGGATGCACTCCCTGATGCCGAAAATGAAAGTTTCGTATCGATCGGTCAATATCCGAGCGAGTTATTGAAAGTTGAAAGTCAAAAATTGAGTACTGATTGATATATCAGTATAAGTGAAAATTTTGAAAAACCAATGTGAAATGTTGTCAAAATTTTAACGTGGTTAGGTGACTAGCATTGCCTCGTCAATATTAAACCAAATAAAACAGAAATCTAACGGTATTTAAAAAAGATATTCAAATTTTTGTCAAAAATATTTGTATTTCCAAATCGATTTTGAAAGACTGTCAAAAAATCCGAATTTGAAGGTTCCGGGTATGCAGTTCGACACGGATGCACTCCCTGATGCCGAAAATGAAAGTTTCGTACTGATCGGTCAATATCCGAGCGAGTTATTGAAAGTTGAAAGTCAAAAATTGAGTACTGATTGATATATCAGTATAAGTGAAAATTTTGAAAAACCAATGTGAAATGTTGTCAAAATTTTAACGTGGTTAGGTGACTAGCATTGCCTCGTCAATATTAAACCAAATAAAACAGAAATCTAACGGTATTTAAAAAAGATATTCAAATTTATGTCAAAAATATTTGTATTTCCAAAACGATTTTGAAAGACTGACAAAAACATCCGAATTTGAAGGTTCAGGGTATGCAGTTCGACACGGATGCACTCCCTGATGCCGAAAATGAAAGTTTCGTATCGATCGGTCAATATCCGAGCGAGTTATTGAAAGTTGAAAGTCAAAAATTGAGTACTGATTGATATATCAGTATAAGTGAAAATTTTGAAAAACCAATGTGAAATGTTGTCAAAATTTTAACGTGGTTAGGTGACTAGCATTGCCTCGTCAATATTAAACCAAATAAAACAGAAATCTAACGGTATTTAAAAAAGATATTCAAATTTATGTCAAAAATATTTGTATTTCCAAAACGATTTTGAAAGACTGTCAAAAAATCCGAATTTGAAGGTTCAGGGTATGCAGTTCGACACGAATGCACTCCCTGATGCCAAAAATGAAAGTTTCGTATCGATCGGTCAATATCCGAGCGAGTTATTGAAAGTTGAAAGTCAAAAATTGAGTACTGATTGATATATCAGTATAAGTGAAAATTTTGAAAAACCAATGTGAAATGTTGTCAAAATTTTAACGTGGTTAGGTGACTAGCATTGCCTCGTCAATATTAAACCAAATAAAACAGAAATCTAACGGTATTTAAAAAAGATATTCAAATTTATGTCAAAAATATTTGTATTTCCAAAACGATTTTGAAAGACTGTCAAAAAAATCCGAATTTGAAGGTTCAGGGTATGCAATTCGACACGGATGTACTCCCTGATGCCGAAAATGAAAGTTTCGTACTGATCGGTCAATATCCGAGCGAGTTATTGAAAGTTGAAAGTCAAAAATTGAGTACTGATTGATATATCAGTATAAGTGAAAATTTTGAAAAACCAATGTGAAATGTTGTCAAAATTTTAACGTGGTTAGGTGACTAGCATTGCCTCGTCAATATTAAACCAAATAAAACAGAAATCTAATGGTATTTAAAAAAGATATTCAAATTTATGTCAAAAATATTTGTATTTCCAAAACGATTTTGAAAGACTGTCAAAAAATCCGAATTTGAAGGTTCAGGGTATGCAGTTCGACACGGATGCACTCCCTGATGCCGAAAATGAAAGTTTCGTATCGATCGGTCAATATCCGAGCGAGTTATTGAAAGTTGAAAGTCAAAAATTGAGTACTGATTGATATATCAGTATAAGTGAAATTTTTGAAAAACCAATGTGAAATGTTGTCAAAATTTTAACGTGGTTAGGTGACTAGCATTGCCTCGTCAATATTAAACCAAAAAAACAAAAATCTAACGGTATTTAAAAAAGATATTCAAATATTTGTCAAAAATATTTGTATTTCCAAAACGATTTTGAAAGACTTTCAATAAAATCCGAATTTGAAGGTTCAGGGTATGCAGTTCGACACGGATGCACTCCCTGATGCCGAAAATGAAAGTTTCGTATCGATCGGTCAATATCCGAGCGAGTTATTGAAAGTTGAAAGTCAAAAATTGAGTACTGATTGATATATCAGTATAAGTGAAAATTTTGAAAAACCAATGTGAAATGTTGTCAAACTTTTAACGTGGTTAGGTGACTAGCATTGCCTCGTCAATATTAAACCAAATAAAACAGAAATCTAACGGTATTTAAAAAAGATATTCAAATTTATGTCAAAAATATTTGTATTTCCAAAACGATTTTGAAAGACTGTCAAAAAAATCCGAATTTGAAGGTTCAGGGTATGCAGTTCGACACGGATGCACTCCCTGATGCCGAAAATGAAAGTTTCGTATCGATCGGTCAATATCCGAGCGAGTTATTGAAAGTTGAAAGTCAAAAATTGAGTACTGATTGATATATCAGTATAAGTGAAAATTTTGAAAAACCAATGTGAAATGTTGTCAAACTTTTAACGTGGTTAGGTGACTAGCATTGCCTCGTCAATATTAAACCAAATAAAACAGAAATCTAACTGTATTTAAAAAAGATATTCAAATTTATGTCAAAAATATTTGTATTTCCAAAACGATTTTGAAAGACTGACAAAAACATCCGAATTTGAAGGTTCAGGGTATGCAGTTCGACACGGATGCACTCCCTGATGCCGAAAATGAAAGTTTCGTATCGATCGGTCAATATCCGAGCGAGTTATTGAAAGTTGAAAGTCAAAAATTGAGTACTGATTGATATATCAGTATAAGTGAAAATTTTGAAAAACCAATGTGAAATGTTGTCAAAATTTTAACGTGGTTAGGTGACTAGCATTGCCTCGTCAATAATAAACCAAATAAAACAGAAAACTATGGTATTTAAAAAAGATATTCAAATTTATGTCAAAAATATTTGTATTTCCAAAACGATTTTGAAAGACTGACAAAAACATCCGAATTTGAAGGTTCAGGGTATGCAGTTCGACACGGATGCACTCCCTGATGCCGAAAATGAAAGTTTCGTATCGATCGGTCAATATCCGAGCGAGTTATTGAAAGTTGAAAGTCAAAAATTGAGTACTGATTGATATATCAGTATAAGTGAAAATTTTGAAAAACCAATGTGAAATGTTGTCAAAATTTTAACGTGGTTAGGTGACTAGCATTGCCTCGTCAATATTAAACCAAATAAAACAGAAATCTAACGGTATTTAAAAAAGATATTCAAATTTATGTCAAAAATATTTGTATTTCCAAAACGATTTTGAAAGACTGTCAAAAAATCCGAATTTGAAGGTTCAGGGTATGCAGTTTGACACGGATGCACTCCCTGATGCCAAAAATGAAAGTTTCGTATCGATCGGTCAATATTCGAGCGAGTTATTGAAAGTTGAAAGTCAAAAATTGAGTACTGATTGATATATCAGTATAAGTGAAAATTTTGAAAAACCAATGTGAAATGTTGTCAAAATTTTAACGTGGTTAGGTGGCTAGCATTGCCTCGTCAATAATAAACCAAATAAAACAGAAAACTAATGGTATTTAAAAAAGATATTCAAATTTATGTCAAAAATATTTGTATTTCCAAAACGATTTTGAAAGACTGTCAAAAAAATCCGAATTTGAAGGTTCCGGGTATGCAATTCGACACGAATGCACTCCCTGATGCCGAAAATGAAAGTTTCGTATCGATCGGTCAATATCCGAGCGAGTTATTGAAAGTTGAAAGTCAAAAATTGAGTACTGATTGATATATCAGTATAAGTGAAAATTTTGAAAAACCAATGTGAAATGTTGTCAAAATTTTAACGTGGTTAGGTGACTAGCATTGCCTCGTCAATATTAAACCAAATAAAACAGAAATCTAACGGTATTTAAAAAAGATATTCAAATTTTTGTCAAAAATATTTGTATTTCCAAATCGATTTTGAAAGACTGTCAAAAAAATCCGAATTTGAAGGTTCCGGGTATGCAATTCGACACGAATGCACTCCCTGATGCCGAAAATGAAAGTTTCGTATCGATCGGTCAATATCCGAGCGAGTTATTGAAAGTTGAAAGTCAAAAATTGAGTACTGATTGATATATCAGTATAAGTGAAAATTTTGAAAAACCAATGTGAAATGTTGTCAAAATTTTAACGTGGTTAGGTGGCTAGCATTGCCTCGTCAATATTAAACCAAATAAAACAGAAATCTAACGGTATTTAAAAAAGATATTCAAATTTTTGTCAAAAATATTTGTATTTCCAAATCGATTTTGAAAGACTGTCAAAAAAATCCGAATTTGAAGGTTCCGGGTATGCAGTTCGACACGGATGCACTCCCTGATGCCGAAAATGAAAGTTTCGTACTGATCGGTCAATATCCGAGCGAGTTATTGAAAGTTGAAAGTCAAAAATTGAGTACTGATTGATATATCAGTATAAGTGAAAATTTTGAAAAACCAATGTGAAATGTTGTCAAAATTTTAACGTGGTTAGGTGACTAGCATTGCCTCGTCAATATTAAACCAAATAAAACAGAAATCTAACGGTATTTAAAAAAGATATTCAAATTTATGTCAAAAATATTTGTATTTCCAAAACGATTTTGAAAGACTGTCAAAAAATCCGAATTTGAAGGTTCAGGGTATGCAGTTCGACACGGATGCACTCCCTGATGCCAAAAATGAAAGTTTCGTATCGATCGGTCAATATCCGAGCGAGTTATTGAAAGTTGAAAGTCAAAAATTGAGTACTGATTGATATATCAGTATAAGTGAAAATTTTGAAAAACCAATGTGAAATGTTGTCAAAATTTTAACGTGGTTAGGTGACTAGCATTGCCTCGTCAATATTAAACCAAATAAAACAGAAATCTAACGGTATTTAAAAAAGATATTCAAATTTTTGTCAAAAATATTTGTATTTCCAAATCGATTTTGAAAGACTGTCAAAAAAATCCGAATTTGAAGGTTCCGGGTATGCAGTTCGACACGGATGCACTCCCTGATGCCGAAAATGAAAGTTTCGTACTGATCGGTCAATATCCGAGCGAGTTATTGAAAGTTGAAAGTCAAAAATTGAGTACTGATTGATATATCAGTATAAGTGAAATTTTGTGAAATGTTGTCAAAATTTTAACGTGGTTAGGTGACTAGCATTGCCTCGTCAATATTAAACCAAATAAAACAGAAATCTAACGGTATTTAAAAAAGATATTCAAATTTATGTCAAAAATATTTGTATTTCCAAAACGATTTTGAAAGACTTTCAAAAAATCCGAATTTGAAGGTTCAGGGTATGCAGTTCGACACGGATGCACTCCCTGATGCCGAAAATGAAAGTTTCGTATCGATCGGTCAATATCCGAGCGAGTTATTGAAAGTTGAAAGTCAAAAATTGAGTACTGATTGATATATCAGTATAAGTGAAAATTTTGAAAAACCAATGTAAAATGTTGTCAAAATTTTAACGTGGTTAGGTGACTAGCATTGCTTCGTCAATATTAAACCAAATAAAACAGAAATCTAACGGTATTTAAAAAAGATATTCAAATTTATGTCAAAAATATTTGTATTTCCAAAACGATTTTGAAAGACTGTCAAAAAATCCGAATTTGAAGGTTCAGGGTATGCAGTTCGACACGGATGCACTCCCTGATGCCAAAAATGAAAGTTTCGTATCGATCGGTCAATATCCGAGCGAGTTATTGAAAGTTGAAAGTCAAAAATTGAGTACTGATTGATATATCAGTATAAGTGAAAATTTTGAAAAACCAATGTGAAATGTTGTCAAAATTTTAACGTGGTTAGGTGACTAGCATTGCCTCGTCAATATTAAACCAAATAAAACAGAAATCTAACGGTATTTAAAAAAGATATTCAAATTTATGTCAAAAATATTTGTATTTCCAAAACGATTTTGAAAGACTGTCAAAAAAATCCGAATTTGAAGGTTCAGGGTATGCAGTTCGACACGGATGTACTCCCTGATGCCGAAAATGAAAGTTTCGTACTGATCGGTCAATATCCGAGCGAGTTATTGAAAGTTGAAAGTCAAAAATTGAGTACTGATTGATATATCAGTATAAGTGAAAATTTTGAAAAACCAATGTGAAATGTTGTCAAAATTTTAACGTGGTTAGGTGACTAGCATTGCCTCGTCAATATTAAACCAAATAAAACAGAAATCTAACGGTATTTAAAAAAGATATTCAAATTTATGTCAAAAATATTTGTATTTCCAAAACGATTTTGAAAGACTGTCAAAAAATCCGAATTTGAAGGTTCAGGGTATGCAGTTTGACACGGATGCACTCCCTGATGCCAAAAATGAAAGTTTCGTATCGATCGGTCAATATTCGAGCGAGTTATTGAAAGTTGAAAGTCAAAAATTGAGTACTGATTGATATATCAGTATAAGTGAAAATTTTGAAAAACCAATGTGAAATGTTGTCAAAATTTTAACGTGGTTAGGTGGCTAGCATTGCCTCGTCAATAATAAACCAAATAAAACAGAAAACTAATGGTATTTAAAAAAGATATTCAAATTTATGTCAAAAATATTTGTATTTCCAAAACGATTTTGAAAGACTGTCAAAAAAATCCGAATTTGAAGGTTCCGGGTATGCAATTCGACACGAATGCACTCCCTGATGCCGAAAATGAAAGTTTCGTATCGATCGGTCAATATCCGAGCGAGTTATTGAAAGTTGAAAGTCAAAAATTGAGTACTGATTGATATATCAGTATAAGTGAAAATTTTGAAAAACCAATGTGAAATGTTGTCAAAATTTTAACGTGGTTAGGTGACTAGCATTGCCTCGTCAATATTAAACCAAATAAAACAGAAATCTAACGGTATTTAAAAAAGATATTCAAATTTTTGTCAAAAATATTTGTATTTCCAAATCGATTTTGAAAGACTGTCAAAAAAATCCGAATTTGAAGGTTCCGGGTATGCAATTCGACACGAATGCACTCCCTGATGCCGAAAATGAAAGTTTCGTATCGATCGGTCAATATCCGAGCGAGTTATTGAAAGTTGAAAGTCAAAAATTGAGTACTGATTGATATATCAGTATAAGTGAAAATTTTGAAAAACCAATGTGAAATGTTGTCAAAATTTTAACGTGGTTAGGTGGCTAGCATTGCCTCGTCAATATTAAACCAAATAAAACAGAAATCTAACGGTATTTAAAAAAGATATTCAAATTTTTGTCAAAAATATTTGTATTTCCAAATCGATTTTGAAAGACTGTCAAAAAAATCCGAATTTGAAGGTTCCGGGTATGCAGTTCGACACGGATGCACTCCCTGATGCCGAAAATGAAAGTTTCGTACTGATCGGTCAATATCCGAGCGAGTTATTGAAAGTTGAAAGTCAAAAATTGAGTACTGATTGATATATCAGTATAAGTGAAAATTTTGAAAAACCAATGTGAAATGTTGTCAAAATTTTAACGTGGTTAGGTGACTAGCATTGCCTCGTCAATATTAAACCAAATAAAACAGAAATCTAACGGTATTTAAAAAAGATATTCAAATTTATGTCAAAAATATTTGTATTTCCAAAACGATTTTGAAAGACTGTCAAAAAATCCGAATTTGAAGGTTCAGGGTATGCAGTTCGACACGGATGCACTCCCTGATGCCAAAAATGAAAGTTTCGTATCGATCGGTCAATATCCGAGCGAGTTATTGAAAGTTGAAAGTCAAAAATTGAGTACTGATTGATATATCAGTATAAGTGAAAATTTTGAAAAACCAATGTGAAATGTTGTCAAAATTTTAACGTGGTTAGGTGACTAGCATTGCCTCGTCAATATTAAACCAAATAAAACAGAAATCTAACGGTATTTAAAAAAGATATTCAAATTTTTGTCAAAAATATTTGTATTTCCAAATCGATTTTGAAAGACTGTCAAAAAAATCCGAATTTGAAGGTTCCGGGTATGCAGTTCGACACGGATGCACTCCCTGATGCCGAAAATGAAAGTTTCGTACTGATCGGTCAATATCCGAGCGAGTTATTGAAAGTTGAAAGTCAAAAATTGAGTACTGATTGATATATCAGTATAAGTGAAATTTTGTGAAATGTTGTCAAAATTTTAACGTGGTTAGGTGACTAGCATTGCCTCGTCAATATTAAACCAAATAAAACAGAAATCTAACGGTATTTAAAAAAGATATTCAAATTTATGTCAAAAATATTTGTATTTCCAAAACGATTTTGAAAGACTTTCAAAAAATCCGAATTTGAAGGTTCAGGGTATGCAGTTCGACACGGATGCACTCCCTGATGCCGAAAATGAAAGTTTCGTATCGATCGGTCAATATCCGAGCGAGTTATTGAAAGTTGAAAGTCAAAAATTGAGTACTGATTGATATATCAGTATAAGTGAAAATTTTGAAAAACCAATGTAAAATGTTGTCAAAATTTTAACGTGGTTAGGTGACTAGCATTGCTTCGTCAATATTAAACCAAATAAAACAGAAATCTAACGGTATTTAAAAAAGATATTCAAATTTATGTCAAAAATATTTGTATTTCCAAAACGATTTTGAAAGACTGTCAAAAAATCCGAATTTGAAGGTTCAGGGTATGCAGTTCGACACGGATGCACTCCCTGATGCCAAAAATGAAAGTTTCGTATCGATCGGTCAATATCCGAGCGAGTTATTGAAAGTTGAAAGTCAAAAATTGAGTACTGATTGATATATCAGTATAAGTGAAAATTTTGAAAAACCAATGTGAAATGTTGTCAAAATTTTAACGTGGTTAGGTGACTAGCATTGCCTCGTCAATATTAAACCAAATAAAACAGAAATCTAACGGTATTTAAAAAAGATATTCAAATTTATGTCAAAAATATTTGTATTTCCAAAACGATTTTGAAAGACTGTCAAAAAAATCCGAATTTGAAGGTTCAGGGTATGCAGTTCGACACGGATGTACTCCCTGATGCCGAAAATGAAAGTTTCGTACTGATCGGTCAATATCCGAGCGAGTTATTGAAAGTTGAAAGTCAAAAATTGAGTACTGATTGATATATCAGTATAAGTGAAAATTTTGAAAAACCAATGTGAAATGTTGTCAAAATTTTAACGTGGTTAGGTGACTAGCATTGCCTCGTCAATATTAAACCAAATAAAACAGAAATCTAACGGTATTTAAAAAAGATATTCAAATTTATGTCAAAAATATTTGTATTTCCAAAACGATTTTGAAAGACTGTCAAAAAATCCGAATTTGAAGGTTCAGGGTATGCAGTTCGACACGGATGCACTCCCTGATGCCGAAAATGAAAGTTTCGTATCGATCGGTCAATATCCGAGCGAGTTATTGAAAGTTGAAAGTCAAAAATTGAGTACTGATTGATATATCAGTATAAGTGAAAATTTTGAAAAACCAATGTGAAACGTTGTCAAAATTTTAACGTGGTTACGTGACTAGCATTGCCTCGTCAATATTAAACCAAATAAAACAGAAATCTAACGGTATTTAAAAAAGATATTCAAATTTATGTCAAAAATATTTGTATTTCCAAAACGATTTTGAAAGACTTTCAAAAAATCCGAATTTGAAGGTTCAGGGTATGCAGTTCGACACGGATGCACTCCCTGATGCCGAAAATGAAAGTTTCGTATCGATCGGTCAATATCCGAGCGAGTTATTGAAAGTTGAAAGTCAAAAATTGAGTACTGATTGATATATCAGTATAAGTGAAAATTTTGAAAAACCAATGTGAAATGTTGTCAAAATTTTAACGTAGTGAGGTGACGAGCATTGCCTCGTCAATATAAAACCAAATAAAACAGAAATCTAACGGTATTTAAAAAAGATATTCAAATTTTTGTCAAAAATATTTGTATTTCCAAATCGATTTTGAAAGACTGTCAAAAAACCCGAATTTGAAGGTTCAGGGTATGCAGTTCGATACGGATGCACTCCCTGATGCCGAAAATGAAAGTTTCGTACTGATCGGTCAATATCCGAGCGAGTTATTGAAAGTTGAAAGTCAAAAATTGAGTACTGATTGATATATCAGTATAAGTGAAAATTTTGAAAAACCAATGTGAAATGTTGTCAAAATTTTAACGTGGTTAGGTGACTAGCATTGCCTCGTCAATATTAAACCAAATAAAACAGAAATCTAACGGTATTTAAAAAAGATATTCAAATTTATGTCAAAAATATTTGTATTTCCAAAACGATTTTGAAAGACTGTCAAAAAATCCGAATTTGAAGGTTCAGGGTATGCAGTTCGACACGGATGCACTCCCTGATGCCGAAAATGAAAGTTTCGTATCGATCGGTCAATATCCGAGCGAGTTATTGAAAGTTGAAAGTCAAAAATTGAGTACTGATTGATATATCAGTATAAGTGAAAATTTTGAAAAACCAATGTGAAACGTTGTCAAAATTTTAACGTGGTTACGTGACTAGCATTGCCTCGTCAATATTAAACCAAATAAAACAGAAATCTAACGGTATTTAAAAAAGATATTCAAATTTATGTCAAAAATATTTGTATTTCCAAAACGATTTTGAAAGACTTTCAAAAAATCCGAATTTGAAGGTTCAGGGTATGCAGTTCGACACGGATGCACTCCCTGATGCCGAAAATGAAAGTTTCGTATCGATCGGTCAATATCCGAGCGAGTTATTGAAAGTTGAAAGTCAAAAATTGAGTACTGATTGATATATCAGTATAAGTGAAAATTTTGAAAAACCAATGTGAAATGTTGTCAAAATTTTAACGTAGTGAGGTGACGAGCATTGCCTCGTCAATATAAAACCAAATAAAACAGAAATCTAACGGTATTTAAAAAAGATATTCAAATTTTTGTCAAAAATATTTGTATTTCCAAATCGATTTTGAAAGACTGTCAAAAAACCCGAATTTGAAGGTTCAGGGTATGCAGTTCGATACGGATGCACTCCCTGATGCCGAAAATGAAAGTTTCGTACTGATCGGTCAATATCCGAGCGAGTTATTGAAAGTTGAAAGTCAAAAATTGAGTACTGATTGATATATCAGTATAAGTGAAAATTTTGAAAAACCAATGTGAAATGTTGTCAAAATTTTAACGTGGTTAGGTGACTAGCATTGCCTCGTCAATATTAAACCAAATAAAACAGAAATCTAACGGTATTTAAAAAAGATATTCAAATTTATGTCAAAAATATTTGTATTTCCAAAACGATTTTGAAAGACTTTCAAAAAATCCGAATTTGAAGGTTCAGGGTATGCAGTTCGACACGGATGCACTCCCTGATGCCGAAAATGAAAGTTTCGTATCGATCGGTCAATATCCGAGCGAGTTATTGAAAGTTGAAAGTCAAAAATTGAGTACTGATTGATATATCAGTATAAGTGAAAATTTTGAAAAACCAATGTGAAATGTTGTCAAAATTTTAACGTGGTTAGGTGGCTAGCATTGCCTCGTCAATATTAAACCAAATAAAACAGAAAACTAATGGTATTTAAAAAAGATATTCAAATTTATGTCAAAAATATTTGTATTTCCAAAACGATTTTGAAAGACTGTCAAAAAAATCCGAATTTGAAGGTTCCGGGTATGCAGTTCGACACGGATGTACTTCCTGATGCCGAAAATGAAAGTTTCGTATCGATCGGTCAATATCCGAGCGAGTTATTGAAAGTTGAAAGTCAAAAATTGAGTACTGATTGATATATCAGTATAAGTGAAAATTTTGAAAAACCAATGTGAAATGTTGTCAAAATTTTAACGTGGTTAGGTGGCTAGCATTGCCTCGTCAATAATAAACCAAATAAAACAGAAAACTAATGGTATTTAAAAAAGATATTCAAATTTATGTCAAAAATATTTGTATTTCCAAAACGATTTTGAAAGACTGTCAAAAAATCCGAATTTGAAGGTTCAGGTTATGCAGTTCGACACGGATGCACTCCCTGATGCCGAAAATGAAAGTGTCGTATCGATCGGTCAATATCCGAGCGAGTTATTGAAAGTTGAAAGTCAAAAATTGAGTACTGATTGATATATCAGTATAAGTGAAATTTTTGAAAAACCAATGTGAAATGTTGTCAAAATTTTAACGTGGTTAGGTGACTAGCATTGCCTCGTCAATATTAAACCAAAAAAACAAAAATCTAACGGTATTTAAAAAAGATATTCAAATTTTTGTCAAAAATATTTGTATTTCCAAAACGATTTTGAAAGACTTTCAAAAAAATCCGAATTTGAAGGTTCAGGGTATGCAGTTCGACACGGATGCACTCCCTGATGCCGAAAATGAAAGTTTCGTATCGATCGGTCAATATCCGAGCGAGTTATTGAAAGTTGAAAGTCAAAAATTGAGTACTGATTGATATATCAGTATAAGTGAAAATTTTGAAAAACCAATGTGAAATGTTGTCAAAATTTTAACGTGGTTAGGTGACTAGCATTGCCTCGTCAATATTAAACCAAATAAAACAGAAATCTAACGGTATTTAAAAAAGATATTCAAATTTATGTCAAAAATATTTGTATTTCCAAAACGATTTTGAAAGACTGTCAAAAAATCCGAATTTGAAGGTTCAGGGTATGCAGTTCGACACGGATGCACTCCCTGATGCCGAAAATGAAAGTTTCGTATCGATCGGTCAATATCCGAGCGAGTTATTGAAAGTTGAAAGTCAAAAATTGAGTACTGATTGATATATCAGTATAAGTGAAAATTTTGAAAAACCAATGTGAAATGTTGTCAAAATTTTAACGTGGTTAGGTGACTAGCATTGCCTCGTCAATATTAAACCAAATAAAACAGAAATCTAACGGTATTTAAAAAAGATATTCAAATTTATGTCAAAAATATTTGTATTTCCAAAACGATTTTGAAAGACTTTCAAAAAATCCGAATTTGAAGGTTCAGGGTATGCAGTTCGACACGGATGCACTCCCTGATGCCGAAAATGAAAGTTTCGTATCGATCGGTCAATATCCGAGCGAGTTATTGAAAGTTGAAAGTCAAAAATTGAGTACTGATTGATATATCAGTATAAGTGAAAATTTTGAAAAACCAATGTGAAATGTTGTCAAAATTTTAACGTGGTTAGGTGGCTAGCATTGCCTCGTCAATAATAAACCAAATAAAACAGAAAACTAATGGTATTTAAAAAAGATATTCAAATTTATGTCAAAAATATTTGTATTTCCAAAACGATTTTGAAAGACTGTCAAAAAAATCCGAATTTGAAGGTTCCGGGTATGCAGTTCGACACGGATGTACTTCCTGATGCCGAAAATGAAAGTTTCGTATCGATCGGTCAATATCCGAGCGAGTTATTGAAAGTTGAAAGTCAAAAATTGAGTACTGATTGATATATCAGTATAAGTGAAAATTTTGAAAAACCAATGTGAAATGTTGTCAAAATTTTAACGTGGTTAGGTGGCTAGCATTGCCTCGTCAATAATAAACCAAATAAAACAGAAAACTAATGGTATTTAAAAAAGATATTCAAATTTATGTCAAAAATATTTGTATTTCCAAAACGATTTTGAAAGACTGTCAAAAAATCCGAATTTGAAGGTTCAGGTTATGCAGTTCGACACGGATGCACTCCCTGATGCCGAAAATGAAAGTGTCGTATCAATCGGTCAATATCCGAGCGAGTTATTGAAAGTTGAAAGTCAAAAATTGAGTACTGATTGATATATCAGTATAAGTGAAATTTTTGAAAAACCAATGTGAAATGTTGTCAAAATTTTAACGTGGTTAGGTGACTAGCATTGCCTCGTCAATATTAAACCAAAAAAACAAAAATCTAACGGTATTTAAAAAAGATATTCAAATTTTTGTCAAAAATATTTGTATTTCCAAAACGATTTTGAAAGACTTTCAAAAAAATCCGAATTTGAAGGTTCAGGGTATGCAGTTCGACACGGATGCACTCCCTGATGCCGAAAATGAAAGTTTCGTATCGATCGGTCAATATCCGAGCGAGTTATTGAAAGTTGAAAGTCAAAAATTGAGTACTGATTGATATATCAGTATAAGTGAAAATTTTGAAAAACCAATGTGAAATGTTGTCAAAATTTTAACGTGGTTAGGTGACTAGCATTGCCTCGTCAATATTAAACCAAATAAAACAGAAATCTAACGGTATTTAAAAAAGATATTCAAATTTATGTCAAAAATATTTGTATTTCCAAAACGATTTTGAAAGACTGTCAAAAAATCCGAATTTGAAGGTTCAGGGTATGCAGTTCGACACGGATGCACTCCCTGATGCCGAAAATGAAAGTTTCGTATCGATCGGTCAATATCCGAGCGAGTTATTGAAAGTTGAAAGTCAAAAATTGAGTACTGATTGATATATCAGTATAAGTGAAAATTTTGAAAAACCAATGTGAAATGTTGTCAAAATTTTAACGTGGTTAGGTGACTAGCATTGCCTCGTCAATATTAAACCAAATAAAACAGAAATCTAACGGTATTTAAAAAAGATATTCAAATTTATGTCAAAAATATTTGTATTTCCAAAACGATTTTGAAAGACTGTCAAAAAATCCGAATTTGAAGGTTCAGGGTATGCAGTTCGACACGGATGCACTCCCTGATGCCGAAAATGAAAGTTTCGTATCGATCGGTCAATATCCGAGCGAGTTATTGAAAGTTGAAAGTCAAAAATTGAGTACTGATTGATATATCAGTATAAGTGAAAATTTTGAAAAACCAATGTGAAATGTTGTCAAAATTTTAACGTGGTTAGGTGGCTAGCATTGCCTCGTCAATAATAAACCAAATAAAACAGAAAACTAATGGTATTTAAAAAAGATATTCAAATTTATGTCAAAAATATTTGTATTTCCAAAACGATTTTGAAAGACTGTCAAAAAAATCCGAATTTGAAGGTTCCGGGTATGCAGTTCGACACGGATGCACTCCCTGATGCCGAAAATGAAAGTTTCGTATCGATCGGTCAATATCCGAGCGAGTTATTGAAAGTTGAAAGTCAAAAATTGAGTACTGATTGATATATCAGTATAAGTGAAAATTTTGAAAAACCAATGTGAAATGTTGTCAAAATTTTAACGTGGTTAGGTGGCTAGCATTGCCTCGTCAATAATAAACCAAATAAAACAGAAAACTAATGGTATTTAAAAAAGATATTCAAATTTATGTCAAAAATATTTGTATTTCCAAAACGATTTTGAAAGACTGTCAAAAAATCCGAATTTGAAGGTTCAGGTTATGCAGTTCGACACGGATGCACTCCCTGATGCCGAAAATGAAAGTTTCGTATCGATCGGTCAATATCCGAGCAAGTTATTGAAAGTTGAAAGTCAAAAATTGAGTACTGATTGATATATCAGTATAAGTGAAATTTTTGAAAAACCAATGTGAAATGTTGTCAAAATTTTAACGTGGTTAGGTGACTAGCATTGCCTCGTCAATAATAAACCAAATAAAACAGAAAACTATGGTATTTAAAAACGATATTCAAATTTATGTCAAAAATATTTGTATTTCCAAAACGATTTTGAAAGACTGACAAAAACATCCGAATTTGAAGGTTCAGGGTATGCAGTTCGACACGGATGCACTCCCTGATGCCGAAAATGAAAGTTTCGTATCGATCGGTCAATATCCGAGCGAGTTATTGAAAGTTGAAAGTCAAAAATTGAGTACTGATTGATATATCAGTATAAGTGAAAATTTTGAAAAACCAATGTGAAATGTTGTCAAAATTTTAACGTGGTTAGGTGACTAGCATTGCTTCGTCAATATTAAACCAAATAAAACAGAAATCTAACGGTATTTAAAAAAGATATTCAAATTTATGTCAAAAATATTTGTATTTCCAAATCGATTTTGAAAGACTGTCAAAAAAATCCGAATTTGAAGGTTCCGGGTATGCAGTTCGACACGGATGCACTCCCTGATGCCGAAAATGAAAGTTTCGTATCGATCGGTCAATATCCGAGCGAGTTATTGAAAGTTGAAAGTCAAAAATTGAGTACTGATTGATATATCAGTATAAGTGAAAATTTTGAAAAACCAATGTGAAATGTTGTCAAAATTTTAACGTGGTTAGGTGGCTAGCATTGCCTGGTCAATAATAAACCAAATAAAACAGAAAACTAATGGTATTTAAAAAAGATATTCAAATTTATGTCAAAAATATTTGTATTTCCAAAACGATTTTGAAAGACTGTCAAAAAAATCCGAATTTGAAGGTTCCGGGTATGCAGTTCGACACGGATGCACTCCCTGATGCCGAAAATGAAAGTTTCGTATCGATCGGTCAATATCCGAGCGAGTTATTGAAAGTTGAAAGTCAAAAATTGAGTACTGATTGATATATCAGTATAAGTGAAAATTTTGAAAAACCAATGTGAAATGTTGTCAAAATTTTAACGTGGTTAGGTGGCTAGCATTGCCTCGTCAATAATAAACCAAATAAAACAGAAAACTAATGGTATTTAAAAAAGATATTCAAATTTATGTCAAAAATATTTGTATTTCCAAAACGATTTTGAAAGACTGTCAAAAAATCCGAATTTGAAGGTTCAGGTTATGCAGGTCGACACGGATGCACTCCCTGATGCCGAAAATGAGAGTTTCGTATCGATCGGTCAATATCCGAGCAAGTTATTGAAAGTTGAAAGTCAAAAATTGAGTACTGATTGATATATCAGTATAAGTGAAATTTTTGAAAAACCAATGTGAAATGTTGTCAAAATTTTAACGTGGTTAGGTGACTAGCATTGCCTCGTCAATATTAAACCAAAAAAACAAAA
Source organism: Choreutis nemorana (assembly GCA_949316135.1). Classification (NCBI taxonomy): domain Eukaryota; kingdom Metazoa; phylum Arthropoda; class Insecta; order Lepidoptera; family Choreutidae; genus Choreutis; species Choreutis nemorana. The sequence continues at coordinate 506,498 of OX438615.1, read as the reverse complement.
ATCTAACGGTATTTAAAAAAGATATTCAAATTTTTGTCAAAAATATTTGTATTTCCAAAACGATTTTGAAAGACTTTCAAAAAAATCCGAATTTGAAGGTTCAGGGTATGCAGTTCGACACGGATGCACTCCCTGATGCCGAAAATGAAAGTTTCGTATCGATCGGTCAATATCCGAGCGAGTTATTGAAAGTTGAAAGTCAAAAATTGAGTACTGATTGATATATCAGTATAAGTGAAAATTTTGAAAAACCAATGTGAAATGTTGTCAAAATTTTAACGTGGTTAGGTGACTAGCATTGCCTCGTCAATATTAAACCAAATAAATCAGAAATCTAACGGTATTTAAAAAAGATATTCAAATTTATGTCAAAAATATTTGTATTTCCAAATCGATTTTGAAAGACTGTCAAAAAAATCCGAATTTGAAGGTTCCGGGTATGCAGTTCGACACGGATGCACTCCCTGATGCCGAAAATGAAAGTTTCGTATCGATCGGTCAATATCCGAGCGAGTTATTGAAAGTTGAAAGTCAAAAATTGAGTACTGATTGATATATCAGTATAAGTGAAAATTTTGAAAAACCAATGTGAAATGTTGTCAAAATTTTAACGTGGTTAGGTGGCTAGCATTGCCTCGTCAATAATAAACCAAATAAAACAGAAAACTATGGTATTTAAAAAAGATATTCAAATTTATGTCAAAAATATTTGTATTTCCAAAACGATTTTGAAAGACTGACAAAAACATCCGAATTTGAAGGTTCAGGGTATGCAGTTCGACACGGATGCACTCCCTGATGCCGAAAATGAAAGTTTCGTATCGATCGGTCAATATCCGAGCGAGTTATTGAAAGTTGAAAGTCAAAAATTGAGTACTGATTGATATATCAGTATAAGTGAAAATTTTGAAAAACCAATGTGAAATGTTGTCAAAATTTTAACGTGGTTAGGTGACTAGCATTGCCTCGTCAACATTAAACCAAATAAAACAGAAATCTAACGGTATTTAAAAAAGATATTCAAATTTATGTAAAAAATATTTGTATTTCCAAATCGATTTTGAAAGACTGTCAAAAAAATCCGAATTTGAAGGTTCCGGGTATGCAGTTCGACACGGATGCACTCCCTGATGCCGAAAATGAAAGTTTCGTATCGATCGGTCAATATCCGAGCGAGTTATTGAAAGTTGAAAGTCAAAAATTGAGTACTGATTGATATATCAGTATAAGTGAAAATTTTGAAAAACCAATGTGAAATGTTGTCAAAATTTTAACGTGGTTAGGTGACTAGCATTGCCTCGTCAATATTAAACCAAATAAAACAGAAATCTAACGGTATTTAAAAAAGATATTCAAATTTATGTCAAAAATATTTGTATTTCCAAAACGACTTTGAAAGACTGTCAAAAAATCCGAATTTGAAGGTTCGGGGTATGCAGTTCGACACGGATGCACTCCCTGATGCCGAAAATGAAAGTTTCGTATCGATCGGTCAATATCCGAGCGAGTTATTGAAAGTTGAAAGTCAAAAATTGAGTACTGATTGATATATCAGTATAAGTGAAAATTTTGAAAAACCAATGTGAAATGTTGTCAAAATTTTAACGTGGTTAGGTGACTAGCATTGCCTCGTCAATATTAAACCAAATAAAACAGAAATCTAACGGTATTTAAAAAAGATATTCAAATTTATGTCAAAAATATTTGTATTTCCAAATCGATTTTGAAAGACTGTCAAAAAAATCCGAATTTGAAGGTTCCGGGTATGCAGTTCGACACGGATGCACTCCCTGATGCCGAAAATGAAAGTTTCGTATCGATCGGTCAATATCCGAGCGAGTTATTGAAAGTTGAAAGTCAAAAATTGAGTACTGATTGATATATCAGTATAAGTGAAAATTTTGAAAAACCAATGTGAAATGTTGTCAAAATTTTAACGTGGTTAGGTGACTAGCATTGCCTCGTCAATATTAAACCAAATAAAACAGAAATCTAACGGTATTTAAAAAAGATATTCAAATTTATGTCAAAAATATTTGTATTTCCAAATCGATTTTGAAAGACTGTCAAAAAAATCCGAATTTGAAGGTTCCGGGTATGCAGTTCGACACGGATGCACTCCCTGATGCCGAAAATGAAAGTTTCGTATCGATCGGTCAATATCCGAGCGAGGTATTGAAAGTTGAAAGTCAAAAATTGAGTACTGATTGATATATCAGTATAAGTGAAAATTTTGAAAAACCAATGTGAAATGTTGTCAAAATTTTAACGTGGTTAGGTGGCTAGCATTGCCTGGTCAATAATAAACCAAATAAAACAGAAAACTAATGGTATTTAAAAAAGATATTCAAATTTATGTCAAAAATATTTGTATTTCCAAAACGATTTTGAAAGACTTTCAAAAAAATCCGAATTTGAAGGTTCAGGGTATGCAGTTCGACACGGATGCACTCCCTGATGCCGAAAATGAAAGTTTCGTATCGATCGGTCAATATCCGAGCGAGTTATTGAAAGTTGAAAGTCAAAAATTGAGTACTGATTGATATATCAGTATAAGTGAAAATTTTGAAAAACCAATGTGAAATGTTGTCAAAATTTTAACGTGGTTAGGTGGCTAGCATTGCCTCGTCAATAATAAACCAAATAAATCAGAAATCTAACGGTATTTAAAAAAGATATTCAAATTTATGTCAAAAATATTTGTATTTCCAAATCGATTTTGAAAGACTGTCAAAAAAATCCGAATTTGAAGGTTCCGGGTATGCAGTTCGACACGGATGCACTCCCTGATGCCGAAAATGAAAGTTTCGTATCGATCGGTCAATATCCGAGCGAGTTATTGAAAGTTGAAAGTCAAAAATTGAGTACTGATTGATATATCAGTATAAGTGAAAATTTTGAAAAACCAATGTGAAATGTTGTCAAAATTTTAACGTGGTTAGGTGGCTAGCATTGCCTCGTCAATAATAAACCAAATAAAACAGAAAACTATGGTATTTAAAAAAGATATTCAAATTTATGTCAAAAATATTTGTATTTCCAAAACGATTTTGAAAGACTGACAAAAACATCCGAATTTGAAGGTTCAGGGTATGCAGTTCGACACGGATGCACTCCCTGATGCCGAAAATGAAAGTTTCGTATCGATCGGTCAATATCCGAGCGAGTTATTGAAAGTTGAAAGTCAAAAATTGAGTACTGATTGATATATCAGTATAAGTGAAAATTTTGAAAAACCAATGTGAAATGTTGTCAAAATTTTAACGTGGTTAGGTGACTAGCATTGCCTCGTCAACATTAAACCAAATAAAACAGAAATCTAACGGTATTTAAAAAAGATATTCAAATTTATGTAAAAAATATTTGTATTTCCAAATCGATTTTGAAAGACTGTCAAAAAAATCCGAATTTGAAGGTTCCGGGTATGCAGTTCGACACGGATGCACTCCCTGATGCCGAAAATGAAAGTTTCGTATCGATCGGTCAATATCCGAGCGAGTTATTGAAAGTTGAAAGTCAAAAATTGAGTACTGATTGATATATCAGTATAAGTGAAAATTTTGAAAAACCAATGTGAAATGTTGTCAAAATTTTAACGTGGTTAGGTGACTAGCATTGCCTCATCAATATTAAACCAAATAAAACAGAAATCTAACGGTATTTAAAAAAGATATTCAAATTTATGTCAAAAATATTTGTATTTCCAAAACGATTTTGAAAGACTGACAAAAACATCCGAATTTGAAGGTTCAGGGTATGCAGTTCGACACGGATGCACTCCCTGATGCCGAAAATGAAAGTTTCGTATCGATCAGTCAATATCCGAGCGAGTTATTGAAAGTTGAAAGTCAAAAATTGAGTACTGATTGATATATCAGTATAAGTGAAAATTTTGAAAAACCAATGTGAAATGTTGTCAAAATTTTAACGTGGTTAGGTGACTAGCATTGCCTCGTCAATATTAAACCAAATAAAACAGAAAACTAATGGTATTTAAAAAAGATATTCAAATTTATGTCAAAAATATTTGTATTTCCAAATCGATTTTGAAAGACTGTCAAAAAAATCCGAATTTGAAGGTTCCGGGTATGCAGTTCGACACGGATGCACTCCCTGATGCCGAAAATGAAAGTTTCGTATCGATCGGTCAATATCCGAGCGAGTTATTGAAAGTTGAAAGTCAAAAATTGAGTACTGATTGATATATCAGTATAAGTGAAAATTTTGAAAAACCAATGTGAAATGTTGTCAAAATTTTAACGTGGTTAGGTGACTAGCATTGCCTCGTCAATATTAAACCAAATAAAACAGAAATCTAACGGTATTTAAAAAAGATATTCAAATTTATGTCAAAAATATTTGTATTTCCAAATCGATTTTGAAAGACTGTCAAAAAAATCCGAATTTGAAGGTTCCGGGTATGCAGTTCGACACGGATGCACTCCCTGATGCCGAAAATGAAAGTTTCGTATCGATCGGTCAATATCCGAGCGAGGTATTGAAAGTTGAAAGTCAAAAATTGAGTACTGATTGATATATCAGTATAAGTGAAAATTTTGAAAAACCAATGTGAAATGTTGTCAAAATTTTAACGTGGTTAGGTGGCTAGCATTGCCTGGTCAATAATAAACCAAATAAAACAGAAAACTAATGGTATTTAAAAAAGATATTCAAATTTATGTCAAAAATATTTGTATTTCCAAAACGATTTTGAAAGACTGTCAAAAAAATCCGAATTTGAAGGTTCCGGGTATGCAGTTCGACACGGATGCACTCCCTGATGCCGAAAATGAAAGTTTCGTATCGATCGGTCAATATCCGAGCAAGTTATTGAAAGTTGAAAGTCAAAAATTGAGTACTGATTGATATATCAGTATAAGTGAAATTTTTGAAAAACCAATGTGAAATGTTGTCAAAATTTTAACGTGGTTAGGTGACTAGCATTGCCTCGTCAATAATAAACCAAATAAAACAGAAAACTAATGGTATTTAAAAAAGATATTCAAATTTATGTCAAAAATATTTGTATTTCCAAAACGATTTTGAAAGACTGTCAAAAAATCCGAATTTGAAGGTTCCGGGTATGCAGTTCGACACGGATGCACTCCCTGATGCCGAAAATGAAAGTTTCGTATCGATCGGTCAATATCCGAGCGAGGTATTGAAAGTTGAAAGTCAAAAATTGAGTACTGATTGATATATCAGTATAAGTGAAAATTTTGAAAAACCAATGTGAAATGTTGTCAAAATTTTAACGTGGTTAGGTGGCTAGCATTGCCTGGTCAATAATAAACCAAATAAAACAGAAAACTAATGGTATTTAAAAAAGATATTCAAATTTATGTCAAAAATATTTGTATTTCCAAAACGATTTTGAAAGACTGTCAAAAAAATCCGAATTTGAAGGTTCCGGGTATGCAGTTCGACACGGATGCACTCCCTGATGCCGAAAATGAAAGTTTCGTATCGATCGGTCAATATCCGAGCAAGTTATTGAAAGTTGAAAGTCAAAAATTGAGTACTGATTGATATATCAGTATAAGTGAAATTTTTGAAAAACCAATGTGAAATGTTGTCAAAATTTTAACGTGGTTAGGTGACTAGCATTGCCTCGTCAATAATAAACCAAATAAAACAGAAAACTAATGGTATTTAAAAAAGATATTCAAATTTATGTCAAAAATATTTGTATTTCCAAAACGATTTTGAAAGACTGTCAAAAAATCCGAATTTGAAGGTTCAGGTTATGCAGTTCGACACGGATGCACTCCCTGATGCCGAAAATGAGAGTTTCGTATCGATCGGTCAATATCCGAGCAAGTTATTGAAAGTTGAAAGTCAAAAATTGAGTACTGATTGATATATCAGTATAAGTGAAATTTTTGAAAAACCAATGTGAAATGTTGTCAAAATTTTAACGTGGTTAGGTGACTAGCATTGCCTCGTCAATAATAAACCAAATAAAACAGAAAACTATGGTATTTAAAAAAGATATTCAAATTTATGTCAAAAATATTTGTATTTCCAAAACGATTTTGAAAGACTGACAAAAAAATCCGAATTTGAAGGTTCAGGGTATGCAGTTCGACACGGATGCACTCCCTGATGCCGAAAATGAAAGTTTCGTATCGATCGGTCAATATCCGAGCGAGTTATTGAAAGTTGAAAGTCAAAAATTGAGTACTGATTGATATATCAGTATAAGTGAAAATTTTGAAAAACCAATGTGAAATGTTGTCAAAATTTTAACGTGGTTAGGTGACTAGCATTGCTTCGTCAATATTAAACCAAATAAAACAGAAATCTAACGGTATTTAAAAAAGATATTCAAATTTTTGTCAAAAATATTTGTATTTCCAAATCGATTTTGAAAGACTGTCAAAAAAATCCGAATTTGAAGGTTCCGGGTATGCAGTTCGACACGGATGCACTCCCTGATGCCGAAAATGAAAGTTTCGTATCGATCGGTCAATATCCGAGCGAGTTATTGAAAGTTGAAAGTCAAAAATTGAGTACTGATTGATATATCAGTATAAGTGAAAATTTTGAAAAACCAATGTGAAATGTTGTCAAAATTTTAACGTGGTTAGGTGGCTAGCATTGCCTGGTCAATAATAAACCAAATAAAACAGAAATCTAACGGTATTTAAAAAAGATATTCAAATTTATGTCAAAAATATTTGTATTTCCAAAACGATTTTGAAAGACTGTCAAAAAAATCCGAATTTGAAGGTTCCGGGTATGCAGTTCGACACGGATGCACTCCCTGATGCCGAAAATGAAAGTTTCGTATCGATCGGTCAATATCCGAGCGAGTTATTGAAAGTTGAAAGTCAAAAATTGAGTACTGATTGATATATCAGTATAAGTGAAAATTTTGAAAAACCAATGTGAAATGTTGTCAAAATTTTAACGTGGTTAGGTGGCTAGCATTGCCTCGTCAATAATAAACCAAATAAAACAGAAAACTAATGGTATTTAAAAAAGATATTCAAATTTATGTCAAAAATATTTGTATTTCCAAAACGATTTTGAAAGACTGTCAAAAAATCCGAATTTGAAGGTTCAGGTTATGCAGTTCGACACGGATGCACTCCCTGATGCCGAAAATGAGAGTTTCGTATCGATCGGTCAATATCCGAGCAAGTTATTGAAAGTTGAAAGTCAAAAATTGAGTACTGATTGATATATCAGTATAAGTGAAATTTTTGAAAAACCAATGTGAAATGTTGTCAAAATTTTAACGTGGTTAGGTGACTAGCATTGCCTCGTCAATATTAAACCAAAAAAACAAAAATCTAACGGTATTTAAAAAAGATATTCAAATTTTTGTCAAAAATATTTGTATTTCCAAAACGATTTTGAAAGACTTTCAAAAAAATCCGAATTTGAAGGTTCAGGGTATGCAGTTCGACACGGATGCACTCCCTGATGCCGAAAATGAAAGTTTCGTATCGATCGGTCAATATCCGAGCGAGTTATTGAAAGTTGAAAGTCAAAAATTGAGTACTGATTGATATATCAGTATAAGTGAAAATTTTGAAAAACCAATGTGAAATGTTGTCAAAATTTTAACGTGGTTAGGTGACTAGCATTGCCTCGTCAATATTAAACCAAATAAATCAGAAATCTAACGGTATTTAAAAAAGATATTCAAATTTATGTCAAAAATATTTGTATTTCCAAATCGATTTTGAAAGACTGTCAAAAAAATCCGAATTTGAAGGTTCCGGGTATGCAGTTCGACACGGATGCACTCCTTGATGCCGAAAATGAAAGTTTCGTATCGATCGGTCAATATCCGAGCGAGTTATTGAAAGTTGAAAGTCAAAAATTGAGTACTGATTGATATATCAGTATAAGTGAAAATTTTGAAAAACCAATGTGAAATGTTGTCAAAATTTTAACGTGGTTAGGTGGCTAGCATTGCCTCGTCAATAATAAACCAAATAAAACAGAAAACTATGGTATTTAAAAAAGATATTCAAATTTATGTCAAAAATATTTGTATTTCCAAAACGATTTTGAAAGACTGACAAAAACATCCGAATTTGAAGGTTCAGGGTATGCAGTTCGACACGGATGCACTCCCTGATGCCGAAAATGAAAGTTTCGTATCGATCGGTCAATATCCGAGCGAGTTATTGAAAGTTGAAAGTCAAAAATTGAGTACTGATTGATATATCAGTATAAGTGAAAATTTTGAAAAACCAATGTGAAATGTTGTCAAAATTTTAACGTGGTTAGGTGACTAGCATTGCCTCGTCAACATTAAACCAAATAAAACAGAAATCTAACGGTATTTAAAAAAGATATTCAAATTTATGTAAAAAATATTTGTATTTCCAAATCGATTTTGAAAGACTGTCAAAAAAATCCGAATTTGAAGGTTCCGGGTATGCAGTTCGACACGGATGCACTCCCTGATGCCGAAAATGAAAGTTTCGTATCGATCGGTCAATATCCGAGCGAGTTATTGAAAGTTGAAAGTCAAAAATTGAGTACTGATTGATATATCAGTATAAGTGAAAATTTTGAAAAACCAATGTGAAATGTTGTCAAAATTTTAACGTGGTTAGGTGACTAGCATTGCCTCGTCAATATTAAACCAAATAAAACAGAAATCTAACGGTATTTAAAAAAGATATTCAAATTTATGTCAAAAATATTTGTATTTCCAAAACGATTTTGAAAGACTGACAAAAACATCCGAATTTGAAGGTTCAGGGTATGCAGTTCGACACGGATGCACTCCCTGATGCCGAAAATGAAAGTTTCGTATCGATCGGTCAATATCCGAGCGAGTTATTGAAAGTTGAAAGTCAAAAATTGAGTACTGATTGATATATCAGTATAAGTGAAAATTTTGAAAAACCAATGTGAAATGTTGTCAAAATTTTAACGTGGTTAGGTGACTAGCATTGCCTCGTCAATATTAAACCAAATAAAACAGAAATCTAACGGTATTTAAAAAAGATATTCAAATTTATGTCAAAAATATTTGTATTTCCAAATCGATTTTGAAAGACTGTCAAAAAAATCCGAATTTGAAGGTTCCGGGTATGCAGTTCGACACGGATGCACTCCCTGATGCCGAAAATGAAAGTTTCGTATCGATCGGTCAATATCCGAGCGAGTTATTGAAAGTTGAAAGTCAAAAATTGAGTACTGATTGATATATCAGTATAAGTGAAAATTTTGAAAAACCAATGTGAAATGTTGTCAAAATTTTAACGTGGTTAGGTGACTAGCATTGCCTCGTCAATATTAAACCAAATAAAACAGAAATCTAACGGTATTTAAAAAAGATATTCAAATTTATGTCAAAAATATTTGTATTTCCAAATCGATTTTGAAAGACTGTCAAAAAAATCCGAATTTGAAGGTTCCGGGTATGCAGTTCGACACGGATGCACTCCCTGATGCCGAAAATGAAAGTTTCGTATCGATCGGTCAATATCCGAGCGAGGTATTGAAAGTTGAAAGTCAAAAATTGAGTACTGATTGATATATCAGTATAAGTGAAAATTTTGAAAAACCAATGTGAAATGTTGTCAAAATTTTAACGTGGTTAGGTGACTAGCATTGCCTCGTCAATATTAAACCAAATAAAACAGAAATCTAACGGTATTTAAAAAAGATATTCAAATTTATGTCAAAAATATTTGTATTTCCAAATCGATTTTGAAAGACTGTCAAAAAAATCCGAATTTGAAGGTTCCGGGTATGCAGTTCGACACGGATGCACTCCCTGATGCCGAAAATGAAAGTTTCGTATCGATCGGTCAATATCCGAGCGAGTTATTGAAAGTTGAAAGTCAAAAATTGAGTACTGATTGATATATCAGTATAAGTGAAAATTTTGAAAAACCAATGTGAAATGTTGTCAAAATTTTAACGTGGTTAGGTGGCTAGCATTGCCTCGTCAATAATAAACCAAATAAAACAGAAAACTAATGGTATTTAAAAAAGATATTCAAATTTATGTCAAAAATATTTGTATTTCCAAAACGATTTTGAAAGACTGTCAAAACAATCCGAATTTGAAGGTTCCGGGTATGCAGTTCGACACGGATGCACTCCCTGATGCCGAAAATGAAAGTTTCGTATCGATCGGTCAATATCCGAGCGAGTTATTGAAAGTTGAAAGTCAAAAATTGAGTACTGATTGATATATCAGTATAAGTGAAAATTTTGAAAAACCAATGTGAAATGTTGTCAAAATTTTAACGTGGTTAGGTGACTAGCATTGCCTCGTCAATAATAAACCAAATAAAACAGAAAACTAATGGTATTTAAAAAAGATATTCAAATTTATGTCAAAAATATTTGTATTTCCAAAACGATTTTGAAAGACTGTCAAAAAAATCCGAATTTGAAGGTTCCGGGTATGCAATTCGACACGAATGCACTCCCTGATGCCGAAAATGAAAGTTTCGTATCGATCGGTCAATATCCGAGCGAGTTATTGAAAGTTGAAAGTCAAAAATTGAGTACTGATTGATATATCAGTATAAGTGAAAATTTTGAAAAACCAATGTGAAATGTTGTCAAAATTTTAACGTGGTTAGGTGACTAGCATTGCCTCGTCAATATTAAACCAAATAAAACAGAAATCTAACGGTATTTAAAAAAGATATTCAAATTTATGTCAAAAATATTTGTATTTCCAAATCGATTTTGAAAGACTGTCAAAAAAATCCGAATTTGAAGGTTCCGGGTATGCAGTTCGACACGGATGCACTCCCTGATGCCGAAAATGAAAGTTTCGTATCGATCGGTCAATATCCGAGCGAGGTATTGAAAGTTGAAAGTCAAAAATTGAGTACTGATTGATATATCAGTATAAGTGAAAATTTTGAAAAACCAATGTGAAATGTTGTCAAAATTTTAACGTGGTTAGGTGACTAGCATTGCCTCGTCAATATTAAACCAAATAAAACAGAAATCTAACGGTATTTAAAAAAGATATTCAAATTTATGTCAAAAATATTTGTATTTCCAAATCGATTTTGAAAGACTGTCAAAAAAATCCGAATTTGAAGGTTCCGGGTATGCAGTTCGACACGGATGCACTCCCTGATGCCGAAAATGAAAGTTTCGTATCGATCGGTCAATATCCGAGCGAGTTATTGAAAGTTGAAAGTCAAAAATTGAGTACTGATTGATATATCAGTATAAGTGAAAATTTTGAAAAACCAATGTGAAATGTTGTCAAAATTTTAACGTGGTTAGGTGGCTAGCATTGCCTCGTCAATAATAAATCAAATAAAACAGAAAACTAATGGTATTTAAAAAAGATATTCAAATTTATGTCAAAAATATTTGTATTTCCAAAACGATTTTGAAAGACTGTCAAAAAAATCCGAATTTGAAGGTTCCGGGTATGCAGTTCGACACGGATGCACTCCCTGATGCCGAAAATGAAAGTTTCGTATCGATCGGTCAATATCCGAGCGAGTTATTGAAAGTTGAAAGTCAAAAATTGAGTACTGATTGATATATCAGTATAAGTGAAAATTTTGAAAAACCAATGTGAAATGTTGTCAAAATTTTAACGTGGTTAGGTGACTAGCATTGCCTCGTCAATATTAAACCAAATAAAACAGAAATCTAACGGTATTTAAAAAAGATATTCAAATTTATGTCAAAAATATTTGTATTTCCAAAACGATTTTGAAAGACTGACAAAAACATCCGAATTTGAAGGTTCAGGGTATGCAGTTCGACACGGATGCACTCCCTGATGCCGAAAATGAAAGTTTCGTATCGATCGGTCAATATCCGAGCGAGTTATTGAAAGTTGAAAGTCAAAAATTGAGTACTGATTGATATATCAGTATAAGTGAAAATTTTGAAAAACCAATGTGAAATGTTGTCAAAATTTTAACGTGGTTAGGTGACTAGCATTGCCTCGTCAATAATAAACCAAATAAAACAGAAAACTATGGTATTTAAAAAAGATATTCAAATTTATGTCAAAAATATTTGTATTTCCAAAACGATTTTGAAAGACTGTCAAAAAAATCCGAATTTGAAGGTTCAGGGTATGCAATTCGACACGGATGCACTCCCTGATGCCGAAAATGAAAGTTTCGTATCGATCGGTCAATATCCGAGCGAGTTATTGAAAGTTGAAAGTCAAAAATTGAGTACTGATTGATATATCAGTATAAGTGAAAATTTTGAAAAACCAATGTGAAATGTTGTCAAAATTTTAACGTGGTTAGGTGACTAGCATTGCCTCGTCAATATTAAACCAAATAAAACAGAAATCTAACGGTATTTAAAAAAGATATTCAAATTTATGTCAAAAATATTTGTATTACCAAAACGATTTTGAAAGACTGTCAAAAAAATCCGAATTTGAAGGTTCAGGGTATGCAGTTCGACACGGATGCACTCCCTGATGCCGAAAATGAAAGTTTCGTATCGATCGGTCAATATCCGAGCGAGTTATTGAAAGTTGAAAGTCAAAAATTGAGTACTGATTGATATATCAGTATAAGTGAAAATTTTGAAAAACCAATGTGAAATGTTGTCAAAATTTTAACGTGGTTAGGTGACTAGCATTGCCTCGTCAATATTAAACCAAATAAAACAGAAATCTAACGGTATTTAAAAAAGATATTCAAATTTATGTCAAAAATATTTGTATTTCCAAAACGATTTTGAAAGACTGACAAAAACATCCGAATTTGAAGGTTCAGGGTATGCAGTTCGACACGGATGCACTCCCTGATGCCGAAAATGAAAGTTTCGTATCGATCGGTCAATATCCGAGCGAGTTATTGAAAGTTGAAAGTCAAAAATTGAGTACTGATTGATATATCAGTATAAGTGAAAATTTTGAAAAACCAATGTGAAATGTTGTCAAAATTTTAACGTGGTTAGGTGACTAGCATTGCCTCGTCAATAATAAACCAAATAAAACAGAAAACTATGGTATTTAAAAAAGATATTCAAATTTATGTCAAAAATATTTGTATTTCCAAAACGATTTTGAAAGACTGTCAAAAAAATCCGAATTTGAAGGTTCAGGGTATGCAATTCGACACGGATGCACTCCCTGATGCCGAAAATGAAAGTTTCGTATCGATCGGTCAATATCCGAGCGAGTTATTGAAAGTTGAAAGTCAAAAATTGAGTACTGATTGATATATCAGTATAAGTGAAAATTTTGAAAAACCAATGTGAAATGTTGTCAAAATTTTAACGTGGTTAGGTGACTAGCATTGCCTCGTCAATATTAAACCAAATAAAACAGAAATCTAACGGTATTTAAAAAAGATATTCAAATTTATGTCAAAAATATTTGTATTACCAAAACGATTTTGAAAGACTGTCAAAAAAATCCGAATTTGAAGGTTCAGGGTATGCAGTTCGACACGGATGCACTCCCTGATGCCGAAAATGAAAGTTTCGTATCGATCGGTCAATATCCGAGCGAGTTATTGAAAGTTGAAAGTCAAAAATTGAGTACTGATTGATATATCAGTATAAGTGAAAATTTTGAAAAACCAATGTGAAATGTTGTCAAAATTTTAACGTGGTCAGGTGACTAGCATTGCCTCGTCAATATTAAACCAAATAAAACAGAAATCTAACTGTATTTAAAAAAGATATTCAAATTTATGTCAAAAATATTTGTATTTCCAAAACGATTTTGAAAGACTGACAAAAACATCCGAATTTGAAGGTTCAGGGTATGCAGTTCGACACGGATGCACTCCCTGATGCCGAAAATGAAAGTTTCGTATCGATCGGTCAATATCCGAGCGAGTTATTGAAAGTTGAAAGTCAAAAATTGAGTACTGATTGATATATCAGTATAAGTGAAAATTTTGAAAAACCAATGTGAAATGTTGTCAAAATTTTAACGTGGTTAGGTGACTAGCATTGCCTCGTCAATATTAAACCAAATAAAACAGAAATCTAACGGTATTTAAAAAAGATATTCAAATTTATGTCAAAAATATTTGTATTTCCAAATCGATTTTGAAAGACTGTCAAAAAAATCCGAATTTGAAGGTTCCGGGTATGCAGTTCGACACGGATGCACTCCCTGATGCCGAAAATGAAAGTTTCGTATCGATCGGTCAATATCCGAGCGAGTTATTGAAAGTTGAAAGTCAAAAATTGAGTACTGATTGATATATCAGTATAAGTGAAAATTTTGAAAAACCAATGTGAAATGTTGTCAAAATTTTAACGTGGTTAGGTGGCTAGCATTGCCTCGTCAATAATAAACCAAATAAAACAGAAAACTAATGGTATTTAAAAAAGATATTCAAATTTATGTCAAAAATATTTGTATTTCCAAAACGATTTTGAAAGACTGTCAAAAAAATCCGAATTTGAAGGTTCCGGGTATGCAGTTCGACACGGATGCACTCCCTGATGCCGAAAATGAAAGTTTCGTATCGATCGGTCAATATCCGAGCGAGTTATTGAAAGTTGAAAGTCAAAAATTGAGTACTGATTGATATATCAGTATAAGTGAAAATTTTGAAAAACCAATGTGAAATGTTGTCAAAATTTTAACGTGGTTAGGTGACTAGCATTGCCTCGTCAATAATAAACCAAATAAAACAGAAAACTATGGTATTTAAAAAAGATATTCAAATTTATGTCAAAAATATTTGTATTTCCAAAACGATTTTGAAAGACTGTCAAAAAAATCCGAATTTGAAGGTTCAGGGTATGCAATTCGACACGGATGCACTCCCTGATGCCGAAAATGAAAGTTTCGTATCGATCGGTCAATATCCGAGCGAGTTATTGAAAGTTGAAAGTCAAAAATTGAGTACTGATTGATATATCAGTATAAGTGAAAATTTTGAAAAACCAATGTGAAATGTTGTCAAAATTTTAACGTGGTTAGGTGACTAGCATTGCCTCGTCAATATTAAACCAAATAAAACAGAAATCTAACGGTATTTAAAAAAGATATTCAAATTTATGTCAAAAATATTTGTATTACCAAAACGATTTTGAAAGACTGTCAAAAAAATCCGAATTTGAAGGTTCAGGGTATGCAGTTCGACACGGATGCACTCCCTGATGCCGAAAATGAAAGTTTCGTATCGATCGGTCAATATCCGAGCGAGTTATTGAAAGTTGAAAGTCAAAAATTGAGTACTGATTGATATATCAGTATAAGTGAAAATTTTGAAAAACCAATGTGAAATGTTGTCAAAATTTTAACGTGGTTAGGTGACTAGCATTGCCTCGTCAATATTAAACCAAATAAAACAGAAATCTAACGGTATTTAAAAAAGATATTCAAATTTATGTCAAAAATATTTGTATTTCCAAAACGATTTTGAAAGACTGACAAAAACATCCGAATTTGAAGGTTCAGGGTATGCAGTTCGACACGGATGCACTCCCTGATGCCGAAAATGAAAGTTTCGTATCGATCGGTCAATATCCGAGCGAGTTATTGAAAGTTGAAAGTCAAAAATTGAGTACTGATTGATATATCAGTATAAGTGAAAATTTTGAAAAACCAATGTGAAATGTTGTCAAAATTTTAACGTGGTTAGGTGACTAGCATTGCCTCGTCAATAATAAACCAAATAAAACAGAAAACTATGGTATTTAAAAAAGATATTCAAATTTATGTCAAAAATATTTGTATTTCCAAAACGATTTTGAAAGACTGTCAAAAAAATCCGAATTTGAAGGTTCAGGGTATGCAATTCGACACGGATGCACTCCCTGATGCCGAAAATGAAAGTTTCGTATCGATCGGTCAATATCCGAGCGAGTTATTGAAAGTTGAAAGTCAAAAATTGAGTACTGATTGATATATCAGTATAAGTGAAAATTTTGAAAAACCAATGTGAAATGTAGTCAAAATTTTAACGTGGTTAGGTGACTAGCATTGCCTCGTCAATATTAAACCAAATAAAACAGAAATCTAACGGTATTTAAAAAAGATATTCAAATTTATGTCAAAAATATTTGTATTACCAAAACGATTTTGAAAGACTGTCAAAAAAATCCGAATTTGAAGGTTCAGGGTATGCAGTTCGACACGGATGCACTCCCTGATGCCGAAAATGAAAGTTTCGTATCGATCGGTCAATATCCGAGCGAGTTATTGAAAGTTGAAAGTCAAAAATTGAGTACTGATTGATATATCAGTATAAGTGAAAATTTTGAAAAACCAATGTGAAATGTTGTCAAAATTTTAACGTGGTCAGGTGACTAGCATTGCCTCGTCAATATTAAACCAAATAAAACAGAAATCTAACTGTATTTAAAAAAGATATTCAAATTTATGTCAAAAATATTTGTATTTCCAAAACGATTTTGAAAGACTGACAAAAACATCCGAATTTGAAGGTTCAGGGTATGCAGTTCGACACGGATGCACTCCCTG
The DNA here is from genome assembly GCA_949316135.1 of Choreutis nemorana. NCBI lineage: Eukaryota > Metazoa > Arthropoda > Insecta > Lepidoptera > Choreutidae > Choreutis > Choreutis nemorana. Next base: position 490,108 of record OX438615.1, on the reverse strand, counting down.
ATGCCGAAAATGAAAGTTTCGTATCGATCGGTCAATATCCGAGCGAGTTATTGAAAGTTGAAAGTCAAAAATTGAGTACTGATTGATATATCAGTATAAGTGAAAATTTTGAAAAACCAATGTGAAATGTTGTCAAAATTTTAACGTGGTCAGGTGACTAGCATTGCCTCGTCAATATTAAACCAAATAAAACAGAAATCTAACTGTATTTAAAAAAGATATTCAAATTTATGTCAAAAATATTTGTATTTCCAAAACGATTTTGAAAGACTGACAAAAACATCCGAATTTGAAGGTTCAGGGTATGCAGTTCGACACGGATGCACTCCCTGATGCCGAAAATGAAAGTTTCGTATCGATCGGTCAATATCCGAGCGAGTTATTGAAAGTTGAAAGTCAAAAATTGAGTACTGATTGATATATCAGTATAAGTGAAAATTTTGAAAAACCAATGTGAAATGTTGTCAAAATTTTAACGTGGTCAGGTGACTAGCATTGCCTCGTCAATATTAAACCAAATAAAACAGAAATCTAACTGTATTTAAAAAAGATATTCAAATTTATGTCAAAAATATTTGTATTTCCAAAACGATTTTGAAAGACTGACAAAAACATCCGAATTTGAAGGTTCAGGGTATGCAGTTCGACACGGATGCACTCCCTGATGCCGAAAATGAAAGTTTCGTATCGATCGGTCAATATCCGAGCGAGTTATTGAAAGTTGAAAGTCAAAAATTGAGTACTGATTGATATATCAGTATAAGTGAAAATTTTTAAAAACCAATGTGAAATGTTGTCAAAATTTTAACGTGGTCAGGTGACTAGCATTGCCTCGTCAATATTAAACCAAATAAAACAGAAATCTAACGGTATTTAAAAAAGATATTCAAATTTATGTCAAAAATATTTGTATTTCCAAAACGATTTTGAAAGACTGACAAAAACATCCGAATTTGAAGGTTCAGGGTATGCAGTTCGACACGGATGCACTCCCTGATGCCGAAAATGAAAGTTTCGTATCGATCGGTCAATATCCGAGCGAGTTATTGAAAGTTGAAAGTCAAAAATTGAGTACTGATTGATATATCAGTATAAGTGAAAATTTTGAAAAACCAATGTGAAATGTTGTCAAACTTTTAACGTGGTTAGGTGACTAGCATTGCCTCGTCAATATTAAACCAAATAAAACAGAAATCTAACGATATTTAAAAAAGATATTCAAATTTATGTCAAAAATATTTGTATTTCCAAAACGATTTTGAAAGACTGACAAAAACATCCGAATTTGAAGGTTCAGGGTATGCAGTTCGACACGGATGCACTCCCTGATGCCGAAAATGAAAGTTTCGTACTGATCGGTCAATATCCGAGCGAGTTATTGAAAGTTGAAAGTCAAAAATTGAGTACTGATTGATATATCAGTATAAGTGAAAATTTTGAAAAACCAATGTGAAATGTTGTCAAAATTTTAACGTGGTTAGGTGGCTAGCATTGCCTCGTCAATAATAAACCAAATAAAACAGAAAACTAATGGTATTTAAAAAAGATATTCAAATTTATGTCAAAAATATTTGTATTTCCAAAACGATTTTGAAAGACTGTCAAAAAAATCCGAATTTGAAGGTTCCGGGTATGCAGTTCGACACGAATGCACTCCCTGATGCCGAAAATGAAAGTTTCGTATCGATCGGTCAATATCCGAGCGAGTTATTGAAAGTTGAAAGTCAAAAATTGAGTACTGATTGATATATCAGTATAAGTGAAAATTTTGAAAAACCAATGTGAAATGTTGTCAAAATTTTAACGTGGTTAGGTGACTAGCATTGCCTCGTCAATATTAAACCAAATAAAACAGAAATCTAACGGTATTTAAAAAAGATATTCAAATTTATGTCAAAAATATTTGTATTTCAAAAACGATTTTGAAAGACTTTCAAAAAATCCGAATTTGAAGGTTCAGGGTATGCAGTTCGACACGGATGCACTCCCTGATGCCGAAAATGAAAGTTTCGTATCGATCGGTCAATATCCGAGCGAGTTATTGAAAGTTGAAAGTCAAAAATTGAGTACTGATTGATATGTCAGTATAAGTGAAAATTTTGAAAAACCAATGTGAAATGTTGTCAAAATTTTAACGTGGTTAGGTGGCTAGCATTGCCTCGTCAATAATAAACCAAATAAAACAGAAAACTAATGGTATTTAAAAAAGATATTCAAATTTATGTCAAAAATATTTGTATTTCCAAAACGATTTTGAAAGACTGTCAAAAAAATCCGAATTTGAAGGTTCCGGGTATGCAATTCGACACGAATGCACTCCCTGATGCCGAAAATGAAAGTTTCGTATCGATCGGTCAATATCCGAGCGAGTTATTGAAAGTTGAAAGTCAAAAATTGAGTACTGATTGATATATCAGTATAAGTGAAAATTTTGAAAAACCAATGTGAAATGTTGTCAAAATTTTAACGTGGTTAGGTGGCTAGCATTGCCTCGTCAATATTAAACCAAATAAAACAGAAATCTAACGGTATTTAAAAAAGATATTCAAATTTTTGTCAAAAATATTTGTATTTCCAAATCGATTTTGAAAGACTGTCAAAAAAATCCGAATTTGAAGGTTCCGGGTATGCAGTTCGACACGGATGCACTCCTTGATGCCGAAAATGAAAGTTTCGTACTGATCGGTCAATATCCGAGCGAGTTATTGAAAGTTGAAAGTCAAAAATTGAGTACTGATTGATATATCAGTATAAGTGAAAATTTTGAAAAACCAATGTGAAATGTTGTCAAAATTTTAACGTGGTTAGGTGACTAGCATTGCCTCGTCAATATTAAACCAAATAAAACAGAAATCTAACGGTATTTAAAAAAGATATTCAAATTTATGTCAAAAATATTTGTATTTCCAAAACGATTTTGAAAGACTGTCAAAAAATCCGAATTTGAAGGTTCAGGGTATGCAGTTCGACACGGATGCACTCCCTGATGCCAAAAATGAAAGTTTCGTATCGATCGGTCAATATCCGAGCGAGTTATTGAAAGTTGAAAGTCAAAAATTGAGTACTGATTGATATATCAGTATAAGTGAAAATTTTGAAAAACCAATGTGAAATGTTGTCAAAATTTTAACGTGGTTAGGTGACTAGCATTGCCTCGTCAATATTAAACCAAATAAAACAGAAATCTAACGGTATTTAAAAAAGATATTCAAATTTTTGTCAAAAATATTTGTATTTCCAAATCGATTTTGAAAGACTGTCAAAAAAATCCGAATTTGAAGGTTCCTGGTATGCAGTTCGACACGGATGCACTCCCTGATGCCGAAAATGAAAGTTTCGTACTGATCGGTCAATATCCGAGCGAGTTATTGAAAGTTGAAAGTCAAAAATTGAGTACTGATTGATATATCAGTATAAGTGAAATTTTGTGAAATGTTGTCAAAATTTTAACGTGGTTAGGTGACTAGCATTGCCTCGTCAATATTAAACCAAATAAAACAGAAATCTAACGGTATTTAAAAAAGATATTCAAATTTATGTCAAAAATATTTGTATTACCAAAACGATTTTGAAAGACTGTCAAAAAAATCCGAATTTGAAGGTTCAGGGTATGCAGTTCGACACGGATGCACTCCCTGATGCCGAAAATGAAAGTTTCGTATCGATCGGTCAATATCCGAGCGAGTTATTGAAAGTTGAAAGTCAAAAATTGAGTACTGATTGATATATCAGTATAAGTGAAAATTTTGAAAAACCAATGTGAAATGTTGTCAAAATTTTAACGTGGTCAGGTGACTAGCATTGCCTCGTCAATATTAAACCAAATAAAACAGAAATCTAACTGTATTTAAAAAAGATATTCAAATTTATGTCAAAAATATTTGTATTTCCAAAACGATTTTGAAAGACTGACAAAAACATCCGAATTTGAAGGTTCAGGGTATGCAGTTCGACACGGATGCACTCCCTGATGCCGAAAATGAAAGTTTCGTATCGATCGGTCAATATCCGAGCGAGTTATTGAAAGTTGAAAGTCAAAAATTGAGTACTGATTGATATATCAGTATAAGTGAAAATTTTGAAAAACCAATGTGAAATGTTGTCAAAATTTTAACGTGGTCAGGTGACTAGCATTGCCTCGTCAATATTAAACCAAATAAAACAGAAATCTAACTGTATTTAAAAAAGATATTCAAATTTATGTCAAAAATATTTGTATTTCCAAAACGATTTTGAAAGACTGACAAAAACATCCGAATTTGAAGGTTCAGGGTATGCAGTTCGACACGGATGCACTCCCTGATGCCGAAAATGAAAGTTTCGTATCGATCGGTCAATATCCGAGCGAGTTATTGAAAGTTGAAAGTCAAAAATTGAGTACTGATTGATATATCAGTATAAGTGAAAATTTTGAAAAACCAATGTGAAATGTTGTCAAAATTTTAACGTGGTCAGGTGACTAGCATTGCCTCGTCAATATTAAACCAAATAAAACAGAAATCTAACTGTATTTAAAAAAGATATTCAAATTTATGTCAAAAATATTTGTATTTCCAAAACGATTTTGAAAGACTGACAAAAACATCCGAATTTGAAGGTTCAGGGTATGCAGTTCGACACGGATGCACTCCCTGATGCCGAAAATGAAAGTTTCGTATCGATCGGTCAATATCCGAGCGAGTTATTGAAAGTTGAAAGTCAAAAATTGAGTACTGATTGATATATCAGTATAAGTGAAAATTTTGAAAAACCAATGTGAAATGTTGTCAAAATTTTAACGTGGTTAGGTGACTAGCATTGCCTCGTCAATATTAAACCAAATAAAACAGAAATCTAACGGTATTTAAAAAAGATATTCAAATTTATGTCAAAAATATTTGTATTTCCAAAACGATTTTGAAAGACTGACAAAAACATCCGAATTTGAAGGTTCAGGGTATGCAGTTCGACACGGATGCACTCCCTGATGCCGAAAATGAAAGTTTCGTATCGATCGGTCAATATCCGAGCGAGTTATTGAAAGTTGAAAGTCAAAAATTGAGTACTGATTGATATATCAGTATAAGTGAAAATTTTGAAAAACCAATGTGAAATGTTGTCAAAATTTTAACGTGGTTAGGTGGCTAGCATTGCCTCGTCAATAATAAACTAAATAAAACAGAAAACTAATGGTATTTAAAAAAGATATTCAAATTTATGTCAAAAATATTTGTATTTCCAAAACGATTTTGAAAGACTGTCAAAAAAATCCGAATTTGAAGGTTCCGGGTATGCAGTTCGACACGGATGCACTCCCTGATGCCGAAAATGAAAGTTTCGTATCGATCGGTCAATATCCGAGCGAGTTATTGAAAGTTGAAAGTCAAAAATTGAGTACTGATTGATATATCAGTATAAGTGAAAATTTTGAAAAACCAATGTGAAATGTTGTCAAAATTTTAACGTGGTTAGGTGACTAGCATTGCCTCGTCAATAATAAACCAAATAAAACAGAAAACTATGGTATTTAAAAAAGATATTCAAATTTATGTCAAAAATATTTGTATTTCCAAAACGATTTTGAAAGACTGTCAAAAAAATCCGAATTTGAAGGTTCAGGGTATGCAATTCGACACGGATGCACTCCCTGATGCCGAAAATGAAAGTTTCGTATCGATCGGTCAATATCCGAGCGAGTTATTGAAAGTTGAAAGTCAAAAATTGAGTACTGATTGATATATCAGTATAAGTGAAAATTTTGAAAAACCAATGTGAAATGTTGTCAAAATTTTAACGTGGTTAGGTGACTAGCATTGCCTCGTCAATATTAAACCAAATAAAACAGAAATCTAACTGTATTTAAAAAAGATATTCAAATTTATGTCAAAAATATTTGTATTTCCAAAACGATTTTGAAAGACTGACAAAAACATCCGAATTTGAAGGTTCAGGGTATGCAGTTCGACACGGATGCACTCCCTGATGCCGAAAATGAAAGTTTCGTATCGATCGGTCAATATCCGAGCGAGTTATTGAAAGTTGAAAGTCAAAAATTGAGTACTGATTGATATATCAGTATAAGTGAAAATTTTGAAAAACCAATGTGAAATGTTGTCAAAATTTTAACGTGGTCAGGTGACTAGCATTGCCTCGTCAATATTAAACCAAATAAAACAGAAATCTAACTGTATTTAAAAAAGATATTCAAATTTATGTCAAAAATATTTGTATTTCCAAAACGATTTTGAAAGACTGACAAAAACATCCGAATTTGAAGGTTCAGGGTATGCAGTTCGACACGGATGCACTCCCTGATGCCGAAAATGAAAGTTTCGTATCGATCGGTCAATATCCGAGCGAGTTATTGAAAGTTGAAAGTCAAAAATTGAGTACTGATTGATATATCAGTATAAGTGAAAATTTTGAAAAACCAATGTGAAATGTTGTCAAAATTTTAACGTGGTTAGGTGACTAGCATTGCCTCGTCAATAATAAACCAAATAAAACAGAAAACTATGGTATTTAAAAAAGATATTCAAATTTATGTCAAAAATATTTGTATTTCCAAAACGATTTTGAAAGACTGTCAAAAAAATCCGAATTTGAAGGTTCAGGGTATGCAATTCGACACGGATGCACTCCCTGATGCCGAAAATGAAAGTTTCGTATCGATCGGTCAATATCCGAGCGAGTTATTGAAAGTTGAAAGTCAAAAATTGAGTACTGATTGATATATCAGTATAAGTGAAAATTTTGAAAAACCAATGTGAAATGTTGTCAAAATTTTAACGTGGTTAGGTGGCTAGCATTGCCTCGTCAATATTAAACCAAATAAAACAGAAATCTAACGGTATTTAAAAAAGATATTCAAATTTTTGTCAAAAATATTTGTATTTCCAAATCGATTTTGAAAGACTGTCAAAAAAATCCGAATTTGAAGGTTCCGGGTATGCAGTTCGACACGGATGCACTCCTTGATGCCGAAAATGAAAGTTTCGTACTGATCGGTCAATATCCGAGCGAGTTATTGAAAGTTGAAAGTCAAAAATTGAGTACTGATTGATATATCAGTATAAGTGAAAATTTTGAAAAACCAATGTGAAATGTTGTCAAAATTTTAACGTGGTTAGGTGACTAGCATTGCCTCGTCAATATTAAACCAAATAAAACAGAAATCTAACGGTATTTAAAAAAGATATTCAAATTTATGTCAAAAATATTTGTATTTCCAAAACGATTTTGAAAGACTGTCAAAAAATCCGAATTTGAAGGTTCAGGGTATGCAGTTCGACACGGATGCACTCCCTGATGCCAAAAATGAAAGTTTCGTATCGATCGGTCAATATCCGAGCGAGTTATTGAAAGTTGAAAGTCAAAAATTGAGTACTGATTGATATATCAGTATAAGTGAAAATTTTGAAAAACCAATGTGAAATGTTGTCAAAATTTTAACGTGGTTAGGTGACTAGCATTGCCTCGTCAATATTAAACCAAATAAAACAGAAATCTAACGGTATTTAAAAAAGATATTCAAATTTTTGTCAAAAATATTTGTATTTCCAAATCGATTTTGAAAGACTGTCAAAAAAATCCGAATTTGAAGGTTCCTGGTATGCAGTTCGACACGGATGCACTCCCTGATGCCGAAAATGAAAGTTTCGTACTGATCGGTCAATATCCGAGCGAGTTATTGAAAGTTGAAAGTCAAAAATTGAGTACTGATTGATATATCAGTATAAGTGAAATTTTGTGAAATGTTGTCAAAATTTTAACGTGGTTAGGTGACTAGCATTGCCTCGTCAATATTAAACCAAATAAAACAGAAATCTAACGGTATTTAAAAAAGATATTCAAATTTATGTCAAAAATATTTGTATTACCAAAACGATTTTGAAAGACTGTCAAAAAAATCCGAATTTGAAGGTTCAGGGTATGCAGTTCGACACGGATGCACTCCCTGATGCCGAAAATGAAAGTTTCGTATCGATCGGTCAATATCCGAGCGAGTTATTGAAAGTTGAAAGTCAAAAATTGAGTACTGATTGATATATCAGTATAAGTGAAAATTTTGAAAAACCAATGTGAAATGTTGTCAAAATTTTAACGTGGTCAGGTGACTAGCATTGCCTCGTCAATATTAAACCAAATAAAACAGAAATCTAACTGTATTTAAAAAAGATATTCAAATTTATGTCAAAAATATTTGTATTTCCAAAACGATTTTGAAAGACTGACAAAAACATCCGAATTTGAAGGTTCAGGGTATGCAGTTCGACACGGATGCACTCCCTGATGCCGAAAATGAAAGTTTCGTATCGATCGGTCAATATCCGAGCGAGTTATTGAAAGTTGAAAGTCAAAAATTGAGTACTGATTGATATATCAGTATAAGTGAAAATTTTGAAAAACCAATGTGAAATGTTGTCAAAATTTTAACGTGGTCAGGTGACTAGCATTGCCTCGTCAATATTAAACCAAATAAAACAGAAATCTAACTGTATTTAAAAAAGATATTCAAATTTATGTCAAAAATATTTGTATTTCCAAAACGATTTTGAAAGACTGACAAAAACATCCGAATTTGAAGGTTCAGGGTATGCAGTTCGACACGGATGCACTCCCTGATGCCGAAAATGAAAGTTTCGTATCGATCGGTCAATATCCGAGCGAGTTATTGAAAGTTGAAAGTCAAAAATTGAGTACTGATTGATATATCAGTATAAGTGAAAATTTTGAAAAACCAATGTGAAATGTTGTCAAAATTTTAACGTGGTCAGGTGACTAGCATTGCCTCGTCAATATTAAACCAAATAAAACAGAAATCTAACTGTATTTAAAAAAGATATTCAAATTTATGTCAAAAATATTTGTATTTCCAAAACGATTTTGAAAGACTGACAAAAACATCCGAATTTGAAGGTTCAGGGTATGCAGTTCGACACGGATGCACTCCCTGATGCCGAAAATGAAAGTTTCGTATCGATCGGTCAATATCCGAGCGAGTTATTGAAAGTTGAAAGTCAAAAATTGAGTACTGATTGATATATCAGTATAAGTGAAAATTTTGAAAAACCAATGTGAAATGTTGTCAAAATTTTAACGTGGTCAGGTGACTAGCATTGCCTCGTCAATATTAAACCAAATAAAACAGAAATCTAACTGTATTTAAAAAAGATATTCAAATTTATGTCAAAAATATTTGTATTTCCAAAACGATTTTGAAAGACTGACAAAAACATCCGAATTTGAAGGTTCAGGGTATGCAGTTCGACACGGATGCACTCCCTGATGCCGAAAATGAAAGTTTCGTATCGATCGGTCAATATCCGAGCGAGTTATTGAAAGTTGAAAGTCAAAAATTGAGTACTGATTGATATATCAGTATAAGTGAAAATTTTGAAAAACCAATGTGAAATGTTGTCAAAATTTTAACGTGGTTAGGTGACTAGCATTGCCTCGTCAATATTAAACCAAATAAAACAGAAATCTAACGGTATTTAAAAAAGATATTCAAATTTATGTCAAAAATATTTGTATTTCCAAAACGATTTTGAAAGACTGACAAAAACATCCGAATTTGAAGGTTCAGGGTATGCAGTTCGACACGGATGCACTCCCTGATGCCGAAAATGAAAGTTTCGTATCGATCGGTCAATATCCGAGCGAGTTATTGAAAGTTGAAAGTCAAAAATTGAGTACTGATTGATATATCAGTATAAGTGAAAATTTTGAAAAACCAATGTGAAATGTTGTCAAAATTTTAACGTGGTTAGGTGGCTAGCATTGCCTCGTCAATAATAAACTAAATAAAACAGAAAACTAATGGTATTTAAAAAAGATATTCAAATTTATGTCAAAAATATTTGTATTTCCAAAACGATTTTGAAAGACTGTCAAAAAAATCCGAATTTGAAGGTTCCGGGTATGCAGTTCGACACGGATGCACTCCCTGATGCCGAAAATGAAAGTTTCGTATCGATCGGTCAATATCCGAGCGAGTTATTGAAAGTTGAAAGTCAAAAATTGAGTACTGATTGATATATCAGTATAAGTGAAAATTTTGAAAAACCAATGTGAAATGTTGTCAAAATTTTAACGTGGTTAGGTGACTAGCATTGCCTCGTCAATAATAAACCAAATAAAACAGAAAACTATGGTATTTAAAAAAGATATTCAAATTTATGTCAAAAATATTTGTATTTCCAAAACGATTTTGAAAGACTGTCAAAAAAATCCGAATTTGAAGGTTCAGGGTATGCAATTCGACACGGATGCACTCCCTGATGCCGAAAATGAAAGTTTCGTATCGATCGGTCAATATCCGAGCGAGTTATTGAAAGTTGAAAGTCAAAAATTGAGTACTGATTGATATATCAGTATAAGTGAAAATTTTGAAAAACCAATGTGAAATGTTGTCAAAATTTTAACGTGGTTAGGTGACTAGCATTGCCTCGTCAATATTAAACCAAATAAAACAGAAATCTAACTGTATTTAAAAAAGATATTCAAATTTATGTCAAAAATATTTGTATTTCCAAAACGATTTTGAAAGACTGACAAAAACATCCGAATTTGAAGGTTCAGGGTATGCAGTTCGACACGGATGCACTCCCTGATGCCGAAAATGAAAGTTTCGTATCGATCGGTCAATATCCGAGCGAGTTATTGAAAGTTGAAAGTCAAAAATTGAGTACTGATTGATATATCAGTATAAGTGAAAATTTTGAAAAACCAATGTGAAATGTTGTCAAAATTTTAACGTGGTCAGGTGACTAGCATTGCCTCGTCAATATTAAACCAAATAAAACAGAAATCTAACTGTATTTAAAAAAGATATTCAAATTTATGTCAAAAATATTTGTATTTCCAAAACGATTTTGAAAGACTGACAAAAACATCCGAATTTGAAGGTTCAGGGTATGCAGTTCGACACGGATGCACTCCCTGATGCCGAAAATGAAAGTTTCGTATCGATCGGTCAATATCCGAGCGAGTTATTGAAAGTTGAAAGTCAAAAATTGAGTACTGATTGATATATCAGTATAAGTGAAAATTTTGAAAAACCAATGTGAAATGTTGTCAAAATTTTAACGTGGTTAGGTGACTAGCATTGCCTCGTCAATAATAAACCAAATAAAACAGAAAACTATGGTATTTAAAAAAGATATTCAAATTTATGTCAAAAATATTTGTATTTCCAAAACGATTTTGAAAGACTGTCAAAAAAATCCGAATTTGAAGGTTCAGGGTATGCAATTCGACACGGATGCACTCCCTGATGCCGAAAATGAAAGTTTCGTATCGATCGGTCAATATCCGAGCGAGTTATTGAAAGTTGAAAGTCAAAAATTGAGTACTGATTGATATATCAGTATAAGTGAAAATTTTGAAAAACCAATGTGAAATGTTGTCAAAATTTTAACGTGGTTAGGTGGCTAGCATTGCCTCGTCAATATTAAACCAAATAAAACAGAAATCTAACGGTATTTAAAAAAGATATTCAAATTTTTGTCAAAAATATTTGTATTTCCAAATCGATTTTGAAAGACTGTCAAAAAAATCCGAATTTGAAGGTTCCGGGTATGCAGTTCGACACGGATGCACTCCTTGATGCCGAAAATGAAAGTTTCGTACTGATCGGTCAATATCCGAGCGAGTTATTGAAAGTTGAAAGTCAAAAATTGAGTACTGATTGATATATCAGTATAAGTGAAAATTTTGAAAAACCAATGTGAAATGTTGTCAAAATTTTAACGTGGTTAGGTGACTAGCATTGCCTCGTCAATATTAAACCAAATAAAACAGAAATCTAACGGTATTTAAAAAAGATATTCAAATTTATGTCAAAAATATTTGTATTTCCAAAACGATTTTGAAAGACTGTCAAAAAATCCGAATTTGAAGGTTCAGGGTATGCAGTTCGACACGGATGCACTCCCTGATGCCAAAAATGAAAGTTTCGTATCGATCGGTCAATATCCGAGCGAGTTATTGAAAGTTGAAAGTCAAAAATTGAGTACTGATTGATATATCAGTATAAGTGAAAATTTTGAAAAACCAATGTGAAATGTTGTCAAAATTTTAACGTGGTTAGGTGACTAGCATTGCCTCGTCAATATTAAACCAAATAAAACAGAAATCTAACGGTATTTAAAAAAGATATTCAAATTTATGTCAAAAATATTTGTATTTCCAAAACGATTTTGAAAGACTGTCAAAAAATCCGAATTTGATGGTTCAGGGTATGCAGTTTGACACGAATGCACTCCCTGATGCCAAAAATGAAAGTTTCGTATCGATCGGTCAATATCCGAGCGAGTTATTGAAAGTTGAAAGTCAAAAATTGAGTACTGATTGATATATCAGTATAAGTGAAAATTTTGAAAAACCAATGTGAAATGTTGTCAAAATTTTAACGTGGTTAGGTGACTAGCATTGCCTCGTCAATATTAAACCAAATAAAACAGAAATCTAACGGTATTTAAAAAAGATATTCAAATTTATGTCAAAAATATTTGTATTTCCAAAACGATTTTGAAAGACTGTCAAAAAATCCGAATTTGAAGGTTCAGGGTATGCAGTTCGACACGGATGCACTCCCTGATGCCGAAAATGAAAGTTTCGTATCGATCGGTCAATATCCGAGCGAGTTATTGAAAGTTGAAAGTCAAAAATTGAGTACTGATTGATATATCAGTATAAGTGAAAATTTTGAAAAACCAATGTGAAATGTTGTCAAAATTTTAACGTGGTTAGGTGACTAGCATTGCCTCGTCAATATTAAACCAAATAAAACAGAAATCTAACGGTATTTAAAAAAGATATTCAAATTTTTGTCAAAAATATTTGTATTTCCAAATCGATTTTGAAAGACTGTCAAAAAAATCCGAATTTGAAGGTTCCTGGTATGCAGTTCGACACGGATGCACTCCCTGATGCCGAAAATGAAAGTTTCGTACTGATCGGTCAATATCCGAGCGAGTTATTGAAAGTTGAAAGTCAAAAATTGAGTACTGATTGATATATCAGTATAAGTGAAATTTTGTGAAATGTTGTCAAAATTTTAACGTGGTTAGGTGACTAGCATTGCCTCGTCAATATTAAACCAAATAAAACAGAAATCTAACGGTATTTAAAAAAGATATTCAAATTTATGTCAAAAATATTTGTATTACCAAAACGATTTTGAAAGACTGTCAAAAAAATCCGAATTTGAAGGTTCAGGGTATGCAGTTCGACACGGATGCACTCCCTGATGCCGAAAATGAAAGTTTCGTATCGATCGGTCAATATCCGAGCGAGTTATTGAAAGTTGAAAGTCAAAAATTGAGTACTGATTGATATATCAGTATAAGTGAAAATTTTGAAAAACCAATGTGAAATGTTGTCAAAATTTTAACGTGGTCAGGTGACTAGCATTGCCTCGTCAATATTAAACCAAATAAAACAGAAATCTAACTGTATTTAAAAAAGATATTCAAATTTATGTCAAAAATATTTGTATTTCCAAAACGATTTTGAAAGACTGACAAAAACATCCGAATTTGAAGGTTCAGGGTATGCAGTTCGACACGGATGCACTCCCTGATGCCGAAAATGAAAGTTTCGTATCGATCGGTCAATATCCGAGCGAGTTATTGAAAGTTGAAAGTCAAAAATTGAGTACTGATTGATATATCAGTATAAGTGAAAATTTTGAAAAACCAATGTGAAATGTTGTCAAAATTTTAACGTGGTCAGGTGACTAGCATTGCCTCGTCAATATTAAACCAAATAAAACAGAAATCTAACTGTATTTAAAAAAGATATTCAAATTTATGTCAAAAATATTTGTATTTCCAAAACGATTTTGAAAGACTGACAAAAACATCCGAATTTGAAGGTTCAGGGTATGCAGTTCGACACGGATGCACTCCCTGATGCCGAAAATGAAAGTTTCGTATCGATCGGTCAATATCCGAGCGAGTTATTGAAAGTTGAAAGTCAAAAATTGAGTACTGATTGATATATCAGTATAAGTGAAAATTTTGAAAAACCAATGTGAAATGTTGTCAAAATTTTAACGTGGTCAGGTGACTAGCATTGCCTCGTCAATATTAAACCAAATAAAACAGAAATCTAACTGTATTTAAAAAAGATATTCAAATTTATGTCAAAAATATTTGTATTTCCAAAACGATTTTGAAAGACTGACAAAAACATCCGAATTTGAAGGTTCAGGGTATGCAGTTCGACACGGATGCACTCCCTGATGCCGAAAATGAAAGTTTCGTATCGATCGGTCAATATCCGAGCGAGTTATTGAAAGTTGAAAGTCAAAAATTGAGTACTGATTGATATATCAGTATAAGTGAAAATTTTGAAAAACCAATGTGAAATGTTGTCAAAATTTTAACGTGGTTAGGTGACTAGCATTGCCTCGTCAATATTAAACCAAATAAAACAGAAATCTAACGGTATTTAAAAAAGATATTCAAATTTATGTCAAAAATATTTGTATTTCCAAAACGATTTTGAAAGACTGACAAAAACATCCGAATTTGAAGGTTCAGGGTATGCAGTTCGACACGGATGCACTCCCTGATGCCGAAAATGAAAGTTTCGTATCGATCGGTCAATATCCGAGCGAGTTATTGAAAGTTGAAAGTCAAAAATTGAGTACTGATTGATATATCAGTATAAGTGAAAATTTTGAAAAACCAATGTGAAATGTTGTCAAAATTTTAACGTGGTTAGGTGGCTAGCATTGCCTCGTCAATAATAAACTAAATAAAACAGAAAACTAATGGTATTTAAAAAAGATATTCAAATTTATGTCAAAAATATTTGTATTTCCAAAACGATTTTGAAAGACTGTCAAAAAAATCCGAATTTGAAGGTTCCGGGTATGCAGTTCGACACGGATGCACTCCCTGATGCCGAAAATGAAAGTTTCGTATCGATCGGTCAATATCCGAGCGAGTTATTGAAAGTTGAAAGTCAAAAATTGAGTACTGATTGATATATCAGTATAAGTGAAAATTTTGAAAAACCAATGTGAAATGTTGTCAAAATTTTAACGTGGTTAGGTGACTAGCATTGCCTCGTCAATAATAAACCAAATAAAACAGAAAACTATGGTATTTAAAAAAGATATTCAAATTTATGTCAAAAATATTTGTATTTCCAAAACGATTTTGAAAGACTGTCAAAAAAATCCGAATTTGAAGGTTCAGGGTATGCAATTCGACACGGATGCACTCCCTGATGCCGAAAATGAAAGTTTCGTATCGATCGGTCAATATCCGAGCGAGTTATTGAAAGTTGAAAGTCAAAAATTGAGTACTGATTGATATATCAGTATAAGTGAAAATTTTGAAAAACCAATGTGAAATGTTGTCAAAATTTTAACGTGGTTAGGTGACTAGCATTGCCTCGTCAATATTAAACCAAATAAAACAGAAATCTAACTGTATTTAAAAAAGATATTCAAATTTATGTCAAAAATATTTGTATTTCCAAAACGATTTTGAAAGACTGACAAAAACATCCGAATTTGAAGGTTCAGGGTATGCAGTTCGACACGGATGCACTCCCTGATGCCGAAAATGAAAGTTTCGTATCGATCGGTCAATATCCGAGCGAGTTATTGAAAGTTGAAAGTCAAAAATTGAGTACTGATTGATATATCAGTATAAGTGAAAATTTTGAAAAACCAATGTGAAATGTTGTCAAAATTTTAACGTGGTCAGGTGACTAGCATTGCCTCGTCAATATTAAACCAAATAAAACAGAAATCTAACTGTATTTAAAAAAGATATTCAAATTTATGTCAAAAATATTTGTATTTCCAAAACGATTTTGAAAGACTGACAAAAACATCCGAATTTGAAGGTTCAGGGTATGCAGTTCGACACGGATGCACTCCCTGATGCCGAAAATGAAAGTTTCGTATCGATCGGTCAATATCCGAGCGAGTTATTGAAAGTTGAAAGTCAAAAATTGAGTACTGATTGATATATCAGTATAAGTGAAAATTTTGAAAAACCAATGTGAAATGTTGTCAAAATTTTAACGTGGTTAGGTGACTAGCATTGCCTCGTCAATATTAAACCAAATAAAACAGAAATCTAACGGTATTTAAAAAAGATATTCAAATTTATGTCAAAAATATTTGTATTTCCAAAACGATTTTGAAAGACTGACAAAAACATCCGAATTTGAAGGTTTAGGGTATGCAGTTCGACACGGATGCACTCCCTGATGCCGAAAATGAAAGTTTTGTATCGATCGGTCAATATCCGAGCGAGTTATTGAAAGTTGAAAGTCAAAAATTGAGTACTGATTGATATATCAGTATAAGTGAAAATTTTGAAAAACCAATGTGAAATGTTGTCAAAATTTTAACGTGGTTAGGTGGCTAGCATTGCCTCGTCAATAATAAACCAAATAAAACAGAAAACTAATGGTATTTAAAAAAGATATTCAAATTTATGTCAAAAATATTTGTATTTCCAAAACGATTTTGAAAGACTGTCAAAAAAATCCGAATTTGAAGGTTCCGGGTATGCAGTTCGACACGGATGCACTCCCTGATGCCGAAAATGAAAGTTTCGTATCGATCGGTCAATATCCGAGCGAGTTATTGAAAGTTGAAAGTCAAAAATTGAGTACTGATTGATATATCAGTATAAGTGAAAATTTTGAAAAACCAATGTGAAATGTTGTCAAAATTTTAACGTGGTTAGGTGACTAGCATTGCCTCGTCAATAATAAACCAAATAAAACAGAAAACTATGGTATTTAAAAAAGATATTCAAATTTATGTCAAAAATATTTGTATTTCCAAAACGATTTTGAAAGACTGTCAAAAAAATCCGAATTTGAAGGTTCAGGGTATGCAATTCGACACGGATGCACTCCCTGATGCCGAAAATGAAAGTTTCGTATCGATCGGTCAATATCCGAGCGAGTTATTGAAAGTTGAAAGTCAAAAATTGAGTACTGATTGATATATCAGTATAAGTGAAAATTTTGAAAAACCAATGTGAAATGTTGTCAAAATTTTAACGTGGTTAGGTGACTAGCATTGCCTCGTCAATATTAAACCAAATAAAACAGAAATCTAACGGTATTTAAAAAAGATATTCAAATTTATGTCAAAAATATTTGTATTTCCAAAACGATTTTGAAAGACTGTCAAAAAAATCCGAATTTGAAGGTTCAGGGTATGCAGTTCGACACGGATGCACTCCCTGATGCCGAAAATGAAAGTTTCGTATCGATCGGTCAATATCCGAGCGAGTTATTGAAAGTTGAAAGTCAAAAATTGAGTACTGATTGATATATCAGTATAAGTGAAAATTTTGAAAAACCAATGTGAAATGTTGTCAAACTTTTAACGTGGTTAGGTGACTAGCATTGCCTCGTCAATATTAAACCAAATAAAACAGAAATCTAACGGTATTTAAAAATATATTCAAATTTATGTCAAAAATATTTGTATTTCCAAAACGATTTTGAAAGACTGACAAAAACATCCGAATTTGAAGGTTCAGGGTATGCAGTTCGACACGGATGCACTCCCTGATGCCGAAAATGAAAGTTTCGTATCGATCGGTCAATATCCGAGCGAGTTATTGAAAGTCAAAAATTGAGTACTGATTGATATATCAGTATAAGTGAAAATTTTGAAAAACCAATGTGAAACGTTGTCAAAATTTTAACGTGGTTAGGTGGCTAGCATTGCCTCGTCAATAATAAACCAAATAAAACAGAAAACTAATGGTATTTAAAAAAGATATTCAAATTTATGTCAAAAATATTTGTATTTCCAAAACGATTTTGAAAGACTGTCAAAAAAATCCGAATTTGAAGGTTCCGGGTATGCAGTTCGACACGGATGCACTCCCTGATGCCGAAAATGAAAGTTTCGTATCGATCGGTCAATATCCGAGCGAGTTATTGAAAGTTGAAAGTCAAAAATTGAGTACTGATTGATATGTCAGTATAAGTGAAAATTTTGAAAAACCAATGTGAAATGTTGTCAAAATTTTAACGTGGTTAGGTGACTAGCATTGCCTCGTCAATATTAAACCAAATAAAACAGAAATCTAACGGTATTTAAAAAAGATATTCAAATTTATGTCAAAAATATTTGTATTTCCAAATCGATTTTGAAAGACTGTCAAAAAAATCCGAATTTGAAGGTTCCGGGTATGCAGTTCGACACGGATGCACTCCCTGATGCCGAAAATGAAAGTTTCGTATCGATCGGTCAATATCCGAGCGAGTTATTGAAAGTTGAAAGTCAAAAATTGAGTACTGATTGATATATCAGTATAAGTGAAAATTTTGAAAAACCAATGTGAAATGTTGTCAAAATTTTAACGTGGTTAGGTGACTAGCATTGCCTCGTCAATATTAAACCAAATAAAACAGAAATCTAACGGTATTTAAAAAAGATATTCAAATTTATGTCAAAAATATTTGTATTTCCAAAACGATTTTGAAAGACTGACAAAAACATCCGAATTTGAAGGTTCAGGGTATGCAGTTCGACACGGATGCACTCCCTGATGCCGAAAATGAAAGTTTCGTATCGATCGGTCAATATCCGAGCGAGTTATTGAAAGTTGAAAGTCAAAAATTGAGTACTGATTGATATATCAGTATAAGTGAAAATTTTGAAAAACCAATGTAAAATGTTGTCAAAATTTTAACGTAGTTAGGTGACTAGCATTGCCTCGTCAATATTAAACCAAATAAAACAGAAATCTAACGGTATTTAAAAAAGATATTCAAATTTATGTCAAAAATATTTGTATTTCCAAAACGATTTTGAAAGACTGACAAAAACATCCGAATTTGAAGGTTCAGGGTATGCAGTTCGACACGGATGCACTCCCTGATGCCGAAAATGAAAGTTTCGTATCGATCGGTCAATATCCGAGCGAGTTATTGAAAGTTGAAAGTCAAAAATTGAGTACTGATTGATATATCAGTATAAGTGAAAATTTTGAAAAACCAATGTGAAATGTTGTCAAAATTTTAACGTGGTTAGGTGGCTAGCATTGCCTCGTCAATAATAAACCAAATAAAACAGAAAACTAATGGTATTTAAAAAAGATATTCAAATTTATGTCAAAAATATTTGTATTTCCAAAACGATTTTGAAAGACTGTCAAAAAAATCCGAATTTGAAGGTTCCGGGTATGCAGTTCGACACGGATGCACTCCCTGATGCCGAAAATGAAAGTTTCGTATCGATCGGTCAATATCCGAGCGAGTTATTGAAAGTTGAAAGTCAAAAATTGAGTACTGATTGATATATCAGTATAAGTGAAAATTTTGAAAAACCAATGTGAAATGTTGTCAAAATTTTAACGTAGTTAGGTGACTAGCATTGCCTCGTCAATAATAAACCAAATAAAACAGAAAACTATGGTATTTAAAAAAGATATTCAAATTTATGTCAAAAATATTTGTATTTCCAAAACGATTTTGAAAGACTGTCAAAAAAATCCGAATTTGAAGGTTCAGGGTATGCAATTCGACACGGATGCACTCCCTGATGCCGAAAATGAAAGTTTCGTATCGATCGGTCAATATCCGAGCGAGTTATTGAAAGTTGAAAGTCAAAAATTGAGTACTGATTGATATATCAGTATAAGTGAAAATTTTGAAAAACCAATGTGAAATGTTGTCAAAATTTTAACGTGGTTAGGTGACTAGCATTGCCTCGTCAATATTAAACCAAATAAAACAGAAATCTAACGGTATTTAAAAAAGATATTCAAATTTATGTCAAAAATATTTGTATTTCCAAAACGATTTTGAAAGACTGTCAAAAAAATCCGAATTTGAAGGTTCAGGGTATGCAGTTCGACACGGATGCACTCCCTGATGCCGAAAATGAAAGTTTCGTATCGATCGGTCAATATCCGAGCGAGTTATTGAAAGTTGAAAGTCAAAAATTGAGTACTGATTGATATATCAGTATAAGTGAAAATTTTGAAAAACCAATGTAAAATGTTGTCAAAATTTTAACGTAGTTAGGTGACTAGCATTGCCTCGTCAATATTAAACCAAATAAAACAGAAATCTAACGGTATTTAAAAAAGATATTCAAATTTATGTCAAAAATATTTGTATTTCCAAAACGATTTTGAAAGACTGACAAAAAAATCCGAATTTGAAGGTTCAGGGTATGCAGTTCGACACGGATGCACTCCCTGATGCCGAAAATGAAAGTTTCGTATCGATCGGTCAATATCCGAGCGAGTTATTGAAAGTTGAAAGTCAAAAATTGAGTACTGATTGATATATCAGTATAAGTGAAAATTTTGAAAAACCAATGTGAAATGTTGTCAAAATTTTAACGTGGTTAGGTGGCTAGCATTGCCTCGTCAATAATAAACCAAATAAAACAGAAAACTAATGGTATTTAAAAAAGATATTCAAATTTATGTCAAAAATATTTGTATTTCCAAAACGATTTTGAAAGACTGTCAAAAAAATCCGAATTTGAAGGTTCAGGGTATGCAATTCGACACGGATGCACTCCCTGATGCCGAAAATGAAAGTTTCGTATCGATCGGTCAATATCCGAGCGAGTTATTGAAAGTTGAAAGTCAAAAATTGAGTACTGATTGATATATCAGTATAAGTGAAAATTTTGAAAAACCAATGTGAAATGTTGTCAAAATTTTAACGTAGTTAGGTGACTAGCATTGCCTCGTCAATAATAAACCAAATAAAACAGAAAACTATGGTATTTAAAAAAGATATTCAAATTTATGTCAAAAATATTTGTATTTCCAAAACGATTTTGAAAGACTGTCAAAAAAATCCGAATTTGAAGGTTCAGGGTATGCAATTCGACACGGATGCACTCCCTGATGCCGAAAATGAAAGTTTCGTATCGATCGGTCAATATCCGAGCGAGTTATTGAAAGTTGAAAGTCAAAAATTGAGTACTGATTGATATATCAGTATAAGTGAAAATTTTGAAAAACCAATGTGAAATGTTGTCAAAATTTTAACGTGGTTAGGTGACTAGCATTGCCTCGTCAATATTAAACCAAATAAAACAGAAATCTAACGGTATTTAAAAAAGATATTCAAATTTATGTCAAAAATATTTGTATTTCCAAAACGATTTTGAAAGACTGTCAAAAAAATCCGAATTTGAAGGTTCAGGGTATGCAGTTCGACACGGATGCACTCCCTGATGCCGAAAATGAAAGTTTCGTATCGATCGGTCAATATCCGAGCGAGTTATTGAAAGTTGAAAGTCAAAAATTGAGTACTGATTGATATATCAGTATAAGTGAAAATTTTGAAAAACCAATGTGAAATGTTGTCAAACTTTTAACGTGGTTAGGTGACTAGCATTGCCTCGTCAATATTAAACCAAATAAAACAGAAATCTAACGGTATTTAAAAATATATTCAAATTTATGTCAAAAATATTTGTATTTCCAAAACGATTTTGAAAGACTGACAAAAACATCCGAATTTGAAGGTTCAGGGTATGCAGTTCGACACGGATGCACTCCCTGATGCCGAAAATGAAAGTTTCGTATCGATCGGTCAATATCCGAGCGAGTTATTGAAAGTTGAAAGTCAAAAATTGAGTACTGATTGATATATCAGTATAAGTGAAAATTTTGAAAAACCAATGTGAAACGTTGTCAAAATTTTAACGTGGTTAGGTGGCTAGCATTGCCTCGTCAATAATAAACCAAATAAAACAGAAAACTAATGGTATTTAAAAAAGATATTCAAATTTATGTCAAAAATATTTGTATTTCCAAAACGATTTTGAAAGACTGTCAAAAAAATCCGAATTTGAAGGTTCCGGGTATGCAGTTCGACACGGATGCACTCCCTGATGCCGAAAATGAAAGTTTCGTATCGATCGGTCAATATCCGAGCGAGTTATTGAAAGTTGAAAGTCAAAAATTGAGTACTGATTGATATATCAGTATAAGTGAAAATTTTGAAAAACCAATGTGAAATGTTGTCAAAATTTTAACGTGGTTAGGTGACTAGCATTGCCTCGTCAATATTAAACCAAATAAAACAGAAATCTAACGGTATTTAAAAAAGATATTCAAATTTATGTCAAAAATATTTGTATTTCCAAATCGATTTTGAAAGACTGTCAAAAAAATCCGAATTTGAAGGTTCCGGGTATGCAGTTCGACACGGATGCACTCCCTGATGCCGAAAATGAAAGTTTCGTATCGATCGGTCAATATCCGAGCGAGTTATTGAAAGTTGAAAGTCAAAAATTGAGTACTGATTGATATATCAGTATAAGTGAAAATTTTGAAAAACCAATGTGAAATGTTGTCAAAATTTTAACGTGGTTAGGTGACTAGCATTGCCTCGTCAATATTAAACCAAATAAAACAGAAATCTAACGGTATTTAAAAAAGATATTCAAATTTATGTCAAAAATATTTGTATTTCCAAAACGATTTTGAAAGACTGTCAAAAAATCCGAATTTGAAGGTTCAGGGTATGCAGTTCGACACGGATGCACTCCCTGATGCCAAAAATGAAAGTTTCGTATCGATCGGTCAATATCCGAGCGAGTTATTGAAAGTTGAAAGTCAAAAATTGAGTACTGATTGATATATCAGTATAAGTGAAAATTTTGAAAAACCAATGTGAAATGTTGTCAAAATTTTAACGTGGTTAGGTGACTAGCATTGCCTCGTCAATATTAAACCAAATAAAACAGAAATCTAACGGTATTTAAAAAAGATATTCTAATTTTTGTCAAAAATATTTGTATTTCCAAATCGATTTTGAAAGACTGTCAAAAAAATCCGAATTTGAAGGTTCCGGGTATGCAGTTCGACACGGATGCACTCCCTGATGCCGAAAATGAAAGTATCGTACTGATCGGTCAATATCCGAGCGAGTTATTGAAAGTTGAAAGTCAAAAATTGAGTACTGATTGATATATCAGTATAAGTGAAAATTTTGAAAAACCAATGTGAAATGTTGTCAAAATTTTAACGTGGTTAGGTGACTAGCATTGCCTCGTCAATATTAAACCAAAAAAACAGAAATCTAACGGTATTTAAAAAAGATATTCAAATTTTTGTCAAAAATATTTGTATTTCCAAAACGATTTTGAAAGACTGACAAAAACATCCGAATTTGAAGGTTCAGGGTATGCAGTTCGACACGGATGCACTCCCTGATGCCGAAAATGAAAGTTTCGTATCGATCGGTCAATATCCGAGCGAGTTATTGAAAGTTGAAAGTCAAAAATTGAGTACTGATTGATATATCAGTATAAGTGAAAATTTTGAAAAACCAATGTGAAATGTTGTCAAACTTTTAACGTGGTTAGGTGACTAGCGTTGCCTCGTCAATATTAAACCAAAAAAAATGAAATCTAACGGTATTTAAAAAGATATTCAAATTTTTGTCAAAAATATTTGTATTTCCAAAACGATTTTGAAAGACTGTCAAAAAAATCCGAATTTGAAGGTTCAGGGTATGCAGTTCTACACGAATGCACTCCCTGATGCCGAAAATGAAAGTTTCGTATCGATCGGTCAATATCCGAGCGAGTTATTGAAAGTTGAAAGTCAAAAATTGAGTACTGATTGATATATCAGTATAAGTGAAAATTTTGAAAAACCAATGTGAAACGTTGTCAAAATTTTAACGTGGTTAGGTGACTAGCATTGCCTCGTCAATATTAAACCAAAAAAAATGAAATCTAACGGTATTTAAAAAAGATATTCAAATTTTTGTCAAAAATATTTGTATTTCCAAAACGATTTTGAAAGACTGACAAAAACATCCGAATTTGAAAGTTCAGGGTATGCAGTTCGACACGGATGCACTCCCTGATGCCGAAAATGAAAGTTTCGTATCGATCGGTCAATATCCGAGCGAGTTATTGAAAGTTGAAAGTCAAAAATTGAGTACTGATTGATATATCAGTATAAGTGAAAATTTTGAAAAACCAATGTGAAATGTTGTCAAAATTTTAACGTGGTTAGGTGACTAGCATTGCCTCGTCAATATTAAACTAAATAAAACAGAAATCTAACGGTATTTAAAAAAGATATTCAAATTTTTGTCAAAAATATTTGTATTTCCAAAACGATTTTGAAAGACTGACAAAAACATCCGAATTTGAAGGTTCAGGGTATGCAGTTCGACACGGATGCACTCCCTGATGCCGAAAATGAAAGTTTCGTATCGATCGGTCAATATCCGAGCGAGTTATTGAAAGTTGAAAGTCAAAAATTGAGTACTGATTGATATATCAGTATAAGTGAAAATTTTGAAAAACCAATGTGAAATGTTGTCAAACTTTTAACGTGGTTAGGTGACTAGCGTTGCCTCGTCAATATTAAACCAAAAAAAATGAAATCTAACGGTTTTTAAAAAGATATTCAAATTTTTGTCAAAAATATTTGTATTTCCAAAACGATTTTGAAAGACTGTCAAAAAAATCCGAATTTGAAGGTTCAGGGTATGCAGTTCCACACGAATGCACTCCCTGATGCCGAAAATGAAAGTTTCGTATCGATCGGTCAATATCCGAGCGAGTTATTGAAAGTTGAAAGTCAAAAATTGAGTACTGATTGATATATCAGTATAAGTGAAAATTTTGAAAAACCAATGTGAAATGTTGTCAAACTTTTAACGTGGTTAGGTGACTAGCGTTGCCTCGTCAATATTAAACCAAAAAAAATGAAATCTAACGGTATTTAAAAAGATATTCAAATTTTTGTCAAAAATATTTGTATTTCCAAAACGATTTTGAAAGACTGACAAAAACATCCGAATTTGAAGGTTCAGGGTATGCAGTTCGACACGGATGCACTCCCTGATGCCGAAAATGAAAGTTTCGTATCGATCGGTCAATATCCGAGCGAGTTATTGAAAGTTGAAAGTCAAAAATTGAGTACTGATTGATATATCAGTATAAGTGAAAATTTTGAAAAACCAATGTGAAATGTTGTCAAAATTTTAACGTGGTTAGGTGACTAGCATTGCCTCGTCAATATTAAACCAAAAAAACAGAAATCTAACGGTATTTAAAAAAGATATTCAAATTTTTGTCAAAAATATTTGTATTTCCAAAACGATTTTGAAAGACTGACAAAAACATCCGAATTTGAAGGTTCAGGGTATGCAGTTTGACACGGATGCACTCCCTGATGCCGAAAATGAAAGTTTCGTATCGATCGGTCAATATCCGAGCGAGTTATTGAAAGTTGAAAGTCAAAAATTGAGTACTGATTGATAAATCAGTATAAGTGAAAATTTTGAAAAACCAATGTGAAATGTTGTCAAAATTTTAACGTGGTTAGGTGACTAGCATTGCCTCGTCAACATTAAACCAAATAAAACAGAAATCTAACGGTATTTAAAAAAGATATTCAAATTTATGTCAAAAATATTTGTATTTCCAAAACGATTTTGAAAGACTGTCAAAAAAATCCGAATTTGAAAGTTCAGGGTATGCAGTTCGACACGGATGCACTCCCTGATGCCGAAAATGAAAGTTTCGTATCGATCGGTCAAAATCCGAGCGAGTTATTGAAAGTTGAAAGTCAAAAATTGAGTACTGATTGATATATCAGTATAAGTGAAAATTTTGAAAAACCAATGTGAAATGTTGTCAAAATTTTAACGTGGTTAGGTGACTAGCATTGCCTCGTCAATATTAAACCAAATAAAACAGAAATCTAACGGTATTTAAAAAAGATATTCTAATTTTTGTCAAAAATATTTGTATTTCCAAAACGATTTTGAAAGACTGTCAAAAAAATCCGAATTTGAAGGTTCAGGGTATGCAGTTCGACACGGATGCACTCCCTGATGCCGAAAATGAAAGTTTCGTATCGATCGGTCAATATCCGAGCGAGTTATTGAAAGTTGAAAGTCAAAAATTGAGTACTGATTGATATGTCAGTATAAGTGAAAATTTTGAAAAACCAATGTGAAATGTTGTCAAAATTTTAACGTGGTTAGGTGACTAGCATTGCCTCGTCAATATTAAACCAAATAAAACAGAAATCTAACGGTATTTAAAAAAGATATTCAAATTTTTGTCAAAAATATTTGTATTTCCAAAACGATTTTGAAAGACTGTCAAAAAAATCCGAATTTGAAGGTTCAGGGTATGCAGTTCGACACGGATGCACTCCCTGATGCCGAAAATGAAAGTTTCGTATCGATCGGTCAATATCCGAGCGAGTTATTGAAAGTTGAAAGTCAAAAATTGAGTACTGATTGATATATCAGTATAAGTGAAAATTTTGAAAAACCAATGTGAAATGTTGTCAAAATTTTAACGTGGTTAGGTGACTAGCATTGCCTCGTCAATATGAAACCAAATAAAACAGAAATCTAACGGTATTTAAAAAAGATATTCAAATTTATGTCAAAAATATTTGTATTTCCAAAACGATTTTGAAAGACTGTCAAAAAAATCCGAATTTGAAGGTTCAGGGTATGCAGTTCGACACGGATGCACTCCCTGATGCCGACAATGAAAGTTTCGTATCGATCGGTCAATATCCGAGCGAGTTATTGAAAGTTGAAAGTCAAAAATTGAGTACTGATTGATATATCAGTATAAGTGAAAATTTTGAAAAACCAATGTGAAATGTTGTCAAAATTTTAACGTGGTTAGGTGACTAGCATTGCCTCGTCAATATTAAACCAAATAAAACAGAAATCTAACGGTATTTATAAAAGATATTCAAATTTATGTCAAAAATATTTGTATTTCCAAAACGATTTTGAAAGACTGTCAAAAAAATCCGAATTTGAAGGTTCAGGGTATGCAGTTCGACACGGATGCACTCCCTGATGCCGAAAATGAAAGTTTCGTATCGATCGGTCAATATCCGAGCGAGTTATTGAAAGTTGAAAGTCAAAAATTGAGTACTGATTGATATATCAGTATAAGTGAAAATTTTGAAAAACCAATGTGAAATGTTGTCAAAATTTTAACGTGGTTAGGTGACTAGCATTGCCTCGTCAATATTAAACCAAATAAAACAGAAATCTAACGATATTTAAAAAAGATATTCAAATTTTTGTCAAAAATATTTGTATTTCCAAAACGATTTTGAAAGACTGTCAAAAAAATCCGAATTTGAAGATTCGGGGTATGCAGTTCGACACGGATGCACTCCCTGATGCCGAAAATGAAAGTTTCGTATCGATCGGTCAATATCCGAGCGAGTTATTGAAAGTTGAAAGTCAAAAATTGAGTACTGATTGATATATCAGTATGAGTGAAAATTTTGAAAAACCAATGTGAAATGTTGTCAAAATTTTAACGTGGTTAGGTGATTAGCATTGCCTCGTCAATATTAAACCAAATCAAACAGAAATCTAACGGTATTTAAAAAAGATATTCAAATTTATGTCAAAAATATTTGTATTTCCAAAACGATTTTGAAAGACTGTCAAAAAAATCCGAATTTGAAGGTTCAGGGTATGCAGTTCGACACGGATGCACTCCCTGATGCCGAAAATGAAAGTTTCGTATCGATCGGTCAATATCCGAGCGAGTTATTGAAAGTTGAAAGTCAAAAATTGAGTACTGATTGATATGTCAGTATAAGTGAAAATTTTGAAAAACCAATGTGAAATGTTGTCAAAATTTTAACGTGGTTAGGTGACTAGCATTGCCTCGTCAATATTAAACTAAATAAAACAGAAATCTAACGGTATTTAAAAAAGATATTCAAATTTATGTCAAAAATATTTGTATTTCCAAAACGACTTTGAAAGACTGTCAAAAAAATCCGAATTTGAAGATTCGGGGTATGCAGTTCGACACGGATGCACTCTCTGATGCCGAAAATGAAAGTTTCGTATCGATCGGTCAATATCCGAGCAAGTTATTGAAAGTTGAAAGTCAAAAATTGAGTACTGATTGATATATCAGTATAAGTGAAAATTTTGAAAAACCAATGTGAAATGTTGTCAAAATTTTAACGTGGTTAGGTGACTAGCATTGCCTCGTCAATATGAAACCAAATTAAACAGAAATCTAACGGTATTTAAAAAAGATATTCAAATTTATGTCAAAAATATTTGTATTTCCAAAACGATTTTGAAAGACAGTCAAAAAAAATCCGAATTTGAAGGTTCAGGGTATGCAGTTCGACACGGATGCACTCCCTGATGCCGACAATGAAAGTTTCGTATCGATCGGTCAATATCCGAGCGAGTTATTGAAAGTTGAAAGTCAAAAATTGAGTACTGATTGATATATCAGTATAAGTGAAAATTTTGAAAAACCAATGTGAAATGTTGTCAAAATTTTAACGTGGTTAGGTGACTAGCATTGCCTCGTCAATATTAAACCAAATAAAACAGAAATCTAACGGTATTCAAAAAAGATATTCAAATTTATGTCAAAAATATTTGTATTTCCAAAACGATTTTGAAAGACTGTCAAAAAAATCCGAATTTGAAGGTTCAGGGTATGCAGTTCGACACGGATGCACTCCCTGATGCCGAAAATGAAAGTTTCGTATCGATCGGTCAATATCCGAGCGAGTTATTGAAAGTTGAAAGTCAAAAATTGAGTACTGATTGATATGTCAGTATAAGTGAAAATTTTGAAAAACCAATGTGAAATGTTGTCAAAATTTTAACGTGGTTAGGTGACTAGCATTGCCTCGTCAATATTAAACTAAATAAAACAGAAATCTAACGGTATTTAAAAAAGATATTCAAATTTATGTCAAAAATATTTGTATTTCCAAAACGACTTTGAAAGACTGTCAAAAAAATCCGAATTTGAAGATTCGGGGTATGCAGTTCGACACGGATGCACTCTCTGATGCCGAAAATGAAAGTTTCGTATCGATCGGTCAATATCCGAGCAAGTTATTGAAAGTTGAAAGTCAAAAATTGAGTACTGATTGATATATCAGTATAAGTGAAAATTTTGAAAAACCAATGTGAAATGTTGTCAAAATTTTAACGTGGTTAGGTGACTAGCATTGCCTCGTCAATATGAAACCAAATTAAACAGAAATCTAACGGTATTTAAAAAAGATATTCAAATTTATGTCAAAAATATTTGTATTTCCAAAACGATTTTGAAAGACAGTCAAAAAAAATCCGAATTTGAAGGTTCAGGGTATGCAGTTCGACACGGATGCACTCCCTGATGCCGACAATGAAAGTTTCGTATCGATCGGTCAATATCCGAGCGAGTTATTGAAAGTTGAAAGTCAAAAATTGAGTACTGATTGATATATCAGTATAAGTGAAAATTTTGAAAAACCAATGTGAAATGTTGTCAAAATTTTAACGTGGTTAGGTGACTAGCATTGCCTCGTCAATATTAAACCAAATAAAACAGAAATCTAACGGTATTCAAAAAAGATATTCAAATTTATGTCAAAAATATTTGTATTTCCAAAACGATTTTGAAAGACTGTCAAAAAAATCCGAATTTGAAGGTTCAGGGTATGCAGTTCGACACGGATGCACTCCCTGATGCCGAAAATGAAAGTTTCGTATCGATCGGTCAATATCCGAGCGAGGTATTGAAAGTTGAAAGTCAAAAATTGAGTACTGATTGATATATCAGTATAAGTGAAAATTTTGAAAAACCAATGTGAAATGTTGTCAAAATTTTAACGTGGTTAGGTGACTAGCATTGCCTCGTCAATATGAAACCAAATTAAACAGAAATCTAACGGTATTTAAAAAAGATATTCAAATTTATGTCAAAAATATTTGTATTTCCAAAACGATTTTGAAAGACTGTCAAAAAAATCCGAATTTGAAGGTTCAGGGTATGCAGTTCGACACGGATGCACTCCCTGATGCCGACAATGAAAGTTTCGTATCGATCGGTCAATATCCGAGCGAGTTATTGAAAGTTGAAAGTCAAAAATTGAGTACTGATTGATATATCAGTATAAGTGAAAATTTTGAAAAACCAATGTGAAATGTTGTCAAAATTTTAACGTGGTTAGGTGACTAGCATTGCCTCGTCAATATTAAACCAAATAAAACAGAAATCTAACGGTATTTATAAAAGATATTCAAATTTATGTCAAAAATATTTGTATTTCCAAAACGATTTTGAAAGACTGTCAAAAAAATCCGAATTTGAAGGTTCAGGGTATGCAGATCGACACGGATGCACTCCCTGATGCCGAAAATGAAAGTTTCGTATCGATCGGTCAATATCCGAGCGAGTTATTGAAAGTTGAAAGTCAAAAATTGAGTACTGATTGATATGTCAGTATAAGTGAAAATTTTGAAAAACCAATGTGAAATGTTGTCAAAATTTTAACGTGGTTAGGTGACTAGCATTGCCTCGTCAATATTAAACCAAATAAAACAGAAATCTAACGGTATTTAAAAAAGATATTCAAATTTTTGTCAAAAATATTTGTATTTCCAAAACGATTTTGAAAGACTGTCAAAAAAATCCGAATTTGAAGGTTCAGGGTATGCAGTTCGACACGGATGCACTCCCTGATGCCGAAAATGAAAGTTTCGTATCGATCGGTCAATATCCGAGCGAGGTATTGAAAGTTGAAAGTCAAAAATTGAGTACTGATTGATATATCAGTATAAGTGAAAATTTTGAAAAACCAATGTGAAATGTTGTCAAAATTTTAACGTGGTTAGGTGACTAGCATTGCCTCGTCAATATGAAACCAAATTAAACAGAAATCTAACGGTATTTAAAAAAGATATTCAAATTTTTGTCAAAAATATTTGTATTTCCAAAACGATTTTGAAAGACTGTCAAAAAAATCCGAATTTGAAGGTTCAGGGTATGCAGTTCGACACGGATGCTTTCCTTGATGCCGGAAATGAAAGTTTCGTATCGATCGGTCAATATCCGAGCGAGTTATTGAAAGTTGAAAGTCAAAAATTGAGTACTGATTGATATATCAGTATAAGTGAAAATTTTGAAAAACCAATGTGAAATGTTGTCACAATTTTAACGTGGTTAGGTGACTAGCATTGCCTCGTCAATATTAAACCAAATAAAACAGAAATCTAACGGTATTTAAAAAAGATATTCAAATTTATGTCAAAAATATTTGTATTTCCAAAACGATTTTGAAAGACTGTCAAAAAAATCCGAATTTGAAGGTTCCGGGTATGCAGTTCGACACGGATGCACTCCCTGATGCCGAAAATGAAAGTTTCGTATCGATCGGTCAATATCCGAGCGAGTTATTGAAAGTTGAAAGTCAAAAATTGAGTACTGATTGATATATCAGTATAAGTGAAATTTTTGAAAAACCAATGTGAAATGTTGTCAAAATTTTAACGTGGTTAGGTGACTAGCATTGCCTCGTCAATATTAAACCAAATAAAACAGAAATCTAACGGTATTTAAAAAAGATATTCAAATTTATGTCAAAAATATTTGTATTTCCAAAACGATTTTGAAAGACTGTCAAAAAAATCCGAATTTGAAGGTTCCGGGTATGCAGTTCGACACGGATGCACTCCCTGATGCCGAAAATGAAAGTTTCGTATCGATCGGTCAATATCCGAGCGAGTTATTGAAAGTTGAAAGTCAAAAATTGAGTACTGATTGATATATCAGTATAAGTGAAAATTTTGAAAAACCAATGTGAAATGTTGTCAAAATTTTAACGTGGTTAGGTGACTAGCATTGCCTCGTCAATATTAAACTAAATAAAACAGAAATCTAACGGTATTTAAAAAAGATATTCAAATTTATGTCAAAAATATTTGTATTTCCAAAACGACTTTGAAAGACTGTCAAAAAAATCCGAATTTGAAGGTTCCGGGTATGCAGTTCGACACGGATGCACTCCCTGATGCCGAAAATGAAAGTTTCGTATCGATCGGTCAATATCCGAGCGAGTTATTGAAAGTTGAAAGTCAAAAATTGAGTACTGATTGATATATCAGTATAAGTGAAAATTTTGAAAAACCAATGTGAAATGTTGTCAAAATTTTAACGTGGTTAGGTGACTAGCATTGCCTCGTCAATACTAAACCAAATAAAACAGAAATCTAACGGTATTTAAAAAAGATATTCAAATTTATGTCAAAAATATTTGTATTTCCAAAACGATTTTGAAAGACTGACAAAAACATCCGAATTTGAAGGTTCAGGGTATGCAGTTCGACACGGATGCACTCCCTGATGCCGAAAATGAAAGTTTCGTATCGATCGGTCAATATCCGAGCGAGTTATTGAAAGTTGAAAGTCAAAAATTGAGTACTGATTGATATATCAGTATAAGTGAAAATTTTGAAAAACCAATGTGAAATGTTGTCAAAATTTTAACGTGGTTAGGTGACTAGCATTGCCTCGTCAATATTAAACTAAATAAAACAGAAATCTAACGGTATTTAAAAAAGATATTCAAATTTATGTCAAAAATATTTGTATTTCCAAAACGACTTTGAAAGACTGTCAAAAAAATCCGAATTTGAAGATTCGGGGTATGCAGTTCGACACGGATGCACTCTCTGATGCCGAAAATGAAAGTTTCGTATCGATCGGTCAATATCCGAGCGAGTTATTGAAAGTTGAAAGTCAAAAATTGAGTACTGATTGATATATCAGTATAAGTGAAAATTTTGAAAAACCAATGTGAAATGTTGTCAAAATTTTAACGTGGTTAGGTGACTAGCATTGCCTCGTCAATATTAAACTAAATAAAACAGAAATCTAACGGTATTTAAAAAAGATATTCAAATTTATGTCAAAAATATTTGTATTTCCAAAACGACTTTGAAAGACTGTCAAAAAAATCCGAATTTGAAGATTCGGGGTATGCAGTTCGACACGGATGCACTCCCTGATGCCGAAAATGAAAGTTTCGTATCGATCGGTCAATATCCGAGCGAGTTATTGAAAGTTGAAAGTCAAAAATTGAGTACTGATTGATATATCAGTATAAGTGAAATTTTTGAAAAACCAATGTGAAATGTTGTCAAAATTTTAACGTGGTTAGGTGACTAGCATTGCCTCGTCAATATTAAACCAAATAAAACAGAAATCTAACGGTATTTAAAAAAGATATTCAAATTTATGTCAAAAATATTTGTATTTCCAAAACGATTTTGAAAGACTGTCAAAAAAATCCGAATTTGAAGGTTCCGGGTATGCAGTTCGACACGGATGCACTCCCTGATGCCGAAAATGAAAGTTTCGTATCGATCGGTCAATATCCGAGCGAGTTATTGAAAGTTGAAAGTCAAAAATTGAGTACTGATTGATATATCAGTATAAGTGAAAATTTTGAAAAACCAATGTGAAATGTTGTCAAAATTTTAACGTGGTTAGGTGACTAGCATTGCCTCGTCAATATTAAACCAAATAAAACAGAAATCTAACGATATTTAAAAAAGATATTCAAATTTATGTCAAAAATATTTGTATTTCCAAAACGATTTTGAAAGACTGTCAAAAAAATCCGAATTTGAAGGTTCAGGGTATGCAGTTCGACACGGATGCACTCCCTGATGCCGAAAATGAAAGTTTCGTATCGATCGGTCAATATCCGAGCGAGTTATTGAAAGTTGAAAGTCAAAAATTGAGTACTGATTGATATATCAGTATAAGTGAAAATTTTGAAAAACCAATGTGAAATGTTGTCAAAATTTTAACGTGGTCAGGTGACTAGCATTGCCTCGTCAATATTAAACCAAATAAAACAGAAATCTAACGGTATTTAAAAAAGATATTCAAATTTATGTCAAAAATATTTGTATTTCCAAAACGATTTTGAAAGACTGACAAAAACATCCGAATTTGAAGGTTCAGGGTATGCAGTTCGACACGGATGCACTCCCTGATGCCGAAAATGAAAGTTTCGTATCGATCGGTCAATATCCGAGCGAGTTATTGAAAGTTGAAAGTCAAAAATTGAGTACTGATTGATATATCAGTATAAGTGAAAATTTTGAAAAACCAATGTGAAATGTTGTCAAAATTTTAACGTGGTTAGGTGACTAGCATTGCCTCGTCAACATTAAACCAAATAAAACAGAAATCTAACGGTATTTATAAAAGATATTCAAATTTATGTCAAAAATATTTGTATTTCCAAAACGATTTTGAAAGACTGTCAAAAAAATCCGAATTTGAAGGTTCAGGGTATGCAGTTCGACACGGATGCACTCCTTGATGCCGAAAATGAAAGTTTCGTATCGATCGGTCAATATCCGAGCGAGTTATTGAAAGTTGAAAGTCAAAAATTGAGTACTGATTGATATGTCAGTATAAGTGAAAATTTTGAAAAACCAATGTGAAATGTTGTCAAAATTTTAACGTGGTTAGGTGACTAGCATTGCCTCGTCAATATTAAACCAAATAAAACAGAAATCTAACGGTATTTAAAAAAGATATTCAAATTTTTGTCAAAAATATTTGTATTTCCAAAACGATTTTGAAAGACTGTCAAAAAAATCCGAATTTGAAGGTTCAGGGTATGCAGTTCGACACGGATGCACTCCCTGATGCCGAAAATGAAAGTTTCGTATCGATCGGTCAATATCCGAGCGAGGTATTGAAAGTTGAAAGTCAAAAATTGAGTACTGATTGATATATCAGTATAAGTGAAAATTTTGAAAAACCAATGTGAAATGTTGTCAAAATTTTAACGTGGTTAGGTGACTAGCATTGCCTCGTCAATATGAAACCAAATAAAACAGAAATCTAACGGTATTTAAAAAAGATATTCAAATTTATGTCAAAAATATTTGTATTTCCAAAACGATTTTGAAAGACTGTCAAAAAAATCCGAATTTGAAGGTTCAGGGTATGCAGTTCGACACGGATGCACTCCCTGATGCCGACAATGAAAGTTTCGTATCGATCGGTCAATATCCGAGCGAGTTATTGAAAGTTGAAAGTCAAAAATTGAGTACTGATTGATATATCAGTATAAGTGAAAATTTTGAAAAACCAATGTGAAATGTTGTCAAAATTTTAACGTGGTTAGGTGACTAGCATTGCCTCGTCAATATGAAACCAAATAAAACAGAAATCTAACGGTATTTAAAAAAGATATTCAAATTTATGTCAAAAATATTTGTATTTCCAAAACGATTTTGAAAGACTGTCAAAAAAATCCGAATTTGAAGGTTCAGGGTATGCAGTTCGACACGGATGCACTCCCTAATGCCGAAAATGAAAGTTTCGTATCGATCGGTCAATATCCGAGCGAGTTATTGAAAGTTGAAAGTCAAAAATTGAGTACTGATTGATATATCAGTATAAGTGAAGATTTTGAAAAACCAATGTGAAATGTTGTCAAAATTTTAACGTGGTCAGGTGACTAGCATTGCCTCGTCAATATTAAACCAAATAAAACAGAAATCTAACGGTATTTAAAAAAGATATTCAAATTTATGTCAAAAATATTTGTATTTTCAAAACGATTTTGAAAGACTGACAAAAACATCCGAATTTGAAGGTTCAGGGTATGCAGTTCGACACGGATGCACTCCCTGATGCCGAAAATGAAAGTTTCGTATCGATCGGTCAATATCCGAGCGAGTTATTGAAAGTTGAAAGTCAAAAATTGAGTACTGATTGATATATCAGTATAAGTGAAAATTTTGAAAAACCAATGTGAAATGTTGTCAAAATTTTAACGTGGTTAGGTGACTAGCATTGCCTCGTCAACATTAAACCAAATAAAACAGAAATCTAACGGGATTTATAAAAGATATTCAAATTTATGTCAAAAATATTTGTATTTCCAAAACGATTTTGAAAGACTGTCAAAAAAATCCGAATTTGAAGGTTCAGGGTATGCAGTTCGACACGGATGCACTCCTTGATGCCGAAAATGAAAGTTTCGTATCGATCGGTCAATATCCGAGCGAGTTATTGAAAGTTGAAAGTCAAAAATTGAGTACTGATTGATATGTCAGTATAAGTGAAAATTTTGAAAAACCAATGTGAAATGTTGTCAAAATTTTAACGTGGTTAGGTGACTAGCATTGCCTCGTCAATATTAAACCAAATAAAACAGAAATCTAACGGTATTTAAAAAAGATATTCAAATTTTTGTCAAAAATATTTGTATTTCCAAAACGATTTTGAAAGACTGTCAAAAAAATCCGAATTTGAAGGTTCAGGGTATGCAGTTCGACACGGATGCACTCCCTGATGCCGAAAATGAAAGTTTCGTATCGATCGGTCAATATCCGAGCGAGGTATTGAAAGTTGAAAGTCAAAAATTGAGTACTGATTGATATATCAGTATAAGTGAAAATTTTGAAAAACCAATGTGAAATGTTGTCAAAATTTTAACGTGGTTAGGTGACTAGCATTGCCTCGTCAATATGAAACCAAATAAAACAGAAATCTAACGGTATTTAAAAAAGATATTCAAATTTATGTCAAAAATATTTGTATTTCCAAAACGATTTTGAAAGACTGTCAAAAAAATCCGAATTTGAAGGTTCAGGGTATGCAGTTCGACACGGATGCACTCCCTGATGCCGACAATGAAAGTTTCGTATCGATCGGTCAATATCCGAGCGAGTTATTGAAAGTTGAAAGTCAAAAATTGAGTACTGATTGATATATCAGTATAAGTGAAAATTTTGAAAAACCAATGTGAAATGTTGTCAAAATTTTAACGTGGTTAGGTGACTAGCATTGCTTCGTCAATATTAAACCAAATAAAACAGAAATCTAACGGTATTTATAAAAGATATTCAAATTTATGTCAAAAATATTTGTATTTCCAAAACGATTTTGAAAGACTGTCAAAAAAATCCGAATTTGAAGGTTCAGGGTATGCAGTTCGACACGGATGCACTCCCTGATGCCGAAAATGAAAGTTTCGTATCGATCGGTCAATATCCGAGCGAGTTATTGAAAGTTGAAAGTCAAAAATTGAGTACTGATTGATATATCAGTATAAGTGAAAATTTTGAAAAACCAATGTGAAATGTTGTCAAAATTTTAACGTGGTTAGGTGACTAGCATTGCCTCGTCAATATTAAACCAAATAAAACAGAAATCTAACGATATTTAAAAAAGATATTCAAATTTTTGTCAAAAATATTTGTATTTCCAAAACGATTTTGAAAGACTGTCAAAAAAATCCGAATTTGAAGGTTCAGGGTATGCAGTTCGACACGGATGCACTCCTTGATGCCGGAAATGAAAGTTTCGTATCGATCGGTCAATATCCGAGCGAGTTATTGAAAGTTGAAAGTCAAAAATTGAGTACTGATTGATATATCAGTATAAGTGAAATTTTTGAAAAACCAATGTGAAATGTTGTCAAAATTTTAACGTGGTTAGCTGACTAGCATTGCCTCGTCAATACTAAACCAAATAAAACAGAAATCTAACGGTATTTAAAAAAGATATTCAAATTTTTGTCAAAAATATTTGTATTTCCAAAACGATTTTGAAAGACTGTCAAAAAAATCCGAATTTGAAGGTTCAGGGTATGCAGTTCGACACGGATGCACTCCCTGATGCCGAAAATGAAAGTTTCGTATCGATCGGTCAATATCCGAGCGAGTTATTGAAAGTTGAAAGTCAAAAATTGAGTACTGATTGATATATCAGTATCAGTGAAAATTTTGAAAAACCAATGTGAAATGTTGTCAAAATTTTAACGTGGTTAGGTGACTAGCATTGCCTCGTCAATACTAAACCAAATAAAACAGAAATCTAACGGTATTTAAAAAAGATATTCAAATTTTTGTCAAAAATATTTGTATTTCCAAAACGATTTTGAAAGACTGTCAAAAATATCCGAATTTGAAGGTTCAGGGTATGCAGTTCGACACGGATGCTTTCCCTGATGCCGGAAATGAAAGTTTCGTATCGATCGGTCAATATCCGAGCGAGTTATTGAAAGTTGAAAGTCAAAAATTGAGTACTGATTGATATATCAGTATAAGTGAAAATTTTGAAAAACCAATGTGAAATGTTGTCAAAATTTTAACGTGGTTAGGTGGCTAGCATTGCCTCGTCAATATTAAACCAAATAAAACAGAAATCTAACGGTATTTAAAAAAGATATTTAAATTTATGTCAAAAATATTTGTATTTCCAAAACGATTTTGAAAGACTGTCAAAAAAATCCGAATTTGAAGGTTCAGGGTATGCAGTTCGACACGGATGCACTCCCTGATGCCGAAAATGAAAGTTTCGTATCGATCGGTCAATATCCGAGCGAGTTATTGAAAGTTGAAAGTCAAAAATTGAGTACTGATTGATATATCAGTATAAGTGAAATTTTTGAAAAACCAATGTGAAATGTTGTCAAAATTTTAACGTGGTTAGGTGACTAGCATTGCCTCGTCAATATTAAACCAAATAAAACAGAAATCTAACGGTATTTAAAAAAGATATTCAAATTTATGTCAAAAATATTTGTATTTCCAAAACGATTTTGAAAGACTGTCAAAAAAATCCGAATTTGAAGGTTCAGGGTATGCAGTTCGACACGGATGCACTCCCTGATGCCGAAAATGAAAGTTTCGTATCGATCGGTCAATATCCGAGCGAGTTATTGAAAGTTGAAAGTCAAAAATTGAGTACTGATTGATATATCAGTATAAGTGAAAATTTTGAAAAACCAATGTGAAATGTTGTCAAAATTTTAACGAGGTTAGGTGACTAGCATTGCCTCGTCAATATTAAACCAAATAAAACAGAAATCTAACGATATTTAAAAAAGATATTCAAATTTTTGTCAAAAATATTTGTATTTCCAAAACGATTTTGAAAGACTGTCAAAAAAATCCGAATTTGAAGGTTCAGGGTATGCAGTTCGACACGGATGCACTCCTTGATGCCGGAAATGAAAGTTTCGTATCGATCGGTCAATATCCGAGCGAGTTATTGAAAGTTGAAAGTCAAAAATTGAGTACTGATTGATATATCAGTATAAGTGAAAATTTTGAAAAACCAATGTGAAATGTTGTCAAAATTTTAACGTGGTTAGGTGACTAGCATTGCCTCGTCAATACTAAACCAAATAAAACAGAAATCTAACGGTATTTAAAAAAGATATTCAAATTTTTGTCAAAAATATTTGTATTTCCAAAACGATTTTGAAAGACTGTCAAAAAAATCCGAATTTGAAGGTTCAGGGTATGCAGTTCGACACGGATGCACTCCCTGATGCCGAAAATGAAAGTTTCGTATCGATCGGTTAATATCCGAGCGAGTTATTGAAAGTTGAAAGTCAAAAATTGAGTACTGATTGATATATCAGTATCAGTGAAAATTTTGAAAAACCAATGTGAAATGTTGTCAAAATTTTAACGTGGTTAGGTGACTAGCATTGCCTCGTCAATACTAAACCAAATAAAACAGAAATCTAACGGTATTTAAAAAAGATATTCAAATTTTTGTCAAAAATATTTGTATTTCCAAAACGATTTTGAAAGACTGTCAAAAAAATCCGAATTTGAAGGTTCAGGGTATGCAGTTCGACACGGATGCTTTCCCTGATGCCGGAAATGAAAGTTTCGTATCGATCGGTCAATATCCGAGCGAGTTATTGAAAGTTGAAAGTCAAAAATTGAGTACTGATTGATATATCAGTATAAGTGAAAATTTTGAAAAACCAATGTGAAATGTTGTCAAAATTTTAACGTGGTTAGGTGGCTAGCATTGCCTCGTCAATATTAAACCAAATAAAACAGAAATCTAACTGTATTTAAAAAAGATATTTAAATTTATGTCAAAAATATTTGTATTTCCAAAACGATTTTGAAAGACTGTCAAAAAAATCCGAATTTGAAGGTTCAGGGTATGCAGTTCGACACGGATGCACTCCCTGATGCCGAAAATGAAAGTTTCGTATCGATCGGTCAATATCCGAGCGAGTTATTGAAAGTTGAAAGTCAAAAATTGAGTACTGATTGATATATCAGTATAAGTGAAAATTTTGAAAAACCAATGTGAAATGTTGTCAAAATTTTAACGTGGTTAGGTGACTAGCATTGCCTCGTCAATATTAAACCAAATAAAACAGAAATCTAACGGTATTTAAAAAAGATATTCAAATTTATGTCAAAAATATTTGTATTTCCAAATCGATTTTGAAAGACTGTCAAAAAAATCCGAATTTGAAGGTTCCGGGTATGCAGTTCGACACGAATGCACTCCCTGATGCCGAAAATTAAAGTTTCGTATCGATCGGTCAATATCCGAGCGAGTTATTGAAAGTTGAAAGTCAAAAATTGAGTACTGATTGATATATCAGTATAAGTGAAAATTTTGAAAAACCAATGTGAAATGTTGTCAAAATTTTAACGTGGTTAGGTGACTAGCATTGCCTCGTCAATATTAAACCAAAAAAACAGAAATCTAACGGTATTTAAAAAAGATATTCAAATTTATGTCAAAAATATTTGTATTTCCAAATCGATTTTGAAAGACTGTCAAAAAAATCCGAATTTGAAGGTTCCGGGTATGCAGTTCGACACGGATGCACTCCCTGATGCCGAAAATGAAAGTTTCGTATCGATCGGTCAATATCCGAGCGAGTTATTGAAAGTTGAAAGTCAAAAATTGAGTACTGATTGATATATCAGTATAAGTGAAAATTTTGAAAAACCAATGTGAAATGTTGTCAAAATTTTAACGTGGTTAGGTGACTAGCATTGCCTCGTCAATATTAAACCAAAAAAACAGAAATCTAACGGTATTTAAAAAAGATATTCAAATTTATGTCAAAAATATTTGTTTTTCCAAATCGATTTTGAAAGACTGTCAAAAAAATCCGAATTTGAAGGTTCCGGGTATGCAGTTCGACACGAATGCACTCCCTGATGCCGAAAATGAAAGTTTCGTATCGATCGGTCAATATCCGAGCGAGTTATTGAAAGTTGAAAGTCAAAAATTGAGTACTGATTGATATATCAGTATAAGTGAAAATTTTGAAAAACCAATGTGAAACGTTGTCAAAATTTTAACGTGGTTAGGTGACTAGCATTGCCTCGTCAATATTAAACCAAATAAAACAGAAATCTAACTGTATTTAAAAAAGATATTCAAATTTAAGTCAAAAATATTTGTATTTCCAAAACGATTTTGAAAGACTGACAAAAACATCCGAATTTGAAGGTTCAGGGTATGCAGTTCGACACGGATGCACTCCCTGATGCCGAAAATGAAAGTTTCGTATCGATCGGTCAATATCCGAGCGAGTTATTGAAAGTTGAAAGTCAAAAATTGAGTACTGATTGATATATCAGTATAAGTGAAAATTTTGAAAAACCAATGTGAAATGTTGTCAAAATTTTAACGTGGTTCGGTGACTAGCATTGCCTCGTCAATATTAAACCAAATAAAACAGAAATCTAACGGTATTTAAAAAAGATATTCAAATTTATGTCAAAAATATTTGTATTTCCAAAACGATTTTGAAAGACTGACAAAAACATCCGAATTTGAAGGTTCAGGGTATGCAGTTCGACACGGATGCACTCCCTGATGCCGAAAATGAAAGTTTCGTATCGATCGGTCAATATCCGAGCGAGTTATTGAAAGTTGAAAGTCAAAAATTGAGTACTGATTGATATATCAGTATAAGTGAAAATTTTGAAAAACCAATGTGAAATGTTGTCAAAATTTTAACGTGGTTCGGTGACTAGCATTGCCTCGTCAATATTAAACCAAATAAAACAGAAATCTAACGGTATTTAAAAAAGATATTCAAATTTATGTCAAAAATATTTGTATTTCCAAATCGATTTTGAAAGACTGTCAAAAAAATCCGAATTTGAAGGTTCCGGGTATGCAGTTCGACACGGATGCACTCCCTGATGCCGAAAATGAAAGTTTCGTATCGATCGGTCAATATCCGAGCGAGTTATTGAAAGTTGAAAGTCAAAAATTGAGTACTGATTGATATATCAGTATAAGTGAAAATTTTGAAAAACCAATGTGAAATGTTGTCAAAATTTTAACGTGGTTAGGTGACTAGCATTGCCTCGTCAATATTAAACCAAAAAAACAGAAATCTAACGGTATTTAAAAAAGATATTCAAATTTATGTCAAAAATATTTGTTTTTCCAAATCGATTTTGAAAGACTGTCAAAAAAATCCGAATTTGAAGGTTCCGGGTATGCAGTTCGACACGGATGCACTCCCTGATGCCGAAAATGAAAGTTTCGTATCGATCGGTCAATATCCGAGCGAGTTATTGAAAGTTGAAAGTCAAAAATTGAGTACTGATTGATATATCAGTATAAGTGAAAATTTTGAAAAACCAATGTGAAATGTTGTCAAAATTTTAACGTGGTTAGGTGACTAGCATTGCCTCGTCAATATTAAACCAAATAAAACAGAAATCTAACGGTATTTAAAAAAGATATTCAAATTTATGTCAAAAATATTTGTATTTCCAAAACGATTTTGAAAGACTTTCAAAAAATCCGAATTTGAAGGTTCAGGGTATGCAGTTCGACACGGATGCACTCCCTGATGCCGAAAATGAAAGTTTCGTATCGATCGGTCAATATCCGAGCGAGTTATTGAAAGTTGAAAGTCAAAAATTGAGTACTGATTGATATATCAGTATAAGTGAAAATTTTGAAAAACCAATGTGAAATGTTGTCAAAATTTTAACGTGGTTCGGTGACTAGCATTGCCTCGTCAATATTAAACCAAATAAAACAGAAATCTAACGGTATTTAAAAAAGATATTCAAATTTATGTCAAAAATATTTGTATTTCCAAAACGATTTTGAAAGACTGACAAAAACATCCGAATTTGAAGGTTCAGGGTATGCAGTTCGACACGGATGCACTCCCTGATGCCGAAAATGAAAGTTTCGTATCGATCGGTCAATATCCGAGCGAGTTATTGAAAGTTGAAAGTCAAAAATTGAGTACTGATTGATAAATCAGTATAAGTGAAAATTTTGAAAAACCAATGTGAAATGTTGTCAAAATTTTAACGTGGTTCGGTGACTAGCATTGCCTCGTCAATATTAAACCAAATAAAACAGAAATCTAACGGTATTTAAAAAAGATATTCAAATTTATGTCAAAAATATTTGTATTTCCAAATCGATTTTGAAAGACTGTCAAAAAAATCCGAATTTGAAGGTTCCGGGTATGCAGTTCGACACGGATGTACTCCATGATGCCGAAAATGAAAGTTTCGTATCGATCGGTCAATATCCGAGCGAGTTATTGAAAGTTGAAAGTCAAAAATTGAGTACTGATTGATATATCAGTATAAGTGAAAATTTTGAAAAACCAATGTGAAATGTTGTCAAAATTTTAACGTGGTTAGGTGACTAGCATTGCCTCGTCAATATTAAACCAAATAAAACAGAAATCTAACGGTATTTAAAAAAGATATTCAAATTTATGTCAAAAATATTTGTATTTCCAAAACGATTTTGAAAGACTGTCAAAAAATCCGAATTTGATGGTTCAGGGTATGCAGTTCGACACGAATGCACTCCCTGATGCCAAAAATGAAAGTTTCGTATCGATCGGTCAATATCCGAGCGAGTTATTGAAAGTTGAAAGTCAAAAATTGAGTACTGATTGATATATCAGTATAAGTGAAAATTTTGAAAAACCAATGTGAAATGTTGTCAAAATTTTAACGTGGTTAGGTGACTAGCATTGCCTCGTCAATATTAAACCAAATAAAACAGAAATCTAACGGTATTTAAAAAAGATATTCAAATTTATGTCAAAAATATTTGTATTTCCAAAACGATTTTGAAAGACTGTCAAAAAA
The DNA here is from genome assembly GCA_949316135.1 of Choreutis nemorana. Classification (NCBI taxonomy): domain Eukaryota; kingdom Metazoa; phylum Arthropoda; class Insecta; order Lepidoptera; family Choreutidae; genus Choreutis; species Choreutis nemorana. The sequence goes on along the minus strand of OX438615.1, from coordinate 446,407 downwards.
TCCGAATTTGAAGGTTCAGGGTATGCAGTTCGACACGGATGCACTCCCTGATGCCGAAAATGAAAGTTTCGTATCGATCGGTCAATATCCGAGCGAGTTATTGAAAGTTGAAAGTCAAAAATTGAGTACTGATTGATATATCAGTATAAGTGAAAATTTTGAAAAACCAATGTGAAATGTTGTCAAAATTTTAACGTGGTTCGGTGACTAGCATTGCCTCGTCAATATTAAACCAAATAAAACAGAAATCTAACGGTATTTAAAAAAGATATTCAAATTTATGTCAAAAATATTTGTATTTCCAAAACGATTTTGAAAGACTGACAAAAACATCCGAATTTGAAGGTTCAGGGTATGCAGTTCGACACGGATGCACTCTCTGATGCCGAAAATGAAAGTTTCGTATCGATCGGTCAATATCCGAGCGAGTTATTGAAAGTTGAAAGTCAAAAATTGAGTACTGTTTGATATATCAGTATAAGTGAAAATTTTGAAAAACCAATGTGAAATGTTGTCAAAATTTTAACGTGGTTAGGTGACTAGCATTGCCTCGTCAATATTAAACCAAATAAAACAGAAATCTAACGGTATTTAAAAAAGATATTCAAATTTATGTCAAAAATATTTGTATTTCCAAAACGATTTTGAAAGACTGTCAAAAAATCCGAATTTGATGGTTCAGGGTATGCAGTTCGACACGAATGCACTCCTTAATGCCAAAAATGAAAGTTTCGTATCGATCGGTCAATATCCGAGCGAGTTATTGAAAGTTGAAAGTCAAAAATTGAGTACTGATTGATATATCAGTATAAGTGAAAATTTTGAAAAACCAATGTGAAATGTTGTCAAAATTTTAACGTGGTTAGGTGACTAGCATTGCCTCGTCAATATTAAACCAAATAAAACAGAAATCTAACGGTATTTAAAAAAGATATTCAAATTTATGTCAAAAATATTTGTATTTCCAAAACGATTTTGAAAGACTGTCAAAAAATCCGAATTTGATGGTTCAGGGTATGCAGTTTGACACGAATGCACTCCCTGATGCCAAAAATGAAAGTTTCGTATCGATCGGTCAATATCCGAGCGAGTTATTGAAAGTTGAAAGTCAAAAATTGAGTACTGATTGATATATCAGTATAAGTGAAAATTTTGAAAAACCAATGTGAAATGTTGTCAAAATTTTAACGTGGTTAGGTGACTAGCATTGCCTCGTCAATATTAAACCAAATAAAACAGAAATCTAACGGTATTTAAAAAAGATATTCAAATTTATGTCAAAAATATTTGTATTTCCAAAACGATTTTGAAAGACTGTCAAAAAATCCGAATTTGAAGGTTCAGGGTATGCAGTTCGACACGGATGCACTCCCTGATGCCGAAAATGAAAGTTTCGTATCGATCGGTCAATATCCGAGCGAGTTATTGAAAGTTGAAAGTCAAAAATTGAGTACTGATTTATATGTCAGTATAAGTGAAAATTTTGAAAAACCAATGTGAAATGTTGTCAAAATTTTAACGTGGTTAGGTGACTAGCATTGCCTCGTCAATATTAAACCAAATAAAACAGAAATCTAACGGTATTTAAAAAAGATATTCAAATTTTTGTCAAAAATATTTGTATTTCCAAATCGATTTTGAAAGACTGTCAAAAAAATCCGAATTTGAAGGTTCCGGGTATGCAGTTCGACACGGATGCACTCCCTGATGCCGAAAATGAAAGTTTCGTATCGATCGGTCAATATCCGAGCGAGTTATTGAAAGTTGAAAGTCAAAAATTGAGTACTGATTGATATATCAGTATAAGTGAAAATTTTGAAAAACCAATGTGAAATGTTGTCAAAATTTTAACGTGGTTCGGTGACTAGCATTGCCTCGTCAATATTAAACCAAATAAAACAGAAATCTAACGGTATTTAAAAAAGATATTCAAATTTATGTCAAAAATATTTGTATTTCCAAAACGATTTTGAAAGACTGACAAAAACATCCGAATTTGAAGGTTCAGGGTATGCAGTTCGACACGGATGCACTCCCTAATGCCGAAAATGAAAGTTTCGTATCGATCGGTCAATATCCGAGCGAGTTATTGAAAGTTGAAAGTCAAAAATTGAGTACTGATTGATATATCAGTATAAGTGAAAATTTTGAAAAACCAATGTGAAATGTTGTCAAAATTTTAACGTGGTTAGGTGGCTAGCATTGCCTCGTCAATAATAAACCAAATAAAACAGGAAACTAATGGTATTTAAAAAAGATATTCAAATTTATGTCAAAAATATTTGTATTTCCAAAACGATTTTGAAAGACTGTCAAAAAAATCCGAATTTGAAGGTTCCGGGTATGCAGTTCGACACGGATGCACTCCTTGATGCCGAAAATGAAAGTTTCGTATCGATCGGTCAATATCCGAGCGAGTTATTGAAAGTTGAAAGTCAAAAATTGAGTACTGATTGATATATCAGTATAAGTGAAAATTTTGAAAAACCAATGTGAAATGTTGTCAAAATTTTAACGTGGTTAGGTGACTAGCATTGCCTCGTCAATATTAAACCAAATAAAACAGAAATCTAACGGTATTTAAAAAAGATATTCAAATTTATGTCAAAAATATTTGTATTTCCAAAACGATTTTGAAAGATTGTCAAAAAATCCGAATTTAAGGTTCAGGGTATGCAGTTCGACACGGATGCACTCCCTGATGCCGAAAATGAAAGTTTCGTATCGATCGGTCAATATCCGAGCGAGTTATTGAAAGTTGAAAGTCAAAAATTGAGTACTGATTGATATATCAGTATAAGTGAAAATTTTGAAAAACCAATGTGAAATGTTGTCAAAATTTTAACGTGGTTAGGTGACTAGCATTGCCTCGTCAATATTAAACCAAAAAAACAGAAATCTAACGGTATTTAAAAAAGGTATTCAAATTTATGTCAAAAATATTTGTATTTCCAAAACGATTTTGAAAGACTTTCAAAAAAATCCGAATTTGAAGGTTCAGGGTATGCAGTTCGACACGGATGCACTCCCTGATGCCGAAAATGAAAGTTTCGTATCGATCGGTCAATATCCGAGCGAGTTATTGAAAGTTGAAAGTCAAAAATTGAGTACTGATTGATATATCAGTATAAGTGAAAATTTTGAAAAACCAATGTGAAATGTTGTCAAAATTTTAACGTGGTTAGGTGACTAGCATTGCCTCGTCAATATTAAACCAAATAAAACAGAAATCTAACGGTATTTAAAAAAGATATTCAAATTTATGTCAAAAATATTTGTATTTCCAAAACGATTTTGAAAGACTGACAAAAACATCCGAATTTGAAGGTTCAGGGTATGCAGTTCGACACGGATGCACTCCTTGATGCCGAAAATGAAAGTTTCGTATCGATCGGTCAATATCCGAGCGAGTTATTGAAAGTTGAAAGTCAAAAATTGAGTACTGATTGATATATCAGTATAAGTGAAAATTTTGAAAAACCAATGTGAAATGTTGTCAAAATTTTAACGTGGTTAGGTGACTAGCATTGCCTTGTCAATATTAAACCAAAAAAACAGAAATCTAACGGTATTTAAAAAAGATATTCAAATTTTTGTCAAAAATATTTGTATTTCCAAAACGATTTTGAAAGACTGACAAAAACATCCGAATTTGAAGGTTCGGGTATGCAGTTCGACACGGATGCACTCCCTGATGCCGAAAATGAAAGTTTCGTATCGATCGGTCAATATCCGAGCGAGTTATTGAAAGTTGAAAGTCAAAAATTGAGTACTGATTGATATATCAGTATAAGTGAAAATTTTGAAAAACCAATGTGAAACGTTGTCAAAATTTTAACGTGGTTAGGTGACTAGCATTGCCTCGTCAATATTAAACCAAATAAAACAGAAATCTAACGGTATTTAAAAAAGATATTCAAATTTATGTCAAAAATATTTGTATTTCCAAAACGATTTTGAAAGACTGTCAAAAAAATCCGAATTTGAAGGTTCAGGGTATGCAGTTCGACACGGATGCACTCCCTGATGCCGAAAATGAAAGTTTCGTATCGATCGGTCAATATCCGAGCGAGTTATTGAAAGTTGAAAGTCAAAAATTGAGTACTGATTGATATATCAGTATAAGTGAAAATTTTGAAAAACCAATGTGAAATGTTGTCAAAATTTTAACGTGGTTAGGTGACTAGCATTGCCTTGTCAATATTAAACCAAAAAAACAGAAATCTAACGGTATTTAAAAAAGATATTCAAATTTTTGTCAAAAATATTTGTATTTCCAAAACGATTTTGAAAGACTGACAAAAACATCCGAATTTGAAGGTTCGGGTATGCAGTTCGACACGGATGCACTCCCTGATGCCGAAAATGAAAGTTTCGTATCGATCGGTCAATATCCGAGCGAGTTATTGAAAGTTGAAAGTCAAAAATTGAGTACTGATTGATATATCAGTATAAGTGAAAATTTTGAAAAACCAATGTGAAACGTTGTCAAAATTTTAACGTGGTTAGGTGACTAGCATTGCCTCGTCAATATTAAACCAAATAAAACAGAAATCTAACGGTATTTAAAAAAGATATTCAAATTTATGTCAAAAATATTTGTATTTCCAAAACGATTTTGAAAGACTGTCAAAAAAATCCGTTCAGGGTATGCAGTTCGACACGGATGCACTCCCTGATGCCGAAAATGAAAGTTTCGTATCGATCGGTCAATATCCGAGCGAGTTATTGAAAGTTGAAAGTCAAAAATTGAGTACTGATTGATATATCAGTATAAGTGAAAATTTTGAAAAACCAATGTGAAATGTTGTCAAAATTTTAACGTGGTTAGGTGACTAGCATTGCCTCGTCAATATTAAACCAAATAAAACAGAAATCTAACGGTATTTAAAAAAGATATTCAAATTTATGTCAAAAATATTTGTATTTCCAAAACGATTTTGAAAGACTGACAAAAACATCCGAATTTGAAGGTTCAGGGTATGCAGTTCGACACGGATGCACTCCTTGATGCCGAAAATGAAAGTTTCGTATCGATCGGTCAATATCCGAGCGAGTTATTGAAAGTTGAAAGTCAAAAATTGAGTACTGATTGATATATCAGTATAAGTGAAAATTTTGAAAAACCAATGTGAAATGTTGTCAAAATTTTAACGTGGTTAGGTGACTAGCATTGCCTTGTCAATATTAAACCAAAAAAACAGAAATCTAACGGTATTTAAAAAAGATATTCAAATTTTTGTCAAAAATATTTGTATTTCCAAAACGATTTTGAAAGACTGACAAAAACATCCGAATTTGAAGGTTCGGGTATGCAGTTCGACACGGATGCACTCCCTGATGCCGAAAATGAAAGTTTCGTATCGATCGGTCAATATCCGAGCGAGTTATTGAAAGTTGAAAGTCAAAAATTGAGTACTGATTGATAAATCAGTATAAGTGAAAATTTTGAAAAACCAATGTGAAATGTTGTCAAAATTTTAACGTGGTTAGGTGACTAGCATTGCCTCGTCAACATTAAACCAAATAAAACAGAAATCTAACGGTATTTAAAAAAGATATTCAAATTTATGTCAAAAATATTTGTATTTCCAAAACGATTTTGAAAGACTGTCAAAAAATCCGAATTTGAAGGTTCAGGGTATGCAGTTCGACACGGATGCTCTCCCTGATACCGAAAATGAAAGTTTCGTATCGATCGGTCAAAATCCGAGCGAGTTATTGAAAGTTGAAAGTCAAAAATTGAGTACTGATTGATATATCAGTATAAGTGAAATTTTTGAAAAACCAATGTGAAATGTTGTCAAAATTTTAACGTGGTTAGGTGACTAGCATTGCCTCGTCAATATTAAACCAAATAAAACAGAAATCTAACGGTATTTAAAAAAGATATTCAAATTTATGTCAAAAATATTTGTATTTCCAAAACGATTTTGAAAGACTGTCAAAAAAATCCGAATTTGAAGGTTCAGGGTATGCAGTTCGACACGGATGCACTCCCTGATGCCGAAAATGAAAGTTTCGTATCGATCGGTCAATATCCGAGCGAGTTATTGAAAGTTGAAAGTCAAAAATTGAGTACTGATTGATATATCAGTATAAGTGAAAATTTTGAAAAACCAATGTGAAATGTTGTCAAAATTTTAACGTGGTTAGGTGACTAGCATTGCCTCGTCAATATTAAACCAAATAAAACAGAAATCTAACGGTATTTAAAAAAGATATTCAAATTTATGTCAAAAATATTTGTATTTCCAAAACGATTTTGAAAGACTGACAAAAACATCCGAATTTGAAGGTTCAGGGTATGCAGTTCGACACGGATGCACTCCCTGATGCCGAAAATGAAAGTTTCGTATCGATCGGTCAATATCCGAGCAAGTTATTGAAAGTTGAAAGTCAAAAATTGAGTACTGATTGATATATCAGTATAAGTGAAAATTTTGAAAAACCAATGTGAAATGTTGTCAAAATTTTAACGTGGTTAGGTGACTAGCATTGCCTCGTCAATATTAAACCAAAAAAACAGATATCTAACGGTGTTTAAAAAAGATATTCACATTTTTGCCAAAAATATTTGTATTTCCAAAACGATTTTGAAAGACTGTCAAAAAAATCCGAATTTGAAGGTTCAGGGTATGCAGTTCGACACGGATGCACTCCCTGATGCCGAAAATGAAAGTTTCGTATCGATCGGTCAATATCCGAGCGAGTTATTGAAAGTTGAAAGTCAAAAATTGAGTACTGATTGATATATCAGTATAAGTGAAAATTTTGAAAAACCAATGTGAAATGTTGTCAAAATTTTAACGTGGTTCGGTGACTAGCATTGCCTCGTCAATATTAAACCAAATAAAACAGAAATCTAACGGTATTTAAAAAAGATATTCAAATTTATGTCAAAAATATTTGTATTTCCAAAACGATTTTGAAAGACTGTCAAAAAAATCCGAATTTGAAGGTTCCGGGTATGCAGTTCGACACGGATGCACTCCCTGATGCCGAAAATGAAAGTTTCGTATCGATCGGTCAATATCCGAGCGAGTTATTGAAAGTTGAAAGTCAAAAATTGAGTACTGATTGATATATCAGTATAAGTGAAAATTTTGAAAAACCAATGTGAAATGTTGTCACAATTTTAACGTGGTTAGGTGACTAGCATTGCCTCGTCAATATTAAACCAAATAAAACAGAAATCTAACGGTATTTAAAAAAGATATTCAAATTTTTGTCAAAAATATTTGTATTTCCAAAACGATTTTGAAAGACTGTCAAAAAAATCCGAATTTGAAGGTTCAGGGTATGCAGTTCGACACGGATGCACTCCCTGATGCCGAAAATGACAGTTTCGTATCGATCGGTCAATATCCGAGCGAGTTATTGAAAGTTGAAAGTCAAAAATTGAGTACTGATTGATATATCAGTATAAGTGAAAATTTTGAAAAACCAATGTGAAATGTTGTCAAAATTTTAACGTGGTTAGGTGACTAGCATTGCCTCGTCAATATTAAACCAAATAAAACAGAAATCTAACGGTATTTAAAAAGATATTCAAATTTTAGTCAAAAATATTTTTATTTCCAAAACGATTTTGAAAGACTGTCAAAAAATCCGAATTTGAAGGTTCAGGGTATGCAGTCCGACACGGATGCACTCCCTGATGCCGAAAATGAAAGTTTAGTATCGATCGGTCAATATCCGAGCGAGTTATTGAAAGTTGAAAGTCAAAAATTGAGTACTGATTGATATATCAGTATAAGTGAAAATTTTGAAAAACCAATGTGAAATGTTGTCAAAATTTTAACGTGGTTAGGTGACTAGCATTGCCTCGTCAATATAAAACCAAAAAAACAGAAATCTAACGGTATTTAAAAAAGATATTCAAATTTTTGTCAAAAATATTTGTATTTCCAAAACGATTTTGAAAGACTGACAAAAACATCCGAATTTGAAGGTTCAGGGTATGCAGTTCGACACGGATGCACTCCCTGATGCCGAAAATGAAAGTTTCGTATCGATCGGTCAATATCCGAGCGAGTTATTGAAAGTTGAAAGTCAAAAATTGAGTACTGATTGATAAATCAGTATAAGTGAAAATTTTGAAAAACCAATGTGAAATGTTGTCAAAATTTTAACGTGGTTAGGTGACTAGCATTGCCTCGTCAACATTAAACCAAATAAAACAGAAATCTAACGGTATTTAAAAAAGATATTCAAATTTATGTCAAAAATATTTGTATTTCCAAAACGATTTTGAAAGACTGTCAAAAAATCCGAATTTGAAGGTTCAGGGTATGCAGTTCGACACGGATGCACTCCCTGATGCCGAAAATGAAAGTTTCGTATCGATCGGTCAATATCCGAGCGAGTTATTGAAAGTTGAAAGTCAAAAATTGAGTACTGATTGATATATCAGTATAAGTGAAAATTTTGAAAAACCAATGTGAAATGTTGTCAAAATTTTAACGTGGTTAGGTGACTAGCGTTGCCTCGTCAATATTAAACCAAACAAAACAGAAATCTAACGGTATTTAAAAAGATATTCAAATTTTTGTCAAAAATATTTGTATTTCCAAAACGATTTTGAAAGACTGTCAAAAAAATCCGAATTTGAAGGTTCAGGGTATGCAGTTCCACACGAATGCACTTCCTGATGCCGAAAATGAAAGTTTCGTATCGATCGGTCAATATCCGAGCGAGTTATTGAAAGTTGAAAGTCAAAAATTGAGTACTGATTGATATATCAGTATAAGTGAAAATTTTGAAAAACCAATGTGAAACGTTGTCAAAATTTTAACGTGGTTAGGTGACTAGCATTGCTTCGTCAATATTAAACCAAATAAAACAGAAATCTAACTGTATTTAAAAAAGATATTCAAATTTATGTCAAAAATATTTGTATTTCCAAAACGATTTTGAAAGACTGACAAAAACATCCGAATTTGAAGGTTCAGGGTATGCAGTTCGACACGGATGAACTTCCTGATGCCGAAAATGAAAGTTTCGTATCGATCGGTCAATATCCGAGCGAGTTATTGAAAGTTGAAAGTCAAAAATTGAGTACTGATTGATATATCAGTATAAGTGAAAATTTTGAAAAACCAATGTGAAACGTTGTCAAAATTTTAACGTGGTTAGGTGACTAGCATTGCTTCGTCAATATTAAACCAAATAAAACAGAAATCTAACTGTATTTAAAAAAGATATTCAAATTTATGTCAAAAATATTTGTATTTCCAAAACGATTTTGAAAGACTGACAAAAACATCCGAATTTGAAGGTTCAGGGTATGCAGTTCGACACGGATGCACTTCCTGATGCCGAAAATGAAAGTTTCGTATCGATCGGTCAATATCCGAGCGAGTTATTGAAAGTTGAAAGTCAAAAATTGAGTACTGATTGATATATCAGTATAAGTGAAAATTTTGAAAAACCAATGTGAAATGTTGTCAAAATTTTAACGTGGTTAGGTGACTAGCATTGCCTCGTCAATATAAAACCAAAAAAACAGAAATCTAACGGTATTTAAAAAAGATATTCAAATTTTTGTCAAAAATATTTGTATTTCCAAAACGATTTTGAAAGACTGACAAAAACATCCGAATTTGAAGGTTCAGGGTATGCAGTTCGACACGGATGCACTCCCTGATGCCGAAAATGAAAGTTTCGTATCGATCGGTCAATATCCGAGCGAGTTATTGAAAGTTGAAAGTCAAAAATTGAGTACTGATTGATATATCAGCATAAGTGAAAATTTTGAAAAACCAATGTGAAATGTTGTCAAAATTTTAACGTGGTTAGGTGACTAGCATTGCCTCGTCAATATTAAACCAAATAAAACAGAAATCTAACTGTATTTAAAAAAGATATTCAAATTTATGTCAAAAATATTTGTATTTCCAAAACGATTTTGAAAGACTGACAAAAACATCCGAATTTGAAGGTTCAGGGTATGCAGTTCGACACGGATGCACTTCCTGATGCCGAAAATGAAAGTTTCGTATCGATCGGTCAATATCCGAGCGAGTTATTGAAAGTTGAAAGTCAAAAATTGAGTACTGATTGATATATCAGTATAAGTGAAAATTTTGAAAAACCAATGTGAAATGTTGTCAAAATTTTAACGTGGTCAGGTGACTAGCATTGCCTCGTCAATATTAAAACAGAAATCTAACGGTATTTAAAAAAGATATTCAAATTTATGTCAAAAATATTTGTATTTCCAAAACGATTTTGAAAGACTGACAAAAACATCCGAATTTGAAGGTTCAGGGTATGCAGTTCGACACGGATGCACTCCCTGATGCCGAAAATGAAAGTTTCGTATCGATCGGTCAATATCCGAGCGAGTTATTGAAAGTTGAAAGTCAAAAATTGAGTACTGATTGATATATCAGTATAAGTGAAAATTTTGAAAAACCAATGTGAAACGTTGTCAAAATTTTAACGTGGTTAGGTGACTAGCATTGCCTCGTCAATATTAAACCAAATAAAACAGAAATCTAACGGTATTTAAAAAAGATATTCAAATTTATGTCAAAAATATTTGTATTTCCAAAACGATTTTGAAAGACTGTCAAAAAAATCCGTTCAGGGTATGCAGTTCGACACGGATGCACTCCCTGATGCCGAAAATGAAAGTTTCGTATCGATCGGTCAATATCCGAGCGAGTTATTGAAAGTTGAAAGTCAAAAATTGAGTACTGATTGATATATCAGTATAAGTGAAAATTTTGAAAAACCAATGTGAAATGTTGTCAAAATTTTAACGTGGTTAGGTGACTAGCATTGCCTCGTCAATATTAAACCAAATAAAACAGAAATCTAACGGTATTTAAAAAAGATATTCAAATTTATGTCAAAAATATTTGTATTTCCAAAACGATTTTGAAAGACTGACAAAAACATCCGAATTTGAAGGTTCAGGGTATGCAGTTCGACACGGATGCACTCCCTGATGCCGAAAATGAAAGTTTCGTATCGATCGGTCAATATCCGAGCAAGTTATTGAAAGTTGAAAGTCAAAAATTGAGTACTGATTGATATATCAGTATAAGTGAAAATTTTGAAAAACCAATGTGAAATGTTGTCAAAATTTTAACGTGGTTAGGTGACTAGCATTGCCTCGTCAATATTAAACCAAAAAAACAGATATCTAACGGTGTTTAAAAAAGATATTCACATTTTTGCCAAAAATATTTGTATTTCCAAAACGATTTTGAAAGACTGTCAAAAAAATCCGAATTTGAAGGTTCAGGGTATGCAGTTCGACACGGATGCACTCCCTAATGCCGAAAATGAAAGTTTCGTATCGATCGGTCAATATCCGAGCGAGTTATTGAAAGTTGAAAGTCAAAAATTGAGTACTGATTGATATATCAGTATAAGTGAAAATTTTGAAAAACCAATGTGAAATGTTGTCAAAATTTTAACGTGGTTCGGTGACTAGCATTGCCTCGTCAATATTAAACCAAATAAAACAGAAATCTAACGGTATTTAAAAAAGATATTCAAATTTATGTCAAAAATATTTGTATTTCCAAAACGATTTTGAAAGACTGTCAAAAAAATCCGAATTTGAAGGTTCCGGGTATGCAGTTCGACACGGATGCACTCCCTGATGCCGAAAATGAAAGTTTCGTATCGATCGGTCAATATCCGAGCGAGTTATTGAAAGTTGAAAGTCAAAAATTGAGTACTGATTGATATATCAGTATAAGTGAAAATTTTGAAAAACCAATGTGAAATGTTGTCACAATTTTAACGTGGTTAGGTGACTAGCATTGCCTCGTCAATATTAAACCAAATAAAACAGAAATCTAACGGTATTTAAAAAAGATATTCAAATTTATGTCAAAAATATTTGTATTTCCAAAACGATTTTGAAAGACTGTCAAAAAAATCCGAATTTGAAGGTTCAGGGTATGCAGTTCGACACGGATGCACTCCCTGATGCCGAAAATGACAGTTTCGTATCGATCGGTCAATATCCGAGCGAGTTATTGAAAGTTGAAAGTCAAAAATTGAGTACTGATTGATATATCAGTATAAGTGAAAATTTTGAAAAACCAATGTGAAATGTTGTCAAAATTTTAACGTGGTTAGGTGACTAGCATTGCCTCGTCAATATTAAACCAAATAAAACAGAAATCTAACGGTATTTAAAAAGATATTCAAATTTTAGTCAAAAATATTTTTATTTCCAAAACGATTTTGAAAGACTGTCAAAAAATCCGAATTTGAAGGTTCAGGGTATGCAGTCCGACACGGATGCACTCCCTGATGCCGAAAATGAAAGTTTAGTATCGATCGGTCAATATCCGAGCGAGTTATTGAAAGTTGAAAGTCAAAAATTGAGTACTGATTGATATATCAGTATAAGTGAAAATTTTGAAAAACCAATGTGAAATGTTGTCAAAATTTTAACGTGGTTAGGTGACTAGCATTGCCTCGTCAATATAAAACCAAAAAAACAGAAATCTAACGGTATTTAAAAAAGATATTCAAATTTTTGTCAAAAATATTTGTATTTCCAAAACGATTTTGAAAGACTGACAAAAACATCCGAATTTGAAGGTTCAGGGTATGCAGTTCGACACGGATGCACTCCCTGATGCCGAAAATGAAAGTTTCGTATCGATCGGTCAATATCCGAGCGAGTTATTGAAAGTTGAAAGTCAAAAATTGAGTACTGATTGATATATCAGTATAAGTGAAAATTTTGAAAAACCAATGTGAAATGTTGTCAAAATTTTAACGTGGTTCGGTGACTAGCATTGCCTCGTCAATATTAAACCAAATAAAACAGAAATCTAACTGTATTTAAAAAAGATATTCAAATTTATGTCAAAAATATTTGTATTTCCAAAACGATTTTGAAAGACTGACAAAAACATCCGAATTTGAAGGTTCAGGGTATGCAGTTCGACACGGATGCACTTCCTGATGCCGAAAATGAAAGTTTCGTATCGATCGGTCAATATCCGAGCGAGTTATTGAAAGTTGAAAGTCAAAAATTGAGTACTGATTGATATATCAGTATAAGTGAAAATTTTGAAAAACCAATGTGAAATGTTGTCAAAATTTTAACGTGGTCAGGTGACTAGCATTGCCTCGTCAATATTAAAACAGAAATCTAACGGTATTTAAAAAAGATATTCAAATTTATGTCAAAAATATTTGTATTTCCAAAACGATTTTGAAAGACTGACAAAAACATCCGAATTTGAAGGTTCAGGGTATGCAGTTCGACACGGATGCACTCCCTGATGCCGAAAATGAAAGTTTCGTATCGATCGGTCAATATCCGAGCGAGTTATTGAAAGTTGAAAGTCAAAAATTGAGTACTGATTGATATATCAGTATAAGTGAAAATTTTGAAAAACCAATGTGAAACGTTGTCAAAATTTTAACGTGGTTAGGTGACTAGCATTGCCTCGTCAATATTAAACCAAATAAAACAGAAATCTAACGGTATTTAAAAAAGATATTCAAATTTATGTCAAAAATATTTGTATTTCCAAAACGATTTTGAAAGACTGTCAAAAAAATCCGTTCAGGGTATGCAGTTCGACACGGATGCACTCCCTGATGCCGAAAATGAAAGTTTCGTATCGATCGGTCAATATCCGAGCGAGTTATTGAAAGTTGAAAGTCAAAAATTGAGTACTGATTGATATATCAGTATAAGTGAAAATTTTGAAAAACCAATGTGAAATGTTGTCAAAATTTTAACGTGGTTAGGTGACTAGCATTGCCTCGTCAATATTAAACCAAATAAAACAGAAATCTAACGGTATTTAAAAAAGATATTCAAATTTATGTCAAAAATATTTGTATTTCCAAAACGATTTTGAAAGACTGACAAAAACATCCGAATTTGAAGGTTCAGGGTATGCAGTTCGACACGGATGCACTCCCTGATGCCGAAAATGAAAGTTTCGTATCGATCGGTCAATATCCGAGCGAGTTATTGAAAGTTGAAAGTCAAAAATTGAGTACTGATTGATATATCAGTATAAGTGAAAATTTTGAAAAACCAATGTGAAATGTTGTCAAAATTTTAACGTGGTTAGGTGACTAGCATTGCCTCGTCAATATTAAACCAAATAAAACAGAAATCTAACGGTATTTAAAAAAGATATTCAAATTTATGTCAAAAATATTTGTATTTCCAAAACGATTTTGAAAGACTGACAAAAACATCCGAATTTGAAGGTTCAGGGTATGCAGTTCGACACGGATGCACTCCCTGATGCCGAAAATGAAAGTTTCGTATCGATCGGTCAATATCCGAGCGAGTTATTGAAAGTTGAAAGTCAAAAATTGAGTACTGATTGATATATCAGTATAAGTGAAAATTTTGAAAAACCAATGTGAAATGTTGTCAAAATTTTAACGTGGTTAGGTGACTAGCATTGCCTCGTCAATATTAAACCAAATAAAACAGAAATCTAACGGTATTTAAAAAGATATTCAAATTTTAGTCAAAAATATTTTTATTTCCAAAACGATTTTGAAAGACTGTCAAAAAATCCGAATTTGAAGGTTCAGGGTATGCAGTCCGACACGGATGCACTCCCTGATGCCGAAAATGAAAGTTTAGTATCGATCGGTCAATATCCGAGCGAGTTATTGAAAGTTGAAAGTCAAAAATTGAGTACTGATTGATATATCAGTATAAGTGAAAATTTTGAAAAACCAATGTGAAATGTTGTCAAAATTTTAACGTGGTTAGGTGACTAGCATTGCCTCGTCAATATAAAACCAAAAAAACAGAAATCTAACGGTATTTAAAAAAGATATTCAAATTTTTGTCAAAAATATTTGTATTTCCAAAACGATTTTGAAAGACTGACAAAAACATCCGAATTTGAAGGTTCAGGGTATGCAGTTCGACACGGATGCACTCCCTGATGCCGAAAATGAAAGTTTCGTATCGATCGGTCAATATCCGAGCGAGTTATTGAAAGTTGAAAGTCAAAAATTGAGTACTGATTGATATATCAGTATAAGTGAAAATTTTGAAAAACCAATGTGAAATGTTGTCAAAATTTTAACGTGGTTCGGTGACTAGCATTGCCTCGTCAATATTAAACCAAATAAAACAGAAATCTAACTGTATTTAAAAAAGATATTCAAATTTATGTCAAAAATATTTGTATTTCCAAAACGATTTTGAAAGACTGACAAAAACATCCGAATTTGAAGGTTCAGGGTATGCAGTTCGACACGGATGCACTTCCTGATGCCGAAAATGAAAGTTTCGTATCGATCGGTCAATATCCGAGCGAGTTATTGAAAGTTGAAAGTCAAAAATTGAGTACTGATTGATATATCAGTATAAGTGAAAATTTTGAAAAACCAATGTGAAATGTTGTCAAAATTTTAACGTGGTCAGGTGACTAGCATTGCCTCGTCAATATTAAAACAGAAATCTAACGGTATTTAAAAAAGATATTCAAATTTATGTCAAAAATATTTGTATTTCCAAAACGATTTTGAAAGACTGACAAAAACATCCGAATTTGAAGGTTCAGGGTATGCAGTTCGACACGGATGCACTCCCTGATGCCGAAAATGAAAGTTTCGTATCGATCGGTCAATATCCGAGCGAGTTATTGAAAGTTGAAAGTCAAAAATTGAGTACTGATTGATATATCAGTATAAGTGAAAATTTTGAAAAACCAATGTGAAACGTTGTCAAAATTTTAACGTGGTTAGGTGACTAGCATTGCCTCGTCAATATTAAACCAAATAAAACAGAAATCTAACGGTATTTAAAAAAGATATTCAAATTTATGTCAAAAATATTTGTATTTCCAAAACGATTTTGAAAGACTGTCAAAAAAATCCGTTCAGGGTATGCAGTTCGACACGGATGCACTCCCTGATGCCGAAAATGAAAGTTTCGTATCGATCGGTCAATATCCGAGCGAGTTATTGAAAGTTGAAAGTCAAAAATTGAGTACTGATTGATATATCAGTATAAGTGAAAATTTTGAAAAACCAATGTGAAATGTTGTCAAAATTTTAACGTGGTTAGGTGACTAGCATTGCCTCGTCAATATTAAACCAAATAAAACAGAAATCTAACGGTATTTAAAAAAGATATTCAAATTTATGTCAAAAATATTTGTATTTCCAAAACGATTTTGAAAGACTGACAAAAACATCCGAATTTGAAGGTTCAGGGTATGCAGTTCGACACGGATGCACTCCCTGATGCCGAAAATGAAAGTTTCGTATCGATCGGTCAATATCCGAGCAAGTTATTGAAAGTTGAAAGTCAAAAATTGAGTACTGATTGATATATCAGTATAAGTGAAAATTTTGAAAAACCAATGTGAAATGTTGTCAAAATTTTAACGTGGTTAGGTGACTAGCATTGCCTCGTCAATATTAAACCAAAAAAACAGATATCTAACGGTGTTTAAAAAAGATATTCACATTTTTGCCAAAAATATTTGTATTTCCAAAACGATTTTGAAAGACTGTCAAAAAAATCCGAATTTGAAGGTTCAGGGTATGCAGTTCGACACGGATGCACTCCCTAATGCCGAAAATGAAAGTTTCGTATCGATCGGTCAATATCCGAGCGAGTTATTGAAAGTTGAAAGTCAAAAATTGAGTACTGATTGATATATCAGTATAAGTGAAAATTTTGAAAAACCAATGTGAAATGTTGTCAAAATTTTAACGTGGTTCGGTGACTAGCATTGCCTCGTCAATATTAAACCAAATAAAACAGAAATCTAACGGTATTTAAAAAAGATATTCAAATTTATGTCAAAAATATTTGTATTTCCAAAACGATTTTGAAAGACTGTCAAAAAAATCCGAATTTGAAGGTTCCGGGTATGCAGTTCGACACGGATGCACTCCCTGATGCCGAAAATGAAAGTTTCGTATCGATCGGTCAATATCCGAGCGAGTTATTGAAAGTTGAAAGTCAAAAATTGAGTACTGATTGATATATCAGTATAAGTGAAAATTTTGAAAAACCAATGTGAAATGTTGTCACAATTTTAACGTGGTTAGGTGACTAGCATTGCCTCGTCAATATTAAACCAAATAAAACAGAAATCTAACGGTATTTAAAAAAGATATTCAAATTTATGTCAAAAATATTTGTATTTCCAAAACGATTTTGAAAGACTGTCAAAAAAATCCGAATTTGAAGGTTCAGGGTATGCAGTTCGACACGGATGCACTCCCTGATGCCGAAAATGACAGTTTCGTATCGATCGGTCAATATCCGAGCGAGTTATTGAAAGTTGAAAGTCAAAAATTGAGTACTGATTGATATATCAGTATAAGTGAAAATTTTGAAAAACCAATGAAAAATGTTGTCAAAATTTTAACGTGGTTAGGTGACTAGCATTGCCTCGTCAATATTAAACCAAATAAAACAGAAATCTAACGGTATTTAAAAAGATATTCAAATTTTAGTCAAAAATATTTTTATTTCCAAAACGATTTTGAAAGACTGTCAAAAAATCCGAATTTGAAGGTTCAGGGTATGCAGTCCGACACGGATGCACTCCCTGATGCCGAAAATGAAAGTTTAGTATCGATCGGTCAATATCCGAGCGAGTTATTGAAAGTTGAAAGTCAAAAATTGAGTACTGATTGATATATCAGTATAAGTGAAAATTTTGAAAAACCAATGTGAAATGTTGTCAAAATTTTAACGTGGTTAGGTGACTAGCATTGCCTCGTCAATATAAAACCAAAAAAACAGAAATCTAACGGTATTTAAAAAAGATATTCAAATTTTTGTCAAAAATATTTGTATTTCCAAAACGATTTTGAAAGACTGACAAAAACATCCGAATTTGAAGGTTCAGGGTATGCAGTTCGACACGGATGCACTCCCTGATGCCGAAAATGAAAGTTTCGTATCGATCGGTCAATATCCGAGCGAGTTATTGAAAGTTGAAAGTCAAAAATTGAGTACTGATTGATAAATCAGTATAAGTGAAAATTTTGAAAAACCAATGTGAAATGTTGTCAAAATTTTAACGTGGTTAGGTGACTAGCATTGCCTCGTCAACATTAAACCAAATAAAACAGAAATCTAACGGTATTTAAAAAAGATATTCAAATTTATGTCAAAAATATTTGTATTTCCAAAACGATTTTGAAAGACTGTCAAAAAATCCGAATTTGAAGGTTCAGGGTATGCAGTTCGACACGGATGCACTCCCTGATGCCGAAAATGAAAGTTTCGTATCGATCGGTCAATATCCGAGCGAGTTATTGAAAGTTGAAAGTCAAAAATTGAGTACTGATTGATATATCAGTATAAGTGAAAATTTTGAAAAACCAATGTGAAATGTTGTCAAAATTTTAACGTGGTTAGGTGACTAGCGTTGCCTCGTCAATATTAAACCAAACAAAACAGAAATCTAACGGTATTTAAAAAGATATTCAAATTTTTGTCAAAAATATTTGTATTTCCAAAACGATTTTGAAAGACTGTCAAAAAAATCCGAATTTGAAGGTTCAGGGTATGCAGTTCCACACGAATGCACTTCCTGATGCCGAAAATGAAAGTTTCGTATCGATCGGTCAATATCCGAGCGAGTTATTGAAAGTTGAAAGTCAAAAATTGAGTACTGATTGATATATCAGTATAAGTGAAAATTTTGAAAAACCAATGTGAAACGTTGTCAAAATTTTAACGTGGTTAGGTGACTAGCATTGCTTCGTCAATATTAAACCAAATAAAACAGAAATCTAACTGTATTTAAAAAAGATATTCAAATTTATGTCAAAAATATTTGTATTTCCAAAACGATTTTGAAAGACTGACAAAAACATCCGAATTTGAAGGTTCAGGGTATGCAGTTCGACACGGATGCACTTCCTGATGCCGAAAATGAAAGTTTCGTATCGATCGGTCAATATCCGAGCGAGTTATTGAAAGTTGAAAGTCAAAAATTGAGTACTGATTGATATATCAGTATAAGTGAAAATTTTGAAAAACCAATGTGAAACGTTGTCAAAATTTTAACGTGGTTAGGTGACTAGCATTGCTTCGTCAATATTAAACCAAATAAAACAGAAATCTAACTGTATTTAAAAAAGATATTCAAATTTATGTCAAAAATATTTGTATTTCCAAAACGATTTTGAAAGACTGACAAAAACATCCGAATTTGAAGGTTCAGGGTATGCAGTTCGACACGGATGCACTTCCTGATGCCGAAAATGAAAGTTTCGTATCGATCGGTCAATATCCGAGCGAGTTATTGAAAGTTGAAAGTCAAAAATTGAGTACTGATTGATATATCAGTATAAGTGAAAATTTTGAAAAACCAATGTGAAATGTTGTCAAAATTTTAACGTGGTTAGGTGACTAGCATTGCCTCGTCAATATAAAACCAAAAAAACAGAAATCTAACGGTATTTAAAAAAGATATTCAAATTTTTGTCAAAAATATTTGTATTTCCAAAACGATTTTGAAAGACTGACAAAAACATCCGAATTTGAAGGTTCAGGGTATGCAGTTCGACACGGATGCACTCCCTGATGCCGAAAATGAAAGTTTCGTATCGATCGGTCAATATCCGAGCGAGTTATTGAAAGTTGAAAGTCAAAAATTGAGTACTGATTGATATATCAGTATAAGTGAAAATTTTGAAAAACCAATGTGAAATGTTGTCAAAATTTTAACGTGGTTAGGTGACTAGCATTGCCTCGTCAATATTAAACCAAATAAAACAGAAATCTAACTGTATTTAAAAAAGATATTCAAATTTATGTCAAAAATATTTGTATTTCCAAAACGATTTTGAAAGACTGACAAAAACATCCGAATTTGAAGGTTCAGGGTATGCAGTTCGACACGGATGCACTTCCTGATGCCGAAAATGAAAGTTTCGTATCGATCGGTCAATATCCGAGCGAGTTATTGAAAGTTGAAAGTCAAAAATTGAGTACTGATTGATAAATCAGTATAAGTGAAAATTTTGAAAAACCAATGTGAAATGTTGTCAAAATTTTAACGTGGTCAGGTGACTAGCATTGCCTCGTCAATATTAAACCAAATAAAACAGAAATCTAACGGTATTTAAAAAAGATATTCAAATTTATGTCAAAAATATTTGTATTTCCAAAACGATTTTGAAAGACTGACAAAAACATCCGAATTTGAAGGTTCAGGGTATGCAGTTCGACACGGATGCACTCCCTGATGCCGAAAATGAAAGTTTCGTATCGATCGGTCAATATCCGAGCGAGTTATTGAAAGTTGAAAGTCAAAAATTGAGTACTGATTGATATATCAGTATAAGTGAAAATTTTGAAAAACCAATGTGAAATGTTGTCAAAATTTTAACGTGGTTCGGTGACTAGCATTGCCTCGTCAATATTAAACCAAATAAAACAGAAATCTAACGGTATTTAAAAAAGATATTCAAATTTATGTCAAAAATATTTGTATTTCCAAATCGATTTTGAAAGACTGTCAAAAAAATCCGAATTTGAAGGTTCCGGGTATGCAGTTCGACACGGATGCACTCCCTGATGCCGAAAATGAAAGTTTCGTATCGATCGGTCAATATCCGAGCGAGTTATTGAAAGTTGAAAGTCAAAAATTGAGTACTGATTGATATATCAGTATAAGTGAAATTTTTGAAAAACCAATGTGAAATGTTGTCAAAATTTTAACGTGGTTAGGTGACTAGCATTGCCTCGTCAATATTAAACCAAATAAAACAGAAATCTAACGGTATTTAAAAAAGATATTCAAATTTATGTCAAAAATATTTGTATTTCCAAAACGATTTTGAAAGACTGACAAAAACATCCGAATTTGAAGGTTCAGGGTATGCAGTTCGACACGGATGCACTCCCTGATGCCGAAAATGAAAGTTTCGTATCGATCGGTCAATATCCGAGCGAGTTATTGAAAGTTGAAAGTCAAAAATTGAGTACTGATTGATATATCAGTATAAGTAAAAATTTTGAAAAACCAATGTGAAATGTTGTCAAAATTTTAACGTGGTTAGGTGACTAGCATTGCCTCGTCAATATTAAACCAAATAAAACAGAAATCTAACGGTATTTAAAAAAGATATTCAAATTTATGTCAAAAATATTTGTATTTCCAAATCGATTTTGAAAGACTGTCAAAAAAATCCGAATTTGAAAAAAAAAAAAAAAAAATGAAAAAAAAATGAAAAAATATTTATTTACACCAAAACATGTTACATAAACAGCAGTATGTCTTTTGGTCCCCTCACTAGGCAAGCCTGTATCGAGGGAACCTGTTACCAGGTTTAACAATATTATTCAAACATTCCTTTCGGCAAACATTGATACTTTACATGATACATGATAGTAGTTTTGCAAAAAATAAATACCAATAATAAATATAATTAATTCCATGCTTCAGGCAAAAACATAAATAAAGTAAAATTCATCAGGTCGATTCTTATTAGGTACTGTACATAGTCCTATGAGTAGATAGTTAAGAGATTCTCGGTTTCCATATAGGTTAAGGTAACTAGCCATTTGTAAATAATGGTTTTTACTTCATGAAGGGGTTTATTTTTTATATTGCAGTGTTTTGCTACTCTGTTGTAAATGTATAATTTTATATATGGTCCAATCCGCATAGCAAATTTTGTATTGACTTGGGGTGTTGGAAGATGGTATACTCTACGTTTACTAATCTGGTCATAGTTAGTAAGAGATTTAACTGAACTATGAATTGAAAGAGATGTTTTCAGAATAAAAAGCTGCCGTACGGTGAGGATCTTGGCGGTCCTATATAGATCAGTGGTAGGATAGCGAAATGGTTTTCGAAGCATAGTTTTTAAGACAGACCGCTGAGCTCTTTCGGCTTGAATAATGAAAGTTTTACATGCACTGCCCCAGCAAGTAATGCAATAGACTATTAGAGACTGGCACAGCGCATAGTACACAGTTCTAAGGGTGTCAATACAAGCTAAATCACGCAGGTTTCGCATAACATTGATAATCTTTCTTATTCGCGCAGAAAGAGTGCCGATATGCAGTTCGAAGGTCAGTTTCTCGTCAATATGCACGCCAAGATACTTCACACAATCTGTTCGCAACAGGCACTCACACGTACACGATGAATAATTGTTGCAGCTTACACTGTGAGCTTTAATTTGAAAACAAATATCTGGTGCCGTGGCTAAGGTTTTGTGAAAACATAGGCATTTTGTTTTTTTGGTGTTCAGGGTCAAGAGGTTTCTTTGCAGCCATTTCGAAATCTGTACAAGACCCTTTTCTGCCGTTGTGAGTACGGTGGGCCATGTAGGGCCATGGAAAATAACTGCAGTGTCATCAGCATAACATAATATGTGAGCGTCATCTATCTTAGAGTTCAGTAAGTCGTTCATATATATAATAAATAATGTAGGGCCAACAATACTTCCCTGTGGGATTCCAAAACAGATTGTCCTTTCTTCACTTAAGTATTGTCCAATCCTAACACACAGTCTTCTATTCATTAAATAACTTTGGAACCAGTTTAAAGTTATTCCTCGAATTCCCTTCGCCTCCATTTTTTTCAGCAGTATTGGAATAGATACCGTATCGAAGGCCTTTGCAAGATCTAAAAAGATTCCGACGCAGTATTGATTTTTGTCTAAATGTGATGATACGGTGCTAGTAAGTAGGGTGACTGCGTCTTCAGTACTCTTCTTACTACGAAAACCAAACTGTCTTGGAGAAATCAGGTTGTGTGACTCCAAGTAGTGCACAAGACGATTATTTACAAGTTTTTCAAGTAATTTAGAAAACGCACTCAAAAGCGAAATAGGCCTGTAGTTATCGACAGAATCTCGAGCTCCTCCTTTGTGAATTGGACTTACCAGGGCAATTTTCCATTCATATGGGAAAATTCCACTAGAAAGACTGAGATTGAAAATATACGTCAGTGGTGTTACAATTTCGCTTTTTACAAATTTCAAAACAGAGTTAGAAATGCCGTCCTTGCCCGGCGCTTTATCAACCTGTAAGTTCATTATTAAATTTCCTACTTCTTCCGCAGTAATTGGATTTAAAAATAACGAATTAGGCGGAGAACTTTCAATTAACTGTTCGTCCGTGAGTTCCGACTCAGTTTTCTTCATCCCTCTAAGTATTTGATTCGCTAGTTTTAGTCCCACTGCAGAAAAGTATTCGCTTGCATGGTTAACAGATTTGTTTGCATCCATGTCACTTAATCCTAGCAATTCGGTAGGTTCATATTTATTCTGGGTCAGTCCACAGACAGATTTGATTGAACGCCAAAGTTTACGGGGGTTATTTTTATTATCCCTAAGCAAACTGCATTCGTATTCCGCCTTTAACTTACGCAACAGATTAACAAAAAAGTTTCGGTAACCGTGAAGGTTCCGGGAATGCTGTTCGACACGGATGCACTCCCTGATGCCGAAAATGAAAGTTTCGTATCGATCGGTCAATATCCGAGCGAGTTATTGAAAGTTGAAAGTCAAAAATTGAGTACTGATTGATATATCAGTATAAGTGAAAATTTTGAAAAACCAATGTGAAATGTTGTCAAAATTTTAACGTGGTTAGGTGACTAGCATTGCCTCGTCAATATTAAACCAAACAAAACAGAAATCTAACGGTATTTAAAAAAGATATTCAAATTTATGTCAAAAATATTTGTATTTCCAAAACGATTTTGAAAGACTGTCAAAAAAATCCGAATTTGAAGGTTCAGGGTATGCAGTTCGACACGGATGCCCTCCCTGATGCCGAAAATGAAAGTTTCGTATCGATCGGTCAATATCCGAGCGAGTTATTGAAAGTTGAAAGTCAAAAATTGAGTACTGATTGATATATCAGTATAAGTGAAAATTTTGAAAAACCAATGTGAAATGTTGTCAAAATTTTAACGTGGTTAGGTGACTAGCATTGCCTCGTCAATATTAAACCAAAAAAACAGATATCTAACGGTGTTTAAAAAAGATATTCACATTTTTGCCAAAAATATTTGTATTTCCAAAACGATTTTGAAAGACTGTCAAAAAAATCCGAATTTGAAGGTTCAGGGTATGCAGTTCGACACGGATGCACTCCCTGATGCCGAAAATGAAAGTTTCGTATCGATCGGTCAATATCCGAGCGAGTTATTGAAAGTTGAAAGTCAAAAATTGAGTACTGATTGATATATCAGTATAAGTGAAAATTTTGAAAAACCAATGTGAGACGTTGTCAAAATTTTAACGTGGTTAGGTGACTAGCATTGCCTCGTCAATATTAAACCAAATAAAACAGAAATCTAACGGTATTTAAAAAAGATATTCAAATTTATGTCAAAAATATTTGTATTTCCAAAACGATTTTGAAAGACTTTCAAAAAATCCGAATTTGAAGGTTCAGGGTATGCAGTTCGACACGGATGCACTCCCTAATGCCGAAAATGAAAGTTTCGTATCGATCGGTCAATATCCGAGCGAGTTATTGAAAGTTGAAAGTCAAAAATTGAGTACTGATTGATATATCAGTATAAGTGAAAATTTTGAAAAACCAATGTGAAATGTTGTCAAAATTTTAACGTGGTCAGGTGACTAGCATTGCCTCGTCAATATTAAACCAAATAAAACAGAAATCTAACGGTATTTAAAAAAGATATTCAAATTTATGTCAAAAATATTTGTATTTCCAAAACGATTTTGAAAGACTGACAAAAACATCCGAATTTGAAGGTTCAGGGTATGCAGTTCGACACGGATGCACTCCCTGATGCCGAAAATGAAAGTTTCGTATCGATCGGTCAATATCCGAGCGAGTTATTGAAAGTTGAAAGTCAAAAATTGAGTACTGATTGATATATCAGTATAAGTGAAAATTTTGAAAAACCAATGTGAAATGTTGTCAAAATTTTAACGTGGTTAGGTGACTAGCATTGCCTCGTCAATATTAAACCAAATAAAACAGAAATCTAACGGTATTTAAAAAAGATATTCAAATTTATGTCAAAAATATTTGTATTTCCAAATCGATTTTGAAAGACTGTCAAAAAAATCCGAATTTGAAGGTTCCGGGTATGCAGTTCGACACGGATGCACTCCCTGATGCCGAAAATGAAAGTTTCGTATCGATCGGTCAATATCCGAGCGAGTTATTGAAAGTTGAAAGTCAAAAATTGAGTACTGATTGATATATCAGTATAAGTGAAATTTTTGAAAAACCAATGTGAAATGTTGTCAAAATTTTAACGTGGTTAGGTGACTAGCATTGCCTCGTCAATATTAAACCAAATAAAACAGAAATCTAACGGTATTTAAAAAAGATATTCAAATTTATGTCAAAAATATTTGTATTTCCAAAACGATTTTGAAAGACTGACAAAAACATCCGAATTTGAAGGTTCAGGGTATGCAGTTCGACACGGATGCACTCCCTGATGCCGAAAATGAAAGTTTCGTATCGATCGGTCAATATCCGAGCGAGTTATTGAAAGTTGAAAGTCAAAAATTGAGTACTGATTGATATATCAGTATAAGTAAAAATTTTGAAAAACCAATGTGAAATGTTGTCAAAATTTTAACGTGGTTAGGTGACTAGCATTGCCTCGTCAATATTAAACCAAATAAAACAGAAATCTAACGGTATTTAAAAAAGATATTCAAATTTATGTCAAAAATATTTGTATTTCCAAATCGATTTTGAAAGACTGTCAAAAAAATCCGAATTTGAAAAAAAAAAAAAAAAAATGAAAAAAAAATGAAAAAATATTTATTTACACCAAAACATGTTACATAAACAGCAGTATGTCTTTTGGTCCCCTCACTAGGCAAGCCTGTATCGAGGGAACCTGTTACCAGGTTTAACAATATTATTCAAACATTCCTTTCGGCAAACATTGATACTTTACATGATACATGATAGTAGTTTTGCAAAAAATAAATACCAATAATAAATATAATTAATTCCATGCTTCAGGCAAAAACATAAATAAAGTAAAATTCATCAGGTCGATTCTTATTAGGTACTGTACATAGTCCTATGAGTAGATAGTTAAGAGATTCTCGGTTTCCATATAGGTTAAGGTAACTAGCCATTTGTAAATAATGGTTTTTACTTCATGAAGGGGTTTATTTTTTATATTGCAGTGTTTTGCTACTCTGTTGTAAATGTATAATTTTATATATGGTCCAATCCGCATAGCAAATTTTGTATTGACTTGGGGTGTTGGAAGATGGTATACTCTACGTTTACTAATCTGGTCATAGTTAGTAAGAGATTTAACTGAACTATGAATTGAAAGAGATGTTTTCAGAATAAAAAGCTGCCGTACGGTGAGGATCTTGGCGGTCCTATATAGATCAGTGGTAGGATAGCGAAATGGTTTTCGAAGCATAGTTTTTAAGACAGACCGCTGAGCTCTTTCGGCTTGAATAATGAAAGTTTTACATGCACTGCCCCAGCAAGTAATGCAATAGACTATTAGAGACTGGCACAGCGCATAGTACACAGTTCTAAGGGTGTCAATACAAGCTAAATCACGCAGGTTTCGCATAACATTGATAATCTTTCTTATTCGCGCAGAAAGAGTGCCGATATGCAGTTCGAAGGTCAGTTTCTCGTCAATATGCACGCCAAGATACTTCACACAATCTGTTCGCAACAGGCACTCACACGTACACGATGAATAATTGTTGCAGCTTACACTGTGAGCTTTAATTTGAAAACAAATATCTGGTGCCGTGGCTAAGGTTTTGTGAAAACATAGGCATTTTGTTTTTTTGGTGTTCAGGGTCAAGAGGTTTCTTTGCAGCCATTTCGAAATCTGTACAAGACCCTTTTCTGCCGTTGTGAGTACGGTGGGCCATGTAGGGCCATGGAAAATAACTGCAGTGTCATCAGCATAACATAATATGTGAGCGTCATCTATCTTAGAGTTCAGTAAGTCGTTCATATATATAATAAATAATGTAGGGCCAACAATACTTCCCTGTGGGATTCCAAAACAGATTGTCCTTTCTTCACTTAAGTATTGTCCAATCCTAACACACAGTCTTCTATTCATTAAATAACTTTGGAACCAGTTTAAAGTTATTCCTCGAATTCCCTTCGCCTCCATTTTTTTCAGCAGTATTGGAATAGATACCGTATCGAAGGCCTTTGCAAGATTTAAAAAGATTCCGACGCAGTATTGATTTTTGTCTAAATGTGATGATACGGTGCTAGTAAGTAGGGTGACTGCGTCTTCAGTACTCTTCTTACTACGAAAACCAAACTGTCTTGGAGAAATCAGGTTGTGTGACTCCAAGTAGTGCACAAGACGATTATTTACAAGTTTTTCAAGTAATTTAGAAAACGCACTCAAAAGCGAAATAGGCCTGTAGTTATCGACAGAATCTCGAGCTCCTCCTTTGTGAATTGGACTTACCAGGGCAATTTTCCATTCATATGGGAAAATTCCACTAGAAAGACTGAGATTGAAAATATACGTCAGTGGTGTTACAATTTCGCTTTTTACAAATTTCAAAACAGAGTTAGAAATGCCGTCCTTGCCCGGCGCTTTATCAACCTGTAAGTTCATTATTAAATTTCCTACTTCTTCCGCAGTAATTGGATTTAAAAATAACGAATTAGGCGGAGAACTTTCAATTAACTGTTCGTCCGTGAGTTCCGACTCAGTTTTCTTCATCCCTCTAAGTATTTGATTCGCTAGTTTTAGTCCCACTGCAGAAAAGTATTCGCTTGCATGGTTAACAGATTTGTTTGCATCCATGTCACTTAATCCTAGCAATTCGGTAGGTTCATATTTATTCTGGGTCAGTCCACAGACAGATTTGATTGAACGCCAAAGTTTACGGGGGTTATTTTTATTATCCCTAAGCAAACTGCATTCGTATTCCGCCTTTAACTTACGCAACAGATTAACAAAAAAGTTTCGGTAACCGTGAAGGTTCCGGGAATGCTGTTCGACACGGATGCACTCCCTGATGCCGAAAATGAAAGTTTCGTATCGATCGGTCAATATCCGAGCGAGTTATTGAAAGTTGAAAGTCAAAAATTGAGTACTGATTGATATATCAGTATAAGTGAAAATTTTGAAAAACCAATGTGAAATGTTGTCAAAATTTTAACGTGGTTAGGTGACTAGCATTGCCTCGTCAATATTAAACCAAACAAAACAGAAATCTAACGGTATTTAAAAAAGATATTCAAATTTATGTCAAAAATATTTGTATTTCCAAAACGATTTTGAAAGACTGTCAAAAAAATCCGAATTTGAAGGTTCAGGGTATGCAGTTCGACACGGATGCCCTCCCTGATGCCGAAAATGAAAGTTTCGTATCGATCGGTCAATATCCGAGCGAGTTATTGAAAGTTGAAAGTCAAAAATTGAGTACTGATTGATATATCAGTATAAGTGAAAATTTTGAAAAACCAATGTGAAATGTTGTCAAAATTTTAACGTGGTTAGGTGACTAGCATTGCCTCGTCAATATTAAACCAAAAAAACAGATATCTAACGGTGTTTAAAAAAGATATTCACATTTTTGCCAAAAATATTTGTATTTCCAAAACGATTTTGAAAGACTGTCAAAAAAATCCGAATTTGAAGGTTCAGGGTATGCAGTTCGACACGGATGCACTCCCTGATGCCGAAAATGAAAGTTTCGTATCGATCGGTCAATATCCGAGCGAGTTATTGAAAGTTGAAAGTCAAAAATTGAGTACTGATTGATATATCAGTATAAGTGAAAATTTTGAAAAACCAATGTGAGACGTTGTCAAAATTTTAACGTGGTTAGGTGACTAGCATTGCCTCGTCAATATTAAACCAAATAAAACAGAAATCTAACGGTATTTAAAAAAGATATTCAAATTTATGTCAAAAATATTTGTATTTCCAAAACGATTTTGAAAGACTTTCAAAAAATCCGAATTTGAAGGTTCAGGGTATGCAGTTCGACACGGATGCACTCCCTCATGCCGAAAATGAAAGTTTCGTATCGATCGGTCAATATCCGAGCGAGTTATTGAAAGTTGAAAGTCAAAAATTGAGTACTGATTGATATATCAGTATAAGTGAAAATTTTGAAAAACCAATGTGAAATGTTGTCAAAATTTTAACGTGGTCAGGTGACTAGCATTGCCTCGTCAATATTAAACCAAATAAAACAGAAATCTAACGGTATTTAAAAAAGATATTCAAATTTATGTCAAAAATATTTGTATTTCCAAAACGATTTTGAAAGACTGACAAAAACATCCGAATTTGAAGGTTCAGGGTATGCAGTTCGACACGGATGCACTCCCTGATGCCGAAAATGAAAGTTTCGTATCGATCGGTCAATATCCGAGCGAGTTATTGAAAGTTGAAAGTCAAAAATTGAGTACTGATTGATATATCAGTATAAGTGAAAATTTTGAAAAACCAATGTGAAATGTTGTCAAAATTTTAACGTGGTTAGGTGACTAGCATTGCCTCGTCAATATTAAACCAAATAAAACAGAAATCTAACGGTATTTAAAAAAGATATTCAAATTTATGTCAAAAATATTTGTATTTCCAAATCGATTTTGAAAGACTGTCAAAAAAATCCGAATTTGAAGGTTCCGGGTATGCAGTTCGACACGGATGCACTCCCTGATGCCGAAAATGAAAGTTTCGTATCGATCGGTCAATATCCGAGCGAGTTATTGAAAGTTGAAAGTCAAAAATTGAGTACTGATTGATATATCAGTATAAGTGAAATTTTTGAAAAACCAATGTGAAATGTTGTCAAAATTTTAACGTGGTTAGGTGACTAGCATTGCCTCGTCAATATTAAACCAAATAAAACAGAAATCTAACGGTATTTAAAAAAGATATTCAAATTTATGTCAAAAATATTTGTATTTCCAAAACGATTTTGAAAGACTGACAAAAACATCCGAATTTGAAGGTTCAGGGTATGCAGTTCGACACGGATGCACTCCCTGATGCCGAAAATGAAAGTTTCGTATCGATCGGTCAATATCCGAGCGAGTTATTGAAAGTTGAAAGTCAAAAATTGAGTACTGATTGATATATCAGTATAAGTAAAAATTTTGAAAAACCAATGTGAAATGTTGTCAAAATTTTAACGTGGTTAGGTGACTAGCATTGCCTCGTCAATATTAAACCAAATAAAACAGAAATCTAACGGTATTTAAAAAAGATATTCAAATTTATGTCAAAAATATTTGTATTTCCAAATCGATTTTGAAAGACTGTCAAAAAAATCCGAATTTGAAAAAAAAAAAAAAAAAATGAAAAAAAAATGAAAAAATATTTATTTACACCAAAACATGTTACATAAACAGCAGTATGTCTTTTGGTCCCCTCACTAGGCAAGCCTGTATCGAGGGAACCTGTTACCAGGTTTAACAATATTATTCAAACATTCCTTTCGGCAAACATTGATACTTTACATGATACATGATAGTAGTTTTGCAAAAAATAAATACCAATAATAAATATAATTAATTCCATGCTTCAGGCAAAAACATAAATAAAGTAAAATTCATCAGGTCGATTCTTATTAGGTACTGTACATAGTCCTATGAGTAGATAGTTAAGAGATTCTCGGTTTCCATATAGGTTAAGGTAACTAGCCATTTGTAAATAATGGTTTTTACTTCATGAAGGGGTTTATTTTTTATATTGCAGTGTTTTGCTACTCTGTTGTAAATGTATAATTTTATATATGGTCCAATCCGCATAGCAAATTTTGTATTGACTTGGGGTGTTGGAAGATGGTATACTCTACGTTTACTAATCTGGTCATAGTTAGTAAGAGATTTAACTGAACTATGAATTGAAAGAGATGTTTTCAGAATAAAAAGCTGCCGTACGGTGAGGATCTTGGCGGTCCTATATAGATCAGTGGTAGGATAGCGAAATGGTTTTCGAAGCATAGTTTTTAAGACAGACCGCTGAGCTCTTTCGGCTTGAATAATGAAAGTTTTACATGCACTGCCCCAGCAAGTAATGCAATAGACTATTAGAGACTGGCACAGCGCATAGTACACAGTTCTAAGGGTGTCAATACAAGCTAAATCACGCAGGTTTCGCATAACATTGATAATCTTTCTTATTCGCGCAGAAAGAGTGCCGATATGCAGTTCGAAGGTCAGTTTCTCGTCAATATGCACGCCAAGATACTTCACACAATCTGTTCGCAACAGGCACTCACACGTACACGATGAATAATTGTTGCAGCTTACACTGTGAGCTTTAATTTGAAAACAAATATCTGGTGCCGTGGCTAAGGTTTTGTGAAAACATAGGCATTTTGTTTTTTTGGTGTTCAGGGTCAAGAGGTTTCTTTGCAGCCATTTCGAAATCTGTACAAGACCCTTTTCTGCCGTTGTGAGTACGGTGGGCCATGTAGGGCCATGGAAAATAACTGCAGTGTCATCAGCATAACATAATATGTGAGCGTCATCTATCTTAGAGTTCAGTAAGTCGTTCATATATATAATAAATAATGTAGGGCCAACAATACTTCCCTGTGGGATTCCAAAACAGATTGTCCTTTCTTCACTTAAGTATTGTCCAATCCTAACACACAGTCTTCTATTCATTAAATAACTTTGGAACCAGTTTAAAGTTATTCCTCGAATTCCCTTCGCCTCCATTTTTTTCAGCAGTATTGGAATAGATACCGTATCGAAGGCCTTTGCAAGATCTAAAAAGATTCCGACGCAGTATTGATTTTTGTCTAAATGTGATGATACGGTGCTAGTAAGTAGGGTGACTGCGTCTTCAGTACTCTTCTTACTACGAAAACCAAACTGTCTTGGAGAAATCAGGTTGTGTGACTCCAAGTAGTGCACAAGACGATTATTTACAAGTTTTTCAAGTAATTTAGAAAACGCACTCAAAAGCGAAATAGGCCTGTAGTTATCGACAGAATCTCGAGCTCCTCCTTTGTGAATTGGACTTACCAGGGCAATTTTCCATTCATATGGGAAAATTCCACTAGAAAGACTGAGATTGAAAATATACGTCAGTGGTGTTACAATTTCGCTTTTTACAAATTTCAAAACAGAGTTAGAAATGCCGTCCTTGCCCGGCGCTTTATCAACCTGTAAGTTCATTATTAAATTTCCTACTTCTTCCGCAGTAATTGGATTTAAAAATAACGAATTAGGCGGAGAACTTTCAATTAACTGTTCGTCCGTGAGTTCCGACTCAGTTTTCTTCATCCCTCTAAGTATTTGATTCGCTAGTTTTAGTCCCACTGCAGAAAAGTATTCGCTTGCATGGTTAACAGATTTGTTTGCATCCATGTCACTTAATCCTAGCAATTCGGTAGGTTCATATTTATTCTGGGTCAGTCCACAGACAGATTTGATTGAACGCCAAAGTTTACGGGGGTTATTTTTATTATCCCTAAGCAAACTGCATTCGTATTCCGCCTTTAACTTACGCAACAGATTAACAAAAAAGTTTCGGTAACCGTGAAGGTTCCGGGAATGCTGTTCGACACGGATGCACTCCCTGATGCCGAAAATGAAAGTTTCGTATCGATCGGTCAATATCCGAGCGAGTTATTGAAAGTTGAAAGTCAAAAATTGAGTACTGATTGATATATCAGTATAAGTGAAAATTTTGAAAAACCAATGTGAAATGTTGTCAAAATTTTAACGTGGTTAGGTGACTAGCATTGCCTCGTCAATATTAAACCAAACAAAACAGAAATCTAACGGTATTTAAAAAAGATATTCAAATTTATGTCAAAAATATTTGTATTTCCAAAACGATTTTGAAAGACTGTCAAAAAAATCCGAATTTGAAGGTTCAGGGTATGCAGTTCGACACGGATGCCCTCCCTGATGCCGAAAATGAAAGTTTCGTATCGATCGGTCAATATCCGAGCGAGTTATTGAAAGTTGAAAGTCAAAAATTGAGTACTGATTGATATATCAGTATAAGTGAAAATTTTGAAAAACCAATGTGAAATGTTGTCAAAATTTTAACGTGGTTAGGTGACTAGCATTGCCTCGTCAATATTAAACCAAAAAAACAGATATCTAACGGTGTTTAAAAAAGATATTCACATTTTTGCCAAAAATATTTGTATTTCCAAAACGATTTTGAAAGACTGTCAAAAAAATCCGAATTTGAAGGTTCAGGGTATGCAGTTCGACACGGATGCACTCCCTGATGCCGAAAATGAAAGTTTCGTATCGATCGGTCAATATCCGAGCGAGTTATTGAAAGTTGAAAGTCAAAAATTGAGTACTGATTGATATATCAGTATAAGTGAAAATTTTGAAAAACCAATGTGAGACGTTGTCAAAATTTTAACGTGGTTAGGTGACTAGCATTGCCTCGTCAATATTAAACCAAATAAAACAGAAATCTAACGGTATTTAAAAAAGATATTCAAATTTATGTCAAAAATATTTGTATTTCCAAAACGATTTTGAAAGACTTTCAAAAAATCCGAATTTGAAGGTTCAGGGTATGCAGTTCGACACGGATGCACTCCCTCATGCCGAAAATGAAAGTTTCGTATCGATCGGTCAATATCCGAGCGAGTTATTGAAAGTTGAAAGTCAAAAATTGAGTACTGATTGATATATCAGTATAAGTGAAAATTTTGAAAAACCAATGTGAAATGTTGTCAAAATTTTAACGTGGTCAGGTGACTAGCATTGCCTCGTCAATATTAAACCAAATAAAACAGAAATCTAACGGTATTTAAAAAAGATATTCAAATTTATGTCAAAAATATTTGTATTTCCAAAACGATTTTGAAAGACTGACAAAAACATCCGAATTTGAAGGTTCAGGGTATGCAGTTCGACACGGATGCACTCCCTGATGCCGAAAATGAAAGTTTCGTATCGATCGGTCAATATCCGAGCGAGTTATTGAAAGTTGAAAGTCAAAAATTGAGTACTGATTGATATATCAGTATAAGTGAAAATTTTGAAAAACCAATGTGAAATGTTGTCAAAATTTTAACGTGGTTAGGTGACTAGCATTGCCTCGTCAATATTAAACCAAATAAAACAGAAATCTAACGGTATTTAAAAAAGATATTCAAATTTATGTCAAAAATATTTGTATTTCCAAAACGATTTTGAAAGACTGTCAAAAAAATCCGAATTTGAAGGTTCCGGGAATGCTGTTCGACACGGATGCACTCCCTGATGCCGAAAATGAAAGTTTCGTATCGATCGGTCAATATCCGAGCGAGTTATTGAAAGTTGAAAGTCAAAAATTGAGTACTGATTGATATATCAGTATAAGTGAAAATTTTGAAAAACCAATGTGAAATGTTGTCAAAATTTTAACGTGGTTAGGTGACTAGCATTGCCTCGTCAATATTAAACCAAACAAAACAGAAATCTAACGGTATTTAAAAAAGATATTCAAATTTATGTCAAAAATATTTGTATTTCCAAAACGATTTTGAAAGACTGTCAAAAAAATCCGAATTTGAAGGTTCAGGGTATGCAGTTCGACACGGATGCACTCCCTGATGCCGAAAATGAAAGTTTCGTATCGATCGGTCAATATCCGAGCGAGTTATTGAAAGTTGAAAGTCAAAAATTGAGTTCTGATTGATATATCAGTATAAGTGAAAATTTTGAAAAACCAATGTGAAATGTTGTCAAAATTTTAACGTGGTTAGGTGACTAGCATTGCCTCGTCAATATTAAACCAAAAAAACAGATATCTAACGGTGTTTAAAAAAGATATTCACATTTTTGCCAAAAATATTTGTATTTCCAAAACGATTTTGAAAGACTGTCAAAAAAATCCGAATTTGAAGGTTCAGGGTATGCAGTTCGACACGGATGCACTCCCTGATGCCGAAAATGAAAGTTTCGTATCGATCGGTCAATATCCGAGCGAGTTATTGAAAGTTGAAAGTCAAAAATTGAGTACTGATTGATATATCAGTATAAGTGAAAATTTTGAAAAACCAATGTGAAATGTTGTCAAAATTTTAACGTGGTTCGGTGACTAGCATTGCCTCGTCAATATTAAACCAAATAAAACAGAAATCTAACGGTATTTAAAAAAGATATTCAAATTTATGTCAAAAATATTTGTATTTCCAAAACGATTTTGAAAGACTGTCAAAAAAATCCGAATTTGAAGGTTCCGGGTATGCAGTTCAACACGGATGCACTCCCTGATGCCGAAAATGAAAGTTTCGTATCGATCGGTGAATATCCGAGCGAGTTATTGAAAGTTGAAAGTCAAAAATTGAGTACTGATTGATATATCAGTATAAGTGAAAATTTTGAAAAACCAATGTGAAATGTTGTCACAATTTTAACGTGGTTAGGTGACTAGCATTGCCTCGTCAATATTAAACCAAATAAAACAGAAATCTAACGGTATTTAAAAAAGATATTCAAATTTATGTCAAAAATATTTGTATTTCCAAAACGATTTTGAAAGACTGTCAAAAAAATCCGAATTTGAAGGTTCAGGGTATGCAGTTCGACACGGATGCACTCCCTGATGCCGAAAATGAAAGTTTCGTATCGATCGGTCAATATCCGAGCGAGTTATTGAAAGTTGAAAGTCAAAAATTGAGTACTGATTGATATATCAGTATAAGTGAAAATTTTGAAAAACCAATGTGAAATGTTGTCAAAATTTTAACGTGGTTAGGTGACTAGCATTGCCTCGTCAATATTAAACCAAATAAAACAGAAATCTAACGGTATTTAAAAAGATATTCAAATTTTAGTCAAAAATATTTTTATTTCCAAAACGATTTTGAAAGACTGTCAAAAAATCCGAATTTGAAGGTTCAGGGTATGCAGTCCGACACGGATGCACTCCCTGATGCCGAAAATGAAAGTTTAGTATCGATCGGTCAATATCCGAGCGAGTTATTGAAAGTTGAAAGTCAAAAATTGAGTACTGATTGATATATCAGTATAAGTGAAAATTTTGAAAAACCAATGTGAAATGTTGTCAAAATTTTAACGTGGTTAGGTGACTAGCATTGCCTCGTCAATATAAAACCATATAAAACAGAAATCTAACGGTATTTAAAAAAGATATTCTAATTTATGTCAAAAATATTTGTACTTCCAAAACGATTTTGAAAGACTGTCAAAAAAATCCGAATTTGAAGGTTCAGGGTATGCAGTTCGACACGAATGCACTCCCTGATGCCGAAAATGAAAGTTTCGTATCGATCGGTCAATATCCTAGCGAGTTATTGAAAGTTGAAAGTCAAAAATTGAGTACTGATTGATATATCAGTATAAGTGAAAATTTTGAAAAACCAATGTGAAATGTTGTCAAAATTTTAACGTGGTTAGGTGACTAGCATTGCCTCGTCAATATAAAACCAAAAAAACAGAAATCTAACGGTATTTAAAAAAGATATTCAAATTTTTGTCAAAAATATTTGTATTTCCAAAACGATTTTGAAAGACTGACAAAAACATCCGAATTTGAAGGTTCAGGGTATGCAGTTCGACACGGATGCACTCCCTGATGCCGAAAATGAAAGTTTCGTATCGATCGGTCAATATCCGAGCGAGTTATTGAAAGTTGAAAGTCAAAAATTGAGTACTGATTGATAAATCAGTATAAGTGAAAATTTTGAAAAACCAATGTGAAATGTTGTCAAAATTTTAACGTGGTTAGGTGACTAGCATTGCCTCGTCAACATTAAACCAAATAAAACAGAAATCTAACGGTATTTAAAAAAGATATTCAAATTTATGTCAAAAATATTTGTATTTCCAAAACGATTTTGAAAGACTGACAAAAACATCCGAATTTGAAGGTTCAGGGTATGCAGTTCGACACGGATGCACTCCCTGATGCCGAAAATGAAAGTTTCGTATCGATCGGTCAATATCCGAGCGAGTTATTGAAAGTTGAAAGTCAAAAATTGAGTACTGATTGATATATCAGTATAAGTGAAAATTTTGAAAAACCAATGTGAGACGTTGTCAAAATTTTAACGTGGTTAGGTGACTAGCATTGCCTCGTCAATATTAAACCAAATAAAACAGAAATCTAACGGTATTTAAAAAAGATATTCAAATTTATGTCAAAAATATTTGTATTTCCAAAACGATTTTGAAAGACTGTCAAAAAAATCCGAATTTGAAGGTTCAGGGTATGCAGTTCGACACGGATGCACTCCCTAATGCCGAAAATGAAAGTTTCGTATCGATCGGTCAATATCCGAGCGAGTTATTGAAAGTTGAAAGTCAAAAATTGAGTACTGATTGATATATCAGTATAAGTGAAAATTTTGAAAAACCAATGTGAAATGTTGTCAAAATTTTAACGTGGTTAGGTGACTAGCATTGCCTCGTCAATATTAAACCAAATAAAACAGAAATCTAACGGTATTTAAAAAAGATATTCAAATTTATGTCAAAAATATTTGTATTTCCAAAACGATTTTGAAAGACTGACAAAAACATCCGAATTTGAAGGTTCAGGGTATGCAGTTCGACACGGATGCACTCCCTGATGCCGAAAATGAAAGTTTCGTATCGATCGGTCAATATCCGAGCGAGTTATTGAAAGTTGAAAGTCAAAAATTGAGTACTGATTGATATATCAGTATACGTGAAAATTTTGAAAAACCAATGTGAAATGTTGTCAAAATTTTAACGTGGTTAGGTGACTAGCATTGCCTCGTCAATATTAAACCAAATAAAACAGAAATCTAACGGTATTTAAAAAAGATATTCAAATTTATGTCAAAAATATTTGTATTTCCAAAACGATTTTGAAAGACTGACAAAAACATCCGAATTTGAAGGTTCAGGGTATGCAGTTCGACACGGATGCACTCCCTGATGCCGAAAATGAAAGTTTCGTATCGATCGGTCAATATCCGAGCGAGTTATTGAAAGTTGAAAGTCAAAAATTGAGTACTGATTGATATATCAGTATAAGTGAAAATTTTGAAAAACCAATGTGAAATGTTGTCAAAATTTTAACGTGGTTAGGTGACTAGCATTGCCTCGTCAATATTAAACCAAATAAAACAGAAATCTAACGGTATTTAAAAAAGATATTCAAATTTATGTCAAAAATATTTTTATTTCCAAAACGATTTTGAAAGACTGTCAAAAAATCCGAATTTGAAGGTTCAGGGTATGCAGTCCGACACGGATGCACTCCCTGATGCCGAAAATGAAAGTTTAGTATCGATCGGTCAATATCCGAGCGAGTTATTGAAAGTTGAAAGTCAAAAATTGAGTACTGATTGATATATCAGTATAAGTGAAAATTTTGAAAAACCAATGTGAAATGTTGTCAAAATTTTAACGTGGTTAGGTGACTAGCATTGCCTCGTCAATATAAAACCATATAAAACAGAAATCTAACGGTATTTAAAAAAGATATTCTAATTTATGTCAAAAATATTTGTACTTCCAAAACGATTTTGAAAGACTGTCAAAAAAATCCGAATTTGAAGGTTCAGGGTATGCAGTTCGACACGAATGCACTCCCTGATGCCGAAAATGAAAGTTTCGTATCGATCGGTCAATATCCTAGCGAGTTATTGAAAGTTGAAAGTCAAAAATTGAGTACTGATTGATATATCAGTATAAGTGAAAATTTTGAAAAACCAATGTGAAATGTTGTCAAAATTTTAACGTGGTTAGGTGACTAGCATTGCCTCGTCAATATAAAACCAAAAAAACAGAAATCTAACGGTATTTAAAAAAGATATTCAAATTTTTGTCAAAAATATTTGTATTTCCAAAACGATTTTGAAAGACTGACAAAAACATCCGAATTTGAAGGTTCAGGGTATGCAGTTCGACACGGATGCACTCCCTGATGCCGAAAATGAAAGTTTCGTATCGATCGGTCAATATCCGAGCGAGTTATTGAAAGTTGAAAGTCAAAAATTGAGTACTGATTGATAAATCAGTATAAGTGAAAATTTTGAAAAACCAATGTGAAATGTTGTCAAAATTTTAACGTGGTTAGGTGACTAGCATTGCCTCGTCAACATTAAACCAAATAAAACAGAAATCTAACGGTATTTAAAAAAGATATTCAAATTTATGTCAAAAATATTTGTATTTCCAAAACGATTTTGAAAGACTGACAAAAACATCCGAATTTGAAGGTTCAGGGTATGCAGTTCGACACGGATGCACTCCCTGATTCCGAAAATGAAAGTTTCGTATCGATCGGTCAATATCCGAGCGAGTTATTGAAAGTTGAAAGTCAAAAATTGAGTACTGATTGATATATCAGTATAAGTGAAAATTTTGAAAAACCAATGTGAGACGTTGTCAAAATTTTAACGTGGTTAGGTGACTAGCATTGCCTCGTCAATATTAAACCAAATAAAACAGAAATCTAACGGTATTTAAAAAAGATATTCAAATTTATGTCAAAAATATTTGTATTTCCAAAACGATTTTGAAAGACTGTCAAAAAAATCCGAATTTGAAGGTTCAGGGTATGCAGTTCGACACGGATGCACTCCCTAATGCCGAAAATGAAAGTTTCGTATCGATCGGTCAATATCCGAGCGAGTTATTGAAAGTTGAAAGTCAAAAATTGAGTACTGATTGATATATCAGTATAAGTGAAAATTTTGAAAAACCAATGTGAAATGTTGTCAAAATTTTAACGTGGTTAGGTGACTAGCATTGCCTCGTCAATATTAAACCAAATAAAACAGAAATCTAACGGTATTTAAAAAAGATATTCAAATTTATGTCAAAAATATTTGTATTTCCAAAACGATTTTGAAAGACTGACAAAAACATCCGAATTTGAAGGTTCAGGGTATGCAGTTCGACACGGATGCACTCCCTGATGCCGAAAATGAAAGTTTCGTAT
Source organism: Choreutis nemorana (assembly GCA_949316135.1). Classification (NCBI taxonomy): domain Eukaryota; kingdom Metazoa; phylum Arthropoda; class Insecta; order Lepidoptera; family Choreutidae; genus Choreutis; species Choreutis nemorana. The sequence continues at coordinate 406,598 of OX438615.1, read as the reverse complement.
CGATCGGTCAATATCCGAGCGAGTTATTGAAAGTTGAAAGTCAAAAATTGAGTACTGATTGATATATCAGTATACGTGAAAATTTTGAAAAACCAATGTGAAATGTTGTCAAAATTTTAACGTGGTTAGGTGACTAGCATTGCCTCGTCAATATTAAACCAAATAAAACAGAAATCTAACGGTATTTAAAAAAGATATTCAAATTTATGTCAAAAATATTTGTATTTCCAAAACGATTTTGAAAGACTGACAAAAACATCCGAATTTGAAGGTTCAGGGTATGCAGTTCGACACGGATGCACTCCCTGATGCCGAAAATGAAAGTTTCGTATCGATCGGTCAATATCCGAGCGAGTTATTGAAAGTTGAAAGTCAAAAATTGAGTACTGATTGATATATCAGTATAAGTGAAAATTTTGAAAAACCAATGTGAAATGTTGTCAAAATTTTAACGTGGTTAGGTGACTAGCATTGCCTCGTCAATATTAAACCAAATAAAACAGAAATCTAACGGTATTTAAAAAAGATATTCAAATTTATGTCAAAAATATTTGTATTTCCAAATCGATTTTGAAAGACTGTCAAAAAAATCCGAATTTGAAGGTTCCGGGAATGCTGTTCGACACGGATGCACTCCCTGATGCCGAAAATGAAAGTTTCGTATCGATCGGTCAATATCCGAGCGAGTTATTGAAAGTTGAAAGTCAAAAATTGAGTACTGATTGATATATCAGTATAAGTGAAAATTTTGAAAAACCAATGTGAAATGTTGTCAAAATTTTAACGTGGTTAGGTGACTAGCATTGCCTCGTCAAGATTAAACCAAACAAAACAGAAATCTAACGGTATTTAAAAAAGATATTCAAATTTATGTCAAAAATATTTGTATTTCCAAAACGATTTTGAAAGACTGTCAAAAAAATCCGAATTTGAAGGTTCAGGGTATGCAGTTCGACACGGATGCACTCCCTGATGCCAAAAATGAAAGTTTCGTATCGATCGGTCAATATCCGAGCGAGTTATTGAAAGTTGAAAGTCAAAAATTGAGTACTGATTGATATATCAGTATAAGTGAAAATTTTGAAAAACCAATGTGAAATGTTGTCAAAATTTTAACGTGGTTAGGTGACTAGCATTGCCTCGTCAATATTAAACCAAAAAAACAGATATCTAACGGTGTTTAAAAAAGATATTCACATTTTTGCCAAAAATATTTGTATTTCCAAAACGATTTTGAAAGACTGTCAAAAAAATCCGAATTTGAAGGTTCAGGGTATGCAGTTCGACACGGATGCGCTCCCTGATGCCGAAAATGAAAGTTTCGTATCGATCGGTCAATATCCGAGCGAGTTATTGAAAGTTGAAAGTCAAAAATTGAGTACTGATTGATATATCAGTATAAGTGAAAATTTTGAAAAACCAATGTGAAATGTTGTCAAAATTTTAACGTGGTTCGGTGACTAGCATTGCCTCGTCAATATTAAACCAAATAAAACAGAAATCTAACGGTATTTAAAAAAGATATTCAAATTTATGTCAAAAATATTTGTATTTCCAAAACGATTTTGAAAGACTGTCAAAAAAATCCGAATTTGAAGGTTCCGGGTATGCAGTTCGACACGGATGCACTCCCTGATGCCGAAAATGAAAGTTTCGTATCGATCGGTCAATATCCGAGCGAGTTATTGAAAGTTGAAAGTCAAAAATTGAGTACTGATTGATATATCAGTATAAGTGAAAATTTTGAAAAACCAATGTGAAATGTTGTCACAATTTTAACGTGGTTAGGTGACTAGCATTGCCTCGTCAATATTAAACCAAATAAAACAGAAATCTAACGGTATTTAAAAAAGATATTCAAATTTATGTCAAAAATATTTGTATTTCCAAAACGATTTTGAAAGACTGTCAAAAAAATCCGAATTTGAAGGTTCAGGGTATGCAGTTCGACACGGATGCACTCCCTGATGCCGAAAATGAAAGTTTCGTATCGATCGGTCAATATCCGAGCGAGTTATTGAAAGTTGAAAGTCAAAAATTGAGTACTGATTGATATATCAGTATAAGTGAAAATTTTGAAAAACCAATGTGAAATGTTGTCAAAATTTTAACGTGGTTAGGTGACTAGCATTGCCTCGTCAATATTAAACCAAATAAAACAGAAATCTAACGGTATTTAAAAAGAGATTCAAATTTTAGTCAAAAATATTTTTATTTCCAAAACGATTTTGAAAGACTGTCAAAAAATCCGAATTTGAAGGTTCAGGGTATGCAGTCCGACACGGATGCACTCCCTGATGCCGAAAATGAAAGTTTAGTATCGATCGGTCAATATCCGAGCGAGTTATTGAAAGTTGAAAGTCAAAAATTGAGTACTGATTGATATATCAGTATAAGTGAAAATTTTGAAAAACCAATGTGAAATGTTGTCAAAATTTTAACGTGGTTAGGTGACTAGCATTGCCTCGTCAATATTAAACCAAATAAAACAGAAATCTAACGGTATTTAAAAAAGATATTCAAATTTATATCAAAAATATTTGTATTTCCAAAACGATTTTGAAAGACTGTCAAAAAAATCCGAATTTGAAGGTTCAGGGTATGCAGTTCGACACGGATGCACTCCCTGATGCCGAAAATGAAAGTTTCGTATCGATCGGTCAATATCCGAGCGAGTTATTGAAAGTTGAAAGTCAAAAATTGAGTACTGATTGATATATCAGTATCAGTGAAAATTTTGAAAAACCAATGTGAAATGTTGTCAAAATTTTAACGTGGTTAGGTGACTAGCATTGCCTCGTCAATATTAAACCAAATAAAACAGAAATCTAACGGTATTTAAAAAAGATATTCAAATTTATGTCAAAAATATTTGTATTTCCAAAACGATTTTGAAAGACTGTCAAAAAAATCCGAATTTGAAGGTTCAGGGTATGCAGTTCGACACGGATGCACTCCTTGATGCCGAAAATGAAAGTTTCGTATCGATCGGTCAAAATCCGAGCGAGTTATTGAAAGTTGAAAGTCAAAAATTGAGTACTGATTGATATATCAGTATAAGTGAAAATTTTGAAAAACCAATGTGAAATGTTGTCAAACTTTTAACGTGGTTAGGTGACTAGCGTTGCCTCGTCAATATTAAACCAAACAAAACAGAAATCTAACGGTATTTAAAAAGATATTCAAATTTTTGTCAAAAATATTTGTATTTCCAAAACGATTTTGAAAGACTGTAAAAAAAATCCGAATTTGAAGGTTCAGGGTATGCAGTTCCACACGAATGCACTTCCTGATGCCGAAAATGAAAGTTTCGTATCGTTCGGTCTATATCCGAGCGAGTTATTGAAAGTTGAAAGTCAAAAATTGAGTACTGATTGATATATCAGTATAAGTGAAAATTTTGAAAAACCAATGTGAAATGTTGTCAAAATTTTAACGTGGTTAGGTGACTAGCATTGCCTCGTCAATATTAAACCAAAAAAACAGAAATCTAACGGTATTTAAAAAAGATATTCAAATTTATGTCAAAAATATTTGTATTTCCAAAACGATTTTGAAAGACTGTCAAAAAAATCCGAATTTGAAGGTTCAGGGTATGCAGTTCGACACGGATGCACTCCCTGATGCCGAAAATGAAAGTTTCGTATCGATCGGTCAATATCCGAGCGAGTTATTGAAAGTTGAAAGTCAAAAATTGAGTACTGATTGATATATCAGTATAAGTGAAAATTTTGAAAAACCAATGTGAAATGTTGTCAAAATTTTAACGTGGTTAGGTGACTAGCATTGCCTCGTCAATATTAAACCAAATAAAACAGAAATCTAACGGTATTTAAAAAAGATATTCAAATTTATGTCAAAAATATTTGTATTTCCAAATCGATTTTGAAAGACTGTCAAAAAAATCCGAATTTGAAGGTTCCGGGAATGCTGTTCGACACGGATGCACTCCCTGATGCCGAAAATGAAAGTTTCGTATCGATCGGTCAATATCCGAGCGAGTTATTGAAAGTTGAAAGTCAAAAATTGAGTACTGATTGATATATCAGTATAAGTGAAAATTTTGAAAAACCAATGTGAAATGTTGTCAAAATTTTAACGTGGTTAGGTGACTAGCATTGCCTCGTCAAGATTAAACCAAACAAAACAGAAATCTAACGGTATTTAAAAAAGATATTCAAATTTATGTCAAAAATATTTGTATTTCCAAAACGATTTTGAAAGACTGTCAAAAAAATCCGAATTTGAAGGTTCAGGGTATGCAGTTCGACACGGATGCACTCCCTGATGCCGAAAATGAAAGTTTCGTATCGATCGGTCAATATCCGAGCGAGTTATTGAAAGTTGAAAGTCAAAAATTGAGTACTGATTGATATATCAGTATAAGTGAAAATTTTGAAAAACCAATGTGAAATGTTGTCAAAATTTTAACGTGGTTAGGTGACTAGCATTGCCTCGTCAATATTAAACCAAAAAAACAGATATCTAACGGTGTTTAAAAAAGATATTCACATTTTTGCCAAAAATATTTGTATTTCCAAAACGATTTTGAAAGACTGTCAAAAAAATCCGAATTTGAAGGTTCAGGGTATGCAGTTCGACACGGATGCACTCCCTGATGCCGAAAATGAAAGTTTCGTATCGATCGGTCAATATCCGAGCGAGTTATTGAAAGTTGAAAGTCAAAAATTGAGTACTGATTGATATATCAGTATAAGTGAAAATTTTGAAAAACCAATGTGAAATGTTGTCAAAATTTTAACGTGGTTCGGTGACTAGCATTGCCTCGTCAATATTAAACCAAATAAAACAGAAATCTAACGGTATTTAAAAAAGATATTCAAATTTATGTCAAAAATATTTGTATTTCCAAAACGATTTTGAAAGACTGTCAAAAAAATCCGAATTTGAAGGTTCCGGGTATGCAGTTCGACACGGATGCACTCCCTGATGCCGAAAATGAAAGTTTCGTATCGATCGGTCAATATCCGAGCGAGTTATTGAAAGTTGAAAGTCAAAAATTGAGTACTGATTGATATATCAGTATAAGTGAAAATTTTGAAAAACCAATGTGAAATGTTGTCACAATTTTAACGTGGTTAGGTGACTAGCATTGCCTCGTCAATATTAAACCAAATAAAACAGAAATCTAACGGTATTTAAAAAAGATATTCAAATTTATGTCAAAAATATTTGTATTTCCAAAACGATTTTGAAAGACTGTCAAAAAAATCCGAATTTGAAGGTTCAGGGTATGCAGTTCGACACGGATGCACTCCCTGATGCCGAAAATGAAAGTTTCGTATCGATCGGTCAATATCCGAGCGAGTTATTGAAAGTTGAAAGTCAAAAATTGAGTACTGATTGATATATCAGTATAAGTGAAAATTTTGAAAAACCAATGTGAAATGTTGTCAAAATTTTAACGTGGTTAGGTGACTAGCATTGCCTCGTCAATATTAAACCAAATAAAACAGAAATCTAACGGTATTTAAAAAGATATTCAAATTTTAGTCAAAAATATTTTTATTTCCAAAACGATTTTGAAAGACTGTCAAAAAATCCGAATTTGAAGGTTCAGGGTATGCAGTCCGACACGGATGCACTCCCTGATGCCGAAAATGAAAGTTTAGTATCGATCGGTCAATATCCGAGCGAGTTATTGAAGGTTGAAAGTCAAAAATTGAGTACTGATTGATATATCAGTATAAGTGAAAATTTTGAAAAACCAATGTGAAATGTTGTCAAAATTTTAACGTGGTTAGGTGACTAGCATTGCCTCGTCAATATAAAACCAAATAAAACAGAAATCTAACGGTATTTAAAAAAGATATTCTAATTTATGTCAAAAATATTTGTACTTCCAAAACGATTTTGAAAGACTGTCAAAAAAATCCGAATTTGAAGGTTCAGGGTATGCAGTTCGACACGAATGCACTCCCTGATGCCGAAAATGAAAGTTTCGTATCGATCGGTCAATATCCTAGCGAGTTATTGAAAGTTGAAAGTCAAAAATTGAGTACTGATTGATATATCAGTATAAGTGAAAATTTTGAAAAACCAATGTGAAATGTTGTCAAAATTTTAACGTGGTTAGGTGACTAGCATTGCCTCGTCAATATAAAACCAAAAAAACAGAAATCTAACGGTATTTAAAAAAGATATTCAAATTTTTGTCAAAAATATTTGTATTTCCAAAACGATTTTGAAAGACTGACAAAAACATCCGAATTTGAAGGTTCAGGGTATGCAGTTCGACACGGATGCACTCCCTGATGCCGAAAATGAAAGTTTCGTATCGATCGGTCAATATCCGAGCGAGTTATTGAAAGTTGAAAGTCAAAAATTGAGTACTGATTGATAAATCAGTATCAGTGAAAATTTTGAAAAACCAATGTGAAATGTTGTCAAAATTTTAACGTGGTTAGGTGACTAGCATTGCCTCGTCAACATTAAACCAAATAAAACAGAAATCTAACGGTATTTAAAAAAGATATTCAAATTTATGTCAAAAATATTTGTATTTCCAAAACGATTTTGAAAGACTGTCAAAAAATCCGAATTTGAAGGTTCAGGGTATGCACTTCGACACGGATGCACTCCCTGATGCCGAAAATGAAAGTTTCGTATCGATCGGTCAATATCCGAGCGAGTTATTGAAAGTTGAAAGTCAAAAATTGAGTACTGATTGATATATCAGTATAAGTGAAAATTTTGAAAAACCAATGTGAAATGTTGTCACAATTTTAACGTGGTTAGGTGACTAGCATTGCCTCGTCAATATTAAACCAAATAAAACAGAAATCTAACGGTATTTAAAAAAGATATTCAAATTTATGTCAAAAATATTTGTATTTCCAAAACGATTTTGAAAGACTGTCAAAAAAATCCGAATTTGAAGGTTCAGGGTATGCAGTTCGACACGGATGCCCTCCCTGATGCCGAAAATGAAAGTTTCGTATCGATCGGTCAATATCCGAGCGAGTTATTGAAAGTTGAAAGTCAAAAATTGAGTACTGATTGATATATCAGTATAAGTGAAAATTTTGAAAAACCAATGTGAAATGTTGTCAAAATTTTAACGTGGTTAGGTGACTAGCATTGCCTCGTCAATATTAAACCAAAAAAACAGAAATCTAACGGTATTTAAAAAAGATATTCAAATTTATGTCAAAAATATTTGTATTTCCAAAACGATTTTGAAAGACTGTCAAAAAAATCCGAATTTGAAGGTTCAGGGTATGCAGTTCGACACGGATGCCCTCCCTGATGCCGAAAATGAAAGTTTCGTATCGATCGGTCAATATCCGAGCGAGTTATTGAAAGTTGAAAGTCAAAAATTGAGTACTGATTGATATATCAGTATAAGTGAAAATTTTGAAAAACCAATGTGAAATGTTGTCAAAATTTTAACGTGGTTAGGTGACTAGCATTGCCTCGTCAATATTAAACCAAAAAAACAGATATCTAACGGTGTTTAAAAAAGATATTCACATTTTTGCCAAAAATATTTGTATTTCCAAAACGATTTTGAAAGACTGTCAAAAAAATCCGAATTTGAAGGTTCAGGGTATGCAGTTCGACACGGATGCTCTCCCTGATGCCGAAAATGAAAGTTTCGTATCGATCGGTCAATATCCGAGCGAGTTATTGAAAGTTGAAAGTCAAAAATTGAGTACTGATTGATATATCAGTATAAGTGAAAATTTTGAAAAACCAATGTGAAATGTTGTCAAAATTTTAACGTGGTTCGGTGACTAGCATTGCCTCGTCAATATTAAACCAAATAAAACAGAAATCTAACGGTATTTAAAAAAGATATTCAAATTTATGTCAAAAATATTTGTATTTCCAAAACGATTTTGAAAGACTGTCAAAAAAATCCGAATTTGAAGGTTCCGGGTATGCAGTTCGACACGGATGCACTCCCTGATGCCGAAAATGAAAGTTTAGTATCGATCGGTCAATATCCGAGCGAGTTATTGAAAGTTGAAAGTCAAAAATTGAGTACTGATTGATATATCAGTATAAGTGAAAATTTTGAAAAACCAATGTGAAATGTTGTCAAAATTTTAACGTGGTTAGGTGACTAGCATTGCCTCGTCAATATTAAACCAAATAAAACAGAAATCTAACGGTATTTAAAAAAGATATTCAAATTTATGTCAAAAATATTTGTATTTCCAAAACGATTTTGAAAGACTGACAAAAACATCCGAATTTGAAGGTTCAGGGTATGCAGTTCGACACGGATGCACTCCCTGATGCCGAAAATGAAAGTTTCGTATCGATCGGTCAATATCCGAGCGAGTTATTGAAAGTTGAAAGTCAAAAATTGAGTACTGATTGATATATCAGTATAAGTGAAAATTTTGAAAAACAAATGTGAAATGTTGTCAAAATTTTAACGTGGTTAGGTGACTAGCATTGCCTCGTCAATATTAAACCAAAAAAACAGATATCTAACGGTGTTTAAAAAAGATATTCACATTTTTGCCAAAAATATTTGTATTTCCAAAACGATTTTGAAAGACTGTCAAAAAAATCCGAATTTGAAGGTTCAGGGTATGCAGTTCGACACGGATGCACTCCCTGATGCCGAAAATGAAAGTTTCGTATCGATCGGTCAATATCCGAGCGAGTTATTGAAAGTTGAAAGTCAAAAATTGAGTACTGATTGATATATCAGTATAAGTGAAAATTTTGAAAAACCAATGTGAAATGTTGTCAAAATTTTAACGTGGTTCGGTGACTAGCATTGCCTCGTCAATATTAAACCAAATAAAACAGAAATCTAACGGTATTTAAAAAAGATATTCAAATTTATGTCAAAAATATTTGTATTTCCAAAACGATTTTGAAAGACTGTCAAAAAAATCCGAATTTGAAGGTTCCGGGTATGCAGTTCGACACGGATGCACTCCCTGATGCCGAAAATGAAAGTTTCGTATCGATCGGTCAATATCCGAGCGAGTTATTGAAAGTTGAAAGTCAAAAATTGAGTACTGATTGATATATCAGTATAAGTGAAAATTTTGAAAAACCAATGTGAAATGTTGTCAAAATTTTAACGTGGTTCGGTGACTAGCATTGCCTCGTCAATATTAAACCAAATAAAACAGAAATCTAACGGTATTTAAAAAAGATATTCAAATTTATGTCAAAAATATTTGTATTTCCAAAACGATTTTGAAAGACTGTCAAAAAAATCCGAATTTGAAGGTTCAGGGTATGCAGTTCGACACGGATGCACTCCCTGATGCCGAAAATGAAAGTTTCGTATCGATCGGTCAATATCCGAGCGAGTTATTGAAAGTTGAAAGTCAAAAATTGAGTACTGATTGATATATCAGTATAAGTGAAAATTTTGAAAAACCAATGTGAAATGTTGTCAAAATTTTAACGTGGTTAGGTGACTAGCATTGCCTCGTCAATATTAAACCAAATAAAACAGAAATCTAACGGTATTTAAAAAGATATTCAAATTTTAGTCAAAAATATTTTTATTTCCAAAACGATTTTGAAAGACTGTCAAAAAATCCGAATTTGAAGGTTCAGGGTATGCAGTCCGACACGGATGCACTCCCTGATGCCGAAAATGAAAGTTTAGTATCGATCGGTCAATATCCGAGCGAGTTATTGAAGGTTGAAAGTCAAAAATTGAGTACTGATTGATATATCAGTATAAGTGAAAATTTTGAAAAACCAATGTGAAATGTTGTCAAAATTTTAACGTGGTTAGGTGACTAGCATTGCCTCGTCAATATAAAACCAAATAAAACAGAAATCTAACGGTATTTAAAAAAGATATTCTAATTTATGTCAAAAATATTTGTACTTCCAAAACGATTTTGAAAGACTGTCAAAAAAATCCGAATTTGAAGGTTCAGGGTATGCAGTTCGACACGAATGCACTCCCTGATGCCGAAAATGAAAGTTTCGTATCGATCGGTCAATATCCTAGCGAGTTATTGAAAGTTGAAAGTCAAAAATTGAGTACTGATTGATATATCAGTATAAGTGAAAATTTTGAAAAACCAATGTGAAATGTTGTCAAAATTTTAACGTGGTTAGGTGACTAGCATTGCCTCGTCAATATAAAACCAAAAAAACAGAAATCTAACGGTATTTAAAAAAGATATTCAAATTTTTGTCAAAAATATTTGTATTTCCAAAACGATTTTGAAAGACTGACAAAAACATCCGAATTTGAAGGTTCAGGGTATGCAGTTCGACACGGATGCACTCCCTGATGCCGAAAATGAAAGTTTCGTATCGATCGGTCAATATCCGAGCGAGTTATTGAAAGTTGAAAGTCAAAAATTGAGTACTGATTGATAAATCAGTATCAGTGAAAATTTTGAAAAACCAATGTGAAATGTTGTCAAAATTTTAACGTGGTTAGGTGACTAGCATTGCCTCGTCAACATTAAACCAAATAAAACAGAAATCTAACGGTATTTAAAAAAGATATTCAATATTATGTCAAAAATATTTGTATTTCCAAAACGATTTTGAAAGACTGTCAAAAAATCCGAATTTGAAGGTTCAGGGTATGCAGTTCGACACGGATGCACTCCCTGATGCCGAAAATGAAAGTTTCGTATCGATCGGTCAATATCCGAGCGAGTTATTGAAAGTTGAAAGTCAAAAATTGAGTACTGATTGATATATCAGTATAAGTGAAAATTTTGAAAAACCAATGTGAAATGTTGTCACAATTTTAACGTGGTTAGGTGACTAGCATTGCCTCGTCAATATTAAACCAAATAAAACAGAAATCTAACGGTATTTAAAAAAGATATTCAAATTTATGTCAAAAATATTTGTATTTCCAAAACGATTTTGAAAGACTGTCAAAAAAATCCGAATTTGAAGGTTCAGGGTATGCAGTTCGACACGGATGCCCTCCCTGATGCCGAAAATGAAAGTTTCGTATCGATCGGTCAATATCCGAGCGAGTTATTGAAAGTTGAAAGTCAAAAATTGAGTACTGATTGATATATCAGTATAAGTGAAAATTTTGAAAAACCAATGTGAAATGTTGTCAAAATTTTAACGTGGTTAGGTGACTAGCATTGCCTCGTCAATATTAAACCAAAAAAACAGATATCTAACGGTGTTTAAAAAAGATATTCACATTTTTGCCAAAAATATTTGTATTTCCAAAACGATTTTGAAAGACTGTCAAAAAAATCCGAATTTGAAGGTTCAGGGTATGCAGTTCGACACGGATGCTCTCCCTGATGCCGAAAATGAAAGTTTCGTATCGATCGGTCAATATCCGAGCGAGTTATTGAAAGTTGAAAGTCAAAAATTGAGTACTGATTGATATATCAGTATAAGTGAAAATTTTGAAAAACCAATGTGAAATGTTGTCAAAATTTTAACGTGGTTCGGTGACTAGCATTGCCTCGTCAATATTAAACCAAATAAAACAGAAATCTAACGGTATTTAAAAAAGATATTCAAATTTATGTCAAAAATATTTGTATTTCCAAAACGATTTTGAAAGACTGTCAAAAAAATCCGAATTTGAAGGTTCCGGGTATGCAGTTCGACACGGATGCACTCCCTGATGCCGAAAATGAAAGTTTCGTATCGATCGGTCAATATCCGAGCGAGTTATTGAAAGTTGAAAGTCAAAAATTGAGTACTGATTGATATATCAGTATAAGTGAAAATTTTGAAAAACCAATGTGAAATGTTGTCACAATTTTAACGTGGTTAGGTGACTAGCATTGCCTCGTCAATATTAAACCAAATAAAACAGAAATCTAACGGTATTTAAAAAAGATATTCAAATTTATGTCAAAAATATTTGTATTTCCAAAACGATTTTGAAAGACTGTCAAAAAAATCCGAATTTGAAGGTTCAGGGTATGCAGTTCGACACGGATGCACTCCCTGATGCCGAAAATGAAAGTTTCGTATCGATCGGTCAATATCCGAGCGAGTTATTGAAAGTTGAAAGTCAAAAATTGAGTACTGATTGATATATCAGTATAAGTGAAAATTTTGAAAAACCAATGTGAAATGTTGTCAAAATTTTAACGTGGTTAGGTGACTAGCATTGCCTCGTCAATATTAAACCAATTAAAACAGAAATCTAACGGTATTTAAAAAGATATTCAAATTTTAGTCAAAAATATTTTTATTTCCAAAACGATTTTGAAAGACTGTCAAAAAATCCGAATTTGAAGGTTCAGGGTATGCAGTCCGACACGGATGCACTCCCTGATGCCGAAAATGAAAGTTTAGTATCGATCGGTCAATATCCGAGCGAGTTATTGAAGGTTGAAAGTCAAAAATTGAGTACTGATTGATATATCAGTATAAGTGAAAATTTTGAAAAACCAATGTGAAATGTTGTCAAAATTTTAACGTGGTTAGGTGACTAGCATTGCCTCGTCAATATAAAACCAAATAAAACAGAAATCTAACGGTATTTAAAAAAGATATTCTAATTTATGTCAAAAATATTTGTACTTCCAAAACGATTTTGAAAGACTGTCAAAAAAATCCGAATTTGAAGGTTCAGGGTATGCAGTTCGACACGAATGCACTCCCTGATGCCGAAAATGAAAGTTTCGTATCGATCGGTCAATATCCTAGCGAGTTATTGAAAGTTGAAAGTCAAAAATTGAGTACTGATTGATATATCAGTATAAGTGAAAATTTTGAAAAACCAATGTGAACTGTTGTCAAAATTTTAACGTGGTTAGGTGACTAGCATTGCCTCGTCAATATAAAACCAAAAAAACAGAAATCTAACGGTATTTAAAAAAGATATTCAAATTTTTGTCAAAAATATTTGTATTTCCAAAACGATTTTGAAAGACTGACAAAAACATCCGAATTTGAAGGTTCAGGGTATGCAGTTCGACACGGATGCACTCCCTGATGCCGAAAATGAAAGTTTCGTATCGATCGGTCAATATCCGAGCGAGTTATTGAAGGTTGAAAGTCAAAAATTGAGTACTGATTGATATATCAGTATAAGTGAAAATTTTGAAAAACCAATGTGAAATGTTGTCAAAATTTTAACGTGGTTAGGTGACTAGCATTGCCTCGTCAATATAAAACCAAATAAAACAGAAATCTAACGGTATTTAAAAAAGATATTCTAATTTATGTCAAAAATATTTGTACTTCCAAAACGATTTTGAAAGACTGTCAAAAAAATCCGAATTTGAAGGTTCAGGGTATGCAGTTCGACACGAATGCACTCCCTGATGCCGAAAATGAAAGTTTCGTATCGATCGGTCAATATCCTAGCGAGTTATTGAAAGTTGAAAGTCAAAAATTGAGTACTGATTGATATATCAGTATAAGTGAAAATTTTGAAAAACCAATGTGAAATGTTGTCAAAATTTTAACGTGGTTAGGTGACTAGCATTGCCTCGTCAATATAAAACCAAAAAAACAGAAATCTAACGGTATTTAAAAAAGATATTCAAATTTTTGTCAAAAATATTTGTATTTCCAAAACGATTTTGAAAGACTGACAAAAACATCCGAATTTGAAGGTTCAGGGTATGCAGTTCGACACGGATGCACTCCCTGATGCCGAAAATGAAAGTTTCGTATCGATCGGTCAATATCCGAGCGAGTTATTGAAAGTTGAAAGTCAAAAATTGAGTACTGATTGATAAATCAGTATCAGTGAAAATTTTGAAAAACCAATGTGAAATGTTGTCAAAATTTTAACGTGGTTAGGTGACTAGCATTGCCTCGTCAACATTAAACCAAATAAAACAGAAATCTAACGGTATTTAAAAAAGATATTCAAATTTATGTCAAAAATATTTGTATTTCCAAAACGATTTTGAAAGACTGTCAAAAAATCCGAATTTGAAGGTTCAGGGTATGCAGTTCGACACGGATGCACTCCCTGATGCCGAAAATGAAAGTTTCGTATCGATCGGTCAATATCCGAGCGAGTTATTGAAAGTTGAAAGTCAAAAATTGAGTACTGATTGATATATCAGTATAAGTGAAAATTTTGAAAAACCAATGTGAAATGTTGTCACAATTTTAACGTGGTTAGGTGACTAGCATTGCCTCGTCAATATTAAACCAAATAAAACAGAAATCTAACGGTATTTAAAAAAGATATTCAAATTTATGTCAAAAATATTTGTATTTCCAAAACGATTTTGAAAGACTGTCAAAAAAATCCGAATTTGAAGGTTCAGGGTATGCAGTTCGACACGGATGCCCTCCCTGATGCCGAAAATGAAAGTTTCGTATCGATCGGTCAATATCCGAGCGAGTTATTGAAAGTTGAAAGTCAAAAATTGAGTACTGATTGATATATCAGTATAAGTGAAAATTTTGAAAAACCAATGTGAAATGTTGTCAAAATTTTAACGTGGTTAGGTGACTAGCATTGCCTCGTCAATATTAAACCAAAAAAACAGAAATCTAACGGTATTTAAAAAAGATATTCAAATTTATGTCAAAAATATTTGTATTTCCAAAACGATTTTGAAAGACTGTCAAAAAAATCCGAATTTGAAGGTTCAGGGTATGCAGTTCGACACGGATGCCCTCCCTGATGCCGAAAATGAAAGTTTCGTATCGATCGGTCAATATCCGAGCGAGTTATTGAAAGTTGAAAGTCAAAAATTGAGTACTGATTGATATATCAGTATAAGTGAAAATTTTGAAAAACCAATGTGAAATGTTGTCAAAATTTTAACGTGGTTAGGTGACTAGCATTGCCTCGTCAATATTAAACCAAAAAAACAGATATCTAACGGTGTTTAAAAAAGATATTCACATTTTTGCCAAAAATATTTGTATTTCCAAAACGATTTTGAAAGACTGTCAAAAAAATCCGAATTTGAAGGTTCAGGGTATGCAGTTCGACACGGATGCTCTCCCTGATGCCGAAAATGAAAGTTTCGTATCGATCGGTCAATATCCGAGCGAGTTATTGAAAGTTGAAAGTCAAAAATTGAGTACTGATTGATATATCAGTATAAGTGAAAATTTTGAAAAACCAATGTGAAATGTTGTCAAAATTTTAACGTGGTTCGGTGACTAGCATTGCCTCGTCAATATTAAACCAAATAAAACAGAAATCTAACGGTATTTAAAAAAGATATTCAAATTTATGTCAAAAATATTTGTATTTCCAAAACGATTTTGAAAGACTGTCAAAAAAATCCGAATTTGAAGGTTCCGGGTATGCAGTTCGACACGGATGCACTCCCTGATGCCGAAAATGAAAGTTTCGTATCGATCGGTCAATATCCGAGCGAGTTATTGAAAGTTGAAAGTCAAAAATTGAGTACTGATTGATATATCAGTATAAGTGAAAATTTTGAAAAACCAATGTGAAATGTTGTCACAATTTTAACGTGGTTAGGTGACTAGCATTGCCTCGTCAATATTAAACCAAATAAAACAGAAATCTAACGGTATTTAAAAAAGATATTCAAATTTATGTCAAAAATATTTGTATTTCCAAAACGATTTTGAAAGACTGTCAAAAAAATCCGAATTTGAAGGTTCAGGTTATGCAGTTCGACACGGATGCACTCCCTGATGCCGAAAATGAAAGTTTCGTATCGATCGGTCAATATCCGAGCGAGTTATTGAAAGTTGAAAGTCAAAAATTGAGTACTGATTGATATATCAGTATAAGTGAAAATTTTGAAAAACCAATGTGAAATGTTGTCAAAATTTTAACGTGGTTAGGTGACTAGCATTGCCTCGTCAATATTAAACCAATTAAAACAGAAATCTAACGGTATTTAAAAAGATATTCAAATTTTAGTCAAAAATATTTTTATTTCCAAAACGATTTTGAAAGACTGTCAAAAAATCCGAATTTGAAGGTTCAGGGTATGCAGTCCGACACGGATGCACTCCCTGATGCCGAAAATGAAAGTTTAGTATCGATCGGTCAATATCCGAGCGAGTTATTGAAGGTTGAAAGTCAAAAATTGAGTACTGATTGATATATCAGTATAAGTGAAAATTTTGAAAAACCAATGTGAAATGTTGTCAAAATTTTAACGTGGTTAGGTGACTAGCATTGCCTCGTCAATATAAAACCAAATAAAACAGAAATCTAACGGTATTTAAAAAAGATATTCTAATTTATGTCAAAAATATTTGTACTTCCAAAACGATTTTGAAAGACTGTCAAAAAAATCCGAATTTGAAGGTTCAGGGTATGCAGTTCGACACGAATGCACTCCCTGATGCCGAAAATGAAAGTTTCGTATCGATCGGTCAATATCCTAGCGAGTTATTGAAAGTTGAAAGTCAAAAATTGAGTACTGATTGATATATCAGTATAAGTGAAAATTTTGAAAAACCAATGTGAAATGTTGTCAAAATTTTAACGTGGTTAGGTGACTAGCATTGCCTCGTCAATATAAAACCAAAAAAACAGAAATCTAACGGTATTTAAAAAAGATATTCAAATTTTTGTCAAAAATATTTGTATTTCCAAAACGATTTTGAAAGACTGACAAAAACATCCGAATTTGAAGGTTCAGGGTATGCAGTTCGACACGGATGCACTCCCTGATGCCGAAAATGAAAGTTTCGTATCGATCGGTCAATATCCGAGCGAGTTATTGAAAGTTGAAAGTCAAAAATTGAGTACTGATTGATATATCAGTATAAGTGAAAATTTTGAAAAACCAATGTGAAATGTTGTCACAATTTTAACGTGGTTAGGTGACTAGCATTGCCTCGTCAATATTAAACCAAATAAAACAGAAATCTAACGGTATTTAAAAAAGATATTCAAATTTATGTCAAAAATATTTGTATTTCCAAAACGATTTTGAAAAACTGTCAAAAAAATCCGAATTTGAAGGTTCAGTATATGCAGTTCGACACGGATGCACTCCCTGATGCCGAAAATGAAAGTTTCGTATCGATCGGTCAATATCCGAGCGAGTTATTGAAAGTTGAAAGTCAAAAATTGAGTACTGATTGATATATCAGTATCAGTGAAAATTTTGAAAAACCAATGTGAAATGTTGTCAAAATTTTAACGTGGTTAGGTGACTAGCATTGCCTCGTCAATATTAAACCAAATCAAACAGAAATCTAACGGTATTTAAAAAAGATATTCAAATTTATGTCAAAAATATTTGTATTTCCAAAACGATTTTGAAAGACTGTCAAAAAAATCCGAATTTGAAGGTTCAGGGTATGCAGTTCAACACGGATGCACTCCCTGATGCCGACAATGAAAGTTTCGTATCGATCGGTCAATATCCGAGCGAGTTATTGAAAGTTGAAAGTCAAAAATTGAGTACTGATTGATATATCAGTATAAGTGAAAATTTTGAAAAACCAATGTGAAATGTTGTCAAAATTTTAACGTGGTCAGGTGACTAGCATTGCCTCGTCAATATTAAACCAAATAAAACAGAAATCTAACGGTATTTAAAAAAGATATTCAAATTTATGTCAAAAATATTTGTATTTCCAAAACGATTTTGAAAGACTGACAAAAACATCCGAATTTGAAGGTTCAGGGTATGCAGTTCGACACGGATGCACTCCCTGATGCCGAAAATGAAAGTTTCGTATCGATCGGTCAATATCCGAGCGAGTTATTGAAAGTTGAAAGTCAAAAATTGAGTACTGATTGATATATCAGTATAAGTGAAAATTTTGAAAAACCAATGTGAAATGTTGTCAAAATTTTAACGTGGTTAGGTGACTAGCATTGCCTCGTCAATATTAAACCAAATAAAACAGAAATCTAACGGTATTTAAAAAAGATATTCAAATTTATGTCAAAAATATTTGTATTTCCAAAACGATTTTGAAAGACTGACAAAAACATCCGAATTTGAAGGTTCAGGGTACGCAGTTCGACACGGATGCACTCCCTGATGCCGAAAATGAAAGTTTCGTATCGATCGGTCAATATCCGAGCGAGTTATTGAAAGTTGAAAGTCAAAAATTGAGTACTGATTGATATATCAGTATAAGTGAAAATTTTGAAAAACCAATGTGAAATGTTGTCAAAATTTTAACGTGGTTAGGTGACTAGCATTGCCTCGTCAATATTAAACCAAAAAAACAGAAATCTAACGGTATTTAAAAAAGATATTCAAATTTATGTCAAAAATATTTGTATTTCCAAATCGATTTTGAAAGACTGTCAAAAAAATCCGAATTTGAAGGTTCCGGGTATGCAGTTCGACACGGATGCACTCCCTGATGCCGAAAATGAAAGTTTCGTATCGATCGGTCAATATCCGAGCGAGTTATTGAAAGTTGAAAGTCAAAAATTGAGTACTGATTGATATATCAGTATAAGTGAAAATTTTGAAAAACCAATGTGAAATGTTGTCACAATTTTAACGTGGTTAGGTGACTAGCATTGCCTCGTCAATATTAAACCAAATAAAACAGAAATCTAACGGTATTTAAAAAAGATATTCAAATTTATGTCAAAAATATTTGTATTTCCAAAACGATTTTGAAAGACTGACAAAAACATCCGAATTTGAAGGTTCAGGGTATGCAGTTCGACACGGATGCACTCCCTGATGCCGAAAATGAAAGTTTCGTATCGTTCGGTCTATATCCGAGCGAGTTATTGAAAGTTGAAAGTCAAAAATTGAGTACTGATTGATATATCAGTATAAGTGAAAATTTTGAAAAACCAATGTGAAATGTTGTCAAACTTTTAACGTGGTTAGGTGACTAGCGTTGCCTCGTCAATATTAAACCAAACAAAACAGAAATCTAACGGTATTTAAAAAGATATTCAAATTTTTGTCAAAAATATTTGTATTTCCAAAACGATTTTGAAAGACTGTCAAAAAAATCCGAATTTGAAGGTTCCGGGTATGCAGTTCGACACGGATGCACTCCCTGATGCCGAAAATGAAAGTTTCGTATCGATCGGTCAATATCCGAGCGAGTTATTGAAAGTTGAAAGTCAAAAATTGAGTACTGATTGATATATCAGTATAAGTGAAAATTTTGAAAAACCAATGTGAAATGTTGTCAAAATTTTAACGTGGTCAGGTGACTAGCATTGCCTCGTCAATAATAAAAAAAATAAAACAGAAATCTAACGGTATTTAAAAAAGATATTCAAATTTATGTCAAAAATATTTGTATTTCCAAAACGATTTTGAAAGACTGACAAAAACATCCGAATTTGAAGGTTCAGGGTATGCAGTTCGACACGGATGCACTCCCTGATGCCGAAAATGAAAGTTTCGTATCGATCGGTCAATATCCGAGCGAGTTATTGAAAGTTGAAAGTCAAAAATTGAGTACTGATTGATATATCAGTATAAGTGAAAATTTTGAAAAACCAATGTGAAATGTTGTCAAAATTTTAACGTGGTTAGGTGACTAGCATTGCCTCGTCAATATTAAACCAAATAAAACAGAAATCTAACGGTATTTAAAAAAGATATTCAAATTTATGTCAAAAATATTTGTATTTCCAAAACGATTTTGAAAGACTGACAAAAACATCCGAATTTGAAGGTTCAGGGTACGCAGTTCGACACGGATGCACTCCCTGATGCCGAAAATGAAAGTTTCGTATCGATCGGTCAATATCCGAGCGAGTTATTGAAAGTTGAAAGTCAAAAATTGAGTACTGATTGATATATCAGTATAAGTGAAAATTTTGAAAAACCAATGTGAAATGTTGTCAAAATTTTAACGTGGTTAGGTGACTAGCATTGCCTCGTCAATATTAAACCAAAAAAACAGAAATCTAACGGTATTTAAAAAAGATATTCAAATTTATGTCAAAAATATTTGTTTTTCCAAATCGATTTTGAAAGACTGTCAAAAAAATCCGAATTTGAAGGTTCCGGGTATGCAGTTCGACACGAATGCACTCCCTGATGCCGAAAATGAAAGTTTCGTATCGATCGGTCAATATCCGAGCGAGTTATTGAAAGTTGAAAGTCAAAAATTGAGTACTGATTGATATATCAGTATAAGTGAAAATTTTGAAAAACCAATGTGAAACGTTGTCAAAATTTTAACGTGGTTAGGTGACTAGCATTGCCTCGTCAATATTAAACCAAATAAAACAGAAATCTAACGGTATTTAAAAAAGATATTCAAATTTATGTCAAAAATATTTGTATTTCCAAAACGATTTTGAAAGACTGACAAAAACATCCGAATTTGAAGGTTCAGGGTACGCAGTTCGACACGGATGCACTCCCTGATGCCGAAAATGAAAGTTTCGTATCGATCGGTCAATATCCGAGCGAGTTATTGAAAGTTGAAAGTCAAAAATTGAGTACTGATTGATATATCAGTATAAGTGAAAATTTTGAAAAACCAATGTGAAATGTTGTCAAAATTTTAACGTGGTTAGGTGACTAGCATTGCCTCGTCAATATTAAACCAAAAAAACAGAAATCTAACGGTGTTTAAAAAAGATATTCAAATTTTTGTCAAAAATATTTGTATTTCCAAAACGATTTTGAAAGACTGTCAAAAAAATCCGAATTTGAAGGTTCCGGGTATGCAGTTCGACACGGATGCACTCCCTGATGCCGAAAATGAAAGTTTCGTATCGATCGGTCAATATCCGAGCGAGTTATTGAAAGTTGAAAGTCAAAAATTGAGTACTGATTGATATATCAGTATAAGTGAAAATTTTGAAAAACCAATGTGAAATGTTGTCAAAATTTTAACGTGGTTAGGTGACTAGCATTGCCTCGTCAATATTAAACCAAATAAAACAGAAATCTAACGGTATTTAAAAAAGATATTCAAATTTATGTCAAAAATATTTGTATTTCCAAAACGATTTTGAAAGACTGACAAAAACATCCGAATTTGAAGGTTCAGGGTACGCAGTTCGACACGGATGCACTCCCTGATGCCGAAAATGAAAGTTTCGTATCGATCGGTCAATATCCGAGCGAGTTATTGAAAGTTGAAAGTCAAAAATTGAGTACTGATTGATATATCAGTATAAGTGAAAATTTTGAAAAACCAATGTGAAATGTTGTCAAAATTTTAACGTGGTTAGGTGACTAGCATTGCCTCGTCAATATTAAACCAAAAAAACAGAAATCTAACGGTATTTAAAAAAGATATTCAAATTTATGTCAAAAATATTTGTATTTCCAAATCGATTTTGAAAGACTGTCAAAAAAATCCGAATTTGAAGGTTCCGGGTATGCAGTTCGACACGGATGCACTCCCTGATGCCGAAAATGAAAGTTTCGTATCGATCGGTCAATATCCGAGCGAGTTATTGAAAGTTGAAAGTCAAAAATTGAGTACTGATTGATATATCAGTATAAGTGAAAATTTTGAAAAACCAATGTGAAATGTTGTCACAATTTTAACGTGGTTAGGTGACTAGCATTGCCTCGTCAATATTAAACTGAATAAAACAGAAATCTAACGGTATTTAAAAAAGATATTCAAATTTATGTCAAAAATATTTGTATTTCCAAAACGATTTCGAAAGACTGTCAAAAAAATCCGAATTTGAAGGTTCAGGGTATGCAGTTCGACACGGATGCACTCCCTGATGCCGAAAATGAAAGTTTCGTATCGATCGGTCAATATCCGAGCGAGTTATTGAAAGGTGAAAGTCAAAAATTGAGTACTGATTGATATATCAGTATAAGTGAAAATTTTGAAAAACCAATGTGAAATGTTGTCAAAATTTTAACGTGGTTAGGTGACTAGCATTGCCTCGTCAATATTAAACTAAATAAAACAGAAATCTAACTGTATTTAAAAAAGATATTCAAATTTATGTCAAAAATATTTGTATTTCCAAATCGATTTTGAAAGACTGTCAAAAAAATCCGAATTTGAAGGTTCCGGGTATGCAGTTCAACACGGATGCACTCCCTGATGCCGAAAATGAAAGTTTCGTATCGATCGGTCAATATCCGAGCGAGTTATTGAAAGTTGAAAGTCAAAAATTGAGTACTGATTGATATATCAGTATAAGTGAAAATTTTGAAAAACCAATGTGAAATGTTGTCAAAATTTTAACGTGGTTAGGTGACTAGCATTGCCTCGTCAATATTAAACCAAATAAAACAGAAATCTAACGGTATTCAAAAAAGATATTCAAATTTATGTCAAAAATATTTGTATTTCCAAATCGATTTTGAGAGACTGTCAAAAAAATCCGAATTTGAAGGTTCCGGGTATGCAGTTCGACACGGATGCACTCCCTGATGCCGAAAATGAAAGTTTCGTATCGATCGGTCAATATCCGAGCGAGTTATTGAAAGTTGAAAGTCAAAAATTGAGTACTGATTGATATATCAGTATAAGTGAAAATTTTGAAAAACCAATGTGAAATGTTGTCACAATTTTAACGTGGTTAGGTGACTAGCATTGCCTCGTCAATATTAAACTGAATAAAACAGAAATCTAACGGTATTTAAAAAAGATATTCAAATTTATGTCAAAAATATTTGTATTTCCAAAACGATTTCGAAAGACTGTCAAAAAAATCCGAATTTGAAGGTTCAGGGTATGCAGTTCGACACGGATGCACTCCCTGATGCCGAAAATGAAAGTTTCGTATCGATCGGTCAATATCCGAGCGAGTTATTGAAAGGTGAAAGTCAAAAATTGAGTACTGATTGATATATCAGTATAAGTGAAAATTTTGAAAAACCAATGTGAAATGTTGTCAAAATTTTAACGTGGTTAGGTGACTAGCATTGCCTCGTCAATATTAAACTAAATAAAACAGAAATCTAACTGTATTTAAAAAAGATATTCAAATTTATGTCAAAAATATTTGTATTTCCAAATCGATTTTGAAAGACTGTCAAAAAAATCCGAATTTGAAGGTTCCGGGTATGCAGTTCAACACGGATGCACTCCCTGATGCCGAAAATGAAAGTTTCGTATCGATCGGTCAATATCCGAGCGAGTTATTGAAAGTTGAAAGTCAAAAATTGAGTACTGATTGATATATCAGTATAAGTGAAAATTTTGAAAAACCAATGTGAAATGTTGTCAAAATTTTAACGTGGTTAGGTGACTAGCATTGCCTCGTCAATATTAAACCAAATAAAACAGAAATCTAACGGTATTCAAAAAAGATATTCAAATTTATGTCAAAAATATTTGTATTTCCAAAACGATTTTGAAAGACTGACAAAAACATCCGAATTTGAAGATTCAGGGTATGCAGTTCGACACGGATGCACTCCCTGATGCCGAAAATGAAAGTTTCGTATCGATCGGTCAATATCCGAGCGAGTTATTGAAAGTTGAAATTCAAAAATTGAGTACTGATTGATATATCAGTATAAGTGAAAATTTTGAAAAACCAATGTGAAATGTTGTCAAAATTTTAACGTGGTTAGGTGACTAGCATTGCCTCGTCAATATTAAACCAAATAAAACAGAAATCTAACTGTATTTAAAAAAGATATTCAAATTTATGTCAAAAATATTTGTATTTCCAAATCGATTTTGAGAGACTGTCAAAAAAATCCGAATTTGAAGGTTCCGGGTATGCAGTTCGACACGGATGCACTCCCTGATGCCGAAAATGAAAGTTTCGTATCGATCGGTCAATATCCGAGCGAGTTATTGAAAGTTGAAAGTCAAAAATTGAGTACTGATTGATATATCAGTATAAGTGAAAATTTTTAAAAACCAATGTGAAATGTTGTCACAATTTTAACGTGGTTAGGTGACTAGCATTGCCTCGTCAATATTAAACCAAATAAAACAGAAATCTAACGGTATTTAAAAAAGATATTCAAATTTATATCAAAAATATTTGTATTTCCAAAACGATTTTGAAAGACTGTCAAAAAAATCCGAATTTGAAGGTTCAGGGTATGCAGTTCGACACGGATGCACTCCCTGATGCCGAAAATGAAAGTTTCGTATCGATCGGTCAATATCCGAGCGAGTTATTGAAAGTTGAAAGTCAAAAATTGAGTACTGATTGATATATCAGTATCAGTGAAAATTTTGAAAAACCAATGTGAAATGTTGTCAAAATTTTAACGTGGTTAGGTGACTAGCATTGCCTCGTCAATATTAAACCAAATAAAACAGAAATCTAACGGTATTTAAAAAAGATATTCAAATTTATGTCAAAAATATTTGTATTTCCAAAACGATTTTGAAAGACTGTCAAAAAAATCCGAATTTGAAGGTTCAGGGTATGCAGTTCGACACGGATGCACTCCTTGATGCCGAAAATGAAAGTTTCGTATCGATCGGTCAAAATCCGAGCGAGTTATTGAAAGTTGAAAGTCAAAAATTGAGTACTGATTGATATATCAGTATAAGTGAAAATTTTGAAAAACCAATGTGAAATGTTGTCAAACTTTTAACGTGGTTAGGTGACTAGCGTTGCCTCGTCAATATTAAACCAAACAAAACAGAAATCTAACGGTATTTAAAAAGATATTCAAATTTTTGTCAAAAATATT
This sequence comes from Choreutis nemorana, assembly GCA_949316135.1. Classification (NCBI taxonomy): domain Eukaryota; kingdom Metazoa; phylum Arthropoda; class Insecta; order Lepidoptera; family Choreutidae; genus Choreutis; species Choreutis nemorana. The sequence continues at coordinate 382,176 of OX438615.1, read as the reverse complement.
TGTATTTCCAAAACGATTTTGAAAGACTGTAAAAAAAATCCGAATTTGAAGGTTCAGGGTATGCAGTTCCACACGAATGCACTTCCTGATGCCGAAAATGAAAGTTTCGTATCGTTCGGTCTATATCCGAGCGAGTTATTGAAAGTTGAAAGTCAAAAATTGAGTACTGATTGATATATCAGTATAAGTGAAAATTTTGAAAAACCAATGTGAAATGTTGTCAAAATTTTAACGTGGTTAGGTGACTAGCATTGCCTCGTCAATATTAAACCAAAAAAACAGAAATCTAACGGTATTTAAAAAAGATATTCAAATTTATGTCAAAAATATTTGTATTTCCAAAACGATTTTGAAAGACTGTCAAAAAAATCCGAATTTGAAGGTTCAGGGTATGCAGTTCGACACGGATGCACTCCCTGATGCCGAAAATGAAAGTTTCGTATCGATCGGTCAATATCCGAGCGAGTTATTGAAAGTTGAAAGTCAAAAATTGAGTACTGATTGATATATCAGTATAAGTGAAAATTTTGAAAAACCAATGTGAAATGTTGTCACAATTTTAACGTGGTTAGGTGACTAGCATTGCCTCGTCAATATTAAACTGAATAAAACAGAAATCTAACGGTATTTAAAAAAGATATTCAAATTTATGTCAAAAATATTTGTATTTCCAAAACGATTTCGAAAGACTGTCAAAAAAATCCGAATTTGAAGGTTCAGGGTATGCAGTTCGACACGGATGCACTCCCTGATGCCGAAAATGAAAGTTTCGTATCGATCGGTCAATATCCGAGCGAGTTATTGAAAGTTGAAAGTCAAAAATTGAGTACTGATTGATATATCAGTATAAGTGAAAATTTTGAAAAACCAATGTGAAATGTTGTCAAAATTTTAACGTGGTTAGGTGACTAGCATTGCCTCGTCAATATTAAACTAAATAAAACAGAAATCTAACTGTATTTAAAAAAGATATTCAAATTTATGTCAAAAATATTTGTATTTCCAAATCGATTTTGAAAGACTGTCAAAAAAATCCGAATTTGAAGGTTCCGGGTATGCAGTTCAACACGGATGCACTCCCTGATGCCGAAAATGAAAGTTTCGTATCGATCGGTCAATATCCGAGCGAGTTATTGAAAGTTGAAAGTCAAAAATTGAGTACTGATTGATATATCAGTATAAGTGAAAATTTTGAAAAACCAATGTGAAATGTTGTCAAAATTTTAACGTGGTTAGGTGACTAGCATTGCCTCGTCAATATTAAACCAAATAAAACAGAAATCTAACGGTATTCAAAAAAGATATTCAAATTTATGTCAAAAATATTTGTATTTCCAAAACGATTTTGAAAGACTGACAAAAACATCCGAATTTGAAGATTCAGGGTATGCAGTTCGACACGGATGCACTCCCTGATGCCGAAAATGAAAGTTTCGTATCGATCGGTCAATATCCGAGCGAGTTATTGAAAGTTGAAATTCAAAAATTGAGTACTGATTGATATATCAGTATAAGTGAAAATTTTGAAAAACCAATGTGAAATGTTGTCAAAATTTTAACGTGGTTAGGTGACTAGCATTGCCTCGTCAATATTAAACCAAATAAAACAGAAATCTAACTGTATTTAAAAAAGATATTCAAATTTATGTCAAAAATATTTGTATTTCCAAATCGATTTTGAGAGACTGTCAAAAAAATCCGAATTTGAAGGTTCCGGGTATGCAGTTCGACACGGATGCACTCCCTGATGCCGAAAATGAAAGTTTCGTATCGATCGGTCAATATCCGAGCGAGTTATTGAAAGTTGAAAGTCAAAAATTGAGTACTGATTGATATATCAGTATAAGTGAAAATTTTTAAAAACCAATGTGAAATGTTGTCACAATTTTAACGTGGTTAGGTGACTAGCATTGCCTCGTCAATATTAAACCAAATAAAACAGAAATCTAACGGTATTTAAAAAAGATATTCAAATTTATATCAAAAATATTTGTATTTCCAAAACGATTTTGAAAGACTGTCAAAAAAATCCGAATTTGAAGGTTCAGGGTATGCAGTTCGACACGGATGCACTCCCTGATGCCGAAAATGAAAGTTTCGTATCGATCGGTCAATATCCGAGCGAGTTATTGAAAGTTGAAAGTCAAAAATTGAGTACTGATTGATATATCAGTATCAGTGAAAATTTTGAAAAACCAATGTGAAATGTTGTCAAAATTTTAACGTGGTTAGGTGACTAGCATTGCCTCGTCAATATTAAACCAAATAAAACAGAAATCTAACGGTATTTAAAAAAGATATTCAAATTTATGTCAAAAATATTTGTATTTCCAAAACGATTTTGAAAGACTGTCAAAAAAATCCGAATTTGAAGGTTCAGGGTATGCAGTTCGACACGGATGCACTCCTTGATGCCGAAAATGAAAGTTTCGTATCGATCGGTCAAAATCCGAGCGAGTTATTGAAAGTTGAAAGTCAAAAATTGAGTACTGATTGATATATCAGTATAAGTGAAAATTTTGAAAAACCAATGTGAAATGTTGTCAAACTTTTAACGTGGTTAGGTGACTAGCGTTGCCTCGTCAATATTAAACCAAACAAAACAGAAATCTAACGGTATTTAAAAAGATATTCAAATTTTTGTCAAAAATATTTGTATTTCCAAAACGATTTTGAAAGACTGTAAAAAAAATCCGAATTTGAAGGTTCAGGGTATGCAGTTCCACACGAATGCACTTCCTGATGCCGAAAATGAAAGTTTCGTATCGTTCGGTCTATATCCGAGCGAGTTATTGAAAGTTGAAAGTCAAAAATTGAGTACTGATTGATATATCAGTATAAGTGAAAATTTTGAAAAACCAATGTGAAATGTTGTCAAAATTTTAACGTGGTTAGGTGACTAGCATTGCCTCGTCAATATTAAACCAAAAAAACAGAAATCTAACGGTATTTAAAAAAGATATTCAAATTTATGTCAAAAATATTTGTATTTCCAAAACGATTTTGAAAGACTGTCAAAAAAATCCGAATTTGAAGGTTCAGGGTATGCAGTTCGACACGGATGCACTCCCTGATGCCGAAAATGAAAGTTTCGTATCGATCGGTCAATATCCGAGCGAGTTATTGAAAGTTGAAAGTCAAAAATTGAGTACTGATTGATATATCAGTATCAGTGAAAATTTTGAAAAACCAATGTGAAATGTTGTCAAAATTTTAACGTGGTTAGGTGACTAGCATTGCCTCGTCAATATTAAACCAAATAAAACAGAAATCTAACGGTATTTAAAAAAGATATTCAAATTTATGTCAAAAATATTTGTATTTCCAAAACGATTTTGAAAGACTGTCAAAAAAATCCGAATTTGAAGGTTAAGGGTATGCAGTTCGACACGGATGCACTCCCTGATGCCGAAAATGAAAGTTTCGTATCGATCGGTCAATATCCGAGCGAGTTATTGAAAGTTGAAAGTCAAAAATTGAGTACTGATTGATATATCAGTATCAGTGAAAATTTTGAAAAACCAATGTGAAATGTTGTCAAAATTTTAACGTGGTTAGGTGACTAGCATTGCCTCGTCAATATTAAACCAAATAAAACAGAAATCTAACGGTATTTAAAAAAGATATTCAAATTTATGTCAAAAATATTTGTATTTCCAAAACGATTTTGAAAGACTGTCAAAAAAATCCGAATTTGAAGGTTCAGGGTATGCAGTTCGACACGGATGCACTCCTTGATGCCGAAAATGAAAGTTTCGTATCGATCGGTCAAAATCCGAGCGAGTTATTGAAAGTTGAAAGTCAAAAATTGAGTACTGATTGATATATCAGTATAAGTGAAAATTTTGAAAAACCAATGTGAAATGTTGTCAAACTTTTAACGTGGTTAGGTGACTAGCGTTGCCTCGTCAATATTAAACCAAACAAAACAGAAATCTAACGGTATTTAAAAAGATATTCAAATTTTTGTCAAAAATATTTGTATTTCCAAAACGATTTTGAAAGACTGTAAAAAAAATCCGAATTTGAAGGTTCAGGGTATGCAGTTCCACACGAATGCACTTCCTGATGCCGAAAATGAAAGTTTCGTATCGTTCGGTCTATATCCGAGCGAGTTATTGAAAGTTGAAAGTCAAAAATTGAGTACTGATTGATATATCAGTATAAGTGAAAATTTTGAAAAACCAATGTGAAATGTTGTCAAAATTTTAACGTGGTTAGGTGACTAGCATTGCCTCGTCAATATTAAACCAAAAAAACAGAAATCTAACGGTATTTAAAAAAGATATTCAAATTTATGTCAAAAATATTTGTATTTCCAAAACGATTTTGAAAGACTGTCAAAAAAATCCGAATTTGAAGGTTCAGGGTATGCAGTTCGACACGGATGCACTCCCTGATGCCGAAAATGAAAGTTTCGTATCGATCGGTCAATATCCGAGCGAGTTATTGAAAGTTGAAAGTCAAAAATTGAGTACTGATTGATATATCAGTATCAGTGAAAATTTTGAAAAACCAATGTGAAATGTTGTCAAAATTTTAACGTGGTTAGGTGACTAGCATTGCCTCGTCAATATTAAACCAAATAAAACAGAAATCTAACGGTATTTAAAAAAGATATTCAAATTTATGTCAAAAATATTTGTATTTCCAAAACGATTTTGAAAGACTGTCAAAAAATCCGAATTTGAAGGTTCAGGGTATGCAGTTCGACACGGATGCACTCCCTGATGCCGAAAATGAAAATTTCGCATAGATCGGTCAATATCCGAGCGAGTTATTGAAAGTTGAAAGTCAAAAATTGAGTACTGATTGATATATCAGTATAAGTGAAAATTTTGAAAAACCAATGTGAAATGTTGTCAAACTTTTAACGTGGTTAGGTGACTAGCGTTGCCTCGTCAATATTAAACCAAACAAAACAGAAATCTAACGGTATTTAAAAAGATATTCAAATTTTTGTCAAAAATATTTGTATTTCCAAAACGATTTTGAAAGACTGTAAAAAAAATCCGAATTTGAAGGTTCAGGGTATGCAGTTCCACACGAATGCACTTCCTGATGCCGAAAATGAAAGTTTCGTATCGTTCGGTCTATATCCGAGCGAGTTATTGAAAGTTGAAAGTCAAAAATTGAGTACTGATTGATATATCAGTATAAGTGAAAATTTTGAAAAACCAATGTGAAATGTTGTCAAAATTTTAACGTGGTTAGGTGACTAGCATTGCCTCGTCAATATTAAACCAAAAAAACAGAAATCTAACGGTATTTAAAAAAGATATTCAAATTTATGTCAAAAATATTTGTATTTCCAAAACGATTTTGAAAGACTGTCAAAAAAATCCGAATTTGAAGGTTCAGGGTATGCAGTTCGACACGGATGCACTCCCTGATGCCGAAAATGAAAGTTTCGTATCGATCGGTCAATATCCGAGCGAGTTATTGAAAGTTGAAAGTCAAAAATTGAGTACTGATTGATATATCAGTATCAGTGAAAATTTTGAAAAACCAATGTGAAATGTTGTCAAAATTTTAACGTGGTTAGGTGACTAGCATTGCCTCGTCAATATTAAACCAAATAAAACAGAAATCTAACGGTATTTAAAAAAGATATTCAAATTTATGTCAAAAATATTTGTATTTCCAAAACGATTTTGAAAGACTGTCAAAAAAATCCGAATTTGAAGGTTCAGGGTATGCAGTTCGACACGGATGCACTCCTTGATGCCGAAAATGAAAGTTTCGTATCGATCGGTCAAAATCCGAGCGAGTTATTGAAAGTTGAAAGTCAAAAATTGAGTACTGATTGATATATCAGTATAAGTGAAAATTTTGAAAAACCAATGTGAAATGTTGTCAAACTTTTAACGTGGTTAGGTGACTAGCGTTGCCTCGTCAATATTAAACCAAACAAAACAGAAATCTAACGGTATTTAAAAAGATATTCAAATTTTTGTCAAAAATATTTGTATTTCCAAAACGATTTTGAAAGACTGTAAAAAAAATCCGAATTTGAAGGTTCAGGGTATGCAGTTCCACACGAATGCACTTCCTGATGCCGAAAATGAAAGTTTCGTATCGTTCGGTCTATATCCGAGCGAGTTATTGAAAGTTGAAAGTCAAAAATTGAGTACTGATTGATATATCAGTATAAGTGAACATTTTGAAAAATCAATGTGAAACGTTGTCAAAATTTTAACGTGGTTAGGTGACTAGCATTGCCTCGTCAATATTGAACTAAATAAAACAGAAATCTAACGGTTTTTAAAAAGATATTCAAATTTATGTCAAAAATATTTGTATTTCCAAAACGATTTTGAAAGACTGTCAAAAAATCCGAATTTGAAGGTTCAGGGTATGCAGTTCGACACGGATGCACTCCCTGATGCCGAAAATGAAAATTTCGCATCGATCGGTCAATATCCGAGCGAGTTATTGAAAGTTGAAAGTCAAAAATTGAGTACTGATTGATATATCAGTATAAGTGAAAATTTTGAAAAACCAATGTGAAATGTTGTCAAAATTTTAACGTAGTTAGGTGACTAGCATTGCCTCGTCAATATTAAACTAAATAAAACAGAAATCTAACGGTATTTAAAAAAGATATTCAAATTTATGTCAAAAATATTTGTATTTCCAAAACGATTTTGAAAGACTGTCAAAAAATCCGAATTTGAAGGTTCAGGGTATGCAGTTCGACACGGATGCACTCCCTGATGCCGAAAATGAAAGTTTCGTATCGATCGGTCAATATCCGAGCGAGTTATTGAAAGTTGAAAGTCAAAAATTGAGTACTGATTGATATATCAGTATAAGTGAAAATTTTGAAAAACCAATGTGAAATGTTGTCAAACTTTTAACGTGGTTAGGTGACTAGCGTTGCCTCGTCAATATTAAACCAAACAAAACAGAAATCTAACGGTATTTAAAAAGATATTCAAATTTTTGTCAAAAATATTTGTATTTCCAAAACGATTTTGAAAGACTGTAAAAAAAATCCGAATTTGAAGGTTCAGGGTATGCAGTTCCACACGAATGCACTTCCTGATGCCGAAAATGAAAGTTTCGTATCGTTCGGTCTATATCCGAGCGAGTTATTGAAAGTTGAAAGTCAAAAATTGAGTACTGATTGATATATCAGTATAAGTGAAAATTTTGAAAAACCAATGTGAAATGTTGTCAAAATTTTAACGTGGTTAGGTGACTAGCATTGCCTCGTCAATATTAAACCAAAAAAACAGAAATCTAACGGTATTTAAAAAAGATATTCAAATTTATGTCAAAAATATTTGTATTTCCAAAACGATTTTGAAAGACTGTCAAAAAAATCCGAATTTGAAGGTTCAGGGTATGCAGTTCGACACGGATGCACTCCCTGATGCCGAAAATGAAAGTTTCGTATCGATCGGTCAATATCCGAGCGAGTTATTGAAAGTTGAAAGTCAAAAATTGAGTACTGATTGATATATCAGTATCAGTGAAAATTTTGAAAAACCAATGTGAAATGTTGTCAAAATTTTAACGTGGTTAGGTGACTAGTATTGCCTCGTCAATATTAAACCAAATAAAACAGAAATCTAACGGTATTTAAAAAAGATATTCAAATTTATGTCAAAAATATTTGTATTTCCAAAACGATTTTGAAAGACTGTCAAAAAAATCCGAATTTGAAGGTTCAGGGTATGCAGTTCGACACGGATGCACTCCTTGATGCCGAAAATGAAAGTTTCGTATCGATCGGTCAATATCCGAGCGAGTTATTGAAAGTTGAAAGTCAAAAATTGAGTACTGATTGATATATCAGTATAAGTGAAAATTTTGAAAAACCAATGTGAAATGTTGTCAAAATTTTAACGTGGTTAGGTGACTAGCATTGCCTCGTCAATATTAAACCAAAAAAACAGAAATCTAACGGTATTTAAAAAAGATATTCAAATTTATGTCAAAAATATTTGTATTTCCAAATCGATTTTGAAAGACTGTCAAAAAAATCCGAATTTGAAGGTTCCGGGTATGCAGTTCGACACGGATGCACTCCCTGATGCCGAAAATGAAAGTTTCGTATCGATCGGTCAATATCCGAGCGAGTTATTGAAAGTTGAAAGTCAAAAATTGAGTACTGATTGATATATCAGTATAAGTGAAAATTTTGAAAAACCAATGTGAAATGTTGTCAAAATTTTAACGTGGTTAGGTGACTAGCATTGCCTCGTCAATATTGAACTAAATAAAACAGAAATCTAACGGTTTTTAAAAAGATATTCAAATTTATGTCAAAAATATTTGTATTTCCAAAACGATTTTGAAAGACTGTCAAAAAATCCGAATTTGAAGGTTCAGGGTATGCAGTTCGACACGGATGCACTCCCTGATGCCGAAAATGAAAATTTCGCATCGATCGGTCAATATCCGAGCGAGTTATTGAAAGTTGAAAGTCAAAAATTGAGTACTGATTGATATATCAGTATAAGTGAAAATTTTGAAAAACCAATGTGAAATGTTGTCAAAATTTTAACGTAGTTAGGTGACTAGCATTGCCTCGTCAATATTAAACTAAATAAAACAGAAATCTAACGGTATTTAAAAAAGATATTCAAATTTATGTCAAAAATATTTGTATTTCCAAAACGATTTTGAAAGACTGTCAAAAAATCCGAATTTGAAGGTTCAGGGTATGCAGTTCGACACGGATGCACTCCCTGATGCCGAAAATGAAAGTTTCGTATCGATCGGTCAGTATCCGAGCGAGTTATTGAAAGTTGAAAGTCAAAAATTGAGTACTGATTGATATATCAGTATAAGTGAAAATTTTGAAAAACCAATGTGAAATGTTGTCAAAATTTTAACGTGGTTAGGTGACTAGCATTGCCTCGTCAACATTAAACCAAACAAAACAGAAATCTAACGGTATTTAAAAAGATATTCAAATTTTTGTCAAAAATATTTGTATTTCCAAAACGATTTTGAAAGACTGTCAAAAAAATCCGAATTTGAAGGTTCAGGGTATGCAGTTCCACACGAATGCACTTCCTGATGCCGAAAATGAAAGTTTCGTATCGTTCGGTCTATATCCGAGCGAGTTATTGAAAGTTGAAAGTCAAAAATTGAGTACTGATTGATATATCAGTATAAGTGAAAATTTTGAAAAACCAATGTGAAATGTTGTCAAAATTTTAACGTGGTTAGGTGACTAGCATTGCCTCGTCAATATTAAACCAAAAAAACAGAAATCTAACGGTATTTAAAAAAGATATTCAAATTTATGTCAAAAATATTTGTATTTCCAAAACGATTTTGAAAGACTGTCAAAAAATCCGAATTTGAAGGTTCAGGGTATGCAGTTCGACACGGATGCACTCCCTGATGCCGAAAATGAAAGTTTCGTATCGATCGGTCAATATCCGAGCGAGTTATTGAAAGTTGAAAGTCAAAAATTGAGTACTGATTGATATATCAGTATAAGTGAACATTTTGAAAAATCAATGTGAAACGTTGTCAAAATTTTAACGTGGTTAGGTGACTAGCATTGCCTCGTCAATATTGAACTAAATAAAACAGAAATCTAACGGTTTTTAAAAAGATATTCAAATTTATGTCAAAAATATTTGTATTTCCAAAACGATTTTGAAAGACTGTCAAAAAATCCGAATTTGAAGGTTCAGGGTATGCAGTTCGACACGGATGCACTCCCTGATGCCGAAAATGAAAATTTCGCATCGATCGGTCAATATCCGAGCGAGTTATTGAAAGTTGAAAGTCAAAAATTGAGTACTGATTGATATATCAGTATAAGTGAAAATTTTGAAAAACCAATGTGAAATGTTGTCAAAATTTTAACGTAGTTAGGTGACTAGCATTGCCTCGTCAATATTAAACTAAATAAAACAGAAATCTAACGGTATTTAAAAAAGATATTCAAATTTATGTCAAAAATATTTGTATTTCCAAAACGATTTTGAAAGACTGTCAAAAAATCCGAATTTGAAGGTTCAGGGTATGCAGTTCGACACGGATGCACTCCCTGATGCCGAAAATGAAAGTTTCGTATCGATCGGTCAGTATCCGAGCGAGTTATTGAAAGTTGAAAGTCAAAAATTGAGTACTGATTGATATATCAGTATAAGTGAAAATTTTGAAAAACCAATGTGAAATGTTGTCAAAATTTTAACGTGGTTAGGTGACTAGCATTGCCTCGTCAACATTAAACCAAACAAAACAGAAATCTAACGGTATTTAAAAAGATATTCAAATTTTTGTCAAAAATATTTGTATTTCCAAAACGATTTTGAAAGACTGTAAAAAAAATCCGAATTTGAAGGTTCAGGGTATGCAGTTCGACACGGATGCACTCCTTGATGCCGAAAATGAAAGTTTCGTATCGATCGGTCAAAATCCGAGCGAGTTATTGAAAGTTGAAAGTCAAAAATTGAGTACTGATTGATATATCAGTATAAGTGAAAATTTTGAAAAACCAATGTGAAATGTTGTCAAACTTTTAACGTGGTTAGGTGACTAGCGTTGCCTCGTCAATATTAAACCAAACAAAACAGAAATCTAACGGTATTTAAAAAAGATATTCAAATTTATGTCAAAAATATTTGTATTTCCAAAACGATTTTGAAAGACTGTAAAAAAAATCCGAATTTGAAGGTTCAGGGTATGCAGTTCCACACGAATGCACTTCCTGATGCCGAAAATGAAAGTTTCGTATCGTTCGGTCTATATCCGAGCGAGTTATTGAAAGTTGAAAGTCAAAAATTGAGTACTGATTGATATATCAGTATAAGTGAACATTTTGAAAAATCAATGTGAAACGTTGTCAAAATTTTAACGTGGTTAGGTGGCTAGCATTGCCTCTTCAATATTGAACTAAATAAAACAGAAATCTAACGGTATTTAAAAAAGATATTCAAATTTATGTCAAAAATATTTGTATTTCCAAAACGATTTTGAAAGACTGTCAAAAAATCCGAATTTGAAGGTTCAGGGTATGCAGTTCGACACGGATGCACTCCCTGATGCCGAAAATGAAAATTTCGTATCGATCGGTCAATATCCGAGCGAGTTATTGAAAGTTGAAAGTCAAAAATTGAGTACTGATTGATATATCAGTATAAGTGAAAATTTTGAAAAACCAATGTGAAATGTTGTCAAAATTTTAACGTGGTTAGGTGACTAGCATTGCCTCGTCAATATTAAACTAAATAAAACAGAAATCTAACGGTATTTAAAAAAGATATTCAAATTTATGTCAAAAATATTTGTATTTCCAAAACGATTTTGAAAGACTGTCAAAAAATCCGAATTTGAAGGTTCAGGGTATGCAGTTCGACACGGATGCACTCCCTGATGCCGAAAATGAAAGTTTCGTATCGATCGGTCAATATCCGAGCGAGTTATTGAAAGTTGAAAGTCAAAAATTGAGTACTGATTGATATATCAGTATAAGTGAAAATTTTGAAAAACCAATGTGAAATGTTGTCAAAATTTTAACGTGGTTAGGTGACTAGCATTGCCTCGTCAACATTTAACCAAATAAAACAGAAATCTAACGGTATTTAAAAAAGATATTCAAATTTATGTCAAAAATATTTGTATTTCCAAATCGATTTTGAAAGACTGTCAAAAAAATCCGAATTTGAAGGTTCCGGGTATGCAGTTCGACACGGATGCACTCCCTGATGCCGAAAATGAAAGTTTCGTATCGATCGGTCAATATCCGAGCGAGTTATTGAAAGTTGAAAGTCAAAAATTGAGTACTGATTGATATATCAGTATAAGTGAAAATTTTGAAAAACCAATGTGAAATGTTGTCAAAATTTTAACGTGGTTAGGTGACTAGCATTGCCTCGTCAATATTAAACCAAATAAAACAGAAATCTAACGGTATTTAAAAAAGATATTCAAATTTATGTCAAAAATATTTGTATTTCCAAAACGATTTTGAAAGGCTGTCAAAAAAATCCGAATTTGAAGGTTCCGGGTATGCAGTTCGACACGGATGCACTCCCTGATGCCGAAAATGAAAGTTTCGTATCGATCGGTCAATATCCGAGCGAGTTATTGAAAGTTGAAAGTCAAAAATTGAGTACTAATTGATATATCAGTATAAGTGAAAATTTTGAATAACCAATGTGAAATGTTGTCAAAATTTTAACGTGGTTAGGTGACTAGCGTTGCCTCGTCAATATTAAACCAAATAAAACAGAAATCTAACTGTATTTAAAAAAGATATTCAAATTTATGTCAAAAATATTTGTATTTCCAAATCGATTTTGAAAGACTGTCAAAAAAATCCGAATTTGAAGGATCCGGGTATGCAGTTCGACACGGATGCACTCCCTGATGTCGAAAATGAAAGTTTCGTATCGATCGGTCAATATCCGAGCGAGTTATTGAAAGTTGAAAGTCAAAAATTGAGTACTGATTGATATATCAGTATAAGTGAAAATTTTGAAAAACCAATGTGAAATGTTGTCAAAATTTTAACGTGGTTAGGTGACTAGCATTGCCTCGTCAATATTAAACCAAATAAAACAGAAATCTAACGGTATTTAAAAAAGATATTCAAATTTATGTCAAAAATATTTGTATTTCCAAAACGATTTTGAAAGACTGTCAAAAAAATCCGAATTTGAAGGTTCAGGGTATGCAGTTCGACACGGATGCACTCCCTGATGCCGAAAATGAAAGTTTCGTATCGATCGGTCAATATCCGAGCGAGTTATTGAAAGTTGAAAGTCAAAAATTGAGTACTGATTGATATATCAGTATCAGTGAAAATTTTGAAAAACCAATGTGAAATGTTGTCAAAATTTTAACGTGGTTAGGTGACTAGCATTGCCTCGTCAATATTAAATCAAATCAAACAGAAATCTAACGGTATTTAAAAAAGATATTCAAATTTATGTCAAAAATATTTGTATTTCCAAAACGATTTTGAAAGACTGTCAAAAAAATCCGAATTTGAAGGTTCAGGGTATGCAGTTCGACACGGATGCACTCCCTGATGCCGAAAATGAAAGTTTCGTATTGATCGGTCAATATCCGAGCGAGTTATTGAAAGTTGAAAGTCAAAAATTGAGTACTGATTGATATATCAGTATAAGTGAAAATTTTGAAAAACCAATGTGAAACGTTGTCAAAATTTTAACGTGGTTAGGTGACTAGCATTGCCTCGTCAATATTAAACCAAAAAAACAGAAATCTAACGGTGTTTAAAAAAGATATTCAAATTTTTGTCAAAAATATTTGTATTTCCAAAACGATTTTGAAAGACTGTCAAAAAAATCCGAATTTGAAGGTTCAGGGTTTGCAGTTTGACACGGATGCACTCCCTGATGCCGAAAATGAAAGTTTCGTATCGATCGGTCAATATCCGAGCGAGTTATTGAAAGTTGAAAGTCAAAAATTGAGTACTGATTGATATATCAGTATAAGTGAAAATTTTGAAAAACCAATGTGAAATGTTGTCAAAATTTTAACGTAGTTAGGTGACTAGCATTGCTTCGTCAATATTAAACTAAATAAAACAGAAATCTAACTGTATTTAAAAAAGATATTCAAATTTATGTCAAAAATATTTGTATTTCCAAAACGATTTTGAAAGACTGTCAAAAAATCCGAATTTGAAGGTTCAGGGTATGCAGTTCGACACGGATGCACTCCCTGATGCCGAAAATGAAAGTTTCGTATCGATCGGTCAATATCCGAGCGAGTTATTGAAAGTTGAAAGTCAAAAATTGAGTACTGATTGATATATCAGTATAAGTGAAAATTTTGAAAAACCAATGTGAAATGTTGTCAAAATTTTAACGTGGTTAGGTGACTAGCATTGCCTCGTCAACATTAAACCAAATAAAACAGAAATCTAACGGTATTTAAAAAAGATATTCAAATTTATGTCAAAAATATTTGTATTTCCAAATCGATTTTGAAAGACTGTCAAAAAAATCCGAATTTGAAGGTTCCGGGTATGCAGTTCGACACGGATGCACTCCCTGATGCCGAAAATGAAAGTTTCGTATCGATCGGTGAATATCCGAGCGAGTTATTGAAAGTTGAAAGTCAAAAATTGAGTACTGATTGATATATCAGTATAAGTGAAAATTTTGAAAAACCAATGTGAAATGTTGTCAAAATTTTAACGTGGTTAGGTGACTAGCATTGCCTCGTCAATATTAAACCAAATAAAACAGAAATCTAACGGTATTTAAAAAAGATATTCAAATTTATGTCAAAAATATTTGTATTTCCAAAACGATTTTGAAAGACTGTCAAAAAAATCCGAATTTGAAGGTTCCGGGTATGCAGTTCGACACGGATGCACTCCCTGATGCCGAAAATGAAAGTTTCGTATCGATCGGTCAATATCCGAGCGAGTTATTGAAAGTTGAAAGTCAAAAATTGAGTACTGATTGATATATCAGTATAAGTGAAAATTTTGAAAAACCAATGTGAAATGTTGTCAAAATTTTAACGTGGTTAGGTGACTTGCATTACCTCGTCAATATTAAACCAAATAAAACAGAAATCTAACTGTATTTAAAAAAGATATTCAAATTTATGTCAAAAATATTTGTATTTCCAAAACGATTTTGAAAGACTGTCAAAAAAATCCGAATTTGAAGGTTCCGGGTATGCAGTTCGACACGGATGCACTCCCTGATGCCGAAAATGAAAGTTTCGTATCGATCGGTCAATATCCGAGCGAGTTATTGAAAGTTGAAAGTCAAAAATTGAGTACTGATTGATATATCAGTATAAGTGAAAATTTTGAAAAACCAATGTGAAATGTTGTCAAAATTTTAACGTGGTTAGGTGACTAGCATTGCCTCGTCAATATTAAACCAAATCAAACAGAAATCTAACGGTATTTAAAAAAGATATTCAAATTTATGTCAAAAATATTTGTATTTCCAAAACGATTTTGAAAGACTGTCAAAAAAATCCGAATTTGAAGGTTCAGGGTATGCAGTTCGACACGGATGCACTCCCTGATGCCGAAAATGAAAGTTTCGTATTGATCGGTCAATATCCGAGCGAGTTATTGAAAGTTGAAAGTCAAAAATTGAGTACTGATTGATATATCAGTATAAGTGAAAATTTTGAAAAACCAATGTGAAACGTTGTCAAAATTTTAACGTGGTTAGGTGACTAGCATTGCTTCGTCAATATTAAACCAAAAAAACAGAAATCTAACGGTGTTTAAAAAAGATATTCAAATTTTTGTCAAAAATATTTGTATTTCCAAAACGATTTTGAAAGACTGTCAAAAAAATCCGAATTTGAAGGTTCCGGGTATGCAGTTCGACACGGATGCACTCCCTGATGCCGAAAATGAAAGTTTCGTATCGATCGGTCAATATCCGAGCGAGTTATTGAAAGTTGAAAGTCAAAAATTGAGTACTGATTGATAAATCAGTATAAGTGAAAATTTTGAAAGACCAATGTGAAATGTTGTCAAAATTTTAACGTGGTCAGGTGACCAGCATTGCCTCGTCAATATTAAACCAAATAAAACAGAAATCTAACGGTATTTAAAAAAGATATTCAAATTTATGTCAAAAATATTTGTATTTCCAAAACGATTTTGAAAGACTGACAAAAACATCCGAATTTGAAGGTTCAGGGTATGCAGTTCAACACGGATGCACTCCCTGATGCCGAAAATGAAAGTTTCGTATCGATCGGTCAATATCCGAGCGAGTTATTGAAAGTTGAAAGTCAAAAATTGAGTACTGATTGATATATCAGTATAAGTGAAAATTTTGAAAAACCAATGTGAAATGTTGTCAAAATTTTAACGTGGTTAGGTGACTAGCATTGCCTCGTCAATATTTAACCAAATAAAACAGAAATCTAACGGTATTTAAAAAAGATATTCAAATTTATGTCAAAAATATTTGTATTTCCAAAACGATTTTGAAAGACTGACAAAAACATCCGAATTTGAAGGTTCAGGGTACGCAGTTCGACACGGATGCACTCCCTGATGCCGAAAATGAAAGTTTCGTATCGATCGGTCAATATCCGAGCGAGTTATTGAAAGTTGAAAGTCAAAAATTGAGTACTGATTGATATATCAGTATAAGTGAAAATTTTGAAAAACCAATGTGAAACGTTGTCAAAATTTTAACGTGGTTAGGTGACTAGCATTGCCTCGTCAATATTAAACCAAAAAAACAGAAATCTAACGGTGTTTAAAAAAGATATTCAAATTTTTGTCAAAAATATTTGTATTTCCAAAACGATTTTGAAAGACTGTCAAAAAAATCCGAATTTGAAGGTTCAGGGTATGCAGTTTGACACGGATGCACTCCCTGATGCCGAAAATGAAAGTTTCGTATCGATCGGTCAATATCCGAGCGAGTTATTGAAAGTTGAAAGTCAAAAATTGAGTACTGATTGATATATCAGTATAAGTGAAAATTTTGAAAAACCAATGTGAAATGTTGTCAAAATTTTAACGTAGTTAGGTGACTAGCATTGCTTCGTCAATATTAAACTAAATAAAACAGAAATCTAACTGTATTTAAAAAAGATATTCAAATTTATGTCAAAAATATTTGTATTTCCAAAACGATTTTGAAAGACTGTCAAAAAATCCGAATTTGAAGGTTCAGGGTATGCAGTTCGACACGGATGCACTCCCTGATGCCGAAAATGAAAGTTTCGTATCGATCGGTCAATATCCGAGCGAGTTATTGAAAGTTGAAAGTCAAAAATTGAGTACTGATTGATATATCAGTATAAGTGAAAATTTTGAAAAACCAATGTGAAATGTTGTCAAAATTTTAACGTGGTTAGGTGACTAGCATTGCCTCGTCAACATTAAACCAAATAAAACAGAAATCTAACGGTATTTAAAAAAGATATTCAAATTTATGTCAAAAATATTTGTATTTCCAAATCGATTTTGAAAGACTGTCAAAAAAATCCGAATTTGAAGGTTCCGGGTATGCAGTTCGACACGGATGCACTCCCTGATGCCGAAAATGAAAGTTTCGTATCGATCGGTGAATATCCGAGCGAGTTATTGAAAGTTGAAAGTCAAAAATTGAGTACTGATTGATATATCAGTATAAGTGAAAATTTTGAAAAACCAATGTGAAATGTTGTCAAAATTTTAACGTGGTTAGGTGACTAGCATTGCCTCGTCAATATTAAACCAAATAAAACAGAAATCTAACGGTATTTAAAAAAGATATTCAAATTTATGTCAAAAATATTTGTATTTCCAAAACGATTTTGAAAGACTGTCAAAAAAATCCGAATTTGAAGGTTCCGGGTATGCAGTTCGACACGGATGCACTCCCTGATGCCGAAAATGAAAGTTTCGTATCGATCGGTCAATATCCGAGCGAGTTATTGAAAGTTGAAAGTCAAAAATTGAGTACTGATTGATATATCAGTATAAGTGAAAATTTTGAAAAACCAATGTGAAATGTTGTCAAAATTTTAACGTGGTTAGGTGACTTGCATTACCTCGTCAATATTAAACCAAATAAAACAGAAATCTAACTGTATTTAAAAAAGATATTCAAATTTATGTCAAAAATATTTGTATTTCCAAAACGATTTTGAAAGACTGTCAAAAAAATCCGAATTTGAAGGTTCCGGGTATGCAGTTCGACACGGATGCACTCCCTGATGCCGAAAATGAAAGTTTCGTATCGATCGGTCAATATCCGAGCGAGTTATTGAAAGTTGAAAGTCAAAAATTGAGTACTGATTGATATATCAGTATAAGTGAAAATTTTGAAAAACCAATGTGAAATGTTGTCAAAATTTTAACGTGGTTAGGTGACTAGCATTGCCTCGTCAATATTAAACCAAATCAAACAGAAATCTAACGGTATTTAAAAAAGATATTCAAATTTATGTCAAAAATATTTGTATTTCCAAAACGATTTTGAAAGACTGTCAAAAAAATCCGAATTTGAAGGTTCAGGGTATGCAGTTCGACACGGATGCACTCCCTGATGCCGAAAATGAAAGTTTCGTATTGATCGGTCAATATCCGAGCGAGTTATTGAAAGTTGAAAGTCAAAAATTGAGTACTGATTGATATATCAGTATAAGTGAAAATTTTGAAAAACCAATGTGAAACGTTGTCAAAATTTTAACGTGGTTAGGTGACTAGCATTGCTTCGTCAATATTAAACCAAAAAAACAGAAATCTAACGGTGTTTAAAAAAGATATTCAAATTTTTGTCAAAAATATTTGTATTTCCAAAACGATTTTGAAAGACTGTCAAAAAAATCCGAATTTGAAGGTTCCGGGTATGCAGTTCGACACGGATGCACTCCCTGATGCCGAAAATGAAAGTTTCGTATCGATCGGTCAATATCCGAGCGAGTTATTGAAAGTTGAAAGTCAAAAATTGAGTACTGATTGATAAATCAGTATAAGTGAAAATTTTGAAAAACCAATGTGAAATGTTGTCAAAATTTTAACGTGGTCAGGTGACCAGCATTGCCTCGTCAATATTAAACCAAATAAAACAGAAATCTAACGGTATTTAAAAAAGATATTCAAATTTATGTCAAAAATATTTGTATTTCCAAAACGATTTTGAAAGACTGACAAAAACATCCGAATTTGAAGGTTCAGGGTATGCAGTTCAACACGGATGCACTCCCTGATGCCGAAAATGAAAGTTTCGTATCGATCGGTCAATATCCGAGCGAGTTATTGAAAGTTGAAAGTCAAAAATTGAGTACTGATTGATATATCAGTATAAGTGAAAATTTTGAAAAACCAATGTGAAATGTTGTCAAAATTTTAACGTGGTTAGGTGACTACCATTGCCTCGTCAATATTAAACCAAATAAAACAGAAATCTAACGGTATTTAAAAAAGATATTCAAATTTATGTCAAAAATATTTGTATTTCCAAAACGATTTTGAAAGACTGACAAAAACATCCGAATTTGAAGGTTCAGGGTACGCAGTTCGACACGGATGCACTCCCTGATGCCGAAAATGAAAGTTTCGTATCGATCGGTCAATATCCGAGCGAGTTATTGAAAGTTGAAAGTCAAAAATTGAGTACTGATTGATATATCAGTATAAGTGAAAATTTTGAAAAACCAATGTGAAATGTTGTCAAAATTTTAACGTGGTTAGGTGACTAGCATTGCCTCGTCAATATTAAACCAAATAAAACAGAAATCTAACGGTATTTAAAAAAGATAATCAAATTTATGTCAAAAATATTTGTATTTCCAAATCGATTTTGAAAGACTGTCAAAAAAATCCGAATTTGAAGGTTCCGGGTATGCAGTTCGACACGGATGCACTCCCTGATGCCGAAAATGAAAGTTTCGTATCGATCGGTCAATATCCGAGCGAGTTATTGAAAGTTGAAAGTCAAAAATTGAGTACTGATTGATAAATCAGTATAAGTGAAAATTTTGAAAAACCAATGTGAAATGTTGTCAAAATTTTAACGTGGTCAGGTGACCAGCATTGCCTCGTCAATATTAAACCAAATAAAACAGAAATCTAACGGTATTTAAAAAAGATATTCAAATTTATGTCAAAAATATTTGTATTTCCAAAACGATTTTGAAAGACTGACAAAAACATCCGAATTTGAAGGTTCAGGGTATGCAGTTCAACACGGATGCACTCCCTGATGCCGAAAATGAAAGTTTCGTATCGATCGGTCAATATCCGAGCGAGTTATTGAAAGTTGAAAGTCAAAAATTGAGTACTGATTGATATATCAGTATAAGTGAAAATTTTGAAAAACCAATGTGAAATGTTGTCAAAATTTTAACGTGGTTAGGTGACTAGCATTGCCTCGTCAATATTAAACCAAATAAAACAGAAATCTAACGGTATTTAAAAAAGATATTCAAATTTATGTCAAAAATATTTGTATTTCCAAAACGATTTTGAAAGACTGACAAAAACATCCGAATTTGAAGGTTCAGGGTACGCAGTTCGACACGGATGCACTCCCTGATGCCGAAAATGAAAGTTTCGTATCGATCGGTCAATATCCGAGCGAGTTATTGAAAGTTGAAAGTCAAAAATTGAGTACTGATTGATATATCAGTATAAGTGAAAATTTTGAAAAACCAATGTGAAATGTTGTCAAAATTTTAACGTAGTTAGGTGACTAGCATTGCTTCGTCAATATTAAACTAAATAAAACAGAAATCTAACTGTATTTAAAAAAGATATTCAAATTTATGTCAAAAATATTTGTATTTCCAAAACGATTTTGAAAGACTGTCAAAAAATCCGAATTTGAAGGTTCAGGGTATGCAGTTCGACACGGATGCACTCCCTGATGCCGAAAATGAAAGTTTCGTATCGATCGGTCAATATCCGAGCGAGTTATTGAAAGTTGAAAGTCAAAAATTGAGTACTGATTGATATATCAGTATAAGTGAAAATTTTGAAAAACCAATGTGAAATGTTGTCAAAATTTTAACGTGGTTAGGTGACTAGCATTGCCTCGTCAACATTAAACCAAATAAAACAGAAATCTAACGGTATTTAAAAAAGATATTCAAATTTATGTCAAAAATATTTGTATTTCCAAATCGATTTTGAAAGACTGTCAAAAAAATCCGAATTTGAAGGTTCCGGGTATGCAGTTCGACACGGATGCACTCCCTGATGCCGAAAATGAAAGTTTCGTATCGATCGGTGAATATCCGAGCGAGTTATTGAAAGTTGAAAGTCAAAAATTGAGTACTGATTGATATATCAGTATAAGTGAAAATTTTGAAAAACCAATGTGAAATGTTGTCAAAATTTTAACGTGGTTAGGTGACTAGCATTGCCTCGTCAATATTAAACCAAATAAAACAGAAATCTAACGGTATTTAAAAAAGATATTCAAATTTATGTCAAAAATATTTGTATTTCCAAAACGATTTTGAAAGACTGTCAAAAAAATCCGAATTTGAAGGTTCCGGGTATGCAGTTCGACACGGATGCACTCCCTGATGCCGAAAATGAAAGTTTCGTATCGATCGGTCAATATCCGAGCGAGTTATTGAAAGTTGAAAGTCAAAAATTGAGTACTGATTGATATATCAGTATAAGTGAAAATTTTGAAAAACCAATGTGAAATGTTGTCAAAATTTTAACGTGGTTAGGTGACTTGCATTACCTCGTCAATATTAAACCAAATAAAACAGAAATCTAACTGTATTTAAAAAAGATATTCAAATTTATGTCAAAAATATTTGTATTTCCAAAACGATTTTGAAAGACTGTCAAAAAAATCCGAATTTGAAGGTTCCGGGTATGCAGTTCGACACGGATGCACTCCCTGATGCCGAAAATGAAAGTTTCGTATCGATCGGTCAATATCCGAGCGAGTTATTGAAAGTTGAAAGTCAAAAATTGAGTACTGATTGATATATCAGTATAAGTGAAAATTTTGAAAAACCAATGTGAAATGTTGTCAAAATTTTAACGTGGTTAGGTGACTAGCATTGCCTCGTCAATATTAAACCAAATCAAACAGAAATCTAACGGTATTTAAAAAAGATATTCAAATTTATGTCAAAAATATTTGTATTTCCAAAACGATTTTGAAAGACTGTCAAAAAAATCCGAATTTGAAGGTTCAGGGTATGCAGTTCGACACGGATGCACTCCCTGATGCCGAAAATGAAAGTTTCGTATTGGTCGGTCAATATCCGAGCGAGTTATTGAAAGTTGAAAGTCAAAAATTGAGTACTGATTGATATATCAGTATAAGTGAAAATTTTGAAAAACCAATGTGAAACGTTGTCAAAATTTTAACGTGGTTAGGTGACTAGCATTGCTTCGTCAATATTAAACCAAAAAAACAGAAATCTAACGGTGTTTAAAAAAGATATTCAAATTTTTGTCAAAAATATTTGTATTTCCAAAACGATTTTGAAAGACTGTCAAAAAAATCCGAATTTGAAGGTTCCGGGTATGCAGTTCGACACGGATGCACTCCCTGATGCCGAAAATGAAAGTTTCGTATCGATCGGTCAATATCCGAGCGAGTTATTGAAAGTTGAAAGTCAAAAATTGAGTACTGATTGATAAATCAGTATAAGTGAAAATTTTGAAAAACCAATGTGAAATGTTGTCAAAATTTTAACGTGGTCAGGTGACTAGCATTGCCTCGTCAATATTAAACCAAATAAAACAGAAATCTAACGGTATTTAAAAAAGATATTCAAATTTATGTCAAAAATATTTGTATTTCCAAAACGATTTTGAAAGACTGACAAAAACATCCGAATTTGAAGGTTCAGGGTATGCAGTTCAACACGGATGCACTCCCTGATGCCGAAAATGAAAGTTTCGTATCGATCGGTCAATATCCGAGCGAGTTATTGAAAGTTGAAAGTCAAAAATTGAGTACTGATTGATATATCAGTATAAGTGAAAATTTTGAAAAACCAATGTGAAATGTTGTCAAAATTTTAACGTGGTTAGGTGACTAGCATTGCCTCGTCAATATTAAACCAAATAAAACAGAAATCTAACGGTATTTAAAAAAGATATTCAAATTTATGTCAAAAATATTTGTATTTCCAAAACGATTTTGAAAGACTGACAAAAACATCCGAATTTGAAGGTTCAGGGTACGCAGTTCGACACGGATGCACTCCCTGATGCCGAAAATGAAAGTTTCGTATCGATCGGTCAATATCCGAGCGAGTTATTGAAAGTTGAAAGTCAAAAATTGAGTACTGATTGATATATCAGTATAAGTGAAAATTTTGAAAAACCAATGTGAAATGTTGTCAAAATTTTAACGTGGTTAGGTGACTAGCATTGCCTCGTCAATATTAAACCAAATAAAACAGAAATCTAACGGTATTTAAAAAAGATAATCAAATTTATGTCAAAAATATTTGTATTACCAAATCGATTTTGAAAGACTGTCAAAAAAATCCGAATTTGAAGGTTCAGGGTATGCAGTTCGACACGGATGCACTCCCTGATGCCGAAAATGAAAGTTTCGTATCGATCGGTCAATATCCGAGCGAGTTATTGAAAGTTGAAAGTCAAAAATTGAGTACTGATTGATATATCAGTATAAGTGAAAATTTTGAAAAACCAATGTGAAATGTTGTCAAAATTTTAACGTGGTTAGGTGACTAGCATTGCTTCGTCAATATTAAACCAAATCAAACAGAAATCTAACGGTATTTAAAAAAGATATTCAAATTTATGTCAAAAATATTTGTATTTCCAAAACGATTTTGAAAGACTGTCAAAAAAATCCGAATTTGAAGGTTCAGGGTATGCAGTTCGACACGGATGCACTCCCTGATGCCGAAAATGAAAGTTTCGTATGGATCGGTCAATATCCGAGCGAGTTATTGAAAGTTGAAAGTCAAAAATTGAGTACTGATTGATATATCAGTATAAGTGAAAATTTTGAAAAACCAATGTGAAATGTTGTCAAAATTTTAACGTGGTTAGGTGACTAGCATTGCCTCGTCAATATTAAACCAAAAAAACAGAAATCTAACGGTATTTAAAAAAGATATTCAAATTTATGTCAAAAATATTTGTATTTCCAAATCGATTTTGAAAGACTGTCAAAAAAATCCGAATTTGAAGGTTCCGGGTATGCAGTTCGACACGGATGCACTCCCTGATGCCGAAAATGAAAGTTTCGTATCGATCGGTCAATATCCGAGCGAGTTATTGAAAGTTGAAAGTCAAAAATTGAGTACTGATTGATATATCAGTATAAGTGAAAATTTTGAAAAACCAATGTGAAATGTTGTCACAATTTTAACGTGGTTAGGTGACTAGCGTTGCCTCGTCAATATTAAACCAAATAAAACAGAAATCTAACGGTATTTAAAAAAGATATTCAAATTTATGTCAAAAATATTTGTATTTCCAAAACGATTTTGAAAGACTGTCAAAAAAATCCGAATTTGAAGGTTCAGGGTATGCAGTTCGACACGGATGCACTCCCTGATGCCGAAAATGAAAGTTTCGTATCGATCGGTCAATATCCGAGCGAGTTATTGAAAGTTGAAAGTCAAAAATTGAGTACTGATTGATATATCAGTATAAGTGAAAATTTTGAAAAACCAATGTGAAATGTTGTCAAAATTTTAACGTGGTTAGGTGACTAGCATTGCCTCGTCAATATTAAATCAAATAAAACAGAAATCTAACGGTATTTAAAAAAGATATTCAAAGTTATGTCAAAAATATTTGTATTTCCAAATCGATTTTGAAAGACTGTCAAAACAATCCGAATTTGAAGGTTCCGGGTATGCAGTTCAACACGGATGCACTCCTTGATGCCGAAAATGAAAGTTTCGTATCGATCGGTCAATATCCGAGCGAGTTATTGAAAGTTGAAAGTCAAAAATTGAGTACTGATTGATATATCAGTATAAGTGAAAATTTTGAAAAACCAATGTGAAATGTTGTCACAGTTTTAACGTGCTTAGTTGACTAGCATTGCCTCGTCAATATTAAACCAAATAAAACAGAAATCTAACGGTATTTAAAAAAGATATTCAAATTTATGTCAAAAATATTTGTATTTCCGAAACGATTTTGAAAGACTGTCAAAAAAATCCGAATTTGAAGGTTCAGGGTATGCAGTTCGACACGGATGCACTCCCTGATGCCGAAAATGAAAGTTTCGTATCGATCGGTCAATATCCGAGCGAGTTATTGAAAGTTGAAAGTCAAAAATTGAGTACTGATTGATATATCAGTATAAGTGAAAATTTTGAAAAACCAATGTGAAATGTTGTCACAATTTTAACGTGGTTAGGTGACTAGCATTGCCTCGTCAATATTAAACCAAATAAAACAGAAATCTAACGGTATTTAAAAAAGATATTCAAATTTATGTCAAAAATATTTGTATTTCCAAAACGATTTTGAAAGACTGTCAAAAAAATCCGAATTTGAAGGTTCCGGGTATGCAGTTCGACACGGATGCACTCCCTGATGCCGAAAATGAAAGTTTCGTATCGATCGGTCAATATCCGAGCGAGTTATTGAAAGTTGAAAGTCAAAAATTGAGTACTGATTGATAAATCAGTATAAGTGAAAATTTTGAAAAACCAATGTGAAATGTTGTCAAAATTTTAACGTGGGTAGGTGACTAGCATTGCCTCGTCAATATTAAACCAAATAAAACAGAAATCTAACGGTATTTAAAAAAGATATTCAAATTTATGTCAAAAATATTTGTATTTCCAAAACGATTTTGAAAGACTGTCAAAAAAATCCGAATTTGAAGGTTCAGGGTATGCAGTTCGACACGGATGCACTCCCTGATGCCGAAAATGAAAGTTTCGTATTGATCGGTCAATATCCGAGCGAGTTATTGAAAGTTGAAAGTCAAAAATTGAGTACTGATTGATATATCAGTATAAGTGAAAATTTTGAAAAACCAATGTGAAATGTTGTCAAAATTTTAACGTGGTTAGGTGACTAGCATTGCCTCGTCAATATTAAACCAAAAAAACAGAAATCTAACGGTATTTAAAAAAGATATTCAAATTTATGTCAAAAATATTTGTATTTCCAAATCGATTTTGAAAGACTGTCAAAAAAATCCGAATTTGAAGGTTCCGGGTATGCAGTTCGACACGGATGCACTACCTGATGCCGAAAATGAAAGTTTCGTATCGATCGGTCAATATCCGAGCGAGTTATTGAAAGTTGAAAGTCAAAAATTGAGTACTGATTGATATATCAGTATAAGTGAAAATTTTGAAAAACCAATGTGAAATGTTGTCACAATTTTAACGTGGTTAGACGACTAGCATTGCCTCGTCAATATTAAACTGAATAAAACAGAAATCTAACGGTATTTAAAAAAGATATTCAAATTTATGTCAAAAATATTTGTATTTCCAAAACGATTTTGAAAGACTGTCAAAAAAATCCGAATTTGAAGGTTCAGGGTATGCAGTTCGACACGGATGCACTCCCTGATGCCGAAAATGAAAGTTTCGTATCGATCGGTCAATATCCGAGCGAGTTATTGAAAGTTGAAAGTCAAAAATTGAGTACTGATTGATATATCAGTATAAGTGAAAATTTTGAAAAACCAATGTGAAATGTTGTCAAAATTTTAACGCGGTTAGGTGACTAGCATTGCCTCGTCAATATTAAACTAAATAAAACAGAAATCTAACTGTATTTAAAAAAGATATTCAAATTTATGTCAAAAATATTTGTATTTCCAAATCGATTTTGAAAGACTGTCAAAAAAATCCGAATTTGAAGGTTCCGGGTATGCAGTTCAACACGGATGCACTCCCTGATGCCGAAAATGAAAGTTTCGTATCGATCGGTCAATATCCGAGCGAGTTATTGAAAGTTGAAAGTCAAAAATTGAGTACTGATTGATATATCAGTATAAGTGAAAATTTTGAAAAACCAATGTGAAATGTTGTCATAATTTTAACGTGGTTAGGTGACTAGCATTGCCTCGTCAATATTAAACCAAATAAAACAGAAATCTAACTGTATTTAAAAAAGATATTCAAATTTATGTCAAAAATATTTGTATTTCCAAATCGATTTTGAGAGACTGTCAAAAAAATCCGAATTTGAAGGTTCCGGGTATGCAGTTCGACACGGATGCACTCCCTGATGCCGAAAATGAAAGTTTCGTATCGATCGGTCAATATCCGAGCGAGTTATTGAAAGTTGAAAGTCAAAAATTGAGTACTGATTGATATATCAGTATAAGTGAAAATTTTGAAAAACCAATGTGAAATGTTGTCACAATTTTAACGTGGTTAGGTGACTAGCATTGCCTCGTCAATATTAAACCAAATAAAACAGAAATCTAACGGTATTTAAAAAAGATATTCAAATTTATGTCAAAAATATTTGTATTTCCAAAACGATTTTGAAAGACTGACAAAAACATCCGAATTTGAAGGTTCAGGGTACGCAGTTCGACACGGATGCACTCCCTGATGCCGAAAATGAAAGTTTCGTATCGATCGGTCAATATCCGAGCGAGTTATTGAAAGTTGAAAGTCAAAAATTGAGTACTGATTGATATATCAGTATAAGTGAAAATTTTGAAAAACCAATGTGAAATGTTGTCACAATTTTAACGTGGTTAGGTGACTAGCATTGCCTCGTCAATATTAAACTGAATAAAACAGAAATCTAACGGTATTTAAAAAAGATATTCAAATTTATGTCAAAAATATTTGTATTTCCAAAACGATTTTGAAAGACTGTCAAAAAAATCCGAATTTGAAGGTTCAGGGTATGCAGTTCGACACGGATGCACTCCCTGATGCCGAAAATGAAAGTTTCGTATCGATCGGTCAATATCCGAGCGAGTTATTGAAAGTTGAAAGTCAAAAATTGAATACTGATTGATATATCAGTATAAGTGAAAATTTTGAAAAACCAATGTGAAATGTTGTCAAAATTTTAACGTGGTTAGGTGACTAGCATTGCCTCGTCAATATTAAACTAAATAAAACAGAAATCTAACTGTATTTAAAAAAGATATTCAAATTTATGTCAAAAATATTTGTATTTCCAAATCGATTTTGAAAGACTGTCAAAAAAATCCGAATTTGAAGGTTCCGGGTATGCAGTTCAACACGGATGCACTCCCTGATGCCGAAAATGAAAGTTTCGTATCGATCGGTCAATATCCGAGCGAGTTATTGAAAGTTGAAAGTCAAAAATTGAGTACTGATTGATATATCAGTATAATTGAAATTTATGAAAAACCAATGTGAAATGTTGTCACAATTTTAACGTGGTTAGGTGACTAGCATTGCCTCGTCAATATTAAACCAAATAAAACAGAAATCTAACGGTATTTAAAAAAGATATTCAAATTTATGTCAAAAATATTTGTATTTCCAAAACGATTTTGAAAGACTGACAAAAACATCCGAATTTGAAGGTTCAGGGTATGCAGTTCGACACGGATGCACTCCCTGATGCCGAAAATGAAAGTTTCGTATCGATCGGTCAATATCCGAGCGAGTTATTGAAAGTTGAAAGTCAAAAATTGAGTACTGATTGATATATCAGTATAAGTGAAAATTTTGAAAAACCAATGTGAAATGTTGTCAAAATTTTAACGTGGTTAGGTGACTATCATTGCCTCGTAAATATTAAACCAAATAAAACAGAAATCTAACGGTATTTAAAAAAGATATTCAAATTTATATCAAAAATATTTGTATTTCCAAATCGATTTTGAAAGACTGTCAAAAAAATCCGAATTTGAAGGTTCCGGGTATGCAGTTCGACACGGATGCACTCCCTGATGCCGAAAATGAAAGTTTCGTATCGATCGGTCAATATCCGAGCGAGTTATTGAAAGTTGAAAGTCAAAAATTGAGTACTGATTGATATATCAGTATAAGTGAAAATTTTGAAAAACCAATGTGAAATGTTGTCACAATTTTAACGTGGTTAGTTGACTAGCATTGCCTCGTCAATATTAAACCAAATAAAACAGAAATCTAACGGTATTTAAAAAAGATATTCAAATTTATGTCAAAAATATTTGTATTTCCAAAACGATTTTGAAAGACTGACAAAAACATCCGAATTTGAAGGTTCAGGGTATGCAGTTCGACACGGATGCACTCCCTGATGCCGAAATTGAAAGTTTCGTATCGATCGGTCAATATCCGAGCGAGTTATTGAAAGTTGAAAGTCAAAAATTGAGTACTGATTGATATATCAGTATAAGTGAAAATTTTGAAAAACCAATGTGAAATGTTGTCAAAATTTTAACGTGGTTAGGTGACTAGCATTGCCTCGTCAATATTAAACCAAATAAAACAGAAATCTAACGGTATTTAAAAAAGATATTCAAATTTATGTCAAAAATATTTGTATTTCCAAAACGATTTTGAAAGACTGACAAAAACATCCGAATTTGAAGGTTCAGGGTATGCAGTTCGACACGGATGCACTCCCTGATGCCGAAAATGAAAGTTTCGTATCGATCGGTCAATATCCGAGCGAGTTATTGAAAGTTGAAAGTCAAAAATTGAGTACTGATTGATATATCAGTATAAGTGAAAATTTTGAAAAACCAATGTGAAATGTTGTCACAATTTTAACGTGGTTAGGTGACTAGCATTGCCTCGTCAATATTAAACCAAATAAAACAGAAATCTAACGGTATTTAAAAAAGTTATTCAAATTTATGTCAAAAATATTTGTATTTCCAAAACGATTTTGAAAGACTGTCAAAAAAATCCGAATTTGAAGGTTCAGGGTATGCAGTTCGACTCGGATGCACTCCTTGATGCCGAAAATGAAAGTTTCGTATCGATCGGTCAAAATCCGAGCGAGTTATTGAAAGTTGAAAGTCAAAAATTGAGTACTGATTGATATATCAGTATAAGTGAAAATTTTGAAAAACCAATGTGAAATGTTGTCAAAATTTTAACGTGGTTAGGTGACTATCATTGCCTCGTAAATATTTAACCAAATAAAACAGAAATCTAACTGTATTTAAAAAAGATATTCAAATTTATGTCAAAAATATTTGTATTTCCAAATCGATTTTGAAAGACTGTCAAAAAAATCCGAATTTGAAGGTTCCGGGTATGCAGTTCGACACGGATGCACTCCCTGATGCCGAAAATGAAAGTTTCGTATCGATCGGTCAATATCCGAGCGAGTTATTGAAAGTTGAAAGTCAAAAATTGAGTACTGATTGATATATCAGTATAAGTGAAAATTTTGAAAAACCAATGTGAAATGTTGTCACAATTTTAACGTGGTTAGTTGACTAGCATTGCCTCGTCAATATTAAACCAAATAAAACAGAAATCTAACGGTATTTAAAAAAGATATTCAAATTTATGTCAAAAATATTTGTATTTCCAAAACGATTTTGAAAGACTGTCAAAAAAATCCGAATTTGAAGGTTCAGGGTACGCAATTCGACACGGATGCACTCCCTGATGCCGAAAATGAAAGTTTCGTATCGATCGGTCAATATCCGAGCGAGTTATTGAAAGTTGTAAGTCAAAAATTGAGTACTGATTGATATATCAGTATAAGTGAAAATTTTGAAAAACCAATGTGAAATGTTGTCAAAATTTTAACGTGGTTAGGTGACTAGCATTGCCTCGTCAACATTAAACCAAATAAAACAGAAATCTAACGGTATTTAAAAAAGATATTCAAATTTATGTCAAAAATATTTGTATTTCCAAAACGATTTTGAAAGACTGACAAAAACATCCGAATTTGAAGGTTCAGGGTATGCAGTTCGACACGGATGCACTCCCTGATGCCGAAAATGAAAGTTTCGTATCGATCGGTCAATATCCGAGCGAGTTATTGAAAGTTGAAAGTCAAAAATTGAGTACTGATTGATATATCAGTATAAGTGAAAATTTTGAAAAACCAATGTGAAATGTTGTCAAAATTTTAACGTGGTTAGGTGACTAGCATTGCCTCGTCAATATTAAACCAAATAAAACAGAAATCTAACGGTATTTAAAAAAGATATTTAAATTTATGTCAAAAATATTTGTATTTCCAAAACGATTTTGAAAGACTGACAAAAACATCCAAATTTGAAGGTTCAGGGTACGCAGTTCGACACGGATGCACTCCTTGATGCCGAAAATGAAAGTTTCGTATCGATCGGTCAATATCCGAGCGAGTTATTGAAAGTTGAAAGTCAAAAATTGAGTACTGATTGATATATCAGTATAAGTGAAAATTTTGAAAAACCAATGTGAAATGTTGTCAAAATTTTAACGTCGTTAGGTGACTAGCATTGCCTCGTCAATATTAAACCAAATAAAACAGAAATCTAACGGTATTTAAAAAAGTTATTCAAATTTATGTCAAAAATATTTGTATTTCCAAAACGATTTTGAAAGACTGACAAAAACATCCGAATTTGAAGGTTCAGGGTATGCAGTTCGACACGGATGCACTCCCTGATGCCGAAAATGAAAGTTTCGTATCGATCGGTCAATATCCGAGCGAGTTATTGAAAGTTGAAAGTCAAAAATTGAGTACTGATTGATATATCAGTATAAGTGAAAATTTTGAAAAAATGTGGTCAAAATTTTTACGTGGTTAGGTGACTAGCGTTGCCTCGTCAATATTAAACCAAATAAAACAGAAATCTAACGGTATTTAAAAAAGATATTCAAATTTATGTCAAAAATATTTGTATTTCCAAAACGATTTTGAAAGACTGTCAAAAAAATCCGAAGTTGAAGGTTCAGGGTATGCAGTTCGACACGGATGCACTCCCTGATGCCGAAAATGAAAGTTTCGTATCGATCGGTCAATATCCGAGCGAGTTATTGAAAGTTGAAAGTCAAAAATTGAGTACTGATTGATATATCAGTATAAGTGAAAATTTTGAAAAACCAATGTGAAATGTTGTCAAAATTTTAACGTGGTTAGGTGACTAGCATTGCCTCGTCAATATTAAACCAAATAAAACAGAAATCTAACGGTATTTAAAAAAGATATTCAAATTTATGTCAAAAATATTTGTATTTCCAAAACGATTTTGAAAGACTGTCAAAAAAATCCGAATTTGAAGGTTCAGGGTATGCAGTTCGACACGGATGCACTCCCTGATGCCGAAAATGAAAGTTTCGTATCGATCGGTCAATATCCGAGCGAGTTATTGAAAGTTGAAAGTCAAAAATTGAGTACTGATTGATATATCAGTATAAGTGAAAATTTTGAAAAACCAATGTGAAATGTTGTCAAAATTTTAACGTGGTTAGGTGACTAGCATTGCCTCGTCAATATTAAACCAAATAAAACAGAAATCTAACGGTATTTAAAAAAGATATTTAAATTTATGTCAAAAATATTTGTATTTCCAAAACGATTTTGAAAGACTGACAAAAACATCCAAATTTGAAGGTTCAGGGTACGCAGTTCGACACGGATGCACTCCTTGATGCCGAAAATGAAAGTTTCGTATCGATCGGTCAATATCCGAGCGAGTTATTGAAAGTTGAAAGTCAAAAATTGAGTACTGATTGATATATCAGTATAAGTGAAAATTTTGAAAAACCAATGTGAAATGTTGTCAAAATTTTAACGTCGTTAGGTGACTAGCATTGCCTCGTCAATATTAAACCAAATAAAACAGAAATCTAACGGTATTTAAAAAAGTTATTCAAATTTATGTCAAAAATATTTGTATTTCCAAAACGATTTTGAAAGACTGACAAAAACATCCGAATTTGAAGGTTCAGGGTATGCAGTTCGACACGGATGCACTCCCTGATGCCGAAAATGAAAGTTTCGTATCGATCGGTCAATATCCGAGCGAGTTATTGAAAGTTGAAAGTCAAAAATTGAGTACTGATTGATATATCAGTATAAGTGAAAATTTTGAAAAAATGTGGTCAAAATTTTTACGTGGTTAGGTGACTAGCGTTGCCTCGTCAATATTAAACCAAATAAAACAGAAATCTAACGGTATTTAAAAAAGATATTCAAATTTATGTCAAAAATATTTGTATTTCCAAAACGATTTTGAAAGACTGTCAAAAAAATCCGAAGTTGAAGGTTCAGGGTATGCAGTTCGACACGGATGCACTCCCTGATGCCGAAAATGAAAGTTTCGTATCGATCGGTCAATATCCGAGCGAGTTATTGAAAGTTGAAAGTCAAAAATTGAGTACTGATTGATATATCAGTATAAGTGAAAATTTTGAAAAACCAATGTGAAATGTTGTCAAAATTTTAACGTGGTTAGGTGACTAGCATTGCCTCGTCAATATTAAACCAAATAAAACAGAAATCTAACGGTATTTAAAAAAGATATTCAAATTTATGTCAAAAATATTTGTATTTCCAAAACGATTTTGAAAGACTGTCAAAAAAATCCGAATTTGAAGGTTCAGGGTATGCAGTTCGACACGGATGCACTCCCTGATGCCGAAAATGAAAGTTTCGTATCGATCGGTCAATATCCGAGCGAGTTATTGAAAGTTGAAAGTCAAAAATTGAGTACTGATTGATATATCAGTATAAGTGAAAATTTTGAAAAACCAATGTGAAATGTTGTCAAAATTTTAACGTGGTTAGGTGACTATCATTGCCTCGTAAATATTTAACCAAATAAAACAGAAATCTAACTGTATTTAAAAAAGATATTCAAATTTATGTCAAAAATATTTGTATTTCCAAATCGATTTTGAAAGACTGTCAAAAAAATCCGAATTTGAAGGTTCCGGGTATGCAGTTCGACACGGATGCACTCCCTGATGCCGAAAATGAAAGTTTCGTATCGATCGGTCAATATCCGAGCGAGTTATTGAAAGTTGAAAGTCAAAAATTGAGTACTGATTGATATATCAGTATAAGTGAAAATTTTGAAAAACCAATGTGAAATGTTGTCAAAATTTTAACGTGGTTAGGTGACTATCATTGCCTCGTAAATATTAAACCAAATAAAACAGAAATCTAACTGTATTTAAAAAAGATATTCAAATTTATGTCAAAAATATTTGTATTTCCAAAACGATTTTGAAAGACTGTCAAAAAAATCCGAATTTGAAGGTTCCGGGTATGCAGTTCGACACGGATGCACTCCCTGATGCCGAAAATGAAAGTTTCGTATCGATCGGTCAATATCCGAGCGAGTTATTGAAAGTTGAAAGTCAAAAATTGAGTACTGATTGATATATCAGTATAAGTGAAAATTTTGAAAAACCAATGTGAAATGTTGTCAAAATTTTAACGTGGTTCGGTGACTAGCATTGCCTCGTCAATATTAAACCAAATAAAACAGAAATCTAACGGTATTTAAAAAAGATATTCAAATTTATGTCAAAAATATTTGTATTTCCAAAACGATTTTGAAAGACTGTCAAAAAAATCCGAATTTGAAGGTTCAGGGTATGCAGTTCGACACGGATGCACTCCCTGATGCCGAAAATGAAAGTTTCGTATCGATCGGTCAATATCCGAGCGAGTTATTGAAAGTTGAAAGTCAAAAATTGAGTACTGATTGATATATCAGTATAAGTGAAAATTTTGAAAAACCAATGTGAAATGTTGTCAAAATTTTAACGTGGTTAGGTGACTAGCATTGCCTCGTCAATAATAAACCAAATAAAACAGAAATCTAACTGTATTTAAAAAAGATATTCAAAGTTATGTCAAAAATATTTGTATTTCCAAAACGATTTTGAAAGACTGTCAAAAAAATCCGAATTTGAAGGTTCAGGGTATGCAGTTCGACTCGGATGCACTCCTTGATGCCGAAAATGAAAGTTTCGTATCGATCGGTCAAAATCCGAGCGAGTTATTGAAAGTTGAAAGTCAAAAATTGAGTACTGATTGATATATCAGTATAAGTGAAAATTTTGAAAAACCAATGTGAAATGTTGTCAAAATTTTAACGTGGTTAGGTGACTATCATTGCCTCGTAAATATTTAACCAAATAAAACAGAAATCTAACTGTATTTAAAAAAGATATTCAAATTTATGTCAAAAATATTTGTATTTCCAAATCGATTTTGAAAGACTGTCAAAAAAATCCGAATTTGAAGGTTCCGGGTATGCAGTTCGACACGGATGCACTCCCTGATGCCGAAAATGAAAGTTTCGTATCGATCGGTCAATATCCGAGCGAGTTATTGAAAGTTGAAAGTCAAAAATTGAGTACTGATTGATATATCAGTATAAGTGAAAATTTTGAAAAACCAATGTGAAATGTTGTCAAAATTTTAACGTGGTTAGGTGACTATCATTGCCTCGTAAATATTAAACCAAATAAAACAGAAATCTAACTGTATTTAAAAAAGATATTCAAATTTATGTCAAAAATATTTGTATTTCCAAAACGATTTTGAAAGACTGACAAAAACATCCGAATTTGAAGGTTCAGGGTACGCAGTTCGACACGGATGCACTCCCTGATGCCGAAAATGAAAGTTTCGTATCGATCGGTCAATATCCGAGCGAGTTATTGAAAGTTGAAAGTCAAAAATTGAGTACTGATTGATATATCAGTATAAGTGAAAATTTTGAAAAACCAATGTGAAATGTTGTCACAATTTTAACGTGGTTAGGTGACTAGCATTGCCTCGTCAATATTAAACTGAATAAAACAGAAATCTAACGGTATTTAAAAAAGATATTCAAATTTATGTCAAAAATATTTGTATTTCCAAAACGATTTTGAAAGACTGTCAAAAAAATCCGAATTTGAAGGTTCAGGGTATGCAGTTCGACACGGATGCACTCCCTGATGCCGAAAATGAAAGTTTCGTATCGATCGGTCAATATCCGAGCGAGTTATTGAAAGTTGAAAGTCAAAAATTGAGTACTGATTGATATATCAGTATAAGTGAAAATTTTGAAAAACCAATGTGAAATGTTGTCAAAATTTTAACGTGGTTAGGTGACTAGCATTGCCTCGTCAATATTAAACTAAATAAAACAGAAATCTAACTGTATTTAAAAAAGATATTCAAATTTATGTCAAAAATATTTGTATTTCCAAATCGATTTTGAAAGACTGTCAAAAAAATCCGAATTTGAAGGTTCCGGGTATGCAGTTCAACACGGATGCACTCCCTGATGCCGAAAATGAAAGTTTCGTATCGATCGGTCAATATCCGAGCGAGTTATTGAAAGTTGAAAGTCAAAAATTGAGTACTGATTGATATATCAGTATAATTGAAATTTTTGAAAAACCAATGTGAAATGTTGTCACAATTTTAACGTGGTTAGGTGACTAGCATTGCCTCGTCAATATTAAACCAAATAAAACAGAAATCTAACGGTATTTAAAAAAGATATTCAAATTTATGTCAAAAATATTTGTATTTCCAAAACGATTTTGAAAGACTGACAAAAACATCCGAATTTGAAGGTTCAGGGTATGCAGTTCGACACGGATGCACTCCCTGATGCCGAAAATGAAAGTTTCGTATCGATCGGTCAATATCCGAGCGAGTTATTGAAAGTTGAAAGTCAAAAATTGAGTACTGATTGATATATCAGTATAAGTGAAAATTTTGAAAAACCAATGTGAAATGTTGTCAAAATTTTAACGTAGTTAGGTGACTATCATTGCCTCGTAAATATTAAACCAAATAAAACAGAAATCTAACGGTATTTAAAAAAGATATTCAAATTTATATCAAAAATATTTGTATTTCCAAATCGATTTTGAAAGACTGTCAAAAAAATCCGAATTTGAAGGTTCCGGGTATGCAGTTCGACACGGATGCACTCCCTGATGCCGAAAATGAAAGTTTCGTATCGATCGGTCAATATCCGAGCGAGTTATTGAAAGTTGAAAGTCAAAAATTGAGTACTGATTGATATATCAGTATAAGTGAAAATTTTGAAAAACCAATGTGAAATGTTGTCACAATTTTAACGTGGTTAGTTGACTAGCATTGCCTCGTCAATATTAAACCAAATAAAACAGAAATCTAACGGTATTTAAAAAAGATATTCAAATTTATGTCAAAAATATTTGTATTTCCAAAACGATTTTGAAAGACTGACAAAAACATCCGAATTTGAAGGTTCAGGGTATGCAGTTCGACACGGATGCACTCCCTGATGCCGAAAATGAAAGTTTCGTATCGATCGGTCAATATCCGAGCGAGTTATTGAAAGTTGAAAGTCAAAAATTGAGTACTGATTGATATATCAGTATAAGTGAAAATTTTGAAAAACCAATGTGAAATGTTGTCAAAATTTTAACGTGGTTAGGTGACTATCATTGCCTCGTAAATATTAAACCAAATAAAACAGAAATCTAACTGTATTTAAAAAAGATATTCAAATTTATGTCAAAAATATTTGTATTTCCAAATCGATTTTGAAAGACTGTCAAAACAATCCGAATTTGAAGGTTCCGGGTATGCAGTTCGACACGGATGCACTCCTTGATGCCGAAAATGAAAGTTTCGTATCGATCGGTCAATATCCGAGCGAGTTATTGAAAGTTGAAAGTCAAAAATTGAGTACTGATTGATATATCAGTATAAGTGAAAATTTTGAAAAACCAATGTGAAATGTTGTCAAAATTTTAACGTGGTTAGGTGACTAGCATTGCCTCGTCAATATTAAACCAAATAAAACAGAAATCTAACGGTATTCAAAAAAGATATTCAAATTTATGTCAAAAATATTTGTATTTCCAAAACGATTTTGAAAGACTGTCAAAAAATCCGAATTTGAAGGTTCAGGGTATGCAGTTCGACACGGATGCACTCCCTGATGCCGAAAATGAAAGTTTCGTATCGATCGGTCAATATCCGAGCGAGTTATTGAAAGTTGAAAGTCAAAAATTGAGTACTGATTGATATATCAGTATAAGTGAAAATTTTGAAAAACCAATGTGAAATGTTGTCAAAATTTTAACGTGGTTCGGTGACTAGCATTGCCTCGTCAATATTAAACCAAATAAAACAGAAATCTAACGGTATTCAAAAAAGATATTCAAATTTATGTCAAAAATATTTGTATTTCCAAAACGATTTTGAAAGACTGACAAAAACATCCGAATTTGAAGGTTCAGGGTATGCAGTTCGACACGAATGCACTCCCTGATGCCGAAAATGAAAGTTTCGTATCGATCGGTCAATATCCGAGCGAGTTATTGAAAGTTGAAAGTCAAAAATTGAGTACTGATTGATATATCAGTATAAGTGAAAATTTTGAAAAACCAATGTGAAATGTTGTCAAAATTTTAACGTGGTTAGGTGACTAGCATTGCCTTGTCAATATTAAACCAAATAAAACAGAAATCTAACTGTATTTAAAAAAGATATTCAAATTTATGTCAAAAATATTTGTATTTCCAAATCGATTTTGAAAGACTGTCAAAAACATCCGAATTTGAAGGTTCAGGGTATGCAGTTCGACACGGATGCACTCCCTGATGCCGAAAATGAAAGTTTCGTATCGATCGGTCAATATCCGAGCGAGTTATTGAAAGTTGAAAGTCAAAAATTGAGTACTGATTGATATATCAGTATAAGTGAAAATTTTGAAAAACCAATGTGAAATGTTGTCAAAATTTTAACGTGGTTAGGTGACTATCATTGCCTCGTAAATATTAAACCAAATAAAACAGAAATCTAACTGTATTTAAAAAAGATATTCAAATTTATGTCAAAAATATTTGTATTTCCAAATCGATTTTGAAAGACTGTCAAAAAAATCCGAATTTGAAGGTTCCGGGTATGCAGTTCAACACGGATGCACTCCTTGATGCCGAAAATGAAAGTTTCGTATCGATCGGTCAATATCCGAGCGAGTTATTGAAAGTTGAAAGTCAAAAATTGAGTACTGATTGATATATCAGTATAAGTGAAAATTTTGAAAAACCAATGTGAAATGTTGTCACAGTTTTAACGTGGTTAGTTGACTAGCATTGCCTCGTCAATATTAAACCAAATAAAACAGAAATCTAACGGTATTTAAAAAAGATATTCAAATTTATGTCAAAAATATTTGTATGTCCAAAACGATTTTGAAAGACTGTCAAAAAAATCCGAATTTGAAGGTTCAGGGTATGCAGTTCGACACGGATGCACTCCCTGATGCCGAAAATGAAAGTTTCGTATCGATCGGTCAATATCCGAGCGAGTTATTGAAAGTTAAAAGTCAAAAATTGAGTACTGATTGATATATCAGTATAAGTGAAAATTTTGAAAAACCAATGTGAAATGTTGTCACAATTTTAACGTGGTTAGGTGACTAGCATTGCCTCGTCAATATTAAACCAAATAAAACAGAAATCTAACGGTATTTAAAAAAGATATTCAAAGTTATGTCAAAAATATTTGTATTTCCAAATCGATTTTGAAAGACTGTCAAAAAAATCCGAATTTGAAGGTTCAGGGTATGCAGTTCGACACGGATGCACTCCCTGATGCCGAAAATGAAAGTTTCGTATCGATCGGTCAATATCCGAGCGAGTTATTGAAAGTTGAAAGTCAAAAATTGAGTACTGATTGATATATCAGTATAAGTGAAAATTTTGAAAAACCAATGTGAAATGTTGTCACAATTTTAACGTGGTTAGGTGACTAGCATTGCCTCGTCAATATTAAACCAAATAAAACAGAAATCTAACGGTATTTAAAAAAGATATTCAAATTTATGTCAAAAATATTTGTATTTCCAAAACGATTTTGAAAGACTGTCAAAAAAATCCGAATTTGAAGGTTCAGGGTATGCAGTTCGACACGGATGCACTCCTTGACGCCGAAAATGAAAGTTTCGTATCGATCGGTCAAAATCCGAGCGAGTTATTGAAAGTTGAAAGTCAAAAATTGAGTACTGATTGATATATCAGTATCAGTGAAAATTTTGAAAAACCAATGTGAAATGTTGTCAAAATTTTAACGTGGTTAGGTGACTAGCATTGCCTCGTCAATATTAAACCAAATAAAACAGAAATCTAACTGTATTTAAAAAAGATATTCAAATTTATGTCAAAAATATTTGTATTTCCAAATCGATTTTGAAAGACTGTCAAAAAAATCCGAATTTGAAGGTTCCGGGTATGCAGTTCAACACGGATGCACTCCTTGATGCCGAAAATGAAAGTTTCGTATCGATCGGTCAATATCCGAGCGAGTTATTGAAAGTTGAAAGTCAAAAATTGAGTACTGATTGATATATCAGTATAAGTGAAAATTTTGAAAAACCAATGTGAAATGTTGTCACAGTTTTAACGTGGTTAGTTGACTAGCATTGCCTCGTCAATATTAAACCAAATAAAACAGAAATCTAACGGTATTTAAAAAAGATATTCAAATTTATGTCAAAAATATTTGTATGTCCAAAACGATTTTGAAAGACTGTCAAAAAAATCCGAATTTGAAGGTTCAGGGTATGCAGTTCGACACGGATGCACTCCCTGATGCCGAAAATGAAAGTTTCGTATCGATCGGTCAATATCCGAGCGAGTTATTGAAAGTTAAAAGTCAAAAATTGAGTACTGATTGATATATCAGTATAAGTGAAAATTTTGAAAAACCAATGTGAAATGTTGTCACAATTTTAACGTGGTTAGGTGACTAGCATTGCCTCGTCAATATTAAACCAAATAAAACAGAAATCTAACGGTATTTAAAAAAGATATTCAAAGTTATGTCAAAAATATTTGTATTTCCAAATCGATTTTGAAAGACTGTCAAAAAAATCCGAATTTGAAGGTTCAGGGTATGCAGTTCGACACGGATGCACTCCCTGATGCCGAAAATGAAAGTTTCGTATCGATCGGTCAATATCCGAGCGAGTTATTGAAAGTTGAAAGTCAAAAATTGAGTACTGATTGATATATCAGTATAAGTGAAAATTTTGAAAAACCAATGTGAAATGTTGTCACAATTTTAACGTGGTTAGGTGACTAGCATTGCCTCGTCAATATTAAACCAAATAAAACAGAAATCTAACGGTATTTAAAAAAGATATTCAAATTTATGTCAAAAATATTTGTATTTCCAAAACGATTTTGAAAGACTGTCAAAAAAATCCGAATTTGAAGGTTCAGGGTATGCAGTTCGACACGGATGCACTCCTTGACGCCGAAAATGAAAGTTTCGTATCGATCGGTCAAAATCCGAGCGAGTTATTGAAAGTTGAAAGTCAAAAATTGAGTACTGATTGATATATCAGTATCAGTGAAAATTTTGAAAAACCAATGTGAAATGTTGTCAAAATTTTAACGTGGTTAGGTGACTAGCATTGCCTCGTCAATATTAAACCAAATAAAACAGAAATCTAACTGTATTTAAAAAAGATATTCAAATTTATGTCAAAATATTTGTATTTCCAAAACGATTTTGAAAGACTGTCAAAAAAATCCGAATTTGAAGGTTCAGGGTATGCAGTTCGACACGGATGCACTCCCTGATGCCGAAAATGAAAGTTTCGTATCGATCGGTCAATATCCGAGCGAGTTATTGAAAGTTGAAAGTCAAAAATTGAGTACTGATTGATATATCAGTATAAGTGAAAATTTTGAAAAACCAATGTGAAATGTTGTCACAATTTTAACGTGGTTAGTTGACTAGCATTGCCTCGTCAATATTAAACCAAATAAAACAGAAATCTAACGGTATTTAAAAAAGATATTCAAATTTATGTCAAAAATATTTGTATTTCCAAAACGATTTTGAAAGACTGACAAAAACATCCGAATTTGAAGGTTCAGGGTATGCAGTTCGACACGGATGCACTCCCTGATGCCGAAATTGAAAGTTTCGTATCGATCGGTCAATATCCGAGCGAGTTATTGAAAGTTGAAACTCAAAAATTGAGTACTGATTGATATATCAGTATAAGTGAAAATTTTGAAAAACCAATGTGAAATGTTGTCAAAATTTTAACGTGGTTAGGTGACTAGCATTGCCTCGTCAATATTAAACCAAATAAAACAGAAATCTAACGGTATTTAAAAAAGATATTCAAATTTATGTCAAAAATATTTGTATTTCCAAAACGATTTTGAAAGACTGACAAAAACATCCGAATTTGAAGGTTCAGGGTATGCAGTTCGACACGGATGCACTCCCTGATGCCGAAAATGAAAGTTTCGTATCGATCGGTCAATATCCGAGCGAGTTATTGAAAGTTGAAAGTCAAAAATTGAGTACTGATTGATATATCAGTATAAGTGAAAATTTTGAAAAACCAATGTGAAATGTTGTCACAATTTTAACGTGGTTAGGTGACTAGCATTGCCTCGTCAATATTAAACCAAATAAAACAGAAATCTAACGGTATTTAAAAAAGTTATTCAAATTTATGTCAAAAATATTTGTATTTCCAAAACGATTTTGAAAGACTGTCAAAAAAATCCGAATTTGAAGGTTCAGGGTATGCAGTTCGACTCGGATGCACTCCTTGATGCCGAAAATGAAAGTTTCGTATCGATCGGTCAAAATCCGAGCGAGTTATTGAAAGTTGAAAGTCAAAAATTGAGTACTGATTGATATATCAGTATAAGTGAAAATTTTGAAAACCAAAGTGAAATGTTGTCAAAATTTTAACGTGGTTAGGTGACTATCATTGCCTCGTAAATATTTAACCAAATAAAACAGAAATCTAACTGTATTTAAAAAAGATATTCAAATTTATGTCAAAAATATTTGTATTTCCAAAACGATTTTGAAAGACTGACAAAAAAATCCGAATTTGAAGGTTCCGGGTATGCAGTTCGACACGGATGCACTCCCTGATGCCGAAAATGAAAGTTTCGTATCGATCGGTCAATATCCGAGCGAGTTATTGAAAGTTGAAAGTCAAAAATTGAGTACTGATTGATATATCAGTATAAGTGAAAATTTTGAAAAACCAATGTGAAATGTTGTCACAATTTTAACGTGGTTAGTTGACTAGCATTGCCTCGTCAATATTAAACCAAATAAAACAGAAATCTAACGGTATTTAAAAAAGATATTCAAATTTATGTCAAAAATATTTGTATTTCCAAAACGATTTTGAAAGACTGTCAAAAAAATCCGAATTTGAAGGTTCAGGGTACGCAATTCGACACGGATGCACTCCCTGATGCCGAAAATGAAAGTTTCGTATCGATCGGTCAATATCCGAGCGAGTTATTGAAAGTTGTAAGTCAAAAATTGAGTACTGATTGATATATCAGTATAAGTGAAAATTTTGAAAAACCAATGTGAAATGTTGTCAAAATTTTAACGTGGTTAGGTGACTAGCATTGCCTCGTCAACATTAAACCAAATAAAACAGAAATCTAACGGTATTTAAAAAAGATATTCAAATTTATGTCAAAAATATTTGTATTTCCAAAACGATTTTGAAAGACTGACAAAAACATCCGAATTTGAAGGTTCAGGGTATGCAGTTCGACACGGATGCACTCCCTGA
Source organism: Choreutis nemorana (assembly GCA_949316135.1). Classification (NCBI taxonomy): domain Eukaryota; kingdom Metazoa; phylum Arthropoda; class Insecta; order Lepidoptera; family Choreutidae; genus Choreutis; species Choreutis nemorana. The sequence continues at coordinate 339,319 of OX438615.1, read as the reverse complement.
TGCCGAAAATGAAAGTTTCGTATCGATCGGTCAATATCCGAGCGAGTTATTGAAAGTTGAAAGTCAAAAATTGAGTACTGATTGATATATCAGTATAAGTGAAAATTTTGAAAAACCAATGTGAAATGTTGTCAAAATTTTAACGTGGTTAGGTGACTAGCATTGCCTCGTCAATATTAAACCAAATAAAACAGAAATCTAACGGTATTTAAAAAAGATATTTAAATTTATGTCAAAAATATTTGTATTTCCAAAACGATTTTGAAAGACTGACAAAAACATCCAAATTTGAAGGTTCAGGGTACGCAGTTCGACACGGATGCACTCCTTGATGCCGAAAATGAAAGTTTCGTATCGATCGGTCAATATCCGAGCGAGTTATTGAAAGTTGAAAGTCAAAAATTGAGTACTGATTGATATATCAGTATAAGTGAAAATTTTGAAAAACCAATGTGAAATGTTGTCAAAATTTTAACGTGGTTAGGTGACTAGCATTGCCTCGTCAATATTAAACCAAATAAAACAGAAATCTAACGGTATTTAAAAAAGTTATTCAAATTTATGTCAAAAATATTTGTATTTCCAAAACGATTTTGAAAGACTGACAAAAACATCCGAATTTGAAGGTTCAGGGTATGCAGTTCGACACGGATGCACTCCCTGATGCCGAAAATGAAAGTTTCGTATCGATCGGTCAATATCCGAGCGAGTTATTGAAAGTTGAAAGTCAAAAATTGAGTACTGATTGATATATCAGTATAAGTGAAAATTTTGAAAAACCAATGTGAAATGTTGTCACAATTTTAACGTGGTTAGGTGACTAGCATTGCCTCGTCAATATTAAACCAAATAAAACAGAAATCTAACGGTATTTAAAAAAGATATTCAAATTTATGTCAAAAATATTTGTATTTCCAAAACGATTTTGAAAGACTGACAAAAACATCCGAATTTGAAGGTTCAGGGTATGCAGTTCGACACGGATGCACTCCCTGATGCCGAAAATGAAAGTTTCGTATCGATCGGTCAATATCCGAGCGAGTTATTGAAAGTTGAAAGTCAAAAATTGAGTACTGATTGATATATCAGTATAAGTGAAAATTTTGAAAAACCAATGTGAAATGTTGTCAAAATTTTAACGTGGTTAGGTGACTATCATTGCCTCGTAAATATTAAACCAAATAAAACAGAAATCTAACGGTATTTAAAAAAGATATTCAAATTTATATCAAAAATATTTGTATTTCCAAATCGATTTTGAAAGACTGTCAAAAAAATCCGAATTTGAAGGTTCCGGGTATGCAGTTCGACACGGATGCACTCCCTGATGCCGAAAATGAAAGTTTCGTATCGATCGGTCAATATCCGAGCGAGTTATTGAAAGTTGAAAGTCAAAAATTGAGTACTGATTGATATATCAGTATAAGTGAAAATTTTGAAAAACCAATGTGAAATGTTGTCACAATTTTAACGTGGTTAGTTGACTAGCATTGCCTCGTCAATATTAAACCAAATAAAACAGAAATCTAACGGTATTTAAAAAAGATATTCAAATTTATGTCAAAAATATTTGTATTTCCAAAACGATTTTGAAAGACTGACAAAAACATCCGAATTTGAAGGTTCAGGGTATGCAGTTCGACACGGATGCACTCCCTGATGCCGAAAATGAAAGTTTCGTATCGATCGGTCAATATCCGAGCGAGTTATTGAAAGTTGAAAGTCAAAAATTGAGTACTGATTGATATATCAGTATAAGTGAAAATTTTGAAAAACCAATGTGAAATGTTGTCAAAATTTTAACGTGGTTAGGTGACTATCATTGCCTCGTAAATATTAAACCAAATAAAACAGAAATCTAACTGTATTTAAAAAAGATATTCAAATTTATGTCAAAAATATTTGTATTTCCAAATCGATTTTGAAAGACTGTCAAAACAATCCGAATTTGAAGGTTCCGGGTATGCAGTTCGACACGGATGCACTCCTTGATGCCGAAAATGAAAGTTTCGTATCGATCGGTCAATATCCGAGCGAGTTATTGAAAGTTGAAAGTCAAAAATTGAGTACTGATTGATATATCAGTATAAGTGAAAATTTTGAAAAACCAATGTGAAATGTTGTCAAAATTTTAACGTGGTTAGGTGACTAGCATTGCCTCGTCAATATTAAACCAAATAAAACAGAAATCTAACGGTATTCAAAAAAGATATTCAAATTTATGTCAAAAATATTTGTATTTCCAAAACGATTTTGAAAGACTGTCAAAAAATCCGAATTTGAAGGTTCAGGGTATGCAGTTCGACACGGATGCACTCCCTGATGCCGAAAATGAAAGTTTCGTATCGATCGGTCAATATCCGAGCGAGTTATTGAAAGTTGAAAGTCAAAAATTGAGTACTGATTGATATATCAGTATAAGTGAAAATTTTGAAAAACCAATGTGAAATGTTGTCAAAATTTTAACGTGGTTCGGTGACTAGCATTGCCTCGTCAATATTAAACCAAATAAAACAGAAATCTAACGGTATTCAAAAAAGATATTCAAATTTATGTCAAAAATATTTGTATTTCCAAAACGATTTTGAAAGACTGACAAAAACATCCGAATTTGAAGGTTCAGGGTATGCAGTTCGACACGGATGCACTCCCTGATGCCGAAAATGAAAGTTTCGTATCGATCGGTCAATATCCGAGCGAGTTATTGAAAGTTGAAAGTCAAAAATTGAGTACTGATTGATATATCAGTATAAGTGAAAATTTTGAAAAACCAATGTGAAATGTTGTCAAAATTTTAACGTGGTTAGGTGACTAGCATTGCCTTGTCAATATTAAACCAAATAAAACAGAAATCTAACTGTATTTAAAAAAGATATTCAAATTTATGTCAAAAATATTTGTATTTCCAAATCGATTTTGAAAGACTGTCAAAAACATCCGAATTTGAAGGTTCAGGGTATGCAGTTCGACACGGATGCACTCCCTGATGCCGAAAATGAAAGTTTCGTATCGATCGGTCAATATCCGAGCGAGTTATTGAAAGTTGAAAGTCAAAAATTGAGTACTGATTGATATATCAGTATAAGTGAAAATTTTGAAAAACCAATGTGAAATGTTGTCAAAATTTTAACGTGGTTAGGTGACTATCATTGCCTCGTAAATATTAAACCAAATAAAACAGAAATCTAACTGTATTTAAAAAAGATATTCAAATTTATGTCAAAAATATTTGTATTTCCAAATCGATTTTGAAAGACTGTCAAAAAAATCCGAATTTGAAGGTTCCGGGTATGCAGTTCAACACGGATGCACTCCTTGATGCCGAAAATGAAAGTTTCGTATCGATCGGTCAATATCCGAGCGAGTTATTGAAAGTTGAAAGTCAAAAATTGAGTACTGATTGATATATCAGTATAAGTGAAAATTTTGAAAAACCAATGTGAAATGTTGTCACAGTTTTAACGTGGTTAGTTGACTAGCATTGCCTCGTCAATATTAAACCAAATAAAACAGAAATCTAACGGTATTTAAAAAAGATATTCAAATTTATGTCAAAAATATTTGTATGTCCAAAACGATTTTGAAAGACTGTCAAAAAAATCCGAATTTGAAGGTTCAGGGTATGCAGTTCGACACGGATGCACTCCCTGATGCCGAAAATGAAAGTTTCGTATCGATCGGTCAATATCCGAGCGAGTTATTGAAAGTTAAAAGTCAAAAATTGAGTACTGATTGATATATCAGTATAAGTGAAAATTTTGAAAAACCAATGTGAAATGTTGTCACAATTTTAACGTGGTTAGGTGACTAGCATTGCCTCGTCAATATTAAACCAAATAAAACAGAAATCTAACGGTATTTAAAAAAGATATTCAAAGTTATGTCAAAAATATTTGTATTTCCAAATCGATTTTGAAAGACTGTCAAAAAAATCCGAATTTGAAGGTTCAGGGTATGCAGTTCGACACGGATGCACTCCCTGATGCCGAAAATGAAAGTTTCGTATCGATCGGTCAATATCCGAGCGAGTTATTGAAAGTTGAAAGTCAAAAATTGAGTACTGATTGATATATCAGTATAAGTGAAAATTTTGAAAAACCAATGTGAAATGTTGTCACAATTTTAACGTGGTTAGGTGACTAGCATTGCCTCGTCAATATTAAACCAAATAAAACAGAAATCTAACGGTATTTAAAAAAGATATTCAAATTTATGTCAAAAATATTTGTATTTCCAAAACGATTTTGAAAGACTGTCAAAAAAATCCGAATTTGAAGGTTCAGGGTATGCAGTTCGACACGGATGCACTCCTTGACGCCGAAAATGAAAGTTTCGTATCGATCGGTCAAAATCCGAGCGAGTTATTGAAAGTTGAAAGTCAAAAATTGAGTACTGATTGATATATCAGTATCAGTGAAAATTTTGAAAAACCAATGTGAAATGTTGTCAAAATTTTAACGTGGTTAGGTGACTAGCATTGCCTCGTCAATATTAAACCAAATAAAACAGAAATCTAACTGTATTTAAAAAAGATATTCAAATTTATGTCAAAATATTTGTATTTCCAAAACGATTTTGAAAGACTGTCAAAAAAATCCGAATTTGAAGGTTCAGGGTATGCAGTTCGACACGGATGCACTCCCTGATGCCGAAAATGAAAGTTTCGTATCGATCGGTCAATATCCGAGCGAGTTATTGAAAGTTGAAAGTCAAAAATTGAGTACTGATTGATATATCAGTATAAGTGAAAATTTTGAAAAACCAATGTGAAATGTTGTCAAAATTTTAACGTGGTTAGGTGACTAGCATTGCCTCGTCAATATTAAACCAAATAAAACAGAAATCTAACGGTATTTAAAAAAGATATTCAAAGTTATGTCAAAAATATTTGTATTTCCAAATCGATTTTGAAAGACTGTCAAAAAAATCCGAATTTGAAGGTTCAGGGTATGCAGTTCGACACGGATGCACTCCTTGATGCCGAAAATGAAAGTTTCGTATCGATCAGTCAAAATCCGAGCGAGTTATTGAAAGTTGAAAGTCAAAAATTGAGTACTGATTGATATATCAGTATAAGTGAAAATTTTGAAAAACCAATGTGAAATGTTGTCACAATTTTAACGTGGTTAGGTGACTATCATTGCCTCGTCAATATTAAACCAAATAAAACAGAAATCTAACGGTATTTAAAAAAGATATTCAAATTTATGTCAAAAATATTTGTATTTCCAAATCGATTTTGAAAGACTGTCAAAAAAATCCGAATTTGAAGGTTCCGGGTATGCAGTTCGACACGGATGCACTCCCTGATGCCGAAAATGAAAGTTTCGTATCGATCGGTCAATATCCGAGCGAGTTATTGAAAGTTGAAAGTCAAAAATTGAGTACTGATTGATATATCAGTATAAGTGAAAATTTTGAAAAACCAATGTGAAATGTTGTCAAAATTTTAACGTGGTTAGGTGACTAGCATTGCCTCGTCAATATTAAACCAAATAAAACAGAAATCTAACGGTATTTAAAAAAGATATTCAAATTTATGTCAAAAATATTTGTATTTCCAAAACGATTTTGAAAGACTGTCAAAAAAATCCGAATTTGAAGGTTCAGGGTATGCAGTTCGACACGGATGCACTCCTTGATGCCGAAAATGAAAGTTTCGTATCGATCGGTCAATATCCGAGCGAGTTATTGAAAGTTGAAAGTCAAAAATTGAGTACTGATTGATATATCAGTATAAGTGAAAATTTTGAAAAACCAATGTGAAATGTTGTCAAAATTTTAACGTGGTTCGGTGACTAGCATTGCCTCGTCAATATTAAACCAAATAAAACAGAAATCTAACGGTATTTAAAAAAGATATTCAAATTTATGTCAAAAATATTTGTATTTCCAAAACGATTTTGAAAGACTGTCAAAAAATCCGAATTTGAAGGTTCAGGGTATGCAGTTCGACACGGATGCACTCCCTGATGCCGAAAATGAAAGTTTTGTATCGATCGGTCAATATCCGAGCGAGTTATTGAAAGTTGAAAGTCAAAAATTGAGTACTGATTGATATATCAGTATAAGTGAAAATTTTGAAAAACCAATGTGAAATGTTGTCACAATTTTAACGTGGTTAGGTGACTAGCATTGCCTCGTCAATATTAAACCAAATAAAACAGAAATCTAACGGTATTTAAAAAAGATATTCAAATTTATGTCAAAAATATTTGTATTTCCAAAACGATTTTGAAAGACTGTCAAAAAAATCCGAATTTGAAGGTTCCGGGTATGCAGTTCGACACGGATGCACTCCCTGATGCCGAAAATGAAAGTTTCGTATCGATCGGTCAATATCCGAGCGAGTTATTGAAAGTTGAAAGTCAAAAATTGAGTACTGATTGATATACCAGTATAAGTGAAAATTTTGAAAAACCAATGTGAAATGTTGTCACAATTTTAACGTGGTTAGGTGACCAGCATTGCCTCGTCAATATTAAACCAAATAAAACAGAAATCTAACGGTATTTAAAAAAGATATTCAAATTTATGTCAAAAATATTTGTATTTCCAAAACGATTTTGAAAGACTGTCAAAAAATCCGAATTTGAAGGTTCAGGGTATGCAGTTCGACACGGATGCACTCCCTGATGCCGAAAATGAAAGTTTCGTATCGATCGGTCAATATCCGAGCGAGTTATTGAAAGTTGAAAGTCAAAAATTGAGTACTGATTGATATATCAGTATAAGTGAAAATTTTGAAAAACCAATGTGAAATGTTGTCAAAATTTTAACGTGGTTCGGTGACTAGCATTGCCTCGTCAATATTAAACCAAATAAAACAGAAATCTAACGGTATTTAAAAAAGATATTCAAATTTATGTCAAAAATATTTGTATTTCCAAATCGATTTTGAAAGACTGTCAAAAAAATCCGAATTTGAAGGTTCAGGGTATGCAGTTCGACACGGATGCACTCCCTGATGCCGAAAATGAAAGTTTCGTATCGATCGGTCAATATCCGAGCGAGTTATTGAAAGTTGAAAGTCAAAAATTGAGTACTGATTGATATATCAGTATAAGTGAAAATTTTGAAAAACCAATGCGAAATGTTGTCACAATTTTAACGTGGTTAGGTGACTAGCATTGCCTCGTCAATATTAAACCAAATAAAACAGAAATCTAACGGTATTTAAAAAAGATATTCAAATTTATGTCAAAAATATTTGTATTTCCAAAACGATTTTGAAAGACTGTCAAAAAAATCCGAATTTGAAGGTTCAGGGTATGCAGTTCGACACGGATGCACTCCCTGATGCCGAAAATGAAAGTTTCGTATCGATCGGTCAATATCCGAGCGAGTTATTGAAAGTTGAAAGTCAAAAATTGAGTACTGATTGATATATCAGTATAAGTGAAAATTTTGAAAAACCAATGTGAAATGTTGTCACAATTTTAACGTGGTTAGGTGACTAGCATTGCCTCGTCAATATTAAACCAAATAAAACAGAAATCTAAGGGTATTTAAAAAAGATATTCAAATTTATGTCAAAAATATTTGTATTTCCAAAACGATTTTGAAAGACTGTCAAAAAAATCCGAATTTGAAGGTTCCGGGTATGCAGTTCGACACGGATGCACTCCCTGATGCCGAAAATGAAAGTTTCGTATCGATCGGTCAATATCCGAGCGAGTTATTGAAAGTTGAAAGTCAAAAATTGAGTACTGATTGATATATCAGTATAAGTGAAAATTTTGAAAAACCAATGTGAAATGTTGTCAAAATTTTAACGTGGTTCGGTGACTAGCATTGCCTCGTCAATATTAAACCAAATAAAACAGAAATCTAACGGTATTTAAAAAAGATATTCAAATTTATGTCAAAAATATTTGTATTTCCAAATCGATTTTGAAAGACTGTCAAAAAAATCCGAATTTGAAGGTTCAGGGTATGCAGTTCGACACGGATGCACTCCCTGATGCCGAAAATGAAAGTTTCGTATCGATCGGTCAATATCCGAGCGAGTTATTGAAAGTTGAAAGTCAAAAATTGAGTACTGATTGATATATCAGTATAAGTGAAAATTTTGAAAAACCAATGTGAAATGTTGTCACAATTTTAACGTGGTTAGGTGACTAGCATTGCCTCGTCAATATTAAACCAAATAAAACAGAAATCTAACGGTATTTAAAAAAGATATTCAAATTTATGTCAAAAATATTTGTATTTCCAAAACGATTTTGAAAGACTGTCAAAAAATCCGAATTTGAAGGTTCAGGGTATGCAGTTCGACACGGATGCACTCCCTGATGCCGAAAATGAAAGTTTCGTATCGATCGGTCAATATCCGAGCGAGTTATTGAAAGTTGAAAGTCAAAAATTGAGTACTGATTGATATATCAGTATAAGTGAAAATTTTGAAAAACCAATGTGAAATGTTGTCACAATTTTAACGTGGTTAGGTGACTAGCATTGCCTCGTCAATATTAAACCAAATAAAACAGAAATCTAACGGTATTTAAAAAAGATATTCAAATTTATGTCAAAAATATTTGTATTTCCAAATCGATTTTGAAAGACTGTCAAAAAAATCCGAATTTGAAGGTTCCGGGTATGCAGTTCGACACGGATGCACTCCCTGATGCCGAAAATGAAAGTTTCGTATCGATCGGTCAATATCCGAGCGAGTTATTGAAAGTTGAAAGTCAAAAATTGAGTACTGATTGATATATCAGTATAAGTGAAAATTTTGAAAAACCAATGTGAAATGTTGTCAAAATTTTAACGTGGTTAGGTGACTAGCATTGCCTCGTCAATATTAAACCAAATAAAACAGAAATCTAACGGTATTTAAAAAAGATATTCAAATTTATGTCAAAAATATTTGTATTTCCAAATCGATTTTGAAAGGCTGTCAAAAAAATCCTAATTTGAAGGTTCCGGGTATGCAGTTCGATACGGATGCACTCCCTGATGCCGAAAATGAAAGTTTCGTATCGATCGGTCAATATCCGAGCGAGTTATTGAAAGTTGAAAGTCAAAAATTGAGTACTGATTGATATATCAGTATAAGTGAAAATTTTGAAAAACCAATGTGAAATGTTGTCAAAATTTTAACGTGGTTAGGTGACTAGCATTGCCTCGTCAATATTAAACCAAATAAAACAGAAATCTAACGGTATTCAAAAAAGATATTCAAATTTATGTCAAAAATATTTGTATTTCCAAAACGATTTTGAAAGACTGTCAAAAAATCCGAATTTGAAGGTTCAGGGTATGCAGTTCGACACGGATGCACTCCCTGATGCCGAAAATGAAAGTTTCGTATCGATCGGTCAATATCCGAGCGAGTTATTGAAAGTTGAAAGTCAAAAATTGAGTACTGATTGATATATCAGTATAAGTGAAAATTTTGAAAAACCAATGTGAAATGTTGTCAAAATTTTAACGTGGTTCGGTGACTAGCATTGCCTCGTCAATATTAAACCAAATAAAACAGAAATCTAACGGTATTCAAAAAAGATATTCAAATTTATGTCAAAAATATTTGTATTTCCAAAACGATTTTGAAAGACTGACAAAAACATCCGAATTTGAAGGTTCAGGGTATGCAGTTCGACACGGATGCACTCCCTGATGCCGAAAATGAAAGTTTCGTATCGATCGGTCAATATCCGAGCGAGTTATTGAAAGTTGAAAGTCAAAAATTGAGTACTGATTGATATATCAGTATAAGTGAAAATTTTGAAAAACCAATGTGAAATGTTGTCAAAATTTTAACGTGGTTAGGTGACTAGCATTGCCTTGTCAATATTAAACCAAATAAAACAGAAATCTAACTGTATTTAAAAAAGATATTCAAATTTATGTCAAAAATATTTGTATTTCCAAATCGATTTTGAAAGACTGTCAAAAACATCCGAATTTGAAGGTTCAGGGTATGCAGTTCGACACGGATGCACTCCCTGATGCCGAAAATGAAAGTTTCGTATCGATCGGTCAATATCCGAGCGAGTTATTGAAAGTTGAAAGTCAAAAATTGAGTACTGATTGATATATCAGTATAAGTGAAAATTTTGAAAAACCAATGTGAAATGTTGTCAAAATTTTAACGTGGTTAGGTGACTATCATTGCCTCGTAAATATTAAACCAAATAAAACAGAAATCTAACTGTATTTAAAAAAGATATTCAAATTTATGTCAAAAATATTTGTATTTCCAAATCGATTTTGAAAGACTGTCAAAAAAATCCGAATTTGAAGGTTCCGGGTATGCAGTTCAACACGGATGCACTCCTTGATGCCGAAAATGAAAGTTTCGTATCGATCGGTCAATATCCGAGCGAGTTATTGAAAGTTGAAAGTCAAAAATTGAGTACTGATTGATATATCAGTATAAGTGAAAATTTTGAAAAACCAATGTGAAATGTTGTCACAGTTTTAACGTGGTTAGTTGACTAGCATTGCCTCGTCAATATTAAACCAAATAAAACAGAAATCTAACGGTATTTAAAAAAGATATTCAAATTTATGTCAAAAATATTTGTATGTCCAAAACGATTTTGAAAGACTGTCAAAAAAATCCGAATTTGAAGGTTCAGGGTATGCAGTTCGACACGGATGCACTCCCTGATGCCGAAAATGAAAGTTTCGTATCGATCGGTCAATATCCGAGCGAGTTATTGAAAGTTAAAAGTCAAAAATTGAGTACTGATTGATATATCAGTATAAGTGAAAATTTTGAAAAACCAATGTGAAATGTTGTCACAATTTTAACGTGGTTAGGTGACTAGCATTGCCTCGTCAATATTAAACCAAATAAAACAGAAATCTAACGGTATTTAAAAAAGATATTCAAAGTTATGTCAAAAATATTTGTATTTCCAAATCGATTTTGAAAGACTGTCAAAAAAATCCGAATTTGAAGGTTCAGGGTATGCAGTTCGACACGGATGCACTCCCTGATGCCGAAAATGAAAGTTTCGTATCGATCGGTCAATATCCGAGCGAGTTATTGAAAGTTGAAAGTCAAAAATTGAGTACTGATTGATATATCAGTATAAGTGAAAATTTTGAAAAACCAATGTGAAATGTTGTCACAATTTTAACGTGGTTAGGTGACTAGCATTGCCTCGTCAATATTAAACCAAATAAAACAGAAATCTAACGGTATTTAAAAAAGATATTCAAATTTATGTCAAAAATATTTGTATTTCCAAAACGATTTTGAAAGACTGTCAAAAAAATCCGAATTTGAAGGTTCAGGGTATGCAGTTCGACACGGATGCACTCCTTGACGCCGAAAATGAAAGTTTCGTATCGATCGGTCAAAATCCGAGCGAGTTATTGAAAGTTGAAAGTCAAAAATTGAGTACTGATTGATATATCAGTATCAGTGAAAATTTTGAAAAACCAATGTGAAATGTTGTCAAAATTTTAACGTGGTTAGGTGACTAGCATTGCCTCGTCAATATTAAACCAAATAAAACAGAAATCTAACTGTATTTAAAAAAGATATTCAAATTTATGTCAAAATATTTGTATTTCCAAAACGATTTTGAAAGACTGTCAAAAAAATCCGAATTTGAAGGTTCAGGGTATGCAGTTCGACACGGATGCACTTCCTGATGCCGAAAATGAAAGTTTCGTATCGATCGGTCAATATCCGAGCGAGTTATTGAAAGTTGAAAGTCAAAAATTGAGTACTGATTGATATATCAGTATAAGTGAAAATTTTGAAAAACCAATGTGAAATGTTGTCAAAATTTTAACGTGGTTAGGTGACTAGCATTGCCTCGTCAATATTAAACCAAATAAAACAGAAATCTAACGGTATTTAAAAAAGATATTCAAAGTTATGTCAAAAATATTTGTATTTCCAAAACGATTTTGAAAGACTGTCAAAAAATCCGAATTTGAAGGTTCAGGGTATGCAGTTCGACACGGATGCACTCCCTGATGCCGAAAATGAAAGTTTCGTATCGATCGGTCAATATCCGAGCGAGTTATTGAAAGTTGAAAGTCAAAAATTGAGTACTGATTGATATATCAGTATAAGTGAAAATTTTGAAAAACCAATGTGAAATGTTGTCACAATTTTAACGTGGTTAGGTGACTAGCATTGCCTCGTCAATATTAAACCAAATAAAACAGAAATCTAACGGTATTTAAAAAAGATATTCAAATTTATGTCAAAAATATTTGTATTTCCAAAACGATTTTGAAAGACTGTCAAAAAAATCCGAATTTGAAGGTTCCGGGTATGCAGTTCGACACGGATGCACTCCCTGATGCCGAAAATGAAAGTTTCGTATCGATCGGTCAATATCCGAGCGAGTTATTGAAAGTTGAAAGTCAAAAATTGAGTACTGATTGATATATCAGTATAAGTGAAAATTTTGAAAAACCAATGTGAAATGTTGTCAAAATTTTAACGTGGTTCGGTGACTAGCATTGCCTCGTCAATATTAAACCAAATAAAACAGAAATCTAACGGTATTTAAAAAAGATATTCAAATTTATGTCAAAAATATTTGTATTTCCAAATCGATTTTGAAAGACTGTCAAAAAAATCCGAATTTGAAGGTTCAGGGTATGCAGTTCGACACGGATGCACTCCCTGATGCCGAAAATGAAAGTTTCGTATCGATCGGTCAATATCCGAGCGAGTTATTGAAAGTTGAAAGTCAAAAATTGAGTACTGATTGATATATCAGTATAAGTGAAAATTTTGAAAAACCAATGCGAAATGTTGTCACAATTTTAACGTGGTTAGGTGACTAGCATTGCCTCGTCAATATTAAACCAAATAAAACAGAAATCTAACGGTATTTAAAAAAGATATTCAAATTTATGTCAAAAATATTTGTATTTCCAAAACGATTTTGAAAGACTGTCAAAAAAATCCGAATTTGAAGGTTCAGGGTATGCAGTTCGACACGGATGCACTCCCTGATGCCGAAAATGAAAGTTTCGTATCGATCGGTCAATATCCGAGCGAGTTATTGAAAGTTGAAAGTCAAAAATTGAGTACTGATTGATATATCAGTATAAGTGAAAATTTTGAAAAACCAATGTGAAATGTTGTCACAATTTTAACGTGGTTAGGTGACTAGCATTGCCTCGTCAATATTAAACCAAATAAAACAGAAATCTAAGGGTATTTAAAAAAGATATTCAAATTTATGTCAAAAATATTTGTATTTCCAAAACGATTTTGAAAGACTGTCAAAAAAATCCGAATTTGAAGGTTCCGGGTATGCAGTTCGACACGGATGCACTCCCTGATGCCGAAAATGAAAGTTTCGTATCGATCGGTCAATATCCGAGCGAGTTATTGAAAGTTGAAAGTCAAAAATTGAGTACTGATTGATATATCAGTATAAGTGAAAATTTTGAAAAACCAATGTGAAATGTTGTCAAAATTTTAACGTGGTTCGGTGACTAGCATTGCCTCGTCAATATTAAACCAAATAAAACAGAAATCTAACGGTATTTAAAAAAGATATTCAAATTTATGTCAAAAATATTTGTATTTCCAAATCGATTTTGAAAGACTGTCAAAAAAATCCGAATTTGAAGGTTCAGGGTATGCAGTTCGACACGGATGCACTCCCTGATGCCGAAAATGAAAGTTTCGTATCGATCGGTCAATATCCGAGCGAGTTATTGAAAGTTGAAAGTCAAAAATTGAGTACTGATTGATATATCAGTATAAGTGAAAATTTTGAAAAACCAATGTGAAATGTTGTCACAATTTTAACGTGGTTAGGTGACTAGCATTGCCTCGTCAATATTAAACCAAATAAAACAGAAATCTAACGGTATTTAAAAAAGATATTCAAATTTATGTCAAAAATATTTGTATTTCCAAAACGATTTTGAAAGACTGTCAAAAAATCCGAATTTGAAGGTTCAGGGTATGCAGTTCGACACGGATGCACTCCCTGATGCCGAAAATGAAAGTTTCGTATCGATCGGTCAATATCCGAGCGAGTTATTGAAAGTTGAAAGTCAAAAATTGAGTACTGATTGATATATCAGTATAAGTGAAAATTTTGAAAAACCAATGTGAAATGTTGTCACAATTTTAACGTGGTTAGGTGACTAGCATTGCCTCGTCAATATTAAACCAAATAAAACAGAAATCTAACGGTATTTAAAAAAGATATTCAAATTTATGTCAAAAATATTTGTATTTCCAAATCGATTTTGAAAGACTGTCAAAAAAATCCGAATTTGAAGGTTCCGGGTATGCAGTTCGACACGGATGCACTCCCTGATGCCGAAAATGAAAGTTTCGTATCGATCGGTCAATATCCGAGCGAGTTATTGAAAGTTGAAAGTCAAAAATTGAGTACTGATTGATATATCAGTATAAGTGAAAATTTTGAAAAACCAATGTGAAATGTTGTCAAAATTTTAACGTGGTTAGGTGACTAGCATTGCCTCGTCAATATTAAACCAAATAAAACAGAAATCTAACGGTATTTAAAAAAGATATTCAAATTTATGTCAAAAATATTTGTATTTCCAAATCGATTTTGAAAGGCTGTCAAAAAAATCCGAATTTGAAGGTTCCGGGTATGCAGTTCGATACGGATGCACTCCCTGATGCCGAAAATGAAAGTTTCGTATCGATCGGTCAATATCCGAGCGAGTTATTGAAAGTTGAAAGTCAAAAATTGAGTACTGATTGATATATCAGTATAAGTGAAAATTTTGAAAAACCAATGTGAAATGTTGTCAAAATTTTAACGTGGTTAGGTGACTAGCATTGCCTCGTCAATATTAAACCAAATAAAACAGAAATCTAACGGTATTCAAAAAAGATATTCAAATTTATGTCAAAAATATTTGTATTTCCAAAACGATTTTGAAAGACTGTCAAAAAATCCGAATTTGAAGGTTCAGGGTATGCAGTTCGACACGGATGCACTCCCTGATGCCGAAAATGAAAGTTTCGTATCGATCGGTCAATATCCGAGCGAGTTATTGAAAGTTGAAAGTCAAAAATTGAGTACTGATTGATATATCAGTATAAGTGAAAATTTTGAAAAACCAATGTGAAATGTTGTCAAAATTTTAACGTGGTTCGGTGACTAGCATTGCCTCGTCAATATTAAACCAAATAAAACAGAAATCTAACGGTATTCAAAAAAGATATTCAAATTTATGTCAAAAATATTTGTATTTCCAAAACGATTTTGAAAGACTGACAAAAACATCCGAATTTGAAGGTTCAGGGTATGCAGTTCGACACGGATGCACTCCCTGATGCCGAAAATGAAAGTTTCGTATCGATCGGTCAATATCCGAGCGAGTTATTGAAAGTTGAAAGTCAAAAATTGAGTACTGATTGATATATCAGTATAAGTGAAAATTTTGAAAAACCAATGTGAAATGTTGTCAAAATTTTAACGTGGTTAGGTGACTAGCATTGCCTTGTCAATATTAAACCAAATAAAACAGAAATCTAACTGTATTTAAAAAAGATATTCAAATTTATGTCAAAAATATTTGTATTTCCAAATCGATTTTGAAAGACTGTCAAAAACATCCGAATTTGAAGGTTCAGGGTATGCAGTTCGACACGGATGCACTCCCTGATGCCGAAAATGAAAGTTTCGTATCGATCGGTCAATATCCGAGCGAGTTATTGAAAGTTGAAAGTCAAAAATTGAGTACTGATTGATATATCAGTATAAGTGAAAATTTTGAAAAACCAATGTGAAATGTTGTCAAAATTTTAACGTGGTTAGGTGACTATCATTGCCTCGTAAATATTAAACCAAATAAAACAGAAATCTAACTGTATTTAAAAAAGATATTCAAATTTATGTCAAAAATATTTGTATTTCCAAATCGATTTTGAAAGACTGTCAAAAAAATCCGAATTTGAAGGTTCCGGGTATGCAGTTCAACACGGATGCACTCCTTGATGCCGAAAATGAAAGTTTCGTATCGATCGGTCAATATCCGAGCGAGTTATTGAAAGTTGAAAGTCAAAAATTGAGTACTGATTGATATATCAGTATAAGTGAAAATTTTGAAAAACCAATGTGAAATGTTGTCACAGTTTTAACGTGGTTAGTTGACTAGCATTGCCTCGTCAATATTAAACCAAATAAAACAGAAATCTAACGGTATTTAAAAAAGATATTCAAATTTATGTCAAAAATATTTGTATGTCCAAAACGATTTTGAAAGACTGTCAAAAAAATCCGAATTTGAAGGTTCAGGGTATGCAGTTCGACACGGATGCACTCCCTGATGCCGAAAATGAAAGTTTCGTATCGATCGGTCAATATCCGAGCGAGTTATTGAAAGTTAAAAGTCAAAAATTGAGTACTGATTGATATATCAGTATAAGTGAAAATTTTGAAAAACCAATGTGAAATGTTGTCACAATTTTAACGTGGTTAGGTGACTAGCATTGCCTCGTCAATATTAAACCAAATAAAACAGAAATCTAACGGTATTTAAAAAAGATATTCAAAGTTATGTCAAAAATATTTGTATTTCCAAATCGATTTTGAAAGACTGTCAAAAAAATCCGAATTTGAAGGTTCAGGGTATGCAGTTCGACACGGATGCACTCCCTGATGCCGAAAATGAAAGTTTCGTATCGATCGGTCAATATCCGAGCGAGTTATTGAAAGTTGAAAGTCAAAAATTGAGTACTGATTGATATATCAGTATAAGTGAAAATTTTGAAAAACCAATGTGAAATGTTGTCACAATTTTAACGTGGTTAGGTGACTAGCATTGCCTCGTCAATATTAAACCAAATAAAACAGAAATCTAACGGTATTTAAAAAAGATATTCAAATTTATGTCAAAAATATTTGTATTTCCAAAACGATTTTGAAAGACTGTCAAAAAAATCCGAATTTGAAGGTTCAGGGTATGCAGTTCGACACGGATGCACTCCTTGACGCCGAAAATGAAAGTTTCGTATCGATCGGTCAAAATCCGAGCGAGTTATTGAAAGTTGAAAGTCAAAAATTGAGTACTGATTGATATATCAGTATCAGTGAAAATTTTGAAAAACCAATGTGAAATGTTGTCAAAATTTTAACGTGGTTAGGTGACTAGCATTGCCTCGTCAATATTAAACCAAATAAAACAGAAATCTAACTGTATTTAAAAAAGATATTCAAATTTATGTCAAAATATTTGTATTTCCAAAACGATTTTGAAAGACTGTCAAAAAAATCCGAATTTGAAGGTTCAGGGTATGCAGTTCGACACGGATGCACTCCCTGATGCCGAAAATGAAAGTTTCGTATCGATCGGTCAATATCCGAGCGAGTTATTGAAAGTTGAAAGTCAAAAATTGAGTACTGATTGATATATCAGTATAAGTGAAAATTTTGAAAAACCAATGTGAAATGTTGTCAAAATTTTAACGTGGTTAGGTGACTAGCATTGCCTCGTCAATATTAAACCAAATAAAACAGAAATCTAACGGTATTTAAAAAAGATATTCAAAGTTATGTCAAAAATATTTGTATTTCCAAATCGATTTTGAAAGACTGTCAAAAAAATCCGAATTTGAAGGTTCAGGGTATGCAGTTCGACACGGATGCACTCCTTGATGCCGAAAATGAAAGTTTCGTATCGATCAGTCAAAATCCGAGCGAGTTATTGAAAGTTGAAAGTCAAAAATTGAGTACTGATTGATATATCAGTATAAGTGAAAATTTTGAAAAACCAATGTGAAATGTTGTCACAATTTTAACGTGGTTAGGTGACTATCATTGCCTCGTCAATATTAAACCAAATAAAACAGAAATCTAACGGTATTTAAAAAAGATATTCAAATTTATGTCAAAAATATTTGTATTTCCAAATCGATTTTGAAAGACTGTCAAAAAAATCCGAATTTGAAGGTTCCGGGTATGCAGTTCGACACGGATGCACTCCCTGATGCCGAAAATGAAAGTTTCGTATCGATCGGTCAATATCCGAGCGAGTTATTGAAAGTTGAAAGTCAAAAATTGAGTACTGATTGATATATCAGTATAAGTGAAAATTTTGAAAAACCAATGTGAAATGTTGTCAAAATTTTAACGTGGTTAGGTGACTAGCATTGCCTCGTCAATATTAAACCAAATAAAACAGAAATCTAACGGTATTTAAAAAAGATATTCAAATTTATGTCAAAAATATTTGTATTTCCAAAACGATTTTGAAAGACTGTCAAAAAAATCCGAATTTGAAGGTTCAGGGTATGCAGTTCGACACGGATGCACTCCTTGATGCCGAAAATGAAAGTTTCGTATCGATCGGTCAATATCCGAGCGAGTTATTGAAAGTTGAAAGTCAAAAATTGAGTACTGATTGATATATCAGTATAAGTGAAAATTTTGAAAAACCAATGTGAAATGTTGTCAAAATTTTAACGTGGTTCGGTGACTAGCATTGCCTCGTCAATATTAAACCAAATAAAACAGAAATCTAACGGTATTTAAAAAAGATATTCAAATTTATGTCAAAAATATTTGTATTTCCAAAACGATTTTGAAAGACTGTCAAAAAATCCGAATTTGAAGGTTCAGGGTATGCAGTTCGACACGGATGCACTCCCTGATGCCGAAAATGAAAGTTTTGTATCGATCGGTCAATATCCGAGCGAGTTATTGAAAGTTGAAAGTCAAAAATTGAGTACTGATTGATATATCAGTATAAGTGAAAATTTTGAAAAACCAATGTGAAATGTTGTCACAATTTTAACGTGGTTAGGTGACTAGCATTGCCTCGTCAATATTAAACCAAATAAAACAGAAATCTAACGGTATTTAAAAAAGATATTCAAATTTATGTCAAAAATATTTGTATTTCCAAAACGATTTTGAAAGACTGTCAAAAAAATCCGAATTTGAAGGTTCCGGGTATGCAGTTCGACACGGATGCACTCCCTGATGCCGAAAATGAAAGTTTCGTATCGATCGGTCAATATCCGAGCGAGTTATTGAAAGTTGAAAGTCAAAAATTGAGTACTGATTGATATACCAGTATAAGTGAAAATTTTGAAAAACCAATGTGAAATGTTGTCACAATTTTAACGTGGTTAGGTGACCAGCATTGCCTCGTCAATATTAAACCAAATAAAACAGAAATCTAACGGTATTTAAAAAAGATATTCAAATTTATGTCAAAAATATTTGTATTTCCAAAACGATTTTGAAAGACTGTCAAAAAATCCGAATTTGAAGGTTCAGGGTATGCAGTTCGACACGGATGCACTCCCTGATGCCGAAAATGAAAGTTTCGTATCGATCGGTCAATATCCGAGCGAGTTATTGAAAGTTGAAAGTCAAAAATTGAGTACTGATTGATATATCAGTATAAGTGAAAATTTTGAAAAACCAATGTGAAATGTTGTCAAAATTTTAACGTGGTTCGGTGACTAGCATTGCCTCGTCAATATTAAACCAAATAAAACAGAAATCTAACGGTATTTAAAAAAGATATTCAAATTTATGTCAAAAATATTTGTATTTCCAAATCGATTTTGAAAGACTGTCAAAAAAATCCGAATTTGAAGGTTCAGGGTATGCAGTTCGACACGGATGCACTCCCTGATGCCGAAAATGAAAGTTTCGTATCGATCGGTCAATATCCGAGCGAGTTATTGAAAGTTGAAAGTCAAAAATTGAGTACTGATTGATATATCAGTATAAGTGAAAATTTTGAAAAACCAATGCGAAATGTTGTCACAATTTTAACGTGGTTAGGTGACTAGCATTGCCTCGTCAATATTAAACCAAATAAAACAGAAATCTAACGGTATTTAAAAAAGATATTCAAATTTATGTCAAAAATATTTGTATTTCCAAAACGATTTTGAAAGACTGTCAAAAAATCCGAATTTGAAGGTTCAGGGTATGCAGTTCGACACGGATGCACTCCCTGATGCCGAAAATGAAAGTTTCGTATCGATCGGTCAATATCCGAGCGAGTTATTGAAAGTTGAAAGTCAAAAATTGAGTACTGATTGATATATCAGTATAAGTGAAAATTTTGAAAAACCAATGTGAAATGTTGTCACAATTTTAACGTGGTTAGGTGACTAGCATTGCCTCGTCAATATTAAACCAAATAAAACAGAAATCTAAGGGTATTTAAAAAAGATATTCAAATTTATGTCAAAAATATTTGTATTTCCAAAACGATTTTGAAAGACTGTCAAAAAAATCCGAATTTGAAGGTTCCGGGTATGCAGTTCGACACGGATGCACTCCCTGATGCCGAAAATGAAAGTTTCGTATCGATCGGTCAATATCCGAGCGAGTTATTGAAAGTTGAAAGTCAAAAATTGAGTACTGATTGATATATCAGTATAAGTGAAAATTTTGAAAAACCAATGTGAAATGTTGTCAAAATTTTAACGTGGTTCGGTGACTAGCATTGCCTCGTCAATATTAAACCAAATAAAACAGAAATCTAACGGTATTTAAAAAAGATATTCAAATTTATGTCAAAAATATTTGTATTTCCAAATCGATTTTGAAAGACTGTCAAAAAAATCCGAATTTGAAGGTTCAGGGTATGCAGTTCGACACGGATGCACTCCCTGATGCCGAAAATGAAAGTTTCGTATCGATCGGTCAATATCCGAGCGAGTTATTGAAAGTTGAAAGTCAAAAATTGAGTACTGATTGATATATCAGTATAAGTGAAAATTTTGAAAAACCAATGCGAAATGTTGTCACAATTTTAACGTGGTTAGGTGACTAGCATTGCCTCGTCAATATTAAACCAAATAAAACAGAAATCTAACGGTATTTAAAAAAGATATTCAAATTTATGTCAAAAATATTTGTATTTCCAAAACGATTTTGAAAGACTGTCAAAAAATCCGAATTTGAAGGTTCAGGGTATGCAGTTCGACACGGATGCACTCCCTGATGCCGAAAATGAAAGTTTCGTATCGATCGGTCAATATCCGAGCGAGTTATTGAAAGTTGAAAGTCAAAAATTGAGTACTGATTGATATATCAGTATAAGTGAAAATTTTGAAAAACCAATGTGAAATGTTGTCACAATTTTAACGTGGTTAGGTGACTAGCATTGCCTCGTCAATATTAAACCAAATAAAACAGAAATCTAACGGTATTTAAAAAAGATATTCAAATTTATGTCAAAAATATTTGTATTTCCAAATCGATTTTGAAAGACTGTCAAAAAAATCCGAATTTGAAGGTTCCGGGTATGCAGTTCGACACGGATGCACTCCCTGATGCCGAAAATGAAAGTTTCGTATCGATCGGTCAATATCCGAGCGAGTTATTGAAAGTTGAAAGTCAAAAATTGAGTACTGATTGATATATCAGTATAAGTGAAAATTTTGAAAAACCAATGTGAAATGTTGTCAAAATTTTAACGTGGTTAGGTGACTAGCATTGCCTCGTCAATATTAAACCAAATAAAACAGAAATCTAACGGTATTTAAAAAAGATATTCAAATTTATGTCAAAAATATTTGTATTTCCAAATCGATTTTGAAAGGCTGTCAAAAAAATCCGAATTTGAAGGTTCCGGGTATGCAGTTCGATACGGATGCACTCCCTGATGCCGAAAATGAAAGTTTCGTATCGATCGGTCAATATCCGAGCGAGTTATTGAAAGTTGAAAGTCAAAAATTGAGTACTGATTGATATATCAGTATAAGTGAAAATTTTGAAAAACCAATGTGAAATGTTGTCAAAATTTTAACGTGGTTAGGTGACTAGCATTGCCTCGTCAATATTAAACCAAATAAAACAGAAATCTAACGGTATTCAAAAAAGATATTCAAATTTATGTCAAAAATATTTGTATTTCCAAAACGATTTTGAAAGACTGTCAAAAAATCCGAATTTGAAGGTTCAGGGTATGCAGTTCGACACGGATGCACTCCCTGATGCCGAAAATGAAAGTTTCGTATCGATCGGTCAATATCCGAGCGAGTTATTGAAAGTTGAAAGTCAAAAATTGAGTACTGATTGATATATCAGTATAAGTGAAAATTTTGAAAAACCAATGTGAAATGTTGTCAAAATTTTAACGTGGTTCGGTGACTAGCATTGCCTCGTCAATATTAAACCAAATAAAACAGAAATCTAACGGTATTCAAAAAAGATATTCAAATTTATGTCAAAAATATTTGTATTTCCAAAACGATTTTGAAAGACTGACAAAAACATCCGAATTTGAAGGTTCAGGGTATGCAGTTCGACACGGATGCACTCCCTGATGCCGAAAATGAAAGTTTCGTATCGATCGGTCAATATCCGAGCGAGTTATTGAAAGTTGAAAGTCAAAAATTGAGTACTGATTGATATATCAGTATAAGTGAAAATTTTGAAAAACCAATGTGAAATGTTGTCAAAATTTTAACGTGGTTAGGTGACTAGCATTGCCTTGTCAATATTAAACCAAATAAAACAGAAATCTAACTGTATTTAAAAAAGATATTCAAATTTATGTCAAAAATATTTGTATTTCCAAATCGATTTTGAAAGACTGTCAAAAACATCCGAATTTGAAGGTTCAGGGTATGCAGTTCGACACGGATGCACTCCCTGATGCCGAAAATGAAAGTTTCGTATCGATCGGTCAATATCCGAGCGAGTTATTGAAAGTTGAAAGTCAAAAATTGAGTACTGATTGATATATCAGTATAAGTGAAAATTTTGAAAAACCAATGTGAAATGTTGTCAAAATTTTAACGTGGTTCGGTGACTAGCATTGCCTCGTCAATATTAAACCAAATAAAACAGAAATCTAACGGTATTTAAAAAAGATATTCAAATTTATGTCAAAAATATTTGTATTTCCAAAACGATTTTGAAAGACTGTCAAAAAATCCGAATTTGAAGGTTCAGGGTATGCAGTTCGACACGGATGCACTCCCTGATGCCGAAAATGAAAGTTTCGTATCGATCGGTCAATATCCGAGCGAGTTATTGAAAGTTGAAAGTCAAAAATTGAGTACTGATTGATATATCAGTATAAGTGAAAATTTTGAAAAACCAATGTGAAATGTTGTCAAAATTTTAACGTGGTTAGGTGACTAGCATTGCCTCGTCAATATTAAACTAAATAAAACAGAAATCTAACGGTATTCAAAAAAGATATTCAAATTTATGTCAAAAATATTTGTATTTCCAAAACGATTTTGAAAGACTGTCAAAAAAATCCGAATTTGAAGGTTCAGGGTATGCAGTTCGCCACGGATGCACTCCCTGATGCCGAAAATGAAAGTTTCGTATCGATCGGTCAATATCCGAGCGAGTTATTGAAAGTTGAAAGTCAAAAATTGAGTACTGATTGATATATCAGTATAAGTGAAAATTTTGAAAAACCAATGTGAAATGTTGTCAAAATTTTAACGTGGTTAGGTGACTAGCATTGCCTCGTCAATACTAAACCAAATAAAACAGAAATCTAACGGTATTCAAAAAAGATATTCAAATTTATGTCAAAAATATTTGTATTTCCAAAACGATTTTGAAAGACTGTCAAAAAATCCGAATTTGAAGGTTCGGGGTATGCAGTTCGACACGGATGCACTCCCTGATGCCGAAAATGAAAGTTTCGTATCGATCGGTCAATATCCGAGCGAGTTATTGAAAGTTGAAAGTCAAAAATTGAGTACTGATTGATATATCAGTATAAGTGAAAATTTTGAAAAACCAATGTGAAATGTTGTCAAAATTTTAACGTGGTTAGGTGACTAGCATTGCCTCGTCAATATAAAACCAAATAAAACAGAAATCTAACGGTATTCAAAAAAGATATTCAAATTTATGTCAAAAATATTTGTATTTCCAAAACGATTTTGAAAGACTGTCAAAAAATCCGAATTTGAAGGTTCAGGGTATGCAGTTCGACACGGATGCACTCCCTGATGCCGAAAATGAAAGTTTCGTATCGATCGGTCAATATCCGAGCGAGTTATTGAAAGTTGAAAGTCAAAAATTGAGTACTGATTGATATATCAGTATAAGTGAAAATTTTGAAAAACCAATGTGAAATGTTGTCAAAATTTTAACGTGGTTCGGTGACTAGCATTGCCTCGTCAATATTAAACCAAATAAAACAGAAATCTAACGGTATTCAAAAAAGATATTCAAATTTATGTCAAAAATATTTGTATTTCCAAAACGATTTTGAAAGACTGACAAAAACATCCGAATTTGAAGGTTCAGGGTATGCAGTTCAACACGGATGCACTCCCTGATGCCGAAAATGAAAGTTTCGTATCGATCGGTCAATATCCGAGCGAGTTATTGAAAGTTGAAAGTCAAAAATTGAGTACTGATTGATATATCAGTATAAGTGAAAATTTTGAAAAACCAATGTGAAATGTTGTCAAAATTTTAACGTGGTTAGGTGACTAGCATTGCCTTGTCAATATTAAACCAAATAAAACAGAAATCTAACTGTATTTAAAAAAGATATTCAAATTTATGTTAAAAATATTTGTATTTCCAAATCGATTTTGAAAGACTGTCAAAAAAATCCGAATTTGAAGGTTCCGGGTATGCAGTTCGACACGGATGCACTCCCTGATGCCGAAAATGAAAGTTTCGTATCGATCGGTCAATATCCGAGCGAGTTATTGAAAGTTGAAAGTCAAAAATTGAGTACTGATTGATATATCAGTATAAGTGAAAATTTTGAAAAACCAATGTGAAATGTTGTCAAAATTTTAACGTGGTTAGGTGACTAGCATTGCCTCGTCAATATTAAACCAAATAAAACAGAAATCTAACGGTATTTAAAAAAGATATTCAAATTTATGTCAAAAATATTTGTATTTCCAAAACGATTTTGAAAGACTGACAAAAACATCCGAATTTGAAGGTTCAGGGTATGCAGTTCGACACGGATGCACTCCCTGATGCCGAAAATGAAAGTTTCGTATCGATCGGTCAATATCCGAGCGAGTTATTGAAAGTTGAAAGTCAAAAATTGAGTACTGATTGATATATCAGTATAAGTGAAAATTTTGAAAAACCAATGTGAAATGTTGTCAAAATTTTAACGTGGTTAGGTGACTAGCATTGCCTTGTCAATATTAAACCAAATAAAACAGAAATCTAACTGTATTTAAAAAAGATATTCAAATTTATGTCAAAAATATTTGTATTTCCAAAACGATTTTGAAAGACTGTCAAAAAATCCGAATTTGAAGGTTCCGGGTATGCAGTTCGATACGGATGCACTCCCTGATGCCGAAAATGAAAGTTTCGTATCGATCGGTCAATATCCGAGCGAGTTATTGAAAGTTGAAAGTCAAAAATTGAGTACTGATTGATATATCAGTATAAGTGAAAATTTTGAAAAACCAATGTGAAATGTTGTCAAAATTTGAACGTGGTTAGGTGACTAGCATTGCCTCGTCAATATTAAACCAAATAAAACAGAAATCTAACGGTATTCAAAAAAGATATTCAAATTTATGTCAAAAATATTTGTATTTCCAAAACGATTTTGAAAGACTGTCAAAAAATCCGAATTTGAAGGTTCAGGGTATGCAGTTCGACACGGATGCACTCCCTGATGCCGAAAATGAAAGTTTCGTATCGATCGGTCAATATCCGAGCGAGTTATTGAAAGTTGAAAGTCAAAAATTGAGTACTGATTGATATATCAGTATAAGTGAAAATTTTGAAAAACCAATGTGAAATGTTGTCAAAATTTTAACGTGGTTCGGTGACTAGCATTGCCTCGTCAATATTAAACCAAATAAAACAGAAATCTAACGGTATTCAAAAAAGATATTCAAATTTATGTCAAAAATATTTGTATTTCCAAAACGATTTTGAAAGACTGACAAAAACATCCGAATTTGAAGGTTCAGGGTATGCAGTTCGACACGGATGCACTCCCTGATGCCGAAAATGAAAGTTTCGTATCGATCGGTCAATATCCGAGCGAGTTATTGAAAGTTGAAAGTCAAAAATTGAGTACTGATTGATATATCAGTATAAGTGAAAATTTTGAAAAACCAATGTGAAATGTTGTCAAAATTTTAACGTGGTTAGGTGACTAGCATTGCCTTGTCAATATTAAACCAAATAAAACAGAAATCTAACTGTATTTAAAAAAGATATTCAAATTTATGTCAAAAATATTTGTATTTCCAAATCGATTTTGAAAGACTGTCAAAAACATCCGAATTTGAAGGTTCAGGGTATGCAGTTCGACACGGATGCACTCCCTGATGCCGAAAATGAAAGTTTCGTATCGATCGGTCAATATCCGAGCGAGTTATTGAAAGTTGAAAGTCAAAAATTGAGTACTGATTGATATATCAGTATAAGTGAAAATTTTGAAAAACCAATGTGAAATGTTGTCAAAATTTTAACGTGGTTAGGTGACTAGCATTGCCTTGTCAATATTAAACCAAATAAAACAGAAATCTAACTGTATTTAAAAAAGATATTCAAATTTATGTCAAAAATATTTGTATTTCCAAAACGATTTTGAAAGACTGTCAAAAAATCCGAATTTGAAGGTTCAGGGTATGCAGTTCGACACGGATGCACTCCCTGATGCCGAAAATGAAAGTTTCGTATCGATCGGTCAATATCCGAGCGAGTTATTGAAAGTTGAAAGTCAAAAATTGAGTACTGATTGATATATCAGTATAAGTGAAAATTTTGAAAAACCAATGTGAAATGTTGTCAAAATTTTAACGTGGTTAGGTGACTAGCATTGCCTCGTCAATATTAAACTAAATAAAACAGAAATCTAACGGTATTCAAAAAAGATATTCAAATTTATGTCAAAAATATTTGTATTTCCAAAACGATTTTGAAAGACTGTCAAAAAAATCCGAATTTGAAGGTTCAGGGTATGCAGTTCGCCACGGATGCACTCCCTGATGCCGAAAATGAAAGTTTCGTATCGATCGGTCAATATCCGAGCGAGTTATTGAAAGTTGAAAGTCAAAAATTGAGTACTGATTGATATATCAGTATAAGTGAAAATTTTGAAAAACCAATGTGAAATGTTGTCAAAATTTTAACGTGGTTAGGTGACTAGCATTGCCTCGTCAATATTAAACCAAATAAAACAGAAATCTAACGGTATTTAAAAAAGATATTCAAATTTATGTCAAAAATATTTGTATTTCCAAATCGATTTTGAAAGGCTGTCAAAAAAATCCGAATTTGAAGGTTCCGGGTATGCAGTTCGATACGGATGCACTCCCTGATGCCGAAAATGAAAGTTTCGTATCGATCGGTCAATATCCGAGCGAGTTATTGAAAGTTGAAAGTCAAAAATTGAGTACTGATTGATATATCAGTATAAGTGAAAATTTTGAAAAACCAATGTGAAATGTTGTCAAAATTTTAACGTGGTTAGGTGACTAGCATTGCCTCGTCAATATTAAACCAAATAAAACAGAAATCTAACGGTATTCAAAAAAGATATTCAAATTTATGTCAAAAATATTTGTATTTCCAAAACGATTTTGAAAGACTGTCAAAAAATCCGAATTTGAAGGTTCAGGGTATGCAGTTCGACACGGATGCACTCCCTGATGCCGAAAATGAAAGTTTCGTATCGATCGGTCAATATCCGAGCGAGTTATTGAAAGTTGAAAGTCAAAAATTGAGTACTGATTGATATATCAGTATAAGTGAAAATTTTGAAAAACCAATGTGAAATGTTGTCAAAATTTTAACGTGGTTAGGTGACTAGCATTGCCTCGTCAATATTAAACTAAATAAAACAGAAATCTAACGGTATTCAAAAAAGATATTCAAATTTATGTCAAAAATATTTGTATTTCCAAAACGATTTTGAAAGACTGTCAAAAAAATCCGAATTTGAAGGTTCAGGGTATGCAGTTCGCCACGGATGCACTCCCTGATGCCGAAAATGAAAGTTTCGTATCGATCGGTCAATATCCGAGCGAGTTATTGAAAGTTGAAAGTCAAAAATTGAGTACTGATTGATATATCAGTATAAGTGAAAATTTTGAAAAACCAATGTGAAATGTTGTCAAAATTTTAACGTGGTTAGGTGACTAGCATTGCCTCGTCAATACTAAACCAAATAAAACAGAAATCTAACGGTATTCAAAAAAGATATTCAAATTTATGTCAAAAATATTTGTATTTCCAAAACGATTTTGAAAGACTGTCAAAAAATCCGAATTTGAAGGTTCGGGGTATGCAGTTCGACACGGATGCACTCCCTGATGCCGAAAATGAAAGTTTCGTATCGATCGGTCAATATCCGAGCGAGTTATTGAAAGTTGAAAGTCAAAAATTGAGTACTGATTGATATATCAGTATAAGTGAAAATTTTGAAAAACCAATGTGAAATGTTGTCAAAATTTTAACGTGGTTAGGTGACTAGCATTGCCTCGTCAATATAAAACCAAATAAAACAGAAATCTAACGGTATTCAAAAAAGATATTCAAATTTATGTCAAAAATATTTGTATTTCCAAAACGATTTTGAAAGACTGTCAAAAAATCCGAATTTGAAGGTTCAGGGTATGCAGTTCGACACGGATGCACTCCCTGATGCCGAAAATGAAAGTTTCGTATCGATCGGTCAATATCCGAGCGAGTTATTGAAAGTTGAAAGTCAAAAATTGAGTACTGATTGATATATCAGTATAAGTGAAAATTTTGAAAAACCAATGTGAAATGTTGTCAAAATTTTAACGTGGTTCGGTGACTAGCATTGCCTCGTCAATATTAAACCAAATAAAACAGAAATCTAACGGTATTCAAAAAAGATATTCAAATTTATGTCAAAAATATTTGTATTTCCAAAACGATTTTGAAAGACTGACAAAAACATCCGAATTTGAAGGTTCAGGGTATGCAGTTCAACACGGATGCACTCCCTGATGCCGAAAATGAAAGTTTCGTATCGATCGGTCAATATCCGAGCGAGTTATTGAAAGTTGAAAGTCAAAAATTGAGTACTGATTGATATATCAGTATAAGTGAAAATTTTGAAAAACCAATGTGAAATGTTGTCAAAATTTTAACGTGGTTAGGTGACTAGCATTGCCTTGTCAATATTAAACCAAATAAAACAGAAATCTAACTGTATTTAAAAAAGATATTCAAATTTATGTTAAAAATATTTGTATTTCCAAATCGATTTTGAAAGACTGTCAAAAAAATCCGAATTTGAAGGTTCCGGGTATGCAGTTCGACACGGATGCACTCCCTGATGCCGAAAATGAAAGTTTCGTATCGATCGGTCAATATCCGAGCGAGTTATTGAAAGTTGAAAGTCAAAAATTGAGTACTGATTGATATATCAGTATAAGTGAAAATTTTGAAAAACCAATGTGAAATGTTGTCAAAATTTTAACGTGGTTAGGTGACTAGCATTGCCTCGTCAATATTAAACCAAATAAAACAGAAATCTAACGGTATTTAAAAAAGATATTCAAATTTATGTCAAAAATATTTGTATTTCCAAAACGATTTTGAAAGACTGACAAAAACATCCGAATTTGAAGGTTCAGGGTATGCAGTTCGACACGGATGCACTCCCTGATGCCGAAAATGAAAGTTTCGTATCGATCGGTCAATATCCGAGCGAGTTATTGAAAGTTGAAAGTCAAAAATTGAGTACTGATTGATATATCAGTATAAGTGAAAATTTTGAAAAACCAATGTGAAATGTTGTCAAAATTTTAACGTGGTTAGGTGACTAGCATTGCCTTGTCAATATTAAACCAAATAAAACAGAAATCTAACTGTATTTAAAAAAGATATTCAAATTTATGTCAAAAATATTTGTATTTCCAAAACGATTTTGAAAGACTGTCAAAAAATCCGAATTTGAAGGTTCCGGGTATGCAGTTCGATACGGATGCACTCCCTGATGCCGAAAATGAAAGTTTCGTATCGATCGGTCAATATCCGAGCGAGTTATTGAAAGTTGAAAGTCAAAAATTGAGTACTGATTGATATATCAGTATAAGTGAAAATTTTGAAAAACCAATGTGAAATGTTGTCAAAATTTGAACGTGGTTAGGTGACTAGCATTGCCTCGTCAATATTAAACCAAATAAAACAGAAATCTAACGGTATTCAAAAAAGATATTCAAATTTATGTCAAAAATATTTGTATTTCCAAAACGATTTTGAAAGACTGTCAAAAAATCCGAATTTGAAGGTTCAGGGTATGCAGTTCGACACGGATGCACTCCCTGATGCCGAAAATGAAAGTTTCGTATCGATCGGTCAATATCCGAGCGAGTTATTGAAAGTTGAAAGTCAAAAATTGAGTACTGATTGATATATCAGTATAAGTGAAAATTTTGAAAAACCAATGTGAAATGTTGTCAAAATTTTAACGTGGTTCGGTGACTAGCATTGCCTCGTCAATATTAAACCAAATAAAACAGAAATCTAACGGTATTCAAAAAAGATATTCAAATTTATGTCAAAAATATTTGTATTTCCAAAACGATTTTGAAAGACTGACAAAAACATCCGAATTTGAAGGTTCAGGGTATGCAGTTCGACACGGATGCACTCCCTGATGCCGAAAATGAAAGTTTCGTATCGATCGGTCAATATCCGAGCGAGTTATTGAAAGTTGAAAGTCAAAAATTGAGTACTGATTGATATATCAGTATAAGTGAAAATTTTGAAAAACCAATGTGAAATGTTGTCAAAATTTTAACGTGGTTAGGTGACTAGCATTGCCTTGTCAATATTAAACCAAATAAAACAGAAATCTAACTGTATTTAAAAAAGATATTCAAATTTATGTCAAAAATATTTGTATTTCCAAATCGATTTTGAAAGACTGTCAAAAACATCCGAATTTGAAGGTTCAGGGTATGCAGTTCGACACGGATGCACTCCCTGATGCCGAAAATGAAAGTTTCGTATCGATCGGTCAATATCCGAGCGAGTTATTGAAAGTTGAAAGTCAAAAATTGAGTACTGATTGATATATCAGTATAAGTGAAAATTTTGAAAAACCAATGTGAAATGTTGTCAAAATTTTAACGTGGTTAGGTGACTAGCATTGCCTTGTCAATATTAAACCAAATAAAACAGAAATCTAACTGTATTTAAAAAAGATATTCAAATTTATGTCAAAAATATTTGTATTTCCAAAACGATTTTGAAAGACTGTCAAAAAATCCGAATTTGAAGGTTCAGGGTATGCAGTTCGACACGGATGCACTCCCTGATGCCGAAAATGAAAGTTTCGTATCGATCGGTCAATATCCGAGCGAGTTATTGAAAGTTGAAAGTCAAAAATTGAGTACTGATTGATATATCAGTATAAGTGAAAATTTTGAAAAACCAATGTGAAATGTTGTCAAAATTTTAACGTGGTTAGGTGACTAGCATTGCCTCGTCAATATTAAACTAAATAAAACAGAAATCTAACGGTATTCAAAAAAGATATTCAAATTTATGTCAAAAATATTTGTATTTCCAAAACGATTTTGAAAGACTGTCAAAAAAATCCGAATTTGAAGGTTCAGGGTATGCAGTTCGCCACGGATGCACTCCCTGATGCCGAAAATGAAAGTTTCGTATCGATCGGTCAATATCCGAGCGAGTTATTGAAAGTTGAAAGTCAAAAATTGAGTACTGATTGATATATCAGTATAAGTGAAAATTTTGAAAAACCAATGTGAAATGTTGTCAAAATTTTAACGTGGTTAGGTGACTAGCATTGCCTCGTCAATATTAAACCAAATAAAACAGAAATCTAACGGTATTTAAAAAAGATATTCAAATTTATGTCAAAAATATTTGTATTTCCAAATCGATTTTGAAAGGCTGTCAAAAAAATCCGAATTTGAAGGTTCCGGGTATGCAGTTCGATACGGATGCACTCCCTGATGCCGAAAATGAAAGTTTCGTATCGATCGGTCAATATCCGAGCGAGTTATTGAAAGTTGAAAGTCAAAAATTGAGTACTGATTGATATATCAGTATAAGTGAAAATTTTGAAAAACCAATGTGAAATGTTGTCAAAATTTTAACGTGGTTAGGTGACTAGCATTGCCTCGTCAATATTAAACCAAATAAAACAGAAATCTAACGGTATTCAAAAAAGATATTCAAATTTATGTCAAAAATATTTGTATTTCCAAAACGATTTTGAAAGACTGTCAAAAAATCCGAATTTGAAGGTTCAGGGTATGCAGTTCGACACGGATGCACTCCCTGATGCCGAAAATGAAAGTTTCGTATCGATCGGTCAATATCCGAGCGAGTTATTGAAAGTTGAAAGTCAAAAATTGAGTACTGATTGATATATCAGTATAAGTGAAAATTTTGAAAAACCAATGTGAAATGTTGTCAAAATTTTAACGTGGTTAGGTGACTAGCATTGCCTTGTCAATATTAAACCAAATAAAACAGAAATCTAACTGTATTTAAAAAAGATATTCAAATTTATGTCAAAAATATTTGTATTTCCAAAACGATTTTGAAAGACTGTCAAAAAATCCGAATTTGAAGGTTCAGGGTATGCAGTTCGACACGGATGCACTCCCTGATGCCGAAAATGAAAGTTTCGTATCGATCGGTCAATATCCGAGCGAGTTATTGAAAGTTGAAAGTCAAAAATTGAGTACTGATTGATATATCAGTATAAGTGAAAATTTTGAAAAACCAATGTGAAATGTTGTCAAAATTTTAACGTGGTTAGGTGACTAGCATTGCCTCGTCAATATTAAACTAAATAAAACAGAAATCTAACGGTATTCAAAAAAGATATTCAAATTTATGTCAAAAATATTTGTATTTCCAAAACGATTTTGAAAGACTGTCAAAAAAATCCGAATTTGAAGGTTCAGGGTATGCAGTTCGCCACGGATGCACTCCCTGATGCCGAAAATGAAAGTTTCGTATCGATCGGTCAATATCCGAGCGAGTTATTGAAAGTTGAAAGTCAAAAATTGAGTACTGATTGATATATCAGTATAAGTGAAAATTTTGAAAAACCAATGTGAAATGTTGTCAAAATTTTAACGTGGTTAGGTGACTAGCATTGCCTCGTCAATATTAAACCAAATAAAACAGAAATCTAACGGTATTTAAAAAAGATATTCAAATTTATGTCAAAAATATTTGTATTTCCAAATCGATTTTGAAAGGCTGTCAAAAAAATCCGAATTTGAAGGTTCCGGGTATGCAGTTCGATACGGATGCACTCCCTGATGCCGAAAATGAAAGTTTCGTATCGATCGGTCAATATCCGAGCGAGTTATTGAAAGTTGAAAGTCAAAAATTGAGTACTGATTGATATATCAGTATAAGTGAAAATTTTGAAAAACCAATGTGAAATGTTGTCAAAATTTTAACGTGGTTAGGTGACTAGCATTGCCTCGTCAATATTAAACCAAATAAAACAGAAATCTAACGGTATTCAAAAAAGATATTCAAATTTATGTCAAAAATATTTGTATTTCCAAAACGATTTTGAAAGACTGTCAAAAAATCCGAATTTGAAGGTTCAGGGTATGCAGTTCGACACGGATGCACTCCCTGATGCCGAAAATGAAAGTTTCGTATCGATCGGTCAATATCCGAGCGAGTTATTGAAAGTTGAAAGTCAAAAATTGAGTACTGATTGATATATCAGTATAAGTGAAAATTTTGAAAAACCAATGTGAAATGTTGTCAAAATTTTAACGTGGTTCGGTGACTAGCATTGCCTCGTCAATATTAAACCAAATAAAACAGAAATCTAACGGTATTCAAAAAAGATATTCAAATTTATGTCAAAAATATTTGTATTTCCAAAACGATTTTGAAAGACTGACAAAAACATCCGAATTTGAAGGTTCAGGGTATGCAGTTCGACACGGATGCACTCCCTGATGCCGAAAATGAAAGTTTCGTATCGATCGGTCAATATCCGAGCGAGTTATTGAAAGTTGAAAGTCAAAAATTGAGTACTGATTGATATATCAGTATAAGTGAAAATTTTGAAAAACCAATGTGAAATGTTGTCAAAATTTTAACGTGGTTAGGTGACTAGCATTGCCTTGTCAATATTAAACCAAATAAAACAGAAATCTAACTGTATTTAAAAAAGATATTCAAATTTATGTCAAAAATATTTGTATTTCCAAATCGATTTTGAAAGACTGTCAAAAACATCCGAATTTGAAGGTTCAGGGTATGCAGTTCGACACGGATGCACTCCTTGATGCCGAAAATGAAAGTTTCGTATCGATCGGTCAATATCCGAGCGAGTTATTGAAAGTTGAAAGTCAAAAATTGAGTACTGATTGATATATCAGTATAAGTGAAAATTTTGAAAAACCAATGTGAAATGTTGTCAAAATTTTAACGTGGTTAGGTGACTAGCATTGCCTTGTCAATATTAAACCAAATAAAACAGAAATCTAACTGTATTTAAAAAAGATATTCAAATTTATGTCAAAAATATTTGTATTTCCAAAACGATTTTGAAAGACTGTCAAAAAATCCGAATTTGAAGGTTCAGGGTATGCAGTTCGACACGGATGCACTCCCTGATGCCGAAAATGAAAGTTTCGTATCGATCGGTCAATATCCGAGCGAGTTATTGAAAGTTGAAAGTCAAAAATTGAGTACTGATTGATATATCAGTATAAGTGAAAATTTTGAAAAACCAATGTGAAATGTTGTCAAAATTTTAACGTGGTTAGGTGACTAGCATTGCCTCGTCAATATTAAACTAAATAAAACAGAAATCTAACGGTATTCAAAAAAGATATTCAAATTTATGTCAAAAATATTTGTATTTCCAAAACGATTTTGAAAGACTGTCAAAAAAATCCGAATTTGAAGGTTCAGGGTATGCAGTTCGCCACGGATGCACTCCCTGATGCCGAAAATGAAAGTTTCGTATCGATCGGTCAATATCCGAGCGAGTTATTGAAAGTTGAAAGTCAAAAATTGAGTACTGATTGATATATCAGTATAAGTGAAAATTTTGAAAAACCAATGTGAAATGTTGTCAAAATTTTAACGTGGTTCGGTGACTAGCATTGCCTCGTCAATATTAAACCAAATAAAACAGAAATCTAACGGTATTCAAAAAAGATATTCAAATTTATGTCAAAAATATTTGTATTTCCAAAACGATTTTGAAAGACTGACAAAAACATCCGAATTTGAAGGTTCAGGGTATGCAGTTCGACACGGATGCACTCCCTGATGCCGAAAATGAAAGTTTCGTATCGATCGGTCAATATCCGAGCGAGTTATTGAAAGTTGAAAGTCAAAAATTGAGTACTGATTGATATATCAGTATAAGTGAAAATTTTGAAAAACCAATGTGAAATGTTGTCAAAATTTTAACGTGGTTAGGTGACTAGCATTGCCTTGTCAATATTAAACCAAATAAAACAGAAATCTAACTGTATTTAAAAAAGATATTCAAATTTATGTCAAAAATATTTGTATTTCCAAATCGATTTTGAAAGACTGTCAAAAACATCCGAATTTGAAGGTTCAGGGTATGCAGTTCGACACGGATGCACTCCTTGATGCCGAAAATGAAAGTTTCGTATCGATCGGTCAATATCCGAGCGAGTTATTGAAAGTTGAAAGTCAAAAATTGAGTACTGATTGATATATCAGTATAAGTGAAAATTTTGAAAAACCAATGTGAAATGTTGTCAAAATTTTAACGTGGTTAGGTGACTAGCATTGCCTTGTCAATATTAAACCAAATAAAACAGAAATCTAACTGTATTTAAAAAAGATATTCAAATTTATGTCAAAAATATTTGTATTTCCAAAACGATTTTGAAAGACTGTCAAAAAATCCGAATTTGAAGGTTCAGGGTATGCAGTTCGACACGGATGCACTCCCTGATGCCGAAAATGAAAGTTTCGTATCGATCGGTCAATATCCGAGCGAGTTATTGAAAGTTGAAAGTCAAAAATTGAGTACTGATTGATATATCAGTATAAGTGAAAATTTTGAAAAACCAATGTGAAATGTTGTCAAAATTTTAACGTGGTTAGGTGACTAGCATTGCCTCGTCAATATTAAACTAAATAAAACAGAAATCTAACGGTATTCAAAAAAGATATTCAAATTTATGTCAAAAATATTTGTATTTCCAAAACGATTTTGAAAGACTGTCAAAAAAATCCGAATTTGAAGGTTCAGGGTATGCAGTTCGCCACGGATGCACTCCCTGATGCCGAAAATGAAAGTTTCGTATCGATCGGTCAATATCCGAGCGAGTTATTGAAAGTTGAAAGTCAAAAATTGAGTACTGATTGATATATCAGTATAAGTGAAAATTTTGAAAAACCAATGTGAAATGTTGTCAAAATTTTAACGTGGTTAGGTGACTAGCATTGCCTCGTCAATATTAAACCAAATAAAACAGAAATCTAACGGTATTTAAAAAAGATATTCAAATTTATGTCAAAAATATTTGTATTTCCAAATCGATTTTGAAAGGCTGTCAAAAAAATCCGAATTTGAAGGTTCCGGGTATGCAGTTCGATACGGATGCACTCCCTGATGCCGAAAATGAAAGTTTCGTATCGATCGGTCAATATCCGAGCGAGTTATTGAAAGTTGAAAGTCAAAAATTGAGTACTGATTGATATATCAGTATAAGTGAAAATTTTGAAAAACCAATGTGAAATGTTGTCAAAATTTTAACGTGGTTAGGTGACTAGCATTGCCTCGTCAATATTAAACCAAATAAAACAGAAATCTAACGGTATTCAAAAAAGATATTCAAATTTATGTCAAAAATATTTGTATTTCCAAAACGATTTTGAAAGACTGTCAAAAAATCCGAATTTGAAGGTTCAGGGTATGCAGTTCGACACGGATGCACTCCCTGATGCCGAAAATGAAAGTTTCGTATCGATCGGTCAATATCCGAGCGAGTTATTGAAAGTTGAAAGTCAAAAATTGAGTACTGATTGATATATCAGTATAAGTGAAAATTTTGAAAAACCAATGTGAAATGTTGTCAAAATTTTAACGTGGTTCGGTGACTAGCATTGCCTCGTCAATATTAAACCAAATAAAACAGAAATCTAACGGTATTCAAAAAAGATATTCAAATTTATGTCAAAAATATTTGTATTTCCAAAACGATTTTGAAAGACTGACAAAAACATCCGAATTTGAAGGTTCAGGGTATGCAGTTCGACACGGATGCACTCCCTGATGCCGAAAATGAAAGTTTCGTATCGATCGGTCAATATCCGAGCGAGTTATTGAAAGTTGAAAGTCAAAAATTGAGTACTGATTGATATATCAGTATAAGTGAAAATTTTGAAAAACCAATGTGAAATGTTGTCAAAATTTTAACGTGGTTAGGTGACTAGCATTGCCTTGTCAATATTAAACCAAATAAAACAGAAATCTAACTGTATTTAAAAAAGATATTCAAATTTATGTCAAAAATATTTGTATTTCCAAATCGATTTTGAAAGACTGTCAAAAACATCCGAATTTGAAGGTTCAGGGTATGCAGTTCGACACGGATGCACTCCTTGATGCCGAAAATGAAAGTTTCGTATCGATCGGTCAATATCCGAGCGAGTTATTGAAAGTTGAAAGTCAAAAATTGAGTACTGATTGATATATCAGTATAAGTGAAAATTTTGAAAAACCAATGTGAAATGTTGTCAAAATTTTAACGTGGTTAGGTGACTAGCATTGCCTCGTCAATATTAAACTAAATAAAACAGAAATCTAACGGTATTCAAAAAAGATATTCAAATTTATGTCAAAAATATTTGTATTTCCAAAACGATTTTGAAAGACTGTCAAAAAAATCCGAATTTGAAGGTTCAGGGTATGCAGTTCGCCACGGATGCACTCCCTGATGCCGAAAATGAAAGTTTCGTATCGATCGGTCAATATCCGAGCGAGTTATTGAAAGTTGAAAGTCAAAAATTGAGTACTGATTGATATATCAGTATAAGTGAAAATTTTGAAAAACCAATGTGAAATGTTGTCAAAATTTTAACGTGGTTAGGTGACTAGCATTGCCTCGTCAATACTAAACCAAATAAAACAGAAATCTAACGGTATTCAAAAAAGATATTCAAATTTATGTCAAAAATATTTGTATTTCCAAAACGATTTTGAAAGACTGTCAAAAAATCCGAATTTGAAGGTTCGGGGTATGCAGTTCGACACGGATGCACTCCCTGATGCCGAAAATGAAAGTTTCGTATCGATCGGTCAATATCCGAGCGAGTTATTGAAAGTTGAAAGTCAAAAATTGAGTACTGATTGATATATCAGTATAAGTGAAAATTTTGAAAAACCAATGTGAAATGTTGTCAAAATTTTAACGTGGTTAGGTGACTAGCATTGCCTCGTCAATATAAAACCAAATAAAACAGAAATCTAACGGTATTCAAAAAAGATATTCAAATTTATGTCAAAAATATTTGTATTTCCAAAACGATTTTGAAAGACTGTCAAAAAATCCGAATTTGAAGGTTCAGGGTATGCAGTTCGACACGGATGCACTCCCTGATGCCGAAAATGAAAGTTTCGTATCGATCGGTCAATATCCGAGCGAGTTATTGAAAGTTGAAAGTCAAAAATTGAGTACTGATTGATATATCAGTATAAGTGAAAATTTTGAAAAACCAATGTGAAATGTTGTCAAAATTTTAACGTGGTTCGGTGACTAGCATTGCCTCGTCAATATTAAACCAAATAAAACAGAAATCTAACGGTATTCAAAAAAGATATTCAAATTTATGTCAAAAATATTTGTATTTCCAAAACGATTTTGAAAGACTGACAAAAACATCCGAATTTGAAGGTTCAGGGTATGCAGTTCAACACGGATGCACTCCCTGATGCCGAAAATGAAAGTTTCGTATCGATCGGTCAATATCCGAGCGAGTTATTGAAAGTTGAAAGTCAAAAATTGAGTACTGATTGATATATCAGTATAAGTGAAAATTTTGAAAAACCAATGTGAAATGTTGTCAAAATTTTAACGTGGTTAGGTGACTAGCATTGCCTTGTCAATATTAAACCAAATAAAACAGAAATCTAACTGTATTTAAAAAAGATATTCAAATTTATGTTAAAAATATTTGTATTTCCAAATCGATTTTGAAAGACTGTCAAAAAAATCCGAATTTGAAGGTTCCGGGTATGCAGTTCGACACGGATGCACTCCCTGATGCCGAAAATGAAAGTTTCGTATCGATCGGTCAATATCCGAGCGAGTTATTGAAAGTTGAAAGTCAAAAATTGAGTACTGATTGATATATCAGTATAAGTGAAAATTTTGAAAAACCAATGTGAAATGTTGTCAAAATTTTAACGTGGTTAGGTGACTAGCATTGCCTCGTCAATATTAAACCAAATAAAACAGAAATCTAACGGTATTTAAAAAAGATATTCAAATTTATGTCAAAAATATTTGTATTTCCAAAACGATTTTGAAAGACTGACAAAAACATCCGAATTTGAAGGTTCAGGGTATGCAGTTCGACACGGATGCACTCCCTGATGCCGAAAATGAAAGTTTCGTATCGATCGGTCAATATCCGAGCGAGTTATTGAAAGTTGAAAGTCAAAAATTGAGTACTGATTGATATATCAGTATAAGTGAAAATTTTGAAAAACCAATGTGAAATGTTGTCAAAATTTTAACGTGGTTAGGTGACTAGCATTGCCTTGTCAATATTAAACCAAATAAAACAGAAATCTAACTGTATTTAAAAAAGATATTCAAATTTATGTCAAAAATATTTGTATTTCCAAAACGATTTTGAAAGACTGTCAAAAAATCCGAATTTGAAGGTTCAGGGTATGCAGTTCGACACGGATGCACTCCCTGATGCCGAAAATGAAAGTTTCGTATCGATCGGTCAATATCCGAGCGAGTTATTGAAAGTTGAAAGTCAAAAATTGAGTACTGATTGATATATCAGTATAAGTGAAAATTTTGAAAAACCAATGTGAAATGTTGTCAAAATTTTAACGTGGTTAGGTGACTAGCATTGCCTCGTCAATATTAAACCAAATAAAACAGAAATCTAACGGTATTCAAAAAAGATATTCAAATTTATGTCAAAAATATTTGTATTTCCAAAACGATTTTGAAAGACTTTCAAAAAATCCGAATTTGAAGGTTCAGGGTATGCAGTTCGACACGGATGCACTCCCTGATGCCGAAAATGAAAGTTTCGTATCGATCGGTCAATATCCGAGCGAGTTATTGAAAGTTGAAAGTCAAAAATTGAGTACTGATTGATATATCAGTATAAGTGAAAATTTTGAAAAACCAATGTGAAATGTTGTCAAAATTTTAACGTGGTTAGGTGACTAGCGTTGCCTCGTCAATATTAAACCAAATAAAACAGAAATCTAACGGTATTCAAAAAAGATATTCAAATTTATGTCAAAAATATTTGTATTTCCAAAACGATTTTGAAAGACTGTCAAAAAATCCGAATTTGAAGGTTCAGGGTATGCAGTTCGACACGGATGCACTCCCTGATGCCGAAAATGAAAGTTTCGTATCGATCGGTCAATATCCGAGCGAGTTATTGAAAGTTGAAAGTCAAAAATTGAGTACTGATTGATATATCAGTATAAGTGAAAATTTTGAAAAACCAATGTAAAATGTTGTCAAAATTTTAACGTGGTTCGGTGACTAGCATTGCCTCGTCAATATTAAACTTAATAAAACAGAAATCTAACGGTATTTAAAAAAGATATTCAAATTTATGTCAAAAATATTTGTATTTCCAAATCGATTTTGAAAGACTGTCAAAAAAATCCGAATTTGAAGGTTCCGGGTATGCAGTTCGACACGGATGCACTCCCTGATGCCGAAAATGAAAGTTTCGTATCGATCGGTCAATATCCGAGCGAGTTATTGAAAGTTGAAAGTCAAAAATTGAGTACTGATTGATATATCAGTATAAGTGAAAATTTTGAAAAACCAATGTGAAATGTTGTCAAAATTTTAACGTGGTTAGGTGACTAGCATTGCCTCGTCAATATTAAACCAAATAAAACAGAAATCTAACGGTATTTAAAAAAGATATTCAAATTTATGTCAAAAATATTTGTATTTCCAAAACGATTTTGAAAGACTGACAAAAACATCCGAATTTGAAGGTTCAGGGTATGCAGTTCGACACGGATGCACTCCTTGATGCCGAAAATGAAAGTTTCGTATCGATCGGTCAATATCCGAGCGAGTTATTGAAAGTTGAAAGTCAAAAATTGAGTACTGATTGATATATCAGTATAAGTGAAAATTTTGAAAAACCAATGTGAAATGTTGTCAAAATTTTAACGTGGTTCGGTGACTAGCATTGCCTCGTCAATATTAAACCAAATAAAACAGAAATCTAACGGTATTCAAAAAAGATATTCAAATTTATGTCAAAAATATTTGTATTTCCAAAACGATTTTGAAAGACTGACAAAAACATCCGAATTTGAAGGTTCAGGGTATGCAGTTCAACACGGATGCACTCCCTGATGCCGAAAATGAAAGTTTCGTATCGATCGGTCAATATCCGAGCGAGTTATTGAAAGTTGAAAGTCAAAAATTGAGTACTGATTGATATATCAGTATAAGTGAAAATTTTGAAAAACCAATGTGAAATGTTGTCAAAATTTTAACGTGGTTAGGTGACTAGCATTGCCTTGTCAATATTAAACCAAATAAAACAGAAATCTAACTGTATTTAAAAAAGATATTCAAATTTATGTTAAAAATATTTGTATTTCCAAATCGATTTTGAAAGACTGTCAAAAAAATCCGAATTTGAAGGTTCCGGGTATGCAGTTCGACACGGATGCACTCCCTGATGCCGAAAATGAAAGTTTCGTATCGATCGGTCAATATCCGAGCGAGTTATTGAAAGTTGAAAGTCAAAAATTGAGTACTGATTGATATATCAGTATAAGTGAAAATTTTGAAAAACCAATGTGAAATGTTGTCAAAATTTTAACGTGGTTAGGTGACTAGCATTGCCTCGTCAATATTAAACCAAATAAAACAGAAATCTAACGGTATTTAAAAAAGATATTCAAATTTATGTCAAAAATATTTGTATTTCCAAAACGATTTTGAAAGACTGACAAAAACATCCGAATTTGAAGGTTCAGGGTATGCAGTTCGACACGGATGCACTCCCTGATGCCGAAAATGAAAGTTTCGTATCGATCGGTCAATATCCGAGCGAGTTATTGAAAGTTGAAAGTCAAAAATTGAGTACTGATTGACATATCAGTATAAGTGAAAATTTTGAAAAACCAATGTGAAATGTTGTCACAATTTTAACGTGGTTAGGTGACTAGCATTGCCTCGTCAATATTAAACCAAATAAAACAGAAATCTAACGGTATTTAAAAAAGATATTCAAATTTATGTCAAAAATATTTGTATTTCCAAAACGATTTTGAAAGACTGTCAAAAAAATCCGAATTTGAAGGTTCCGGGTATGCAGTTCGACACGGATGCACTCTCTGATGCCGAAAATGAAAGTTTCGTATCGATCGGTCAATATCCGAGCGAGTTATTGAAAGTTGAAAGTCAAAAATTGAGTACTGATTGATATATCAGTATAAGTGAAAATTTTGAAAAACCAATGTGAAATGTTGTCACAATTTTAACGTGGTTAGGTGACTAGCATTGCCTCGTCAATATTAAACCAAATAAAACAGAAATCTAACGGTATTCAAAAAAGATATTCAAATTTATGTCAAAAATATTTGTATTTCCAAAACGATTTTGAAAGACTGTCAAAAAATCCGAATTTGAAGGTTCAGGGTATGCAGTTCGACACGGATGCACTCCCTGATGCCGAAAATGAAAGTTTCGTATCGATCGGTCAATATCCGAGCGAGTTATTGAAAGTTGAAAGTCAAAAATTGAGTACTGATTGATATATCAGTATAAGTGAAAATTTTGAAAAACCAATGTGAAATGTTGTCAAAATTTTAACGTGGTTAGGTGACTAGCGTTGCCTCGTCAATATTAAACCAAATAAAACAGAAATCTAACGGTATTCAAAAAAGATATTCAAATTTATGTCAAAAATATTTGTATTTCCAAAACGATTTTGAAAGACTGTCAAAAAATCCGAATTTGAAGGTTCAGGGTATGCAGTTCGACACGGATGCACTCCCTGATGCCGAAAATGAAAGTTTCGTATCGATCGGTCAATATCCGAGCGAGTTATTGAAAGTTGAAAGTCAAAAATTGAGTACTGATTGATATATCAGTATAAGTGAAAATTTTGAAAAACCAATGTAAAATGTTGTCAAAATTTTAACGTGGTTCGGTGACTAGCATTGCCTCGTCAATATTAAACTTAATAAAACAGAAATCTAACGGTATTTAAAAAAGATATTCAAATTTATGTCAAAAATATTTGTATTTCCAAATCGATTTTGAAAGACTGTCAAAAAAATCCGAATTTGAAGGTTCCGGGTATGCAGTTCGACACGGATGCACTCCCTGATGCCGAAAATGAAAGTTTCGTATCGATCGGTCAATATCCGAGCGAGTTATTGAAAGTTGAAAGTCAAAAATTGAGTACTGATTGATATATCAGTATAAGTGAAAATTTTGAAAAACCAATGTGAAATGTTGTCAAAATTTTAACGTGGTTAGGTGACTAGCATTGCCTCGTCAATATTAAACCAAATAAAACAGAAATCTAACGGTATTTAAAAAAGATATTCAAATTTATGTCAAAAATATTTGTATTTCCAAAACGATTTTGAAAGACTGACAAAAACATCCGAATTTGAAGGTTCAGGGTATGCAGTTCGACACGGATGCACTCCCTGATGCCGAAAATGAAAGTTTCGTATCGATCGGTCAATATCCGAGCGAGTTATTGAAAGTTGAAAGTCAAAAATTGAGTACTGATTGATATATCAGTATAAGTGAAAATTTTGAAAAACCAATGTGAAATGTTGTCAAAATTTTAACGTGGTTCGGTGACTAGCATTGCCTCGTCAATATTAAACCAAATAAAAAAGAAATCTAACGGTATTTAAAAAAGATATTCAAATTTATGTCAAAAATATTTGTATTTCCAAATCGATTTTGAAAGACTGTCAAAAAAATCCGAATTTGAAGGTTCCGGGTATGCAGTTCGACACGGATGCACTCCCTGATGCCGAAAATGAAAGTTTCGTATCGATCGGTCAATATCCGAGCGAGTTATTGAAAGTTGAAAGTCAAAAATTGAGTACTGATTGATATATCAGTATAAGTGAAAATTTTGAAAAACCAATGTGAAATGTTGTCAAAATTTTAACGTGGTTAGGTGACTAGCATTGCCTCGTCAATATTAAACCAAATAAAACAGAAATCTAACGGTATTTAAAAAAGATATTCAAATTTATGTCAAAAATATTTGTATTTCCAAAACGATTTTGAAAGACTGTCAAAAAATCCGAATTTGAAGGTTCAGGGTATGCAGTTCGACACGGATGCACTCCCTGATGCCGAAAATGAAAGTTTCGTATCGATCGGTCAATATCCGAGC
Source organism: Choreutis nemorana (assembly GCA_949316135.1). Classification (NCBI taxonomy): domain Eukaryota; kingdom Metazoa; phylum Arthropoda; class Insecta; order Lepidoptera; family Choreutidae; genus Choreutis; species Choreutis nemorana. Next base: position 294,830 of record OX438615.1, on the reverse strand, counting down.
GAGTTATTGAAAGTTGAAAGTCAAAAATTGAGTACTGATTGATATATCAGTATAAGTGAAAATTTTGAAAAACCAATGTGAAATGTTGTCACAATTTTAACGTGGTTAGGTGACTAGCATTGCCTCGTCAATATTAAACCAAATAAAACAGAAATCTAACGGTATTTAAAAAAGATATTCAAATTTATGTCAAAAATATTTGTATTTCCAAATCGATTTTGAAAGACTGTCAAAAAAATCCGAATTTGAAGGTTCCGGGTATGCAGTTCGACACGGATGCACTCCCTGATGCCGAAAATGAAAGTTTCGTATCGATCGGTCAATATCCGAGCGAGTTATTGAAAGTTGAAAGTCAAAAATTGAGTACTGATTGATATATCAGTATAAGTGAAAATTTTGAAAAACCAATGTGAAATGTTGTCAAAATTTTAACGTGGTTCGGTGACTAGCATTGCCTCGTCAATATTAAACCAAATAAAACAGAAATCTAACGGTATTTAAAAAAGATATTCAAATTTATGTCAAAAATATTTGTATTTCCAAAACGATTTTGAAAGACTGTCAAAAAAATCCGAATTTGAAGGTTCGGGGTATGCAGTTCGACACGGATGCACTCCCTGATGCCGAAAATGAAAGTTTTGTATCGATCGGTCAATATCCGAGCGAGTTATTGAAAGTTGAAAGTCAAAAATTGAGTACTGATTGATATATCAGTATAAGTGAAAATTTTGAAAAACCAATGTGAAATGTTGTCACAATTTTAACGTGGTTAGGTGACTAGCATTGCCTCGTCAATATTAAACCAAATAAAACAGAAATCTAACGGTATTTAAAAAAGATATTCAAATTTATGTCAAAAATATTTGTATTTCCAAAACGATTTTGAAAGACTGTCAAAAAAATCCGAATTTGAAGGTTCAGGGTATGCAGTTCGACACGGATGCACTCCCTGATGCCGAAAATGAAAGTTTCGTATCGATCGGTCAATATCCGAGCGAGGTATTGAAAGTTGAAAGTCAAAAATTGAGTACTGATTGATATATCAGTATAAGTGAAAATTTTGAAAAACCAATGTGAAATGTTGTCACAATTTTAACGTGGTTAGGTGACTAGCATTGCCTCGTCAATATTAAACCAAATAAAACAGAAATCTAACGGTATTTAAAAAAGATATTCAAATTTATGTCAAAAATATTTGTATTTCCAAAACGATTTTGAAAGACTGTCAAAAAAATCCGAATTTGAAGGTTCAGGGTATGCAGTTCGACACGGATGCACTCCCTGATGCCGAAAATGAAAGTTTCGTATCGATCGGTCAATATCCGAGCGAGTTATTGAAAGTTGAAAGTCAAAAATTGAGTACTGATTGATATATCAGTATAAGTGAAAATTTTGAAAAACCAATGTGAAATGTTGTCACAATTTTAACGTGGTTAGGTGACTAGCATTGCCTCGTCAATATTAAACCAAATAAAACAGAAATCTAACGGTATTTAAAAAAGATATTCAAATTTATGTCAAAAATATTTGTATTTCCAAAACGATTTTGAAAGACTGTCAAAAAAATCCGAATTTGAAGGTTCAGGGTATGCAGTTCGACACACATGCACTCCCTGATGCCGAAAATGAAAGTTTCGTATCGATCGGTCAATATCCGAGCGAGTTATTGAAAGTTGAAAGTCAAAAATTGAGTACTGATTGATATATCAGTATAAGTGAAAATTTTGAAAAACCAATGTGAAATGTTGTCAAAATTTTAACGTGGTTCGGTGACTAGCATTGCCTCGTCAATATTAAACCAAATAAAACAGAAATCTAACGGTATTTAAAAAAGATATTCAAATTTATGTCAAAAATATTTGTATTTCCAAAACGATTTTGAAAGACTGTCAAAAAAATCCGAATTTGAAGGTTCAGGGTATGCAGTTCGACACGGATGCACTCCCTGATGCCGAAAATGAAAGTTTCGTATCGATCGGTCAATATCCGAGCGAGTTATTGAAAGTTGAAAGTCAAAAATTGAGTACTGATTGATATATCAGTATAAGTGAAAATTTTGAAAAACCAATGTGAAATGTTGTCACAATTTTAACGTGGTTAGGTGACTAGCATTGCCTCGTCAATATTAAACCAAATAAAACAGAAATCTAACGGTATTTAAAAAAGATATTCAAATTTATGTCAAAAATATTTGTATTTCCAAAACGATTTTGAAAGACTGTCAAAAAAATCCGAATTTGAAGGTTCAGGGTATGCAGTTCGACACGGATGCACTCCCTGATGCCGAAAATGAAAGTTTCGTATCGATCGGTCAATATCCGAGCGAGTTATTGAAAGTTGAAAGTCAAAAATTGAGTACTGATTGATATATCAGTATAAGTGAAAATTTTGAAAAACCAATGTGAAATGTTGTCAAAATTTTAACGTGGTTAGGTGACTAGCATTGCCTCGTCAATATTAAACCAAATAAAACAGAAATCTAACGGTATTTAAAAAAGATATTCAAATTTATGTCAAAAATATTTGTATTTCCAAAACGATTTTGAAAGACTGACAAAAACATCCGAATTTGAAGGTTCCGGGTATGCAGTTCAACACGGATGCACTCCTTGATGCCGAAAATGAAAGTTTCGTATCGATCGGTCAATATCCGAGCGAGTTATTGAAAGTTGAAAGTCAAAAATTGAGTACTGATTGATATATCAGTATAAGTGAAAATTTTGAAAAACCAATGTGAAATGTTGTCACAGTTTTAACGTGGTTAGTTGACTAGCATTGCCTCGTCAATATTAAACCAAATAAAACAGAAATCTAACGGTATTTAAAAAAGATATTCAAATTTATGTCAAAAATATTTGTATTTCCAAAACGATTTTGAAAGACTGTCAAAAAAATCCGAATTTGAAGGTTCAGGGTATGCAGTTCGCCACGGATGCACTCCCTGATGCCGAAAATGAAAGTTTCGTATCGATCGGTCAATATCCGAGCGAGTTATTGAAAGTTGAAAGTCAAAAATTGAGTACTGATTGATATATCAGTATAAGTGAAAATTTTGAAAAACCAATGTGAAATGTTGTCAAAATTTTAACGTGGTTAGGTGACTAGCATTGCCTCGTCAATATTAAACCAAATAAAACAGAAATCTAACGGTATTTAAAAAAGATATTCACATTTATGTCAAAAATATTTGTATTTCCAAAACGATTTTGAAAGACTGTCAAAAAAATCCGAATTTGAAGGTTCAGGGTATGCAGTTCGACACGGATGCACTCCTTGATGCCGAAAATGAAAGTTTCGTATCGATCAGTCAAAATCCGAGCGAGTTATTGAAAGTTGAAAGTCAAAAATTGAGTACTGATTGATATATCAGTATAAGTGAAAATTTTGAAAAACCAATGTGAAATGTTGTCAAAATTTTAACGTGGTTAGGTGACTAGCATTGCCTCGTCAATATTAAACCAAATAAAACAGAAATCTAACGGTATTTAAAAAAGATATTCACATTTATGTCAAAAATATTTGTATTTCCAAAACGATTTTGAAAGACTGTCAAAAAAATCCGAATTTGAAGGTTCAGGGTATGCAGTTCGACACGGATGCACTCTCTGATGCCGAAAGTGAAAGTTTCGTATCGATCGGTCAATATCCGAGCGAGTTATTGAAAGTTGAAAGTCAAAAATTGAGTACTGATTGATATATCAGTATAAGTGAAAATTTTGAAAAACCAATGTGAAATGTTGTCAAAATTTTAACGTGGTTAGGTGACTAGCATTGCCTCGTCAATATTAAACCAAATAAAACAGAAATCTAACGGTATTTAAAAAAGATATTCAAATTTATGTCAAAAATATTTGTATTTCCAAAACGATTTTGAAAGACTGACAAAAACATCCGAATTTGAAGGTTCAGGGTATGCAGTTCGACACGGATGCACTTCCTGATGCCGAAAATGAAAGTTTCGTATCGATCTGTCAATATCCGAGCGAGTTATTGAAAGTTGAAAGTCAAAAATTGAGTACTGATTGATATATCAGTATAAGTGAAAATTTTGAAAAACCAATGTGAAATGTTGTCAAAATTTTAACGTGGTTCGGTGACTAGCATTGCCTCGTCAATATTAAACCAAATAAAACAGAAATCTAACGGTATTTAAAAAAGATATTCAAATTTATGTCAAAAATATTTGTATTTCCAAATCGATTTTGAAAGACTGTCAAAAAAATCCGAATTTGAAGGTTCCGGGTATGCAGTTCGACACGGATGCACTCCCTGATGCCGAAAATGAAAGTTTCGTATCGATCGGTCAATATCCGAGCGAGTTATTGAAAGTTGAAAGTCAAAAATTGAGTACTGATTGATATATCAGTATAAGTGAAAATTTTGAAAAACCAATGTGAAATGTTGTCAAAATTTTAACGTGGTTAGGTGACTAGCATTGCCTCGTCAATATTAAACCAAATAAAACAGAAATCTAACGGTATTTAAAAAAGATATTCAAATTTATGTCAAAAATATTTGTATTTCCAAAACGATTTTGAAAGACTGTCAAAAAATCCGAATTTGAAGGTTCAGGGTATGCAGTTCGACACGGATGCACTCCCTGATGCCGAAAATGAAAGTTTCGTATCGATCGGTCAATATCCGAGCGAGTTATTGAAAGTTGAAAGTCAAAAATTGAGTACTGATTGATATATCAGTATAAGTGAAAATTTTGAAAAACCAATGTGAAATGTTGTCAAAATTTTAACGTGGTTAGGTGACTAGCATTGCCTCGTCAATATTAAACCAAATAAAACAGAAATCTAACGGTATTTAAAAAAGATATTCAAATTTATGTCAAAAATATTTGTATTTCCAAAACGATTTTGAAAGACTGTCAAAAAAATCCGAATTTGAAGGTTCCGGGTATGCAGTTCGACACGGATGCACTCCCTGATGCCGAAAATGAAAGTTTCGTATCGATCGGTCAATATCCGAGCGAGTTATTGAAAGTTGAAAGTCAAAAATTGAGTACTGATTGATATATCAGTATAAGTGAAAATTTTGAAAAACCAATGTGAAATGTTGTCAAAATTTTAACGTGGTTAGGTGACTAGCATTGCCTCGTCAATATTAAACCAAATAAAACAGAAATCTAACGGTATTCAAAAAAGATATTCAAATTTATGTCAAAAATATTTGTATTTCCAAAACGATTTTGAAAGACTGTCAAAAAATCCGAATTTGAAGGTTCGGGGTATGCAGTTCGACACGGATGCACTCCCTGATGCCGAAAATGAAAGTTTCGTATCGATCGGTCAATATCCGAGCGAGTTATTGAAAGTTGAAAGTCAAAAATTGAGTACTGATTGATATATCAGTATAAGTGAAAATTTTGAAAAACCAATGTGAAATGTTGTCAAAATTTTAACGTGGTTCGGTGACTAGCATTGCCTCGTCAATATTAAACCAAATAAAACAGAAATCTAACGGTATTCAAAAAAGATATTCAAATTTATGTCAAAAATATTTGTATTTCCAAAACGATTTTGAAAGACTGACAAAAACATCCGAATTTGAAGGTTCAGGGTATGCAGTTCAACACGGATGCACTCCCTGATGCCGAAAATGAAAGTTTCGTATCGATCGGTCAATATCCGAGCGAGTTATTGAAAGTTGAAAGTCAAAAATTGAGTACTGATTGATATATCAGTATAAGTGAAAATTTTGAAAAACCAATGTGAAATGTTGTCAAAATTTTAACGTGGTTAGGTGACTAGCATTGCCTTGTCAATATTAAACCAAATAAAACAGAAATCTAACTGTATTTAAAAAAGATATTCAAATTTATGTTAAAAATATTTGTATTTCCAAATCGATTTTGAAAGACTGTCAAAAAAATCCGAATTTGAAGGTTCCGGGTATGCAGTTCGACACGGATGCACTCCCTGATGCCGAAAATGAAAGTTTCGTATCGATCGGTCAATATCCGAGCGAGTTATTGAAAGTTGAAAGTCAAAAATTGAGTACTGATTGATATATCAGTATAAGTGAAAATTTTGAAAAACCAATGTGAAATGTTGTCAAAATTTTAACGTGGTTAGGTGACTAGCATTGCCTCGTCAATATTAAACCAAATAAAACAGAAATCTAACGGTATTTAAAAAAGATATTCAAATTTATGTCAAAAATATTTGTATTTCCAAAACGATTTTGAAAGACTGACAAAAACATCCGAATTTGAAGGTTCAGGGTATGCAGTTCGACACGGATGCACTCCCTGATGCCGAAAATGAAAGTTTCGTATCGATCGGTCAATATCCGAGCGAGTTATTGAAAGTTGAAAGTCAAAAATTGAGTACTGATTGATATATCAGTATAAGTGAAAATTTTGAAAAACCAATGTGAAATGTTGTCAAAATTTTAACGTGGTTAGGTGACTAGCATTGCCTTGTCAATATTAAACCAAATAAAACAGAAATCTAACTGTATTTAAAAAAGATATTCAAATTTATGTCAAAAATATTTGTATTTCCAAAACGATTTTGAAAGACTGTCAAAAAATCCGAATTTGAAGGTTCCGGGTATGCAGTTCGATACGGATGCACTCCCTGATGCCGAAAATGAAAGTTTCGTATCGATCGGTCAATATCCGAGCGAGTTATTGAAAGTTGAAAGTCAAAAATTGAGTACTGATTGATATATCAGTATAAGTGAAAATTTTGAAAAACCAATGTGAAATGTTGTCAAAATTTGAACGTGGTTAGGTGACTAGCATTGCCTCGTCAATATTAAACCAAATAAAACAGAAATCTAACGGTATTCAAAAAAGATATTCAAATTTATGTCAAAAATATTTGTATTTCCAAAACGATTTTGAAAGACTGTCAAAAAATCCGAATTTGAAGGTTCAGGGTATGCAGTTCGACACGGATGCACTCCCTGATGCCGAAAATGAAAGTTTCGTATCGATCGGTCAATATCCGAGCGAGTTATTGAAAGTTGAAAGTCAAAAATTGAGTACTGATTGATATATCAGTATAAGTGAAAATTTTGAAAAACCAATGTGAAATGTTGTCAAAATTTTAACGTGGTTCGGTGACTAGCATTGCCTCGTCAATATTAAACCAAATAAAACAGAAATCTAACGGTATTCAAAAAAGATATTCAAATTTATGTCAAAAATATTTGTATTTCCAAAACGATTTTGAAAGACTGACAAAAACATCCGAATTTGAAGGTTCAGGGTATGCAGTTCGACACGGATGCACTCCCTGATGCCGAAAATGAAAGTTTCGTATCGATCGGTCAATATCCGAGCGAGTTATTGAAAGTTGAAAGTCAAAAATTGAGTACTGATTGATATATCAGTATAAGTGAAAATTTTGAAAAACCAATGTGAAATGTTGTCAAAATTTTAACGTGGTTAGGTGACTAGCATTGCCTTGTCAATATTAAACCAAATAAAACAGAAATCTAACTGTATTTAAAAAAGATATTCAAATTTATGTCAAAAATATTTGTATTTCCAAATCGATTTTGAAAGACTGTCAAAAACATCCGAATTTGAAGGTTCAGGGTATGCAGTTCGACACGGATGCACTCCCTGATGCCGAAAATGAAAGTTTCGTATCGATCGGTCAATATCCGAGCGAGTTATTGAAAGTTGAAAGTCAAAAATTGAGTACTGATTGATATATCAGTATAAGTGAAAATTTTGAAAAACCAATGTGAAATGTTGTCAAAATTTTAACGTGGTTAGGTGACTAGCATTGCCTTGTCAATATTAAACCAAATAAAACAGAAATCTAACTGTATTTAAAAAAGATATTCAAATTTATGTCAAAAATATTTGTATTTCCAAAACGATTTTGAAAGACTGTCAAAAAATCCGAATTTGAAGGTTCAGGGTATGCAGTTCGACACGGATGCACTCCCTGATGCCGAAAATGAAAGTTTCGTATCGATCGGTCAATATCCGAGCGAGTTATTGAAAGTTGAAAGTCAAAAATTGAGTACTGATTGATATATCAGTATAAGTGAAAATTTTGAAAAACCAATGTGAAATGTTGTCAAAATTTTAACGTGGTTAGGTGACTAGCATTGCCTCGTCAATATTAAACTAAATAAAACAGAAATCTAACGGTATTCAAAAAAGATATTCAAATTTATGTCAAAAATATTTGTATTTCCAAAACGATTTTGAAAGACTGTCAAAAAAATCCGAATTTGAAGGTTCAGGGTATGCAGTTCGCCACGGATGCACTCCCTGATGCCGAAAATGAAAGTTTCGTATCGATCGGTCAATATCCGAGCGAGTTATTGAAAGTTGAAAGTCAAAAATTGAGTACTGATTGATATATCAGTATAAGTGAAAATTTTGAAAAACCAATGTGAAATGTTGTCAAAATTTTAACGTGGTTAGGTGACTAGCATTGCCTCGTCAATATTAAACCAAATAAAACAGAAATCTAACGGTATTTAAAAAAGATATTCAAATTTATGTCAAAAATATTTGTATTTCCAAATCGATTTTGAAAGGCTGTCAAAAAAATCCGAATTTGAAGGTTCCGGGTATGCAGTTCGATACGGATGCACTCCCTGATGCCGAAAATGAAAGTTTCGTATCGATCGGTCAATATCCGAGCGAGTTATTGAAAGTTGAAAGTCAAAAATTGAGTACTGATTGATATATCAGTATAAGTGAAAATTTTGAAAAACCAATGTGAAATGTTGTCAAAATTTTAACGTGGTTAGGTGACTAGCATTGCCTCGTCAATATTAAACCAAATAAAACAGAAATCTAACGGTATTCAAAAAAGATATTCAAATTTATGTCAAAAATATTTGTATTTCCAAAACGATTTTGAAAGACTGTCAAAAAATCCGAATTTGAAGGTTCAGGGTATGCAGTTCGACACGGATGCACTCCCTGATGCCGAAAATGAAAGTTTCGTATCGATCGGTCAATATCCGAGCGAGTTATTGAAAGTTGAAAGTCAAAAATTGAGTACTGATTGATATATCAGTATAAGTGAAAATTTTGAAAAACCAATGTGAAATGTTGTCAAAATTTTAACGTGGTTAGGTGACTAGCATTGCCTTGTCAATATTAAACCAAATAAAACAGAAATCTAACTGTATTTAAAAAAGATATTCAAATTTATGTCAAAAATATTTGTATTTCCAAAACGATTTTGAAAGACTGTCAAAAAATCCGAATTTGAAGGTTCAGGGTATGCAGTTCGACACGGATGCACTCCCTGATGCCGAAAATGAAAGTTTCGTATCGATCGGTCAATATCCGAGCGAGTTATTGAAAGTTGAAAGTCAAAAATTGAGTACTGATTGATATATCAGTATAAGTGAAAATTTTGAAAAACCAATGTGAAATGTTGTCAAAATTTTAACGTGGTTAGGTGACTAGCATTGCCTCGTCAATATTAAACTAAATAAAACAGAAATCTAACGGTATTCAAAAAAGATATTCAAATTTATGTCAAAAATATTTGTATTTCCAAAACGATTTTGAAAGACTGTCAAAAAAATCCGAATTTGAAGGTTCAGGGTATGCAGTTCGCCACGGATGCACTCCCTGATGCCGAAAATGAAAGTTTCGTATCGATCGGTCAATATCCGAGCGAGTTATTGAAAGTTGAAAGTCAAAAATTGAGTACTGATTGATATATCAGTATAAGTGAAAATTTTGAAAAACCAATGTGAAATGTTGTCAAAATTTTAACGTGGTTAGGTGACTAGCATTGCCTCGTCAATATTAAACCAAATAAAACAGAAATCTAACGGTATTTAAAAAAGATATTCAAATTTATGTCAAAAATATTTGTATTTCCAAATCGATTTTGAAAGGCTGTCAAAAAAATCCGAATTTGAAGGTTCCGGGTATGCAGTTCGATACGGATGCACTCCCTGATGCCGAAAATGAAAGTTTCGTATCGATCGGTCAATATCCGAGCGAGTTATTGAAAGTTGAAAGTCAAAAATTGAGTACTGATTGATATATCAGTATAAGTGAAAATTTTGAAAAACCAATGTGAAATGTTGTCAAAATTTTAACGTGGTTAGGTGACTAGCATTGCTTCGTCAATATTAAACCAAATAAAACAGAAATCTAACGGTATTCAAAAAAGATATTCAAATTTATGTCAAAAATATTTGTATTTCCAAAACGATTTTGAAAGACTGTCAAAAACATCCGAATTTGAAGGTTCAGGGTATGCAGTTCGACACGGATGCACTCCCTGATGCCGAAAATGAAAGTTTCGTATCGATCGGTCAATATCCGAGCGAGTTATTGAAAGTTGAAAGTCAAAAATTGAGTACTGATTGATATATCAGTATAAGTGAAAATTTTGAAAAACCAATGTGAAATGTTGTCAAAATTTTAACGTGGTTAGGTGACTAGCATTGCCTCGTCAATATTAAACCAAATAAAACAGAAATCTAACGGTATTCAAAAAAGATATTCAAATTTATGTCAAAAATATTTGTATTTCCAAAACGATTTTGAAAGACTGTCAAAAAATCCGAATTTGAAGGTTCAGGGTATGCAGTTCGACACGGATGCACTCCCTGATGCCGAAAATGAAAGTTTCGTATCGATCGGTCAATATCCGAGCGAGTTATTGAAAGTTGAAAGTCAAAAATTGAGTACTGATTGATATATCAGTATAAGTGAAAATTTTGAAAAACCAATGTGAAATGTTGTCAAAATTTTAACGTGGTTAGGTGACTAGCATTGCCTTGTCAATATTAAACCAAATAAAACAGAAATCTAACTGTATTTAAAAAAGATATTCAAATTTATGTCAAAAATATTTGTATTTCCAAAACGATTTTGAAAGACTGTCAAAAAATCCGAATTTGAAGGTTCAGGGTATGCAGTTCGACACGGATGCACTCCCTGATGCCGAAAATGAAAGTTTCGTATCGATCGGTCAATATCCGAGCGAGTTATTGAAAGTTGAAAGTCAAAAATTGAGTACTGATTGATATATCAGTATAAGTGAAAATTTTGAAAAACCAATGTGAAATGTTGTCAAAATTTTAACGTGGTTAGGTGACTAGCATTGCCTCGTCAATATTAAACTAAATAAAACAGAAATCTAACGGTATTCAAAAAAGATATTCAAATTTATGTCAAAAATATTTGTATTTCCAAAACGATTTTGAAAGACTGTCAAAAAAATCCGAATTTGAAGGTTCAGGGTATGCAGTTCGCCACGGATGCACTCCCTGATGCCGAAAATGAAAGTTTCGTATCGATCGGTCAATATCCGAGCGAGTTATTGAAAGTTGAAAGTCAAAAATTGAGTACTGATTGATATATCAGTATAAGTGAAAATTTTGAAAAACCAATGTGAAATGTTGTCAAAATTTTAACGTGGTTAGGTGACTAGCATTGCCTCGTCAATATTAAACCAAATAAAACAGAAATCTAACGGTATTTAAAAAAGATATTCAAATTTATGTCAAAAATATTTGTATTTCCAAATCGATTTTGAAAGGCTGTCAAAAAAATCCGAATTTGAAGGTTCCGGGTATGCAGTTCGATACGGATGCACTCCCTGATGCCGAAAATGAAAGTTTCGTATCGATCGGTCAATATCCGAGCGAGTTATTGAAAGTTGAAAGTCAAAAATTGAGTACTGATTGATATATCAGTATAAGTGAAAATTTTGAAAAACCAATGTGAAATGTTGTCAAAATTTTAACGTGGTTAGGTGACTAGCATTGCTTCGTCAATATTAAACCAAATAAAACAGAAATCTAACGGTATTCAAAAAAGATATTCAAATTTATGTCAAAAATATTTGTATTTCCAAAACGATTTTGAAAGACTGTCAAAAAATCCGAATTTGAAGGTTCAGGGTATGCAGTTCGACACGGATGCACTCCCTGATGCCGAAAATGAAAGTTTCGTATCGATCGGTCAATATCCGAGCGAGTTATTGAAAGTTGAAAGTCAAAAATTGAGTACTGATTGATATATCAGTATAAGTGAAAATTTTGAAAAACCAATGTGAAATGTTGTCAAAATTTTAACGTGGTTCGGTGACTAGCATTGCCTCGTCAATATTAAACCAAATAAAACAGAAATCTAACGGTATTCAAAAAAGATATTCAAATTTATGTCAAAAATATTTGTATTTCCAAAACGATTTTGAAAGACTGACAAAAACATCCGAATTTGAAGGTTCAGGGTATGCAGTTCGACACGGATGCACTCCCTGATGCCGAAAATGAAAGTTTCGTATCGATCGGTCAATATCCGAGCGAGTTATTGAAAGTTGAAAGTCAAAAATTGAGTACTGATTGATATATCAGTATAAGTGAAAATTTTGAAAAACCAATTTGAAATGTTGTCAAAATTTTAACGTGGTTAGGTGACTAGCATTGCCTTGTCAATATTAAACCAAATAAAACAGAAATCTAACTGTATTTAAAAAAGATATTCAAATTTATGTCAAAAATATTTGTATTTCCAAATCGATTTTGAAAGACTGTCAAAAACATCCGAATTTGAAGGTTCAGGGTATGCAGTTCGACACGGATGCACTCCTTGATGCCGAAAATGAAAGTTTCGTATCGATCGGTCAATATCCGAGCGAGTTATTGAAAGTTGAAAGTCAAAAATTGAGTACTGATTGATATATCAGTATAAGTGAAAATTTTGAAAAACCAATGTGAAATGTTGTCAAAATTTTAACGTGGTTAGGTGACTAGCATTGCCTTGTCAATATTAAACCAAATAAAACAGAAATCTAACTGTATTTAAAAAAGATATTCAAATTTATGTCAAAAATATTTGTATTTCCAAAACGATTTTGAAAGACTGTCAAAAAATCCGAATTTGAAGGTTCAGGGTATGCAGTTCGACACGGATGCACTCCCTGATGCCGAAAATGAAAGTTTCGTATCGATCGGTCAATATCCGAGCGAGTTATTGAAAGTTGAAAGTCAAAAATTGAGTACTGATTGATATATCAGTATAAGTGAAAATTTTGAAAAACCAATGTGAAATGTTGTCAAAATTTTAACGTGGTTAGGTGACTAGCATTGCCTCGTCAATATTAAACTAAATAAAACAGAAATCTAACGGTATTCAAAAAAGATATTCAAATTTATGTCAAAAATATTTGTATTTCCAAAACGATTTTGAAAGACTGTCAAAAAAATCCGAATTTGAAGGTTCAGGGTATGCAGTTCGCCACGGATGCACTCCCTGATGCCGAAAATGAAAGTTTCGTATCGATCGGTCAATATCCGAGCGAGTTATTGAAAGTTGAAAGTCAAAAATTGAGTACTGATTGATATATCAGTATAAGTGAAAATTTTGAAAAACCAATGTGAAATGTTGTCAAAATTTTAACGTGGTTCGGTGACTAGCATTGCCTCGTCAATATTAAACCAAATAAAACAGAAATCTAACGGTATTCAAAAAAGATATTCAAATTTATGTCAAAAATATTTGTATTTCCAAAACGATTTTGAAAGACTGACAAAAACATCCGAATTTGAAGGTTCAGGGTATGCAGTTCGACACGGATGCACTCCCTGATGCCGAAAATGAAAGTTTCGTATCGATCGGTCAATATCCGAGCGAGTTATTGAAAGTTGAAAGTCAAAAATTGAGTACTGATTGATATATCAGTATAAGTGAAAATTTTGAAAAACCAATGTGAAATGTTGTCAAAATTTTAACGTGGTTAGGTGACTAGCATTGCCTTGTCAATATTAAACCAAATAAAACAGAAATCTAACTGTATTTAAAAAAGATATTCAAATTTATGTCAAAAATATTTGTATTTCCAAAACGATTTTGAAAGACTGTCAAAAAATCCGAATTTGAAGGTTCAGGGTATGCAGTTCGACACGGATGCACTCCCTGATGCCGAAAATGAAAGTTTCGTATCGATCGGTCAATATCCGAGCGAGTTATTGAAAGTTGAAAGTCAAAAATTGAGTACTGATTGATATATCAGTATAAGTGAAAATTTTGAAAAACCAATGTGAAATGTTGTCAAAATTTTAACGTGGTTAGGTGACTAGCATTGCCTCGTCAATATTAAACTAAATAAAACAGAAATCTAACGGTATTCAAAAAAGATATTCAAATTTATGTCAAAAATATTTGTATTTCCAAAACGATTTTGAAAGACTGTCAAAAAAATCCGAATTTGAAGGTTCAGGGTATGCAGTTCGCCACGGATGCACTCCCTGATGCCGAAAATGAAAGTTTCGTATCGATCGGTCAATATCCGAGCGAGTTATTGAAAGTTGAAAGTCAAAAATTGAGTACTGATTGATATATCAGTATAAGTGAAAATTTTGAAAAACCAATGTGAAATGTTGTCAAAATTTTAACGTGGTTAGGTGACTAGCATTGCCTCGTCAATATTAAACCAAATAAAACAGAAATCTAACGGTATTTAAAAAAGATATTCAAATTTATGTCAAAAATATTTGTATTTCCAAATCGATTTTGAAAGGCTGTCAAAAAAATCCGAATTTGAAGGTTCCGGGTATGCAGTTCGATACGGATGCACTCCCTGATGCCGAAAATGAAAGTTTCGTATCGATCGGTCAATATCCGAGCGAGTTATTGAAAGTTGAAAGTCAAAAATTGAGTACTGATTGATATATCAGTATAAGTGAAAATTTTGAAAAACCAATGTGAAATGTTGTCAAAATTTTAACGTGGTTAGGTGACTAGCATTGCCTCGTCAATATTAAACCAAATAAAACAGAAATCTAACGGTATTCAAAAAAGATATTCAAATTTATGTCAAAAATATTTGTATTTCCAAAACGATTTTGAAAGACTGTCAAAAAATCCGAATTTGAAGGTTCAGGGTATGCAGTTCGACACGGATGCACTCCCTGATGCCGAAAATGAAAGTTTCGTATCGATCGGTCAATATCCGAGCGAGTTATTGAAAGTTGAAAGTCAAAAATTGAGTACTGATTGATATATCAGTATAAGTGAAAATTTTGAAAAACCAATGTGAAATGTTGTCAAAATTTTAACGTGGTTCGGTGACTAGCATTGCCTCGTCAATATTAAACCAAATAAAACAGAAATCTAACGGTATTCAAAAAAGATATTCAAATTTATGTCAAAAATATTTGTATTTCCAAAACGATTTTGAAAGACTGACAAAAACATCCGAATTTGAAGGTTCAGGGTATGCAGTTCGACACGGATGCACTCCCTGATGCCGAAAATGAAAGTTTCGTATCGATCGGTCAATATCCGAGCGAGTTATTGAAAGTTGAAAGTCAAAAATTGAGTACTGATTGATATATCAGTATAAGTGAAAATTTTGAAAAACCAATGTGAAATGTTGTCAAAATTTTAACGTGGTTAGGTGACTAGCATTGCCTTGTCAATATTAAACCAAATAAAACAGAAATCTAACTGTATTTAAAAAAGATATTCAAATTTATGTCAAAAATATTTGTATTTCCAAATCGATTTTGAAAGACTGTCAAAAACATCCGAATTTGAAGGTTCAGGGTATGCAGTTCGACACGGATGCACTCCTTGATGCCGAAAATGAAAGTTTCGTATCGATCGGTCAATATCCGAGCGAGTTATTGAAAGTTGAAAGTCAAAAATTGAGTACTGATTGATATATCAGTATAAGTGAAAATTTTGAAAAACCAATGTGAAATGTTGTCAAAATTTTAACGTGGTTAGGTGACTAGCATTGCCTTGTCAATATTAAACCAAATAAAACAGAAATCTAACTGTATTTAAAAAAGATATTCAAATTTATGTCAAAAATATTTGTATTTCCAAAACGATTTTGAAAGACTGTCAAAAAATCCGAATTTGAAGGTTCAGGGTATGCAGTTCGACACGGATGCACTCCCTGATGCCGAAAATGAAAGTTTCGTATCGATCGGTCAATATCCGAGCGAGTTATTGAAAGTTGAAAGTCAAAAATTGAGTACTGATTGATATATCAGTATAAGTGAAAATTTTGAAAAACCAATGTGAAATGTTGTCAAAATTTTAACGTGGTTAGGTGACTAGCATTGCCTCGTCAATATTAAACTAAATAAAACAGAAATCTAACGGTATTCAAAAAAGATATTCAAATTTATGTCAAAAATATTTGTATTTCCAAAACGATTTTGAAAGACTGTCAAAAAAATCCGAATTTGAAGGTTCAGGGTATGCAGTTCGCCACGGATGCACTCCCTGATGCCGAAAATGAAAGTTTCGTATCGATCGGTCAATATCCGAGCGAGTTATTGAAAGTTGAAAGTCAAAAATTGAGTACTGATTGATATATCAGTATAAGTGAAAATTTTGAAAAACCAATGTGAAATGTTGTCAAAATTTTAACGTGGTTAGGTGACTAGCATTGCCTCGTCAATACTAAACCAAATAAAACAGAAATCTAACGGTATTCAAAAAAGATATTCAAATTTATGTCAAAAATATTTGTATTTCCAAAACGATTTTGAAAGACTGTCAAAAAATCCGAATTTGAAGGTTCGGGGTATGCAGTTCGACACGGATGCACTCCCTGATGCCGAAAATGAAAGTTTCGTATCGATCGGTCAATATCCGAGCGAGTTATTGAAAGTTGAAAGTCAAAAATTGAGTACTGATTGATATATCAGTATAAGTGAAAATTTTGAAAAACCAATGTGAAATGTTGTCAAAATTTTAACGTGGTTAGGTGACTAGCATTGCCTCGTCAATATAAAACCAAATAAAACAGAAATCTAACGGTATTCAAAAAAGATATTCAAATTTATGTCAAAAATATTTGTATTTCCAAAACGATTTTGAAAGACTGTCAAAAAATCCGAATTTGAAGGTTCAGGGTATGCAGTTCGACACGGATGCACTCCCTGATGCCGAAAATGAAAGTTTCGTATCGATCGGTCAATATCCGAGCGAGTTATTGAAAGTTGAAAGTCAAAAATTGAGTACTGATTGATATATCAGTATAAGTGAAAATTTTGAAAAACCAATGTGAAATGTTGTCAAAATTTTAACGTGGTTCGGTGACTAGCATTGCCTCGTCAATATTAAACCAAATAAAACAGAAATCTAACGGTATTCAAAAAAGATATTCAAATTTATGTCAAAAATATTTGTATTTCCAAAACGATTTTGAAAGACTGACAAAAACATCCGAATTTGAAGGTTCAGGGTATGCAGTTCAACACGGATGCACTCCCTGATGCCGAAAATGAAAGTTTCGTATCGATCGGTCAATATCCGAGCGAGTTATTGAAAGTTGAAAGTCAAAAATTGAGTACTGATTGATATATCAGTATAAGTGAAAATTTTGAAAAACCAATGTGAAATGTTGTCAAAATTTTAACGTGGTTAGGTGACTAGCATTGCCTTGTCAATATTAAACCAAATAAAACAGAAATCTAACTGTATTTAAAAAAGATATTCAAATTTATGTTAAAAATATTTGTATTTCCAAATCGATTTTGAAAGACTGTCAAAAAAATCCGAATTTGAAGGTTCCGGGTATGCAGTTCGACACGGATGCACTCCCTGATGCCGAAAATGAAAGTTTCGTATCGATCGGTCAATATCCGAGCGAGTTATTGAAAGTTGAAAGTCAAAAATTGAGTACTGATTGATATATCAGTATAAGTGAAAATTTTGAAAAACCAATGTGAAATGTTGTCAAAATTTTAACGTGGTTAGGTGACTAGCATTGCCTCGTCAATATTAAACCAAATAAAACAGAAATCTAACGGTATTTAAAAAAGATATTCAAATTTATGTCAAAAATATTTGTATTTCCAAAACGATTTTGAAAGACTGACAAAAACATCCGAATTTGAAGGTTCAGGGTATGCAGTTCGACACGGATGCACTCCCTGATGCCGAAAATGAAAGTTTCGTATCGATCGGTCAATATCCGAGCGAGTTATTGAAAGTTGAAAGTCAAAAATTGAGTACTGATTGATATATCAGTATAAGTGAAAATTTTGAAAAACCAATGTGAAATGTTGTCAAAATTTTAACGTGGTTAGGTGACTAGCATTGCCTTGTCAATATTAAACCAAATAAAACAGAAATCTAACTGTATTTAAAAAAGATATTCAAATTTATGTCAAAAATATTTGTATTTCCAAAACGATTTTGAAAGACTGTCAAAAAATCCGAATTTGAAGGTTCAGGGTATGCAGTTCGACACGGATGCACTCCCTGATGCCGAAAATGAAAGTTTCGTATCGATCGGTCAATATCCGAGCGAGTTATTGAAAGTTGAAAGTCAAAAATTGA
Source organism: Choreutis nemorana (assembly GCA_949316135.1). Classification (NCBI taxonomy): domain Eukaryota; kingdom Metazoa; phylum Arthropoda; class Insecta; order Lepidoptera; family Choreutidae; genus Choreutis; species Choreutis nemorana. Next base: position 276,556 of record OX438615.1, on the reverse strand, counting down.
GTACTGATTGATATATCAGTATAAGTGAAAATTTTGAAAAACCAATGTGAAATGTTGTCAAAATTTTAACGTGGTTAGGTGACTAGCATTGCCTCGTCAATATTAAACCAAATAAAACAGAAATCTAACGGTATTCAAAAAAGATATTCAAATTTATGTCAAAAATATTTGTATTTCCAAAACGATTTTGAAAGACTTTCAAAAAATCCGAATTTGAAGGTTCAGGGTATGCAGTTCGACACGGATGCACTCCCTGATGCCGAAAATGAAAGTTTCGTATCGATCGGTCAATATCCGAGCGAGTTATTGAAAGTTGAAAGTCAAAAATTGAGTACTGATTGATATATCAGTATAAGTGAAAATTTTGAAAAACCAATGTGAAATGTTGTCAAAATTTTAACGTGGTTAGGTGACTAGCGTTGCCTCGTCAATATTAAACCAAATAAAACAGAAATCTAACGGTATTCAAAAAAGATATTCAAATTTATGTCAAAAATATTTGTATTTCCAAAACGATTTTGAAAGACTGTCAAAAAATCCGAATTTGAAGGTTCAGGGTATGCAGTTCGACACGGATGCACTCCCTGATGCCGAAAATGAAAGTTTCGTATCGATCGGTCAATATCCGAGCGAGTTATTGAAAGTTGAAAGTCAAAAATTGAGTACTGATTGATATATCAGTATAAGTGAAAATTTTGAAAAACCAATGTAAAATGTTGTCAAAATTTTAACGTGGTTCGGTGACTAGCATTGCCTCGTCAATATTAAACTTAATAAAACAGAAATCTAACGGTATTTAAAAAAGATATTCAAATTTATGTCAAAAATATTTGTATTTCCAAATCGATTTTGAAAGACTGTCAAAAAAATCCGAATTTGAAGGTTCCGGGTATGCAGTTCGACACGGATGCACTCCCTGATGCCGAAAATGAAAGTTTCGTATCGATCGGTCAATATCCGAGCGAGTTATTGAAAGTTGAAAGTCAAAAATTGAGTACTGATTGATATATCAGTATAAGTGAAAATTTTGAAAAACCAATGTGAAATGTTGTCAAAATTTTAACGTGGTTAGGTGGCTAGCATTGCCTCGTCAATAACAAACCAAATAAAACAGAAAACTAATGGTATTTAAAAAAGATATTCAAATTTATGTCAAAAATATTTGTATTTCCAAAACGATTTTGAAAGACTGACAAAAAAATCCGAATTTGAAGGTTCAGGGTATGCAGTTCGACACGGATGCTCTCCCTGATGCCGAAAATGAAAGTTTCGTATCGATCGGTCAATATCCGAGCGAGTTATTGAAAGTTGAAAGTCAAAAATTGAGTACTGATTGATATATCAGTATAAGTGAAAATTTTGAAAAACCAATGTGAAATGTTGTCAAAATTTTAACGTGGTTAGGTGACTAGCATTGCCTCGTCAATATTAAACCAAATAAAACAGAAATCTAACGGTATTTAAAAAAGATATTCAAATTTATGTCAAAAATATTTGTATTTCCAAAACGATTTTGAAAGACTGACAAAAACATCCGAATTTGAAGGTTCAGGGTATGCAGTTCGACACGGATGCACTCCCTGATGCCGAAAATGAAAGTTTCGTATCGATCGGTCAATATCCGAGCGAGTTATTGAAAGTTGAAAGTCAAAAATTGAGTACTGATTGATATATCAGTATAAGTGAAAATTTTGAAAAACCAATGTGAAATGTTGTCAAAATTTTAACGTGGTTCGGTGACTAGCATTGCCTCGTCAATATTAAACCAAATAAAACAGAAATCTAACGGTATTCAAAAAAGATATTCAAATTTATGTCAAAAATATTTGTATTTCCAAAACGATTTTGAAAGACTGACAAAAACATCCGAATTTGAAGGTTCAGGGTATGCAGTTCAACACGGATGCACTCCCTGATGCCGAAAATGAAAGTTTCGTATCGATCGGTCAATATCCGAGCGAGTTATTGAAAGTTGAAAGTCAAAAATTGAGTACTGATTGATATATCAGTATAAGTGAAAATTTTGAAAAACCAATGTGAAATGTTGTCAAAATTTTAACGTGGTTAGGTGACTAGCATTGCCTTGTCAATATTAAACCAAATAAAACAGAAATCTAACTGTATTTAAAAAAGATATTCAAATTTATGTTAAAAATATTTGTATTTCCAAATCGATTTTGAAAGACTGTCAAAAAAATCCGAATTTGAAGGTTCCGGGTATGCAGTTCGACACGGATGCACTCCCTGATGCCGAAAATGAAAGTTTCGTATCGATCGGTCAATATCCGAGCGAGTTATTGAAAGTTGAAAGTCAAAAATTGAGTACTGATTGATATATCAGTATAAGTGAAAATTTTGAAAAACCAATGTGAAATGTTGTCAAAATTTTAACGTGGTTAGGTGACTAGCATTGCCTCGTCAATATTAAACCAAATAAAACAGAAATCTAACGGTATTTAAAAAAGATATTCAAATTTATGTCAAAAATATTTGTATTTCCAAAACGATTTTGAAAGACTGACAAAAACATCCGAATTTGAAGGTTCAGGGTATGCAGTTCGACACGGATGCACTCCCTGATGCCGAAAATGAAAGTTTCGTATCGATCGGTCAATATCCGAGCGAGTTATTGAAAGTTGAAAGTCAAAAATTGAGTACTGATTGATATATCAGTATAAGTGAAAATTTTGAAAAACCAATGTGAAATGTTGTCAAAATTTTAACGTGGTTAGGTGACTAGCATTGCCTTGTCAATATTAAACCAAATAAAACAGAAATCTAACGGTATTTAAAAAAGATATTCAAATTTATGTCAAAAATATTTGTATTTCCAAAACGATTTTGAAAGACTGTCAAAAAATCCGAATTTGAAGGTTCAGGGTATGCAGTTCGACACGGATGCACTCCCTGATGCCGAAAATGAAAGTTTCGTATCGATCGGTCAATATCCGAGCGAGTTATTGAAAGTTGAAAGTCAAAAATTGAGTACTGATTGATATATCAGTATAAGTGAAAATTTTGAAAAACCAATGTGAAATGTTGTCAAAATTTTAACGTGGTTAGGTGACTAGCATTGCCTCGTCAATATTAAACCAAATAAAACAGAAATCTAACGGTATTCAAAAAAGATATTCAAATTTATGTCAAAAATATTTGTATTTCCAAAACGATTTTGAAAGACTGTCAAAAAATCCGAATTTGAAGGTTCAGGGTATGCAGTTCGACACGGATGCACTCCCTGATGCCGAAAATGAAAGTTTCGTATCGATCGGTCAATATCCGAGCGAGTTATTGAAAGTTGAAAGTCAAAAATTGAGTACTGATTGATATATCAGTATAAGTGAAAATTTTGAAAAACCAATGTGAAATGTTGTCAAAATTTTAACGTGGTTAGGTGACTAGCGTTGCCTCGTCAATATTAAACCAAATAAAACAGAAATCTAACGGTATTCAAAAAAGATATTCAAATTTATGTCAAAAATATTTGTATTTCCAAAACGATTTTGAAAGACTGTCAAAAAATCCGAATTTGAAGGTTCAGGGTATGCAGTTCGACACGGATGCACTCCCTGATGCCGAAAATGAAAGTTTCGTATCGATCGGTCAATATCCGAGCGAGTTATTGAAAGTTGAAAGTCAAAAATTGAGTACTGATTGATATATCAGTATAAGTGAAAATTTTGAAAAACCAATGTAAAATGTTGTCAAAATTTTAACGTGGTTCGGTGACTAGCATTGCCTCGTCAATATTAAACTTAATAAAACAGAAATCTAACGGTATTTAAAAAAGATATTCAAATTTATGTCAAAAATATTTGTATTTCCAAATCGATTTTGAAAGACTGTCAAAAAAATCCGAATTTGAAGGTTCCGGGTATGCAGTTCGACACGGATGCACTCCCTGATGCCGAAAATGAAAGTTTCGTATCGATCGGTCAATATCCGAGCGAGTTATTGAAAGTTGAAAGTCAAAAATTGAGTACTGATTGATATATCAGTATAAGTGAAAATTTTGAAAAACCAATGTGAAATGTTGTCAAAATTTTAACGTGGTTAGGTGACTAGCATTGCCTCGTCAATATTAAACCAAATAAAACAGAAATCTAACGGTATTTAAAAAAGATATTCAAATTTATGTCAAAAATATTTGTATTTCCAAAACGATTTTGAAAGACTGACAAAAACATCCGAATTTGAAGGTTCAGGGTATGCAGTTCGACACGGATGCACTCCCTGATGCCGAAAATGAAAGTTTCGTATCGATCGGTCAATATCCGAGCGAGTTATTGAAAGTTGAAAGTCAAAAATTGAGTACTGATTGATATATCAGTATAAGTGAAAATTTTGAAAAACCAATGTGAAATGTTGTCAAAATTTTAACGTGGTTCGGTGACTAGCATTGCCTCGTCAATATTAAACCAAATAAAACAGAAATCTAACGGTATTTAAAAAAGATATTCAAATTTATGTCAAAAATATTTGTATTTCCAAATCGATTTTGAAAGACTGTCAAAAAAATCCGAATTTGAAGGTTCCGGGTATGCAGTTCGACACGGATGCACTTCCTGATGCCGAAAATGAAAGTTTCGTATCGATCGGTCAATATCCGAGCGAGTTATTGAAAGTTGAAAGTCAAAAATTGAGTACTGATTGATATATCAGTATAAGTGAAAATTTTGAAAAACCAATGTGAAATGTTGTCAAAATTTTAACGTGGTTAGGTGACTAGCATTGCCTCGTCAATATTAAACCAAATAAAACAGAAATCTAACGGTATTTAAAAAAGATATTCAAATTTATGTCAAAAATATTTGTATTTCCAAAACGATTTTGAAAGACTGTCAAAAAATCCGAATTTGAAGGTTCAGGGTATGCAGTTCGACACGGATGCACTCCCTGATGCCGAAAATGAAAGTTTCGTATCGATCGGTCAATATCCGAGCGAGTTATTGAAAGTTGAAAGTCAAAAATTGAGTACTGATTGATATATCAGTATAAGTGAAAATTTTGAAAAACCAATGTGAAATGTTGTCACAATTTTAACGTGGTTAGGTGACTAGCATTGCCTCGTCAATATTAAACCAAATAAAACAGAAATCTAACGGTATTTAAAAAAGATATTCAAATTTATGTCAAAAATATTTGTATTTCCAAATCGATTTTGAAAGACTGTCAAAAAAATCCGAATTTGAAGGTTCCGGGTATGCAGTTCGACACGGATGCACTCCCTGATGCCGAAAATGAAAGTTTCGTATCGATCGGTCAATATCCGAGCGAGTTATTGAAAGTTGAAAGTCAAAAATTGAGTACTGATTGATATATCAGTATAAGTGAAAATTTTGAAAAACCAATGTGAAATGTTGTCAAAATTTTAACGTGGTTCGGTGACTAGCATTGCCTCGTCAATATTAAACCAAATAAAACAGAAATCTAACGGTATTTAAAAAAGATATTCAAATTTATGTCAAAAATATTTGTATTTCCAAAACGATTTTGAAAGACTGTCAAAAAAATCCGAATTTGAAGGTTCGGGGTATGCAGTTCGACACGGATGCACTTCCTGATGCCGAAAATGAAAGTTTTGTATCGATCGGTCAATATCCGAGCGAGTTATTGAAAGTTGAAAGTCAAAAATTGAGTACTGATTGATATATCAGTATAAGTGAAAATTTTGAAAAACCAATGTGAAATGTTGTCACAATTTTAACGTGGTTAGGTGACTAGCATTGCCTCGTCAATATTAAACCAAATAAAACAGAAATCTAACGGTATTTAAAAAAGATATTCAAATTTATGTCAAAAATATTTGTATTTCCAAAACGATTTTGAAAGACTGTCAAAAAAATCCGAATTTGAAGGTTCAGGGTATGCAGTTCGACACGGATGCACTCCCTGATGCCGAAAATGAAAGTTTCGTATCGATCGGTCAATATCCGAGCGAGGTATTGAAAGTTGAAAGTCAAAAATTGAGTACTGATTGATATATCAGTATAAGTGAAAATTTTGAAAAACCAATGTGAAATGTTGTCACAATTTTAACGTGGTTAGGTGACTAGCATTGCCTCGTCAATATTAAACCAAATAAAACAGAAATCTAACGGTATTTAAAAAAGATATTCAAATTTATGTCAAAAATATTTGTATTTCCAAAACGATTTTGAAAGACTGTCAAAAAAATCCGAATTTGAAGGTTCAGGGTATGCAGTTCGACACGGATGCACTCCCTGATGCCGAAAATGAAAGTTTCGTATCGATCGGTCAATATCCGAGCGAGTTATTGAAAGTTGAAAGTCAAAAATTGAGTACTGATTGATATATCAGTATAAGTGAAAATTTTGAAAAACCAATGTGAAATGTTGTCACAATTTTAACGTGGTTAGGTGACTAGCATTGCCTCGTCAATATTAAACCAAATAAAACAGAAATCTAACGGTATTTAAAAAAGATATTCAAATTTATGTCAAAAATATTTGTATTTCCAAAACGATTTTGAAAGACTGTCAAAAAAATCCGAATTTGAAGGTTCAGGGTATGCAGTTCGACACACATGCACTCCCTGATGCCGAAAATGAAAGTTTCGTATCGATCGGTCAATATCCGAGCGAGTTATTGAAAGTTGAAAGTCAAAAATTGAGTACTGATTGATATATCAGTATAAGTGAAAATTTTGAAAAACCAATGTGAAATGTTGTCAAAATTTTAACGTGGTTCGGTGACTAGCATTGCCTCGTCAATATTAAACCAAATAAAACAGAAATCTAACGGTATTTAAAAAAGATATTCAAATTTATGTCAAAAATATTTGTATTTCCAAAACGATTTTGAAAGACTGTCAAAAAAATCCGAATTTGAAGGTTCAGGGTATGCAGTTCGACACGGATGCACTCCCTGATGCCGAAAATGAAAGTTTCGTATCGATCGGTCAATATCCGAGCGAGTTATTGAAAGTTGAAAGTCAAAAATTGAGTACTGATTGATATATCAGTATAAGTGAAAATTTTGAAAAACCAATGTGAAATGTTGTCACAATTTTAACGTGGTTAGGTGACTAGCATTGCCTCGTCAATATTAAACCAAATAAAACAGAAATCTAACGGTATTTAAAAAAGATATTCAAATTTATGTCAAAAATATTTGTATTTCCAAAACGATTTTGAAAGACTGTCAAAAAAATCCGAATTTGAAGGTTCAGGGTATGCAGTTCGACACGGATGCACTCCCTGATGCCGAAAATGAAAGTTTCGTATCGATCGGTCAATATCCGAGCGAGTTATTGAAAGTTGAAAGTCAAAAATTGAGTACTGATTGATATATCAGTATAAGTGAAAATTTTGAAAAACCAATGTGAAATGTTGTCAAAATTTTAACGTGGTTAGGTGACTAGCATTGCCTCGTCAATATTAAACCAAATAAAACAGAAATCTAACGGTATTTAAAAAAGATATTCAAATTTATGTCAAAAATATTTGTATTTCCAAAACGATTTTGAAAGACTGACAAAAACATCCGAATTTGAAGGTTCCGGGTATGCAGTTCAACACGGATGCACTCCTTGATGCCGAAAATGAAAGTTTCGTATCGATCGGTCAATATCCGAGCGAGTTATTGAAAGTTGAAAGTCAAAAATTGAGTACTGATTGATATATCAGTATAAGTGAAAATTTTGAAAAACCAATGTGAAATGTTGTCACAGTTTTAACGTGGTTAGTTGACTAGCATTGCCTCGTCAATATTAAACCAAATAAAACAGAAATCTAACGGTATTTAAAAAAGATATTCAAATTTATGTCAAAAATATTTGTATTTCCAAAACGATTTTGAAAGACTGTCAAAAAAATCCGAATTTGAAGGTTCAGGGTATGCAGTTCGCCACGGATGCACTCCCTGATGCCGAAAATGAAAGTTTCGTATCGATCGGTCAATATCCGAGCGAGTTATTGAAAGTTGAAAGTCAAAAATTGAGTACTGATTGATATATCAGTATAAGTGAAAATTTTGAAAAACCAATGTGAAATGTTGTCAAAATTTTAACGTGGTTAGGTGACTAGCATTGCCTCGTCAATATTAAACCAAATAAAACAGAAATCTAACGGTATTTAAAAAAGATATTCACATTTATGTCAAAAATATTTGTATTTCCAAAACGATTTTGAAAGACTGTCAAAAAAATCCGAATTTGAAGGTTCAGGGTATGCAGTTCGACACGGATGCACTCCTTGATGCCGAAAATGAAAGTTTCGTATCGATCAGTCAAAATCCGAGCGAGTTATTGAAAGTTGAAAGTCAAAAATTGAGTACTGATTGATATATCAGTATAAGTGAAAATTTTGAAAAACCAATGTGAAATGTTGTCAAAATTTTAACGTGGTTAGGTGACTAGCATTGCCTCGTCAATATTAAACCAAATAAAACAGAAATCTAACGGTATTTAAAAAAGATATTCACATTTATGTCAAAAATATTTGTATTTCCAAAACGATTTTGAAAGACTGTCAAAAAAATCCGAATTTGAAGGTTCAGGGTATGCAGTTCGACACGGATGCACTCTCTGATGCCGAAAGTGAAAGTTTCGTATCGATCGGTCAATATCCGAGCGAGTTATTGAAAGTTGAAAGTCAAAAATTGAGTACTGATTGATATATCAGTATAAGTGAAAATTTTGAAAAACCAATGTGAAATGTTGTCAAAATTTTAACGTGGTTAGGTGACTAGCATTGCCTCGTCAATATTAAACCAAATAAAACAGAAATCTAACGGTATTTAAAAAAGATATTCAAATTTATGTCAAAAATATTTGTATTTCCAAAACGATTTTGAAAGACTGACAAAAACATCCGAATTTGAAGGTTCAGGGTATGCAGTTCGACACGGATGCACTTCCTGATGCCGAAAATGAAAGTTTCGTATCGATCTGTCAATATCCGAGCGAGTTATTGAAAGTTGAAAGTCAAAAATTGAGTACTGATTGATATATCAGTATAAGTGAAAATTTTGAAAAACCAATGTGAAATGTTGTCAAAATTTTAACGTGGTTCGGTGACTAGCATTGCCTCGTCAATATTAAACCAAATAAAACAGAAATCTAACGGTATTTAAAAAAGATATTCAAATTTATGTCAAAAATATTTGTATTTCCAAATCGATTTTGAAAGACTGTCAAAAAAATCCGAATTTGAAGGTTCCGGGTATGCAGTTCGACACGGATGCACTTCCTGATGCCGAAAATGAAAGTTTCGTATCGATCGGTCAATATCCGAGCGAGTTATTGAAAGTTGAAAGTCAAAAATTGAGTACTGATTGATATATCAGTATATGTGAAAATTTTGAAAAACCAATGTGAAATGTTGTCAAAATTTTAACGTGGTTAGGTGACTAGCATTGCCTCGTCAATATTAAACCAAATAAAACAGAAATCTAACGGTATTTAAAAAAGATATTCAAATTTATGTCAAAAATATTTGTATTTCCAAAACGATTTTGAAAGACTGTCAAAAAAATCCGAATTTGAAGGTTCCGGGTATGCAGTTCGACACGGATGCACTCCCTGATGCCGAAAATGAAAGTTTCGTATCGATCGGTCAATATCCGAGCGAGTTATTGAAAGTTGAAAGTCAAAAATTGAGTACTGATTGATATATCAGTATAAGTGAAAATTTTGAAAAACCAATGTGAAATGTTGTCAAAATTTTAACGTGGTTAGGTGACTAGCATTGCCTCGTCAATATTAAACCAAATAAAACAGAAATCTAACGGTATTCAAAAAAGATATTCAAATTTATGTCAAAAATATTTGTATTTCCAAAACGATTTTGAAAGACTGTCAAAAAATCCGAATTTGAAGGTTCAGGGTATGCAGTTCGACACGGATGCACTCCCTGATGCCGAAAATGAAAGTTTCGTATCGATCGGTCAATATCCGAGCGAGTTATTGAAAGTTGAAAGTCAAAAATTGAGTACTGATTGATATATCAGTATAAGTGAAAATTTTGAAAAACCAATGTGAAATGTTGTCAAAATTTTAACGTGGTTAGGTGACTAGCATTGCCTCGTCAATATTAAACCAAATAAAACAGAAATCTAACGGTATTTAAAAAAGATATTCAAATTTATGTCAAAAATATTTGTATTTCCAAAACGATTTTGAAAGACTGACAAAAACATCCGAATTTGAAGGTTCAGGGTATGCAGTTCGACACGGATGCACTCCCTGATGCCGAAAATGAAAGTTTCGTATCGATCGGTCAATATCCGAGCGAGTTATTGAAAGTTGAAAGTCAAAAATTGAGTACTGATTGATATATCAGTATAAGTGAAAATTTTGAAAAACCAATGTGAAATGTTGTCAAAATTTTAACGTGGTTAGGTGACTAGCATTGCCTCGTCAATAATAAACCAAATAAAACAGAAAACTATGGTATTCAAAAAAGATATTCAAATTTATGTCAAAAATATTTGTATTTCCAAAACGATTTTGAAAGACTGTCAAAAAATCCGAATTTGAAGGTTCGGGGTATGCAGTTCGACACGGATGCACTCCCTGATGCCGAAAATGAAAGTTTCGTATCGATCGGTCAATATCCGAGCGAGTTATTGAAAGTTGAAAGTCAAAAATTGAGTACTGATTGATATATCAGTATAAGTGAAAATTTTGAAAAACCAATGTGAAATGTTGTCACAATTTTAACGTGGTTAGGTGACTAGCATTGCCTCGTCAATATTAAACCAAATAAAACAGAAATCTAACGGTATTTAAAAAAGATATTCAAATTTATGTCAAAAATATTTGTATTTCCAAAACGATTTTGAAAGACTGTCAAAAAAATCCGAATTTGAAGGTTCCGGGTATGCAGTTCGACACGGATGCACTCTCTGATGCCGAAAATGAAAGTTTCGTATCGATCGGTCAATATCCGAGCGAGTTATTGAAAGTTGAAAGTCAAAAATTGAGTACTGATTGATATATCAGTATAAGTGAAAATTTTGAAAAACCAATGTGAAATGTTGTCAAAATTTTAACGTGGTTAGGTGACTAGCATTGCCTCGTCAATATTAAACCAAATAAAACAGAAATCTAACGGTATTCAAAAAAGATATTCAAATTTATGTCAAAAATATTTGTATTTCCAAAACGATTTTGAAAGACTGTCAAAAAATCCGAATTTGAAGGTTCAGGGTATGCAGTTCGACACGGATGCACTCCCTGATGCCGAAAATGAAAGTTTCGTATCGATCGGTCAATATCCGAGCGAGTTATTGAAAGTTGAAAGTCAAAACTTGAGTACTGATTGATATATCAGTATAAGTGAAAATTTTGAAAAACCAATGTGAAATGTTGTCAAAATTTTAACGTGGTTAGGTGACTAGCATTGCCTCGTCAATATTAAACCAAATAAAACAGAAATCTAACGGTATTCAAAAAAGATATTCAAATTTATGTCAAAAATATTTGTATTTCCAAAACGATTTTGAAAGACTGTCAAAAAATCCGAATTTGAAGGTTCAGGGTATGCAGTTCGACACGGATGCACTCCCTTATGCCGAAAATGAAAGTTTCGTATCGATCGGTCAATATCCGAGCGAGTTATTGAAAGTTGAAAGTCAAAAATTGAGTACTGATTGATATATCAGTATTAGTGAAAATTTTGAAAAACCAATGTGAAATGTTGTCAAAATTTTAACGTGGTTCGGTGAGTAGCATTGCCTCGTCAATATTAAACCAAATAAAACAGAAATCTAACGGTATTTAAAAAAGATATTCAAATTTATGTCAAAAATATTTGTATTTCCAAATCGATTTTGAAAGACTGTCAAAAAAATCCGAATTTGAAGGTTCCGGGTATGCAGTTCGACACGGATGCACTCCCTGATGCCGAAAATGAAAGTTTCGTATCGATCGGTCAATATCCGAGCGAGTTATTGAAAGTTGAAAGTCAAAAATTGAGTACTGATTGATATATCAGTATAAGTGAAAATTTTGAAAAACCAATGTGAAATGTTGTCACAATTTTAACGTGGTTAGGTGACTAGCATTGCCTCGTCAATATTAAACCAAATAAAACAGAAATCTAACGGTATTTAAAAAAGATATTCAAATTTATGTCAAAAATATTTGTATTTCCAAAACGATTTTGAAAGACTGTCAAAAAATCCGAATTTGAAGGTTCAGGGTATGCAGTTCGACACGGATGCACTCCCTGATGCCGAAAATGAAAGTTTCGTATCGATCGGTCAATATCCGAGCGAGTTATTGAAAGTTGAAAGTCAAAAATTGAGTACTGATTGATATATCAGTATAAGTGAAAATTTTGAAAAACCAATGTGAAATGTTGTCAAAATTTTAACGTGGTTAGGTGACTAGCATTGCCTCGTCAATATTAAACCAAATAAAACAGAAATCTAACGGTATTTAAAAAAGATATTCAAATTTATGTCAAAAATATTTGTATTTCCAAAACGATTTTGAAAGACTGTCAAAAAAATCCGAATTTGAAGGTTCCGGGTATGCAGTTCGACACGGATGCACTCCCTGATGCCGAAAATGAAAGTTTCGTATCGATCGGTCAATATCCGAGCGAGTTATTGAAAGTTGAAAGTCAAAAATTGAGTACTGATTGATATATCAGTATAAGTGAAAATTTTGAAAAACCAATGTGAAATGTTGTCAAAATTTTAACGTGGTTAGGTGACTAGCATTGCCTCGTCAATATTAAACCAAATAAAACAGAAATCTAACGGTATTCAAAAAAGATATTCAAATTTATGTCAAAAATATTTGTATTTCCAAAACGATTTTGAAAGACTGTCAAAAAATCCGAATTTGAAGGTTCAGGGTATGCAGTTCGACACGGATGCACTCCCTGATGCCGAAAATGAAAGTTTCGTATCGATCGGTCAATATCCGAGCGAGTTATTGAAAGTTGAAAGTCAAAAATTGAGTACTGATTGATATATCAGTATAAGTGAAAATTTTGAAAAACCAATGTGAAATGTTGTCAAAATTTTAACGTGGTTAGGTGACTAGCATTGCCTCGTCAATATTAAACCAAATAAAACAGAAATCTAACGGTATTTAAAAAAGATATTCAAATTTATGTCAAAAATATTTGTATTTCCAAAACGATTTTGAAAGACTGACAAAAACATCCGAATTTGAAGGTTCAGGGTATGCAGTTCGACACGGATGCACTCCCTGATGCCGAAAATGAAAGTTTCGTATCGATCGGTCAATATCCGAGCGAGTTATTGAAAGTTGAAAGTCAAAAATTGAGTACTGATTGATATATCAGTATAAGTGAAAATTTTGAAAAACCAATGTGAAATGTTGTCAAAATTTTAACGTGGTTAGGTGACTAGCATTGCCTCGTCAATAATAAACCAAATAAAACAGAAAACTATGGTATTCAAAAAAGATATTCAAATTTATGTCAAAAATATTTGTATTTCCAAAACGATTTTGAAAGACTGTCAAAAAATCCGAATTTGAAGGTTCGGGGTATGCAGTTCGACACGGATGCACTCCCTGATGCCGAAAATGAAAGTTTCGTATCGATCGGTCAATATCCGAGCGAGTTATTGAAAGTTGAAAGTCAAAAATTGAGTACTGATTGATATATCAGTATAAGTGAAAATTTTGAAAAACCAATGTGAAATGTTGTCACAATTTTAACGTGGTTAGGTGACTAGCATTGCCTCGTCAATATTAAACCAAATAAAACAGAAATCTAACGGTATTTAAAAAAGATATTCAAATTTATGTCAAAAATATTTGTATTTCCAAAACGATTTTGAAAGACTGTCAAAAAATCCGAATTTGAAGGTTCCGGGTATGCAGTTCGACACGGATGCACTCTCTGATGCCGAAAATGAAAGTTTCGTATCGATCGGTCAATATCCGAGCGAGTTATTGAAAGTTGAAAGTCAAAAATTGAGTACTGATTGATATATCAGTATAAGTGAAAATTTTGAAAAACCAATGTGAAATGTTGTCAAAATTTTAACGTGGTTAGGTGACTAGCATTGCCTCGTCAATATTAAACCAAATAAAACAGAAATCTAACGGTATTCAAAAAAGATATTCAAATTTATGTCAAAAATATTTGTATTTCCAAAACGATTTTGAAAGACTGTCAAAAAATCCGAATTTGAAGGTTCAGGGTATGCAGTTCGACACGGATGCACTCCCTGATGCCGAAAATGAAAGTTTCGTATCGATCGGTCAATATCCGAGCGAGTTATTGAAAGTTGAAAGTCAAAACTTGAGTACTGATTGATATATCAGTATAAGTGAAAATTTTGAAAAACCAATGTGAAATGTTGTCAAAATTTTAACGTGGTTAGGTGACTAGCATTGCCTCGTCAATATTAAACCAAATAAAACAGAAATCTAACGGTATTTAAAAAAGATATTCAAATTTATGTCAAAAATATTTGTATTTCCAAAACGATTTTGAAAGACTGACAAAAACATCCGAATTTGAAGGTTCAGGGTATGCAGTTCGACACGGATGCACTCCCTGATGCCGAAAATGAAAGTTTCGTATCGATCGGTCAATATCCGAGCGAGTTATTGAAAGTTGAAAGTCAAAAATTGAGTACTGATTGATATATCAGTATAAGTGAAAATTTTGAAAAACCAATGTGAAATGTTGTCAAAATTTTAACGTGGTTAGGTGACTAGCATTGCCTCGTCAATATTTAACCAAATAAAACAGAAATCTAACGGTATTCAAAAAAGATATTCAAATTTATGTCAAAAATATTTGTATTTCCAAAACGATTTTGAAAGACTGTCAAAAAATCCGAATTTGAAGGTTCGGGGTATGCAGTTCGACACGGATGCACTCCCTGATGCCGAAAATGAAAGTTTTGTATCGATCGGTCAATATCCGAGCGAGTTATTGAAAGTTGAAAGTCAAAAATTGAGTACTGATTGATATATCAGTATAAGTGAAAATTTTGAAAAACCAATGTGAAATGTTGTCAAAATTTTAACGTGGTTAGGTGACTATCATTGCCTCGTCAATATTAAACCAAATAAAACAGAAATCTAACGGTATTTAAAAAAGATATTCAAATTTATGTCAAAAATATTTGTATTTCCAAAACGATTTTGAAAGACTGACAAAAACATCCGAATTTGAAGGTTCAGGGTATGCAGTTCGACACGGATGCACTCCCTGATGCCGAAAATGAAAGTTTCGTATCGATCGGTCAATATCCGAGCGAGTTATTGAAAGTTGAAAGTCAAAAATTGAGTACTGATTGATATATCAGTATAAGTGAAAATTTTGAAAAACCAATGTGAAATGTTGTCAAAATTTTAACGTGGTTCGGTGACTAGCATTGCCTCGTCAATATTAAACCAAATAAAACAGAAATCTAACGGTATTTAAAAAAGATATTCAAATTTATGTCAAAAATATTTGTATTTCCAAATCGATTTTGAAAGACTGTCAAAAAAATCCGAATTTGAAGGTTCCGGGTATGCAGTTCGACACGAATGCACTCCCTGATGCCGAAAATGAAAGTTTCGTATCGATCGGTCAATATCCGAGCGAGTTATTGAAAGTTGAAAGTCAAAAATTGAGTACTGATTGATATATCAGTATAAGTGAAAATTTTGAAAAACCAATGTGAAATGTTGTCAAAATTTTAACGTGGTTCGGTGACTAGCATTGCCTCGTCAATATTAAACCAAATAAAACAGAAATCTAACGGTATTCAAAAAAGATATTCAAATTTATGTCAAAAATATTTGTATTTCCAAAACGATTTTGAAAGACTGTCAAAAAATCCGAATTTGAAGGTTCAGGGTATGCAGTTCGACACGGATGCACTCCCTGATGCCGAAAATGAAAGTTTCGTATCGATCGGTCAATATCCGAGCGAGTTATTGAAAGTTGAAAGTCAAAAATTGAGTACTGATTGATATATCAGTATAAGTGAAAATTTTGAAAAACCAATGTGAAATGTTGTCAAAATTTTAACGTGGTTAGGTGACTAGCATTGCCTCGTCAATATTAAACCAAATAAAACAGAAATCTAACGGTATTCAAAAAAGATATTCAAATTTATGTCAAAAATATTTGTATTTCCAAAACGATTTTGAAAGACTGTCAAAAAATCCGAATTTGAAGGTTCAGGGTATGCAGTTCGACACGGATGCACTCCCTGATGCCGAAAATGAAAGTTTTGTATCGATCGGTCAATATCCGAGCGAGTTATTGAAAGTTGAAAGTCAAAAATTGAGTACTGATTGATATATCAGTATAAGTGAAAATTTTGAAAAACCAATGTGAAATGTTGTCAAAATTTTAACGTGGTTCGGTGACTAGCATTGCCTCGTCAATATTTAACTTAATAAAACAGAAATCTAATGGTATTTAAAAAAGATATTCAAATTTATGTCAAAAATATTTGTATTTCCAAAACGATTTTGAAAGACTGTCAAAAAAATCCGAATTTGAAGGTTCCGGGTATGCAGTTCGACACGGATGCACTCCCTGATGCCGAAAATGAAAGTTTCGTATCGATCGGTCAATATCCGAGCGAGTTATTGAAAGTTGAAAGTCAAAAATTGAGTACTGATTGATATATCAGTATAAGTGAAAATTTTGAAAAACCAATGTGAAATGTTGTCAAAATTTTAACGTGGTTAGGTGACTAGCATTGCCTCGTCAATATTAAACCAAATAAAACAGAAATCTTACGTTATTTAAAAAAGATATTCAAATTTTTGTCAAAAATATTTGTATTTCCAAAACGATTTTGAAAGACTGACAAAAACATCCGAATTTGAAGGTTCAGGGTATGCAGTTCGACACGGATGCACTCCCTGATGCCGAAAATGAAAGTTTCGTATCGATCGGTCAATATCCGAGCGAGTTATTGAAAGTTGAAAGTCAAAAATTGAGTACTGATTGATATATCAGTATAAGTGAAAATTTTGAAAAACCAATGTGAAATGTTGTCAAAATTTTAACGTGGTTCGGTGACTAGCATTGCCTCGTCAATATTAAACCAAATAAAACAGAAATCTAACGGTATTTAAAAAAGATATTCAAATTTATGTCAAAAATATTTGTATTTCCAAATCGATTTTGAAAGACTGTCAAAAAAATCCGAATTTGAAGGTTCCGGGTATGCAGTTCGACACGGATGCACTCCCTGATGCCGAAAATGAAAGTTTCGTATCGATCGGTCAATATCCGAGCGAGTTATTGAAAGTCGAAAGTCAAAAATTGAGTACTGATTGATATATCAGTATAAGTGAAAATTTTGAAAAACCAATGTGAAATGTTGTCAAAATTTTAACGTGGTTAGGTGACTAGCATTGCCTCGTCAATATTAAACCAAATAAAACAGAAATCTAACGGTATTTAAAAAAGATATTCAAATTTATGTCAAAAATATTTGTATTTCCAAAACGATTTTGAAAGACTGTCAAAAAATCCGAATTTGAAGGTTCAGGGTATGCAGTTCGACACGGATGCACTCCCTGATGCCGAAAATGAAAGTTTCGTATCGATCGGTCAATATCCGAGCGAGTTATTGAAAGTTGAAAGTCAAAAATTGAGTACTGATTGATATATCAGTATAAGTGAAAATTTTGAAAAACCAATGTGAAATGTTGTCAAAATTTTAACGTGGTTAGGTGACTAGCATTGCCTCGTCAATATTAAACCAAATAAAACAGAAATCTAACGGTATTCAAAAAAGATATTCAAATTTATGTCAAAAATATTTGTATTTCCAAAACGATTTTGAAAGACTGTCAAAAAATCCGAATTTGAAGGTTCAGGGTATGCAGTTCGACACGGATGCACTCCCTGATGCCGAAAATGAAAGTTTCGTATCGATCGGTCAATATCCGAGCGAGTTATTGAAAGTTGAAAGTCAAAAATTGAGTACTGATTGATATATCAGTATAAGTGAAAATTTTGAAAAACCAATGTGAAATGTTGTCAAAATTTTAACGTGGTTAGGTGACTAGCATTGCCTCGTCAATATTAAACCAAATAAAACAGAAATCTAACGGTATTCAAAAAAGATATTCAAATTTATGTCAAAAATATTTGTATTTCCAAAACGATTTTGAAAGACTGTCAAAAAATCCGAATTTGAAGGTTCAGGGTATGCAGTTCGACACGGATGCACTCCCTGATGCCGAAAATGAAAGTTTCGTATCGATCGGTCAATATCCGAGCGAGTTATTGAAAGTTGAAAGTCAAAAATTGAGTACTGATTGATATATCAGTATAAGTGAAAATTTTGAAAAACCAATGTGAAATGTTGTCAAAATTTTAACGTGGTTAGGTGACTAGCATTGCCTCGTCAATATTAAACCAAATAAAACAGAAATCTAACGGTATTCAAAAAAGATATTCAAATTTATGTCAAAAATATTTGTATTTCCAAAACGATTTTGAAAGACTGTCAAAAAATCCGAATTTGAAGGTTCAGGGTATGCAGTTCGACACGAATGCACTCCCTGATGCCGAAAATGAAAGTTTCGTATCGATCGGTCAATATCCGAGCGAGTTATTGAAAGTTGAAAGTCAAAAATTGAGTACTGATTGATATATCAGTATAAGTGAAAATTTTGAAAAACCAATGTGAAATGTTGTCAAAATTTTAACGTGGTTAGGTGACTAGCATTGCCTCGTCAATATTAAACCAAATAAAACAGAAATCTAACGGTATTTAAAAAAGATATTCAAATTTATGTCAAAAATATTTGTATTTTCAAATCGATTTTGAAAGACTGTCAAAAAAATCCGAATTTGAAGGTTCCGGGTATGCAGTTCGACACGGATGCACTCCCTGATGCCGAAAATGAAAGTTTCGTATCGATCGGTCAATATCCGAGCGAGTTATTGAAAGTTGAAAGTCAAAAATTGAGTACTGATTGATATATCAGTATAAGTGAAAATTTTGAAAAACCAATGTGAAATGTTGTCAAAATTTTAACGTGGTTAGGTGACTAGCATTAACTCGTCAATATTAAACCAAATAAAACAGAAATCTAACGGTATTTAAAAAAGATATTCAAATTTATGTCAAAAATATTTGTATTTCCAAAACGATTTTGAAAGACTGTCAAAAAATCCGAATTTGAAGGTTCGGGGTATGCAGTTCGACACGGATGCACTCCCTGATGCCGAAAATGAAAGTTTCGTATCGATCGGTCAATATCCGAGCGAGTTATTGAAAGTTGAAAGTCAAAAATTGAGTACTGATTGATATATCAGTATAAGTGAAAATTTTGAAAAACCAATGTGAAATGTTGTCACAATTTTAACGTGGTTAGGTGACTAGCATTGCCTCGTCAATATTAAACCAAATAAAACAGAAATCTAACGGTATTTAAAAAAGATATTCAAATTTATGTCAAAAATATTTGTATTTCCAAAACGATTTTGAAAGACTGTCAAAAAAATCCGAATTTGAAGGTTCCGGGTATGCAGTTCGACACGGATGCACTCCCTGATGCCGAAAATGAAAGTTTCGTATCGATCGGTCAATATCCGAGCGAGTTATTGAAAGTTGAAAGTCAAAAATTGAGTACTGATTGATATATCAGTATAAGTGAAAATTTTGAAAAACCAATGTGAAATGTTGTCAAAATTTTAACGTGGTTAGGTGACTAGCATTGCCTCGTCAATATTAAACCAAATAAAACAGAAATCTAACGGTATTCAAAAAAGATATTCAAATTTATGTCAAAAATATTTGTATTTCCAAAACGATTTTGAAAGACTGTCAAAAAATCCGAATTTGAAGGTTCAGGGTATGCAGTTCGACACGGATGCACTCCCTGATGCCGAAAATGAAAGTTTCGTATCGATCGGTCAATATCCGAGCGAGTTATTGAAAGTTGAAAGTCAAAAATTGAGTACTGATTGATATATCAGTATAAGTGAAAATTTTGAAAAACCAATGTGAAATGTTGTCAAAATTTTAACGTGGTTAGGTGACTAGCATTGCCTCGTCAATATTAAACCAAATAAAACAGAAATCTAACGGTATTTAAAAAAGATATTCAAATTTATGTCAAAAATATTTGTATTTCCAAAACGATTTTGAAAGACTGTCAAAAAATCCGAATTTGAAGGTTCGGGGTATGCAGTTCGACACGGATGCACTCCCTGATGCCGAAAATGAAAGTTTCGTATCGATCGGTCAATATCCGAGCGAGTTATTGAAAGTTGAAAGTCAAAAATTGAGTACTGATTGATATATCAGTATAAGTGAAAATTTTGAAAAACCAATGTGAAATGTTGTCACAATTTTAACGTGGTTAGGTGACTAGCATTGCCTCGTCAATATTAAACCAAATAAAACAGAAATCTAACGGTATTTAAAAAAGATATTCAAATTTATGTCAAAAATATTTGTATTTCCAAAACGATTTTGAAAGACTGTCAAAAAAATCCGAATTTGAAGGTTCCGGGTATGCAGTTCGACACGGATGCACTCCCTGATGCCGAAAATGAAAGTTTCGTATCGATCGGTCAATATCCGAGCGAGTTATTGAAAGTTGAAAGTCAAAAATTGAGTACTGATTGATATATCAGTATAAGTGAAAATTTTGAAAAACCAATGTGAAATGTTGTCAAAATTTTAACGTGGTTAGGTGACTAGCATTGCCTCGTCAATATTAAACCAAATAAAACAGAAATCTAACGGTATTTAAAAAAGATATTCAAATTTATGTCAAAAATATTTGTATTTCCAAATCGATTTTGAAAGACTGTCAAAAAAATCCGAATTTGAAGGTTCAGGGTATGCAGTTCGACACGGATGCACTCCCTGATGCCGAAAATGAAAGTTTCGTATCGATCGGTCAATATCCGAGCGAGTTATTGAAAGTTGAAAGTCAAAAATTGAGTACTGATTGATATATCAGTATAAGTGAAAATTTTGAAAAACCAATGTGAAATGTTGTCAAAATTTTAACGTGGTTAGGTGACTAGCATTGCCTCGTCAATATTAAACCAAATAAAACAGAAATCTAACGGTATTCAAAAAAGATATTCAAATTTATGTCAAAAATATTTGTATTTCCAAAACGATTTTGAAAGACTGTCAAAAAATCCGAATTTGAAGGTTCAGGGTATGCAGTTCGACACGGATGCACTCCCTGATGCCGAAAATGAAAGTTTCGTATCGATCGGTCAATATCCGAGCGAGTTATTGAAAGTTGAAAGTCAAAAATTGAGTACTGATTGATATATCAGTATAAGTGAAAATTTTGAAAAACCAATGTGAAATGTTGTCAAAATTTTAACGTGGTTAGGTGACTAGCATTGCCTCGTCAATATTAAACCAAATAAAACAGAAATCTAACGGTATTCAAAAAAGATATTCAAATTTATGTCAAAAATATTTGTATTTCCAAAACGATTTTGAAAGACTGTCAAAAAATCCGAATTTGAAGGTTCAGGGTATGCAGTTCGACACGGATGCACTCCCTGATGCCGAAAATGAAAGTTTCGTATCGATCGGTCAATATCCGAGCGAGTTATTGAAAGTTGAAAGTCAAAAATTGAGTACTGATTGATATATCAGTATAAGTGAAAATTTTGAAAAACCAATGTGAAATGTTGTCAAAATTTTAACGTGGTTAGGTGACTAGCATTGCCTCGTCAATATTAAACCAAATAAAACAGAAATCTAACGGTATTCAAAAAAGATATTCAAATTTATGTCAAAAATATTTGTATTTCCAAAACGATTTTGAAAGACTGTCAAAAAATCCGAATTTGAAGGTTCAGGGTATGCAGTTCGACACGGATGCACTCCCTGATGCCGAAAATGAAAGTTTCGTATCGATCGGTCAATATCCGAGCGAGTTATTGAAAGTTGAAAGTCAAAAATTGAGTACTGATTGATATATCAGTATAAGTGAAAATTTTGAAAAACCAATGTGAAATGTTGTCAAAATTTTAACGTGGTTCGGTGACTAGCATTGCCTCGTCAATATTAAACTTAATAAAACAGAAATCTAATGGTATTTAAAAAAGATATTCAAATTTATGTCAAAAATATTTGTATTTCCAAAACGATTTTGAAAGACTGTCAAAAAAATCCGAATTTGAAGGTTCCGGGTATGCAGTTCGACACGGATGCACTCCCTGATGCCGAAAATAAAAGTTTCGTATCGATCGGTCAATATCCGAGCGAGTTATTGAAAGTTGAAAGTCAAAAATTGAGTACTGATTGATATATCAGTATAAGTGAAAATTTTGAAAAACCAATGTGAAATGTTGTCAAAATTTTAACGTGGTTAGGTGACTAGCATTGCCTCGTCAATATTAAACCAAATAAAACAGAAATCTTACGGTATTTAAAAAAGATATTCAAATTTTTGTCAAAAATATTTGTATTTCCAAAACGATTTTGAAAGACTGACAAAAACATCCGAATTTGAAGGTTCAGGGTATGCAGTTCGACACGGATGCACTCCCTGATGCCGAAAATGAAAGTTTCGTATCGATCGGTCAATATCCGAGCGAGTTATTGAAAGTTGAAAGTCAAAAATTGAGTACTGATTGATATATCAGTATAAGTGAAAATTTTGAAAAACCAATGTGAAATGTTGTCAAAATTTTAACGTGGTTAGGTGACTAGCATTGCCTCGTCAATATTAAACCAAATAAAACAGAAATCTAACGGTATTTAAAAAAGATATTCAAATTTATGTCAAAAATATTTGTATTTCCAAAACGATTTTGAAAGACTGTCAAAAAATCCGAATTTGAAGGTTCAGGGTATGCAGTTCGACACGGATGCACTCCCTGATGCCGAAAATGAAAGTTTCGTATCGATCGGTCAATATCCGAGCGAGTTATTGAAAGTTGAAAGTCAAAAATTGAGTACTGATTGATATATCAGTATAAGTGAAAATTTTGAAAAACCAATGTGAAATGTTGTCACAATTTTAACGTGGTTAGGTGACTAGCATTGCCTCGTCAATATTAAACCAAATAAAACAGAAATCTAACGGTATTTAAAAAAGATATTCAAATTTATGTCAAAAATATTTGTATTTCCAAAACGATTTTGAAAGACTGTCAAAAAAATCCGAATTTGAAGGTTCCGGGTATGCAGTTCGACACGGATGCACTCCCTGATGCCGAAAATGAAAGTTTCGTATCGATCGGTCAATATCCGAGCAAGTTATTGAAAGTTGAAAGTCAAAAATTGAGTACTGATTGATATATCAGTATAAGTGAAAATTTTGAAAAACCAATGTGAAATGTTGTCAAAATTTTAACGTGGTTAGGTGACTAGCATTGCCTCGTCAATATTAAACCAAATAAAACAGAAATCTAACGGTATTCAAAAAAGATATTCAAATTTATGTCAAAAATATTTGTATTCCCAAAACGATTTTGAAAGACTGTCAAAAAATCCGAATTTGAAGGTTCAGGGTATGCAGTTCGACACGGATGCACTCCCTGATGCCGAAAATGGAAGTTTCGTATCGATCGGTCAATATCCGAGCGAGTTATTGAAAGTTGAAAGTCAAAAATTGAGTACTGATTGATATATCAGTATAAGTGAAAATTTTGAAAAACCAATGTGAAATGTTGTCAAAATTTTAACGTGGTTAGGTGACTAGCATTGCCTCGTCAATATTAAACCAAATAAAACAGAAATATAACGGTATTCAAAAAAGATATTCAAATTTATGTCAAAAATATTTGTATTTCCAAAACGATTTTGAAAGACTGTCAAAAAATCCGAATTTGAAGGTTCAGGGTATGCAGTTCGACACGGATGCACTCCCTGATGCCGAAAATGAAAGTTTCGTATCGATCGGTCAATATCCGAGCGAGTTATTGAAAGTTGAAAGTCAAAAATTGAGTACTGATTGATATATCAGTATAAGTGAAAATTTTGAAAAACCAATGTGAAATGTTGTCAAAATTTTAACGTGGTTCGGTGACTAGCATTGCCTCGTCAATATTAAACTTAATAAAACAGAAATCTAACGGTATTTAAAAAAGATATTCAAATTTATGTCAAAAATATTTGTATTTCCAAATCGATTTTGAAAGACTGTCAAAAAAATCCGAATTTGAAGGTTCCGGATATGCAGTTCGACACGGATGCACTTCCTGATGCCGAAAATGAAAGTTTCGTATCGATCGGTCAATATCTGAGCGAGTTATTGAAAGTTGAAAGTCAAAAATTGAGTACTGATTGATATATCAGTATAAGTGAAAATTTTGAAAAACCAATGTGAAATGTTGTCAAAATTTTAACGTGGTTAGGTGACTAGCATTGCCTCGTCAATATTAAACCAAATAAAACAGAAATCTAACGGTATTCAAAAAAGATATTCAAATTTATGTCAAAAATATTTGTATTCCCAAAACGATTTTGAAAGACTGTCAAAAAATCCGAATTTGAAGGTTCAGGGTATGCAGTTCGACACGGATGCACTCCCTGATGCCGAAAATGGAAGTTTCGTATCGATCGGTCAATATCCGAGCGAGTTATTGAAAGTTGAAAGTCAAAAATTGAGTACTGATTGATATATCAGTATAAGTGAAAATTTTGAAAAACCAATGTGAAATGTTGTCAAAATTTTAACGTGGTTAGGTGACTAGCATTGCCTCGTCAATATTAAACCAAATAAAACAGAAATCTAACGGTATTCAAAAAAGATATTCAAATTTATGTCAAAAATATTTGTATTTCCAAAACGATTTTGAAAGACTGTCAAAAAATCCGAATTTGAAGGTTCAGGGTATGCAGTTCGACACGGATGCACTCCCTGATGCCGAAAATGAAAGTTTCGTATCGATCGGTCAATATCCGAGCGAGTTATTGAAAGTTGAAAGTCAAAAATTGAGTACTGATTGATATATCAGTATAAGTGAAAATTTTGAAAAACCAATGTGAAATGTTGTCAAAATTTTAACGTGGTTCGGTGACTAGCATTGCCTCGTCAATATTAAACTTAATAAAACAGAAATCTAACGGTATTTAAAAAAGATATTCAAATTTATGTCAAAAATATTTGTATTTCCAAATCGATTTTGAAAGACTGTCAAAAAAATCCGAATTTGAAGGTTCCGGATATGCAGTTCGACACGGATGCACTCCCTGATGCCGAAAATGAAAGTTTCGTATCGATCGGTCAATATCTGAGCGAGTTATTGAAAGTTGAAAGTCAAAAATTGAGTACTGATTGATATATCAGTATAAGTGAAAATTTTGAAAAACCAATGTGAAATGTTGTCAAAATTTTAACGTGGTTAGGTGACTAGCATTGCCTCGTCAATATTAAACCAAATAAAACAGAAATCTAACGGTATTTAAAAAAGATATTCAAATTTATGTCAAAAATATTTGTATTTCCAAAACGATTTTGAAAGACTGACAAAAACATCCGAATTTGAAGGTTCAGGGTATGCAGTTCGACACGGATGCACTCCCTGATGCCGAAAATGGAAGTTTCGTATCGATCGGTCAATATCCGAGCGAGTTATTGAAAGTTGAAAGTCAAAAATTGAGTACTGATTGATATATCAGTATAAGTGAAAATTTTGAAAAACCAATGTGAAATGTTGTCAAAATTTTAACGTGGTTCGGTGACTAGCATTGCCTCGTCAATATTAAACCAAATAAAACAGAAATCTAACGGTATTTAAAAAAGATATTCAAATTTATGTCAAAAACATTTGTATTTCCAAATCGATTTTGAAAGACTGTCAAAAAAATCCGAATTTGAAGGTTCCGGGTATGCAGTTCGACACGGATGCACTCCCTGATGCCGAAAATGAAAGTTTCGTATCGATCGGTCAATATCCGAGCGAGTTATTGAAAGTTGAAAGTCAAAAATTGAGTACTGATTGATATATCAGTATAAGTGAAAATTTTGAAAAACCAATGTGAAATGTTGTCAAAATTTTAACGTGGTTAGGTGACTAGCATTGCCTCGTCAATATTAAACCAAAGAAAACAGAAATCTAATGGTATTTAAAAAAGATATTCAAATTTATGTCAAAAATATTTGTATTTCCAAAACGATTTTGAAAGACTGTCAAAAAATCCGAATTTGAAGGTTCGGGGTATGCAGTTCGACACGGATGCACTCCCTGATGCCGAAAATGAAAGTTTCGTATCGATCGGTCAATATCCGAGCGAGTTATTGAAAGTTGAAAGTCAAAAATTGAGTACTGATTGATATATCAGTATAAGTGAAAATTTTGAAAAACCAATGTGAAATGTTGTCACAATTTTAACGTGGTTAGGTGACTAGCATTGCCTCGTCAATATTAAACCAAATAAAACAGAAATCTAACGGTATTTAAAAAAGATATTCAAATTTATGTCAAAAATATTTGTATTTCCAAAACGATTTTGAAAGACTGTCAAAAAAATCCGAATTTGAAGGTTCCGGGTATGCAGTTCGACACGGATGCACTCTCTGATGCCGAAAATGAAAGTTTCGTATCGATCGGTCAATATCCGAGCGAGTTATTGAAAGTTGAAAGTCAAAAATTGAGTACTGATTGATATATCAGTATAAGTGAAAATTTTGAAAAACCAATGTGAAATGTTGTCAAAATTTTAACGTGGTTAGGTGACTAGCATTGCCTCGTCAATATTTAACCAAATAAAACAGAAATCTAACGGTATTCAAAAAAGATATTCAAATTTATGTCAAAAATATTTGTATTTCCAAAACGATTTTGAAAGACTGTCAAAAAATCCGAATTTGAAGGTTCGGGGTATGCAGTTCGACACGGATGCACTCCCTGATGCCGAAAATGAAAGTTTTGTATCGATCGGTCAATATCCGAGCGAGTTATTGAAAGTTGAAAGTCAAAAATTGAGTACTGATTGATATATCAGTATAAGTGAAAATTTTGAAAAACCAATGTGAAATGTTGTCAAAATTTTAACGTGGTTAGGTGACTATCATTGCCTCGTCAATATTAAACCAAATAAAACAGAAATCTAACGGTATTTAAAAAAGATATTCAAATTTATGTCAAAAATATTTGTATTTCCAAAACGATTTTGAAAGACTGACAAAAACATCCGAATTTGAAGGTTCAGGGTATGCAGTTCGACACGGATGCACTCCCTGATGCCGAAAATGAAAGTTTCGTATCGATCGGTCAATATCCGAGCGAGTTATTGAAAGTTGAAAGTCAAAAATTGAGTACTGATTGATATATCAGTATAAGTGAAAATTTTGAAAAACCAATGTGAAATGTTGTCAAAATTTTAACGTGGTTCGGTGACTAGCATTGCCTCGTCAATATTAAACCAAATAAAACAGAAATCTAACGGTATTTAAAAAAGATATTCAAATTTATGTCAAAAATATTTGTATTTCCAAATCGATTTTGAAAGACTGTCAAAAAAATCCGAATTTGAAGGTTCCGGGTATGCAGTTCGACACGGATGCACTCCCTGATGCCGAAAATGAAAGTTTCGTATCGATCGGTCAATATCCGAGCGAGTTATTGAAAGTTGAAAGTCAAAAATTGAGTACTGATTGATATATCAGTATAAGTGAAAATTTTGAAAAACCAATGTGAAATGTTGTCAAAATTTTAACGTGGTTAGGTGACTAGCATTGCCTCGTCAATATTAAACCAAATAAAACAGAAATCTAACGGTATTTAAAAAAGATATTCAAATTTATGTCAAAAATATTTGTATTTCCAAAACGATTTTGAAAGACTGTCAAAAAATCCGAATTTGAAGGTTCGGGGTATGCAGTTCGACACGGATGCACTCCCTGATGCCGAAAATGAAAGTTTCGTATCGATCGGTCAATATCCGAGCGAGTTATTGAAAGTTGAAAGTCAAAAATTGAGTACTGATTGATATATCAGTATAAGTGAAAATTTTGAAAAACCAATGTGAAATGTTGTCACAATTTTAACGTGGTTAGGTGACTAGCATTGCCTCGTCAATATTAAACCAAATAAAACAGAAATCTAACGGTATTCAAAAAAGATATTCAAATTTATGTCAAAAATATTTGTATTTCCAAAACGATTTTGAAAGACTGTCAAAAAATCCGAATTTGAAGGTTCAGGGTATGCAGTTCGACACGGATGCACTCCCTGATGCCGAAAATGAAAGTTTCGTATCGATCGGTCAATATCCGAGCGAGTTATTGAAAGTTGAAAGTCAAAAATTGAGTACTGATTGATATATCAGTATAAGTGAAAATTTTGAAAAACCAATGTGAAATGTTGTCAAAATTTTAACGTGGTTAGGTGACTAGCATTGCCTCGTCAATATTAAACCAAATAAAACAGAAATCTAACGGTATTCAAAAAAGATATTCAAATTTATGTCAAAAATATTTGTATTTCCAAAACGATTTTGAAAGACTGTCAAAAAATCCGAATTTGAAGGTTCGGGGTATGCAGTTCGACACGGATGCACTCCCTGATGCCGAAAATGAAAGTTTTGTATCGATCGGTCAATATCCGAGCGAGTTATTGAAAGTTGAAAGTCAAAAATTGAGTACTGATTGATATATCAGTATAAGTGAAAATTTTGAAAAACCAATGTGAAATGTTGTCAAAATTTTAACGTGGTTAGGTGACTATCATTGCCTCGTCAATATTAAACCAAATAAAACAGAAATCTAACGGTATTTAAAAAAGATATTCAAATTTATGTCAAAAATATTTGTATTTCCAAAACGATTTTGAAAGACTGACAAAAACATCCGAATTTGAAGGTTCAGGGTATGCAGTTCGACACGGATGCACTCCCTGATGCCGAAAATGAAAGTTTCGTATCGATCGGTCAATATCCGAGCGAGTTATTGAAAGTTGAAAGTCAAAAATTGAGTACTGATTGATATATCAGTATAAGTGAAAATTTTGAAAAACCAATGTGAAATGTTGTCAAAATTTTAACGTGGTTCGGTGACTAGCATTGCCTCGTCAATATTAAACCAAATAAAACAGAAATCTAACGGTATTTAAAAAAGATATTCAAATTTATGTCAAAAATATTTGTATTTCCAAATCGATTTTGAAAGACTGTCAAAAAAATCCGAATTTGAAGGTTCCGGGTATGCAGTTCGACACGGATGCACTCCCTGATGCCGAAAATGAAAGTTTCGTATCGATCGGTCAATATCCGAGCGAGTTATTGAAAGTTGAAAGTCAAAAATTGAGTACTGATTGATATATCAGTATAAGTGAAAATTTTGAAAAACCAATGTGAAATGTTGTCAAAATTTTAACGTGGTTAGGTGACTAGCATTGCCTCGTCAATATTAAACCAAATAAAACAGAAATCTAACGGTATTTAAAAAAGATATTCAAATTTATGTCAAAAATATTTGTATTTCCAAAACGATTTTGAAAGACTGTCAAAAAATCCGAATTTGAAGGTTCGGGGTATGCAGTTCGACACGGATGCACTCCCTGATGCCGAAAATGAAAGTTTCGTATCGATCGGTCAATATCCGAGCGAGTTATTGAAAGTTGAAAGTCAAAAATTGAGTACTGATTGATATATCAGTATAAGTGAAAATTTTGAAAAACCAATGTGAAATGTTGTCACAATTTTAACGTGGTTAGGTGACTAGCATTGCCTCGTCAATATTAAACCAAATAAAACAGAAATCTAAC
Organism: Choreutis nemorana; assembly: GCA_949316135.1. NCBI lineage: Eukaryota > Metazoa > Arthropoda > Insecta > Lepidoptera > Choreutidae > Choreutis > Choreutis nemorana. Next base: position 246,920 of record OX438615.1, on the reverse strand, counting down.
GGTATTTAAAAAAGATATTCAAATTTATGTCAAAAATATTTGTATTTCCAAAACGATTTTGAAAGACTGTCAAAAAAATCCGAATTTGAAGGTTCAGGGTATGCAGTTCGACACGGATGCACTTCCTGATGCCGAAAATGAAAGTTTCGTATCGATCGGTCAATATCCGAGCGAGTTATTGAAAGTTGAAAGTCAAAAATTGAGTACTGATTGATATATCAGTATAAGTGAAAATTTTGAAAAACCAATGTGAAATGTTGTCAAAATTTTAACGTGGTTAGGTGACTAGCATTGCCTCGTCAATATTAAACCAAATAAAACAGAAATCTAACGGTATTTAAAAAAGATATTCAAATTTATGTCAAAAATATTTGTATTTCCAAAACGATTTTGAAAGACTGTCAAAAAAATCCGAATTTGAAGGTTCCGGGTATGCAGTTCGACACGGATGCACTCCCTGATGCCGAAAATGAAAGTTTCGTATCGATCGGTCAATATCCGAGCGAGTTATTGAAAGTTGAAAGTCAAAAATTGAGTACTGATTGATATATCAGTATAAGTGAAAATTTTGAAAAACCAATGTGAAATGTTGTCAAAATTTTAACGTGTTTAGGTGACTAGCATTGCCTCGTCAATATTAAACCAAATAAAACAGAAATCTAACGGTATTTAAAAAAGATATTCAAATTTATGTCAAAAATATTTGTATTTCCAAAACGATTTTGAAAGACTGTCAAAAAAATCCGAATTTGAAGGTTCAGGGTATGCAGTTCGACACGGATGCACTCCCTGATGCCGAAAATGAAAGTTTCGTATCGATCGGTCAATATCCGAGCGAGTTATTGAAAGTTGAAAGTCAAAAATTGAGTACTGATTGATATATCAGTATAAGTGAAAATTTTGAAAAACCAATGTGAAATGTTGTCAAAATTTTAACGTGGTTCGGTGACTAGCATTGCCTCGTCAATATTAAACCAAATAAAACAGAAATCTAACGGTATTTAAAAAAGATATTCAAATTTATGTCAAAAATATTTGTATTTCCAAATCGATTTTGAAAGACTGTCAAAAAAATCCGAATTTGAAGGTTCCGGGTATGCAGTTCGACACGGATGCACTTCCTGATGCCGAAAATGAAAGTTTCGTATCGATCGGTCTATATCCGAGCGAGTTATTGAAAGTTGAAAGTCAAAAATTGAGTACTGATTGATAAATCAGTATAAGTGAAAATTTTGAAAAACCAATGTGAAATGTTGTCACAATTTTAACGTGGTTAGGTGACTAGCATTGCCTCGTCAATATTTAACCAAATAAACCAGAAATCTAACGGTATTTAAAAAAGATATTCAAATTTATGTCAAAAATATTTGTATTTCCAAAACGATTTTGAAAGACTGTCAAAAAAATCCGAATTTGAAGGTTCCGGGTATGCAGTTCGACACGGATGCACTCCCTGATGTCGAAAATGAAAATTTCGTATCGATCGGTCAATATCCGAGCGAGTTATTGAAAGTTGAAAGTCAAAAATTGAGTACTGATTGATATATCAGTATAAGTGAAAATTTTGAAAAACCACTGTGAAATGTTGTCAAAATTTTAACGTGGTTAGGTGACTAGCATTGCCTCGTCAATATTAAACCAAATAAAACAGAAATCTAACGGTATTTAAAAAAGATATTCAAATTTATGTCAAAAATATTTGTATTTCCAAAACGATTTTGAAAGACTGTCAAAAAAATCCGAATTTGAAGGTTCCGGGTATGCAGTTCGACACGGATGCACTCCCTGATGCCGAAAATGAAAGTTTCGTATCGATCGGTCAATATCCGAGCGAGTTATTGAAAGTTGAAAGTCAAAAATTGAGTACTGATTGATATATCAGTATAAGTGAAAATTTTGAAAAACCAATTTGAAATGTTGTCACAATTTTAACGTGGTTAGGTGACTAGCATTGCCTCGTCAATATCAAACCAAATAAAACAGAAATCTAACGGTATTTAAAAAAGATATTCAAATTTATGTCAAAAATATTTGTATTTCCAAAACGATTTTGAAAGACTGTCAAAAAAATCCGAATTTGAAGGTTCAGGGTATGCAGTTCGACACGGATGCACTCCCTGATGCCGAAAATGAAAGTTTCGTATCGATCGGTCAATATCCGAGCGAGTTATTGAAAGTTGAAAGTCAAAAATTGAGTACTGATTGATATATCAGTATAAGTGAAAATTTTGAAAAACCAATGTGAAATGTTGTCACAATTTTAACGTGGTTAGGTGACTAGCATTGCCTCGTCAATATTAAACCAAATAAAACAGAAATCTAACGGCATTTAAAAAAGATATTCAAATTTATGTCAAAAATATTTGTATTTCCAAATCGATTTTGAAAGACTGTCAAAAAAATCCGAATTTGAAGGTTCCGGGTATGCAGTTCGACACGGATGCACTCCCTGATGCCGAAAATGAAAGTTTCGTATCGATCGGTCAATATCCGAGCGAGTTATTGAAAGTTGAAAGTCAAAAATTGAGTACTGATTGATATATCAGTATAAGTGAAAATTTTGAAAAACCAATGTGAAATGTTGTCAAAATTTTAACGTGGTTCGGTGACTAGCATTGCCTCGTCAATATTAAACCAAATAAAACAGAAATCTAACGGTATTTAAAAAAGATATTCAAATTTATGTCAAAAACATTTGTATTTCCAAATCGATTTTGAAAGACTGTCAAAAAAATCCGAATTTGAAGGTTCCGGGTATGCAGTTCGACACGGATGCACTCCCTGATGCCGAAAATGAAAGTTTCGTATCGATCGGTCAATATCCGAGCGAGTTATTGAAAGTTGAAAGTCAAAAATTGAGTACTGATTGATATATCAGTATAAGTGAAAATTTTGAAAAACCAATGTGAAATGTTGTCAAAATTTTAACGTGTTTAGGTGACTAGCATTGCCTCGTCAATATTAAACCAAATAAAACAGAAATCTAACGGTATTTAAAAAAGATATTCAAATTTATGTCAAAAATATTTGTATTTCCAAAACGATTTTGAAAGACTGTCAAAAAAATCCGAATTTGAAGGTTCAGGGTATGCAGTTCGACACGGATGCACTCCCTGATGCCGAAAATGAAAGTTTCGTATCGATCGGTCAATATCCGAGCGAGTTATTGAAAGTTGAAAGTCAAAAATTGAGTACTGATTGATATATCAGTATAAGTGAAAATTTTGAAAAACCAATGTGAAATGTTGTCAAAATTTTAACGTGGTTCGGTGACTAGCATTGCCTCGTCAATATTAAACCAAATAAAACAGAAATCTAACGGTATTTAAAAAAGATATTCAAATTTATGTCAAAAATATTTGTATTTCCAAATCGATTTTGAAAGACTGTCAAAAAAATCCGAATTTGAAGGTTCCGGGTATGCAGTTCGACACGGATGCACTCCCTGATGCCGAAAATGAAAGTTTCGTATCGATCGGTCAATATCCGAGCGAGTTATTGAAAGTTGAATGTCAAAAATTGAGTACTGATTGATATATCAGTATAAGTGAAAATTTTGAAAAACCAATGTGAAATGTTGTCAAAATTTTAACGTGGTTCGGTGACTAGCATTGCCTCGTCAATATTAAACCAAATAAAACAGAAATCTAACGGTATTTAAAAAAGATATTCAAATTTATGTCAAAAATATTTGTATTTCCAAAACGATTTTGAAAGACTGTCAAAAAATCCAAATTTGAAGGTTCAGGGTATACAGTTCGACACGGATGCACTCCCTGATGCCGAAAATGAAAGTTTCGTATCGATCGGTCAATATCCGAGCGAGTTATTGAAAGTTGAAAGTCAAAAATTGAGTACTGATTGATATATCAGTATAAGTGAAAATTTTGAAAAACCAATTTGAAATGTTGTCACAATTTTAACGTGGTTAGGTGACTAGCATTGCCTCGTCAATATAAAACCAAATAAAACAGAAATCTAACGGTATTTAAAAAAGATATTCAAATTTATGTCAAAAATATTTGTATTTCCAAAACGATTTTGAAAGACTGTCAAAAAAATCCGAATTTGAAGGTTCAGGGTATGCAGTTCGACACGGATGCACTCCCTGATGCCGAAAATGAAAGTTTCGTATCGATCGGTCAATATCCGAGCGAGTTATTGAAAGTTGAAAGTCAAAAATTGAGTACTGATTGATATATCAGTATAAGTGAAAATTTTGAAAAACCAATGTGAAATGTTGTCAAAATTTTAACGTGGTTCGGTGACTAGCATTGCCTCGTCAATATTAAACCAAATAAAACAGAAATCTAACGGTATTTAAAAAAGATATTCAAATTTATGTCAAAAATATTTGTATTTCCAAAACGATTTTGAAAGACTGTCAAAAAATCCGAATTTGAAGGTTCAGGGTATACAGTTCGACACGGATGCACTCCCTGATGCCGAAAATGAAAGTTTCGTATCGATCGGTCAATATCCGAGCGAGTTATTGAAAGTTGAAAGTCAAAAATTGAGTACTGATTGATATATCAGTATAAGTGAAAATTTTGAAAAACCAATTTGAAATGTTGTCACAATTTTAACGTGGTTAGGTGACTAGCATTGCCTCGTCAATATAAAACCAAATAAAACAGAAATCTAACGGTATTTAAAAAAGATATTCAAATTTATGTCAAAAATATTTGTATTTCCAAAACGATTTTGAAAGACTGTCAAAAAAATCCGAATTTGAAGGTTCCGGGTATGCAGTTCGACACGGATGCACTCCCTGATGCCGAAAATGAAAGTTTCGTATCGATCGGTCAATATCCGAGCGAGTTATTGAAAGTTGAAAGTCAAAAATTGAGTACTGATTGATATATCAGTATAAGTGAAAATTTTGAAAAACCAATGTGAAATGTTGTCACAATTTTAACGTGGTTAGGTGACTAGCATTGCCTCGTCAATATTAAACCAAATAAAACAGAAATCTAACGGCATTTAAAAAAGATATTCAAATTTATGTCAAAAATATTTGTATTTCCAAATCGATTTTGAAAGACTGTCAAAAAAATCCGAATTTGAAGGTTCCGGGTATGCAGTTCGACACGGATGCACTTCCTGATGCCGAAAATGAAAGTTTCGTATCGATCGGTCAATATCCGAGCGAGTTATTGAAAGTTGAAAGTCAAAAATTGAGTACTGATTGATAAATCAGTATAAGTGAAAATTTTGAAAAACCAATGTGAAATGTTGTCACAATTTTAACGTGGTTAGGTGACTAGCATTGCCTCGTCAATATTTAACCAAATAAACCAGAAATCTAACGGTATTTAAAAAAGATATTCAAATTTATGTCAAAAATATTTGTATTTCCAAAACGATTTTGAAAGACTGTCAAAAAAATCCGAATTTGAAGGTTCAGGGTATGCAGTTCGACACGGATGCACTCCCTGATGCCGAAAATGAAAATTTCGTATCGATCGGTCAATATCCGAGCGAGTTATTGAAAGTTGAAAGTCAAAAATTGAGTACTGATTGATATATCAGTATAAGTGAAAATTTTGAAAAACCACTGTGAAATGTTGTCAAAATTTTAACGTGGTTAGGTGACTAGCATTGCCTCGTCAATATTAAACCAAATAAAACAGAAATCTAACGGTATTTAAAAAAGATATTCAAATTTATGTCAAAAATATTTGTATTTCCAAAACGATTTTGAAAGACTGTCAAAAAAATCCGAATTTGAAGGTTCCGGGTATGCAGTTCGACACGGATGCACTCCCTGATGCCGAAAATGAAAGTTTCGTATCGATCGGTCAATATCCGAGCGAGTTATTGAAAGTTGAAAGTCAAAAATTGAGTACTGATTGATATATCAGTATAAGTGAAAATTTTGAAAAACCAATTTGAAATGTTGTCACAATTTTAACGTGGTTAGGTGACTAGCATTGCCTCGTCAATATTAAACCAAATAAAACAGAAATCTAACGGTATTTAAAAAAGATATTCAAATTTATGTCAAAAATATTTGTATTTCCAAAACGATTTTGAAAGACTGTCAAAAAAATCCGAATTTGAAGGTTCAGGGTATGCAGTTCGACACGGATGCACTCCCTGATGCCGAAAATGAAAGTTTCGTATTGATCGGTCAATATCCGAGCGAGTTATTGAAAGTTGAAAGTCAAAAATTGAGTACTGATTGATATATCAGTATAAGTGAAAATTTTGAAAAACCAATGTGAAATGTTGTCACAATTTTAACGTGGTTAGGTGACTAGCATTGCCTCGTCAATATTAAACCAAATAAAACAGAAATCTAACGGTATTTAAAAAAGATATTCAAATTTATGTCAAAAATATTTGTATTTCCAAATCGATTTTGAAAAACTGTCAAAAAAATCCGAATTTGAAGGTTCCGGGTATGCAGTTCGACACGGATGCACTCCCTGATGCCGAAAATGAAAGTTTCGTATCGATCGGTCAATATCCGAGCGAGTTATTGAAAGTTGAAAGTCAAAAATTGAGTACTGATTGATATATCAGTATAAGTGAAAATTTTGAAAAACCAATGTGAAATGTTGTCACAATTTTAACGTGGTTAGGTGACTAGCATTGCCTCGTCAATATTAAACCAAATAAACCAGAAATCTAACGGTATTTAAAAAAGATATTCAAATTTATGTCAAAAATATTTGTATTTCCAAAACGATTTTGAAAGACTGTCAAAAAAATCCGAATTTGAAGGTTCAGGGTATGCAGTTCGACACGGATGCACTCCCTGATGCCGAAAATGAAAATTTCGTATCGATCGGTCAATATCCGAGCGAGTTATTGAAAGTTGAAAGTCAAAAATTGAGTACTGATTGATATATCAGTATAAGTGAAAATTTTGAAAAACCAATGTGAAATGTTGTCAAAATTTTAACGTGGTTAGGTGACTATCATTGCCTCGTCAATATTAAACCAAATAAAACAGAAATCTAACGGTATTTAAAAAAGATATTCAAATTTATGTCAAAAATATTTGTATTTCCAAATCGATTTTGAAAGACTGTCAAAAAAATCCGAATTTGAAGGTACCGGGTATGCAGTTCGACACGGATGCACTCCCTGATGCCGAAAATGAAAGTTTCGTATCGATCGGTCAATATCCGAGCGAGTTATTGAAAGTTGAAAGTCAAAAATTGAGTACTGATTGATATATCAGTATAAGTGAAAATTTTGAAAAACCAATGTGAAATGTTGTCAAAATTTTAACGTGGTTAGGTGACTATCATTGCCTCGTCAATATTAAACCAAATAAAACAGAAATCTAACGGTATTTAAAAAAGATATTCAAATTTATGTCAAAAATATTTGTATTTCCAAATCGATTTTGAAAGACTGTCAAAAAAATCCGAATTTGAAGGTTCCGGGTATGCAGTTCGACACGGATGCACTCCCTGATGCCGAAAATGAAAGTTTCGTATCGATCGGTCAATATCCGAGCGAGTTATTGAAAGTTGAAAGTCAAAAATTGAGTACTGATTGATATATCAGTATAAGTGAAAATTTTGAAAAACCAATGTGAAATGTTGTCAAAATTTTAACGTGGTTAGGTGACTAGCATTGCCTCGTCAATATTAAACCAAATAAAACAGAAATCTAACGGCATTTAAAAAAGATATTCAAATTTATGTCAAAAATATTTGTATTTCCAAATCGATTTTGAAAGACTGTCAAAAAAATCCGAATTTGAAGGTTCCGGGTATGCAGTTCGACACGGATGCACTTCCTGATGCCGAAAATGAAAGTTTCGTATCGATCGGTCAATATCCGAGCGAGTTATTGAAAGTTGAAAGTCAAAAATTGAGTACTGATTGATAAATCAGTATAAGTGAAAATTTTGAAAAACCAATGTGAAATGTTGTCACAATTTTAACGTGGTTAGGTGACTAGCATTGCCTCGTCAATATTTAACCAAATAAACCAGAAATCTAACGGTATTTAAAAAAGATATTCAAATTTATGTCAAAAATATTTGTATTTCCAAAACGATTTTGAAAGACTGTCAAAAAAATCCGAATTTGAAGGTTCAGGGTATGCAGTTCGACACGGATGCACTCCCTGATGCCGAAAATGAAAATTTCGTATCGATCGGTCAATATCCGAGCGAGTTATTGAAAGTTGAAAGTCAAAAATTGAGTACTGATTGATATATCAGTATAAGTGAAAATTTTGAAAAACCAATGTGAAATGTTGTCAAAATTTTAACGTGGTTAGGTGACTATCATTGCCTCGTCAATATTAAACCAAATAAAACAGAAATCTAACGGTATTTAAAAAAGATATTCAAATTTATGTCAAAAATATTTGTATTTCCAAATCGATTTTGAAAGACTGTCAAAAAAATCCGAATTTGAAGGTTCCGGGTATGCAGTTCGACACGGATGCACTCCCTGATGCCGAAAATGAAAGTTTCGTATCGATCGGTCAATATCCGAGCGAGTTATTGAAAGTTGAAAGTCAAAAATTGAGTACTGATTGATATATCAGTATAAGTGAAAATTTTGAAAAACCAATGTGAAATGTTGTCAAAATTTTAACGTGGTTAGGTGACTATCATTGCCTCGTCAATATTAAACCAAATAAAACAGAAATCTAACGGTATATAAAAAAGATATTCAAATTTATGTCAAAAATATTTGTATTTCCAAAACGATTTTGAAAGACTGTCAAAAAAATCCGAATTTGAAGGTTCCGGGTATGCAGTTCGACACGGATGCACTCCCTGATGCCGAAAATGAAAGTTTCGTATCGATCGGTCAATATCCGAGCGAGTTATTGAAAGTTGAAAGTCAAAAATTGAGTACTGATTGATATATCAGTATAAGTGAAAATTTTGAAAAACCAATGTGAAATGTTGTCAAAATTTTAACGTGGTTAGGTGACTAGCATTGCCTCGTCAATATTAAACCAAATAAAACAGAAATCTAACGGTATTCAAAAAAGATATTCAAATTTATGTCAAAAATATTTGTATTTCCAAAACGATTTTGAAAGACTGTCAAAAAATCCGAATTTGAAGGTTCAGGGTATGCAGTTCGACACGGATGCACTCCCTGATGCCGAAAATGGAAGTTTCGTATCGATCGGTCAATATCCGAGCGAGTTATTGAAAGTTGAAAGTCAAAAATTGAGTACTGATTGATATATCAGTATAAGTGAAAATTTTGAAAAGCCAATGTGAAATGTTGTCAAAATTTTAACGTGGTTAGGTGACTAGCATTGCCTCGTCAATATTAAACCAAATAAAACAGAAATCTAACGGTATTCAAAAAAGATATTCAAATTTATGTCAAAAATATTTGTATTTCCAAAACGATTTTGAAAGACTGTCAAAAAATCCGAATTTGAAGGTTCAAGGTATGCAGTTCGACACGGATGCACTCCCTGATGCCGAAAATGAAAGTTTCGTATCGATCGGTCAATATCCGAGCGAGTTATTGAAAGTTGAAAGTCAAAAATTGAGTACTGATTGATATATCAGTATAAGTGAAAATTTTGAAAAACCAATGTGAAATGTTGTCAAAATTTTAACGTGGTTCGGTGACTAGCATTGCCTCGTCAATATTAAACTTAATAAAACAGAAATCTAACGGTATTTAAAAAAGATATTCAAATTTATGTCAAAAATATTTGTATTTCCAAAACGATTTTGAAAGACTGTCAAAAAAATCCGAATTTGAAGGTTCCGGGTATGCAGTTCGACACGGCTGCACTCCCTGATGCCGAAAATGAAAGTTTCGTATCGATCGGTCAATATCTGAGCGAGTTATTGAAAGTTGAAAGTCAAAAATTGAGTACTGATTGATATATCAGTATAAGTGAAAATTTTGAAAAACCAATGTGAAATGTTGTCAAAATTTTAACGTGGTTAGGTGACTAGCATTGCCTCGTCAATATTAAACCAAATAAAACAGAAATCTAACGGCATTTAAAAAAGATATTCAAATTTATGTCAAAAATATTTGTATTTCCAAAACGATTTTGAAAGACTGACAAAAACATCCGAATTTGAAGGTTCAGGGTATGCAGTTCGACACGGATGCACTCCCTGATGCCGAAAATGAAAGTTTCGTATCGATCGGTCAATATCCGAGCGAGTTATTGAAAGTTGAAAGTCAAAAATTGAGTACTGATTGATATATCAGTATAAGTGAAAATTTTGAAAAACCAATGTGAAATGTTGTCAAAATTTTTAAGTAATTAGGTGACTAGCATTGCCTCGTCAATATTAAACCAAATAAAACAGAAATCTAACGGTATTTAAAAAAGATATTCAAATTTATGTCAAAAATATTTGTATTTCCAAAACGATTTTGAAAGACTGTCAAAAAAATCCGAATTTGAAGGTTCCGGGTATGCAGTTCGACACGGCTGCACTCCCTGATGCCGAAAATGAAAGTTTCGTATCGATCGGTCAATATCTGAGCGAGTTATTGAAAGTTGAAAGTCAAAAATTGAGTACTGATTGATATATCAGTATAAGTGAAAATTTTGAAAAACCAATGTGAAATGTTGTCAAAATTTTAACGTGGTTAGGTGACTAGCATTGCCTCGTCAATATTAAACCAAATAAAACAGAAATCTAACGGCATTTAAAAAAGATATTCAAATTTATGTCAAAAATATTTGTATTTCCAAAACGATTTTGAAAGACTGACAAAAACATCCGAATTTGAAGGTTCAGGGTATGCAGTTCGACACGGATGCACTCCCTGATGCCGAAAATGAAAGTTTCGTATCGATCGGTCAATATCCGAGCGAGTTATTGAAAGTTGAAAGTCAAAAATTGAGTACTGATTGATATATCAGTATAAGTGAAAATTTTGAAAAACCAATGTGAAATGTTGTCAAAATTTTTAAGTAATTAGGTGACTAGCATTGCCTCGTCAATATTAAACCAAATAAAACAGAAATCTAACGGTATTTAAAAAAGATATTCAAATTTATGTCAAAAATATTTGTATTTCCAAAACGATTTTGAAAGACTGTCAAAAAATCCGAATTTGAAGGTTCAGGGTATGCAGTTCGACACGGATGCACTCCCTGATGCCGAAAATGAAAGTTTCGTATCGATCGGTCAATATCCGAGCGAGTTATTGAAAGATGAAAGTCAAAAATTGAGTACTGATTGATATATCAGTATAAGTGAAAATTTTGAAAAACCACTGTGAAATGTTGTCAAAATTTTAACGTGGTTAGGTGACTAGCATTGCCTCGTCAATATTAAACCAAATAAACCAGAAATCTAACGGTATTTAAAAAAGATATTCAAATTTATGTCAAAAATATTTGTATTTCCAAAACGATTTTGAAAGACTGTCAAAAAAATCCGAATTTGAAGGTTCAGGGTATGCAGTTCGACACGGATGCACTCCCTGATGCCGAAAATGAAAATTTCGTATCGATCGGTCAATATCCGAGCGAGTTATTGAAAGTTGAAAGTCAAAAATTGAGTACTGATTGATATATCAGTATAAGTGAAAATTTTGAAAAACCAATGTGAAATGTTGTCAAAATTTTAACGTGGTTAGGTGACTATCATTGCCTCGTCAATATTAAACCAAATAAAACAGAAATCTAACGGTATTTAAAAAAGATATTCAAATTTATGTCAAAAATATTTGTATTTCCAAATCGATTTTGAAAGACTGTCAAAAAAATCCGAATTTGAAGGTTCCGGGTATGCAGTTCGACACGGATGCACTCCCTGATGCCGAAAATGAAAGTTTCGTATCGATCGGTCAATATCCGAGCGAGTTATTGAAAGTTGAAAGTCAAAAATTGAGTACTGATTGATATATCAGTATAAGTGAAAATTTTGAAAAACCAATGTGAAATGTTGTCAAAATTTTAACGTGGTTAGGTGACTATCATTGCCTAGTCAATATTAAACCAAATAAAACAGAAATCTAACGGTATTTAAAAAAGATATTCAAATTTATGTCAAAAATATTTGTATTTCCAAATCGATTTTGAAAGACTGTCAAAAAAATCCGAATTTGAAGGTTCCGGGTATGCAGTTCGACACGGATGCACTCCCTGATGCCGAAAATGAAAGTTTCGTATCGATCGGTTAATATCTGAGCGAGTTATTGAAAGTTGAAAGTCAAAAATTGAGTACTGATTGATATATCAGTATAAGTGAAAATTTTGAAAAACCAATGTGAAATGTTGTCAAAATTTTAACGTGGTTAGGTGACTAGCATTGCCTCGTCAATATTAAACCAAATAAAACAGAAATCTAACGGTATTTAAAAAAGATATTCAAATTTATGTCAAAAATATTTGTATTTCCAAAACGATTTTGAAAGACTGTCAAAAAATCCGAATTTGAAGGTTCAGGGTATGCAGTTCGACACGGATGCACTCCCTGATGCCGAAAATGAAAGTTTCGTATCGATCGGTCAATATCCGAGCGAGTTATTGAAAGTTGAAAGTCAAAAATTGAGTACTGATTGATATATCAGTATAAGTGAAAATTTTGAAAAACCACTGTGAAATGTTGTCAAAATTTTAACGTGGTTAGGTGACTAGCATTGCCTCGTCAATATTAAACCAAATAAAACAGAAATCTAACGGTATTTAAAAAAGATATTCAAATTTATGTCAAAAATATTTGTATTTCCAAAACGATTTTGAAAGACTGTCAAAAAAATCCGAATTTGAAGGTTCCGGGTATGCAGTTCGACACGGATGCACTCCCTGATGCCGAAAATGAAAGTTTCGTATCGATCGGTCAATATCCGAGCGAGTTATTGAAAGTTGAAAGTCAAAAATTGAGTACTGATTGATATATCAGTATAAGTGAAAATTTTGAAAAACCAATTTGAAATGTTGTCACAATTTTAACGTGGTTAGGTGACTAGCATTGCCTCGTCAATATTAAACCAAATAAAACAGAAATCTAACGGTATTTAAAAAAGATATTCAAATTTATGTCAAAAATATTTGTATTTCCAAAACGATTTTGAAAGACTGTCAAAAAAATCCGAATTTGAAGGTTCAGGGTATGCAGTTCGACACGGATGCACTCCCTGATGCCGAAAATGAAAGTTTCGTATTGATCGGTCAATATCCGAGCGAGTTATTGAAAGTTGAAAGTCAAAAATTGAGTACTGATTGATATATCAGTATAAGTGAAAATTTTGAAAAACCAATGTGAAATGTTGTCACAATTTTAACGTGGTTAGGTGACTAGCATTGCCTCGTCAATATTAAACCAAATAAAACAGAAATCTAACGGCATTTAAAAAAGATATTCAAATTTATGTCAAAAATATTTGTATTTCCAAATCGATTTTGAAAGACTGTCAAAAAAATCCGAATTTGAAGGTTCCGGGTATGCAGTTCGACACGGATGCACTCCCTGATGCCGAAAATGAAAGTTTCGTATCGATCGGTCAATATCCGAGCGAGTTATTGAAAGTTGAAAGTCAAAAATTGAGTACTGATTGATATATCAGTATAAGTGAAAATTTTGAAAAACCAATGTGAAATGTTGTCACAATTTTAACGTGGTTAGGTGACTAGCATTGCCTCGTCAATATTAAACCAAATAAACCAGAAATCTAACGGTATTTAAAAAAGATATTCAAATTTATGTCAAAAATATTTGTATTTCCAAAACGATTTTGAAAGACTGTCAAAAAAATCCGAATTTGAAGGTTCAGGGTATGCAGTTCGACACGGATGCACTCCCTGATGCCGAAAATGAAAATTTCGTATCGATCGGTCAATATCCGAGCGAGTTATTGAAAGTTGAAAGTCAAAAATTGAGTACTGATTGATATATCAGTATAAGTGAAAATTTTGAAAAACCAATGTGAAATGTTGTCAAAATTTTAACGTGGTTAGGTGACTATCATTGCCTCGTCAATATTAAACCAAATAAAACAGAAATCTAACGGTATTTAAAAAAGATATTCAAATTTATGTCAAAAATATTTGTATTTCCAAATCGATTTTGAAAGACTGTCAAAAAAATCCGAATTTGAAGGTACCGGGTATGCAGTTCGACACGGATGCACTCCCTGATGCCGAAAATGAAAGTTTCGTATCGATCGGTCAATATCCGAGCGAGTTATTGAAAGTTGAAAGTCAAAAATTGAGTACTGATTGATATATCAGTATAAGTGAAAATTTTGAAAAACCAATGTGAAATGTTGTCAAAATTTTAACGTGGTTAGGTGACTATCATTGCCTCGTCAATATTAAACCAAATAAAACAGAAATCTAACGGTATTTAAAAAAGATATTCAAATTTATGTCAAAAATATTTGTATTTCCAAATCGATTTTGAAAGACTGTCAAAAAAATCCGAATTTGAAGGTTCCGGGTATGCAGTTCGACACGGATGCACTCCCTGATGCCGAAAATGAAAGTTTCGTATCGATCGGTCAATATCCGAGCGAGTTATTGAAAGTTGAAAGTCAAAAATTGAGTACTGATTGATATATCAGTATAAGTGAAAATTTTGAAAAACCAATGTGAAATGTTGTCAAAATTTTAACGTGGTTAGGTGACTAGCATTGCCTCGTCAATATTAAACCAAATAAAACAGAAATCTAACGGTATTTAAAAAAGATATTCAAATTTATGTCAAAAATATTTGTATTTCCAAAACGATTTTGAAAGACTGTCAAAAAATCCGAATTTGAAGGTTCAGGGTATGCAGTTCGACACGGATGCACTCCCTGATGCCGAAAATGAAAGTTTCGTATCGATCGGTCAATATCCGAGCGAGTTATTGAAAGTTGAAAATCAAAAATTGAGTACTGATTGATATATCAGTATAAGTGAAAATTTTGAAAAACCAATTTGAAATGTTGTCACAATTTTAACGTGGTTAGGTGACTAGCATTGCCTCGTCAATATTAAACCAAATAAAACAGAAATCTAACGGTATTTAAAAAAGATATTCAAATTTATGTCAAAAATATTTGTATTTCCAAAACGATTTTGAAAGACTGTCAAAAAAATCCGAATTTGAAGGTTCAGGGTATGCAGTTCGACACGGATGCACTCCCTGATGCCGAAAATGAAAGTTTCATATCGATCGGTCAATATCCGAGCGAGTTATTGAAAGTTGAAAGTCAAAAATTGAGTACTGATTGATATATCAGTATAAGTGAAAATTTTGAAAAACCAATGTGAAATGTTGTCAAAATTTTAACGTGGTTAGGTGACTAGCATTGCCTCGTCAATACTAAACCAAATAAAACAGAAATCTAACGGTATTCAAAAAAGATATTCAAATTTATGTCAAAAATATTTGTATTTCCAAAACGATTTTGAAAGACTGTCAAAAAATCCGAATTTGAAGGTTCAGGGTATGCAGTTCGACACGGATGCACTCCCTGATGCCGAAAATGAAAGTTTCGTATCGATCGGTCAATATCCGAGCGAGTTATTGAAAGTTGAAAGTCAAAAATTGAGTACTGATTGATATATCAGTATAAGTGAAAATTTTGAAAAACCAATGTGAAATGTTGTCAAAATTTTAACGTGGTTCGGTGACTAGCATTGCCTCGTCAATATTAAACTTAATAAAACAGAAATCTAACGGTATTTAAAAAAGATATTCAAATTTATGTCAAAAATATTTGTATTTCCAAAACGATTTTGAAAGACTGACAAAAACATCCGAATTTGAAGGTTCAGGGTATGCAGTTCGACACGGATGCACTCCCTGATGCCGAAAATGAAAGTTTCGTATCGATCGGTCAATATCCGAGCGAGTTATTGAAAGTTGAAAGTCAAAAATTGAGTACTGATTGATATATCAGTATAAGTGAAAATTTTGAAAAACCAATGTGAAATGTTGTCAAAATTTTAACGTGTTTAGGTGACTAGCATTGCCTCGTCAATATTAAACCAAATAAAACAGAAATCTAACGGTATTTAAAAAAGATATTCAAATTTATGTCAAAAATATTTGTATTTCCAAAACGATTTTGAAAGACTGTCAAAAAAATCCGAATTTGAAGGTTCAGGGTATGCAGTTCGACACGGATGCACTCCCTGATGCCGAAAATGAAAGTTTCGTATCGATCGGTCAATATCCGAGCGAGTTATTGAAAGTTGAAAGTCAAAAATTGAGTACTGATTGATATATCAGTATAAGTGAAAATTTTAAAAAACCAATGTGAAATGTTGTCAAAATTTTAACGTGGTTCGGTGACTAGCATTGCCTCGTCAACATTAAACCAAATAAAACAGAAATCTAACGGTATTTAAAAAAGATATTCAAATTTATGTCAAAAATATTTGTATTTCCAAATCGATTTTGAAAGACTGTCAAAAAAATCCGAATTTGAAGGTTCCGGGTATGCAGTTCGACACGGATGCACTCCCTGATGCCGAAAATGAAAGTTTCGTATCGATCGGTCAATATCCGAGCGAGTTATTGAAAGTTGAAAGTCAAAAATTGAGTACTGATTGATATATCAGTATAAGTGAAAATTTTGAAAAACCAATGTGAAATGTTTTCAAAATTTTAACGTGGTTCGGTGACTAGCATTGCCTCGTCAATATTAAACCAAATAAAACAGAAATCTAACGGTATTTAAAAAAGATATTCAAATTTATGTCAAAAATATTTGTATTTCCAAAACGATTTTGAAAGACTGTCAAAAAATCCGAATTTGAAGGTTCAGGGTATACAGTTCGACACGGATGCACTCACTGATGCCGAAAATGAAAGTTTCGTATCGATCGGTCAATATCCGAGCGAGTTATTGAAAGTTGAAAGTCAAAAATTGAGTACTGATTGATATATCAGTATAAGTGAAAATTTTGAAAAACCAATTTGAAATGTTGTCACAATTTTAACGTGGTTAGGTGACTAGCATTGCCTCGTCAATATAAAACCAAATAAAACAGAAATCTAACGGTATTTAAAAAAGATATTCAAATTTATGTCAAAAATATTTGTATTTCCAAAACGATTTTGAAAGACTGTCAAAAAAATCCGAATTTGAAGGTTCAGGGTATGCAGTTCGACACGGATGCACTCCCTGATGCCGAAAATGAAAGTTTCGTATCGATCGGTCAATATCCGAGCGAGTTATTGAAAGTTGAAAGTCAAAAATTGAGTACTGATTGATATATCAGTATAAGTGAAAATTTTGAAAAACCAATGTGAAATGTTGTCACAATTTTAACGTGGTTAGGTGACTAGCATTGCCTCGTCAATATTAAACCAAATAAAACAGAAATCTAACGGTATTTAAAAAAGATATTCAAATTTATGTCAAAAATATTTGTATTTCCAAAACGATTTTGAAAGACTGTCAAAAAAATCCGAATTTGAAGGTTCCGGGTATGCAGTTCGACACGGATGCACTTCCTGATGCCGAAAATGAAAGTTTCGTATCGATCGGTCAATATCCGAGCGAGTTATTGAAAGTTGAAAGTCAAAAATTGAGTACTTATTGATATATCAGTATAAGTGAAAATTTTGAAAAACCAATGTGAAATGTTGTCACAATTTTAACGTGGTTAGGTGACTAGCATTGCCTCGTCAATATTAAACCAAATAAACCAGAAATCTAACGGTATTTAAAAAAGATATTCAAATTTATGTCAAAAATATTTGTATTTCCAAAACGATTTTGAAAGACTGTCAAAAAAATCCGAATTTGAAGGTTCAGGGTATGCAGTTCGACACGGATGCACTCCCTGATGCCGAAAATGAAAATTTCGTATCGATCGGTCAATATCCGAGCGAGTTATTGAAAGTTGAAAGTCAAAAATTGAGTACTGATTGATATATCAGTATAAGTGAAAATTTTGAAAAACCAATGTGAAATGTTGTCAAAATTTTAACGTGGTTAGGTGACTATCATTGCCTCGTCAATATTAAACCAAATAAAACAGAAATCTAACGGTATTTAAAAAAGATATTCAAATTTACGTCAAAAATATTTGTATTTCCAAATCGATTTTGAAAGACTGTCAAAAAAATCCGAATTTGAAGGTTCCGGGTATGCAGTTCGATACGGATGCACTCCCTGATGCCGAAAATGAAAGTTTCGTATCGATCGGTCAATATCCGAGCGAGTTATTGAAAGTTGAAAGTCAAAAATTGAGTACTGATTGATATATCAGTATAAGTGAAAATTTTGAAAAACCAATGTGAAATGTTGTCAAAATTTTAACGTGGTTCGGTGACTAGCATTGCCTCGTCAATATTAAACCAAATAAAACAGAAATCTAACGGTATTTAAAAAAGATATTCAAATTTATGTCAAAAATATTTGTATTTCCAAAACGATTTTGAAAGACTGTCAAAAAATCCGAATTTGAAGGTTCGGGGTATGCAGTTCGACACAGATGCACTCCCTGATGCCGAAAATGAAAGTTTCGTATCGATCGGTCAATATCCGAGCGAGTTATTGAAAGTTGAAAGTCAAAAATTGAGTACTGATTGACATATCAGTATAAGTGAAAATTTTGAAAAACCAATGTGAAATGTTGTCAAAATTTTAACGTGGTTAGGTGACTATCATTGCCTCGTCAATATTAAACCAAATAAAACAGAAATCTAACGGTATTTAAAAAAGATATTCAAATTTATGTCAAAAATATTTGTATTTCCAAATCGATTTTGAAAGACTGTCAAAAAAATCCGAATTTGAAGGTTCCGGGTATGCAGTTCGATACGGATGCACTCCCTGATGCCGAAAATGAAAGTTTCGTATCGATCGGTCAATATCCGAGCGAGTTATTGAAAGTTGAAAGTCAAAAATTGAGTACTGATTGATATATCAGTATAAGTGAAAATTTTGAAAAACCAATGTGAAATGTTGTCAAAATTTTAACGTGGTTAGGTGGCTAGCATTGCCTAGTCAATATTAAACCAAATAAAACAGAAATCTAACGGTATTTAAAAAAGATATTCAAATTTATGTCAAAAATATTTGTATTTCCAAATCGATTTTGAAAGACTGTCAAAAAAATCCGAATTTGAAGGTTCCGGGTATGCAGTTCGACACGGATGCACTCCCTGATGCCGAAAATGAAAGTTTCGTATCGATCGGTTAATATCTGAGCGAGTTATTGAAAGTTGAAAGTCAAAAATTGAGTACTGATTGATATATCAGTATAAGTGAAAATTTTGAAAAACCAATGTGAAATGTTGTCAAAATTTTAACGTGGTTAGGTGAGTAGCATTGCCTCGTCAATATTAAACCAAATAAAACAGAAATCTAACGGTATTTAAAAAAGATATTCAAATTTATGTCAAAAATATTTGTATTTCCAAAACGATTTTGAAAGACTGTCAAAAAATCCGAATTTGAAGGTTCAGGGTATGCAGTTCGACACGGATGCACTCCCTGATGCCGAAAATGAAAGTTTCGTATCGATCGGTCAATATCCGAGCGAGTTATTGAAAGATGAAAGTCAAAAATTGAGTACTGATTGATATATCAGTATAAGTGAAAATTTTGAAAAACCACTGTGAAATGTTGTCAAAATTTTAACGTGGTTAGGTGACTAGCATTGCCTCGTCAATATTAAACCAAATAAAACAGAAATCTAACGGTATATAAAAAAGATATTCAAATTTATGTCAAAAATATTTGTATTTCCAAAACGATTTTGAAAGACTGTCAAAAAAATCCGAATTTGAAGGTTCCGGGTATGCAGTTCGACACGGATGCACTCCCTGATGCCGAAAATGAAAGTTTCGTATCGATCGGTCAATATCCGAGCGAGTTATTGAAAGTTGAAAGTCAAAAATTGAGTACTGATTGATATATCAGTATAAGTGAAAATTTTGAAAAACCAATTTGAAATGTTGTCACAATTTTAACGTGGTTAGGTGACTAGCATTGCCTCGTCAATATTAAACCAAATAAAACAGAAATCTAACGGTATTTAAAAAAGATATTCAAATTTATGTCAAAAATATTTGTATTTCCAAAACGATTTAGAAAGACTGTCAAAAAAATCCGAATTTGAAGGTTCAGGGTATGCAGTTCGACACGGATGCACTCCCTGATGCCGAAAATGAAAGTTTCGTATTGATCGGTCAATATCCGAGCGAGTTATTGAAAGTTGAAAGTCAAAAATTGAGTACTGATTGATATATCAGTATAAGTGAAAATTTTGAAAAACCAATGTGAAATGTTGTCACAATTTTAACGTGGTTAGGTGACTAGCATTGCCTCGTCAATATTAAACCAAATAAAACAGAAATCTAACGGCATTTAAAAAAGATATTCAAATTTATGTCAAAAATATTTGTATTTCCAAATCGATTTTGAAAGACTGTCAAAAAAATCCGAATTTGAAGGTTCCGGGTATGCAGTTCGACACGGATGCACTTCCTGATGCCGAAAATGAAAGTTTCGTATCGATCGGTCAATATCCGAGCGAGTTATTGAAAGTTGAAAGTCAAAAATTGAGTACTGATTGATATATCAGTATAAGTGAAAATTTTGAAAAACCAATGTGAAATGTTGTCACAATTTTAACGTGGTTAGGTGACTAGCATTGCCTCGTCAATATTAAACCAAATAAACCAGAAATCTAACGGTATTTAAAAAAGATATTCAAATTTATGTCAAAAATATTTGTATTTCCAAAACGATTTTGAAAGACTGTCAAAAAAATCCGAATTTGAAGGTTCAGGGTATGCAGTTCGACACGGATGCACTCCCTGATGCCGAAAATGAAAATTTCGTATCGATCGGTCAATATCCGAGCGAGTTATTGAAAGTTGAAAGTCAAAAATTGAGTACTGATTGATATATCAGTATAAGTGAAAATTTTGAAAAACCAATGTGAAATGTTGTCAAAATTTTAACGTGGTTAGGTGACTATCATTGCCTCGTCAATATTAAACCAAATAAAACAGAAATCTAACGGTATTTAAAAAAGATATTCAAATTTATGTCAAAAATATTTGTATTTCCAAATCGATTTTGAAAGACTGTCAAAAAAATCCGAATTTGAAGGTACCGGGTATGCAGTTCGACACGGATGCACTCCCTGATGCCGAAAATGAAAGTTTCGTATCGATCGGTCAATATCCGAGCGAGTTATTGAAAGTTGAAAGTCAAAAATTGAGTACTGATTGATATATCAGTATAAGTGAAAATTTTGAAAAACCAATGTGAAATGTTGTCAAAATTTTAACGTGGTTAGGTGACTATCATTGCCTCGTCAATATTAAACCAAATAAAACAGAAATCTAACGGTATTTAAAAAAGATATTCAAATTTATGTCAAAAATATTTGTATTTCCAAATCGATTTTGAAAGACTGTCAAAAAAATCCGAATTTGAAGGTTCCGGGTATGCAGTTCGACACGGATGCACTCCCTGATGCCGAAAATGAAAGTTTCGTATCGATCGGTCAATATCCGAGCGAGTTATTGAAAGTTGAAAGTCAAAAATTGAGTACTGATTGATATATCAGTATAAGTGAAAATTTTGAAAAACCAATGTGAAATGTTGTCAAAATTTTAACGTGGTTAGGTGACTAGCATTGCCTCGTCAATATTAAACCAAATAAAACAGAAATCTAACGGTATTTAAAAAAGATATTCAAATTTATGTCAAAAATATTTGTATTTCCAAAACGATTTTGAAAGACTGTCAAAAAATCCGAATTTGAAGGTTCAGGGTATGCAGTTCGACACGGATGCACTCCCTGATGCCGAAAATGAAAGTTTCGTATCGATCGGTCAATATCCGAGCGAGTTATTGAAAGTTGAAAGTCAAAAATTGAGTACTGATTGATATATCAGTATAAGTGAAAATTTTGAAAAACCACTGTGAAATGTTGTCAAAATTTTAACGTGGTTAGGTGACTAGCATTGCCTCGTCAATATTAAACTAAATAAAACAGAAATCTAACGGTATATAAAAAAGATATTCAAATTTATGTCAAAAATATTTGTATTTCCAAAACGATTTTGAAAGACTGTCAAAAAAATCCGAATTTGAAGGTTCCGGGTATGCAGTTCGACACGGATGCACTCCCTGATGCCGAAAATGAAAGTTTCGTATCGATCGGTCAATATCCGAGCGAGTTATTGAAAGTTGAAAGTCAAAAATTGAGTACTGATTGATATATCAGTATAAGTGAAAATTTTGAAAAACCAATGTGAAATGTTGTCAAAATTTTAACGTGGTTAGGTGACTAGCATTGCCTCGTCAATATTAAACCACATAAAACAGAAATCTAACGGTATTCAAAAAAGATATTCAAATTTATGTCAAAAATATTTGTATTTCCAAAACGATTTTGAAAGACTGTCAAAAAATCCGAATTTGAAGGTTCAGGGTATGCAGTTCGACACGGATGCACTCCCTGATGCCGAAAATGGAAGTTTCGTATCGATCGGTCAATATCCGAGCGAGTTATTGAAAGTTGAAAGTCAAAAATTGAGTACTGATTGATATATCAGTATAAGTGAAAATTTTGAAAAGCCAATGTGAAATGTTGTCAAAATTTTAACGTGGTTAGGTGACTAGCATTGCCTCGTCAATATTAAACCAAATAAAACAGAAATCTAACGGTATTCAAAAAAGATATTCAAATTTATGTCAAAAATATTTGTATTTCCAAAACGATTTTGAAAGACTGTCAAAAAATCCGAATTTGAAGGTTCAGGGTATGCAGTTCGACACGGATGCACTCCCTGATGCCGAAAATGAAAGTTTCGTATCGATCGGTCAATATCCGAGCGAGTTATTGAAAGTTGAAAGTCAAAAATTGAGTACTGATTGATATATCAGTATAAGTGAAAATTTTGAAAAACCAATGTGAAATGTTGTCAAAATTTTAACGTGGTTCGGTGACTAGCATTGCCTCGTCAATATTAAACTTAATAAAACAGAAATCTAACGGTATTTAAAAAAGATATTCAAATTTATGTCAAAAATATTTGTATTTCCAAATCGATTTTGAAAGACTGTCAAAAAAATCCGAATTTGAAGGTTCCGGGTATGCAGTTCGACACGGATGCACTCCCTGATGCCGAAAATGAAAGTTTCGTATCGATCGGTCAATATCCGAGCGAGTTATTGAAAGTTGAAAGTCAAAAATTGAGTACTGATTGATATATCAGTATAAGTGAAAATTTTGAAAAACCAATTTGAAATGTTGTCACAATTTTAACGTGGTTAGGTGACTAGCATTGCCTCGTCAATATTAAACCAAATAAAACAGAAATCTAACGGTATTTAAAAAAGATATTCAAATTTATGTCAAAAATATTTGTATTTCCAAAACGATTTAGAAAGACTGTCAAAAAAATCCGAATTTGAAGGTTCAGGGTATGCAGTTCGACACGGATGCACTCCCTGATGCCGAAAATGAAAGTTTCGTATTGATCGGTCAATATCCGAGCGAGTTATTGAAAGTTGAAAGTCAAAAATTGAGTACTGATTGATATATCAGTATAAGTGAAAATTTTGAAAAACCAATGTGAAATGTTGTCACAATTTTAACGTGGTTAGGTGACTAGCATTGCCTCGTCAATATTAAACCAAATAAAACAGAAATCTAACGGCATTTAAAAAAGATATTCAAATTTATGTCAAAAATATTTGTATTTCCAAATCGATTTTGAAAGACTGTCAAAAAAATCCGAATTTGAAGGTTCCGGGTATGCAGTTCGACACGGATGCACTTCCTGATGCCGAAAATGAAAGTTTCGTATCGATCGGTCAATATCCGAGCGAGTTATTGAAAGTTGAAAGTCAAAAATTGAGTACTGATTGATATATCAGTATAAGTGAAAATTTTGAAAAACCAATGTGAAATGTTGTCACAATTTTAACGTGGTTAGGTGACTAGCATTGCCTCGTCAATATTAAACCAAATAAACCAGAAATCTAACGGTATTTAAAAAAGATATTCAAATTTATGTCAAAAATATTTGTATTTCCAAAACGATTTTGAAAGACTGTCAAAAAAATCCGAATTTGAAGGTTCAGGGTATGCAGTTCGACACGGATGCACTCCCTGATGCCGAAAATGAAAATTTCGTATCGATCGGTCAATATCCGAGCGAGTTATTGAAAGTTGAAAGTCAAAAATTGAGTACTGATTGATATATCAGTATAAGTGAAAATTTTGAAAAACCAATGTGAAATGTTGTCAAAATTTTAACGTGGTTAGGTGACTATCATTGCCTCGTCAATATTAAACCAAATAAAACAGAAATCTAACGGTATTTAAAAAAGATATTCAAATTTATGTCAAAAATATTTGTATTTCCAAATCGATTTTGAAAGACTGTCAAAAAAATCCGAATTTGAAGGTACCGGGTATGCAGTTCGACACGGATGCACTCCCTGATGCCGAAAATGAAAGTTTCGTATCGATCGGTCAATATCCGAGCGAGTTATTGAAAGTTGAAAGTCAAAAATTGAGTACTGATTGATATATCAGTATAAGTGAAAATTTTGAAAAACCAATGTGAAATGTTGTCAAAATTTTAACGTGGTTAGGTGACTATCATTGCCTCGTCAATATTAAACCAAATAAAACAGAAATCTAACGGTATTTAAAAAAGATATTCAAATTTATGTCAAAAATATTTGTATTTCCAAATCGATTTTGAAAGACTGTCAAAAAAATCCGAATTTGAAGGTTCCGGGTATGCAGTTCGACACGGATGCACTCCCTGATGCCGAAAATGAAAGTTTCGTATCGATCGGTCAATATCCGAGCGAGTTATTGAAAGTTGAAAGTCAAAAATTGAGTACTGATTGATATATCAGTATAAGTGAAAATTTTGAAAAACCAATGTGAAATGTTGTCAAAATTTTAACGTGGTTAGGTGACTAGCATTGCCTCGTCAATATTAAACCAAATAAAACAGAAATCTAACGGTATTTAAAAAAGATATTCAAATTTATGTCAAAAATATTTGTATTTCCAAAACGATTTTGAAAGACTGTCAAAAAATCCGAATTTGAAGGTTCAGGGTATGCAGTTCGACACGGATGCACTCCCTGATGCCGAAAATGAAAGTTTCGTATCGATCGGTCAATATCCGAGCGAGTTATTGAAAGTTGAAAGTCAAAAATTGAGTACTGATTGATATATCAGTATAAGTGAAAATTTTGAAAAACCACTGTGAAATGTTGTCAAAATTTTAACGTGGTTAGGTGACTAGCATTGCCTCGTCAATATTAAACCAAATAAAACAGAAATCTAACGGTATATAAAAAAGATATTCAAATTTATGTCAAAAATATTTGTATTTCCAAAACGATTTTGAAAGACTGTCAAAAAAATCCGAATTTGAAGGTTCCGGGTATGCAGTTCGACACGGATGCACTCCCTGATGCCGAAAATGAAAGTTTCGTATCGATCGGTCAATATCCGAGCGAGTTATTGAAAGTTGAAAGTCAAAAATTGAGTACTGATTGATATATCAGTATAAGTGAAAATTTTGAAAAACCAATGTGAAATGTTGTCAAAATTTTAACGTGGTTAGGTGACTAGCATTGCCTCGTCAATATTAAACCACATAAAACAGAAATCTAACGGTATTCAAAAAAGATATTCAAATTTATGTCAAAAATATTTGTATTTCCAAAACGATTTTGAAAGACTGTCAAAAAATCCGAATTTGAAGGTTCAGGGTATGCAGTTCGACACGGATGCACTCCCTGATGCCGAAAATGGAAGTTTCGTATCGATCGGTCAATATCCGAGCGAGTTATTGAAAGTTGAAAGTCAAAAATTGAGTACTGATTGATATATCAGTATAAGTGAAAATTTTGAAAAGCCAATGTGAAATGTTGTCAAAATTTTAACGTGGTTAGGTGACTAGCATTGCCTCGTCAATATTAAACCAAATAAAACAGAAATCTAACGGTATTCAAAAAAGATATTCAAATTTATGTCAAAAATATTTGTATTTCCAAAACGATTTTGAAAGACTGTCAAAAAATCCGAATTTGAAGGTTCAGGGTATGCAGTTCGACACGGATGCACTCCCTGATGCCGAAAATGAAAGTTTCGTATCGATCGGTCAATATCCGAGCGAGTTATTGAAAGTTGAAAGTCAAAAATTGAGTACTGATTGATATATCAGTATAAGTGAAAATTTTGAAAAACCAATGTGAAATGTTGTCAAAATTTTAACGTGGTTCGGTGACTAGCATTGCCTCGTCAATATTAAACTTAATAAAACAGAAATCTAACGGTATTTAAAAAAGATATTCAAATTTATGTCAAAAATATTTGTATTTCCAAATCGATTTTGAAAGACTGTCAAAAAAATCCGAATTTGAAGGTTCCGGGTATGCAGTTCGACACGGATGCACTCCCTGATGCCGAAAATGAAAGTTTCGTATCGATCGGTCAATATCTGAGCGAGTTATTGAAAGTTGAAAGTCAAAAATTGAGTACTGATTGATATATCAGTATAAGTGAAAATTTTGAAAAACCAATGTGAAATGTTGTCAAAATTTTAACGTGGTTAGGTGACTAGCATTGCCTCGTCAATATTAAACCAAATAAAACAGAAATCTAACGGTATTTAAAAAAGATATTCAAATTTATGTCAAAAATATTTGTATTTCCAAAACGATTTTGAAAGACTGACAAAAACATCCGAATTTGAAGGTTCAGGGTATGCAGTTCGACACGGATGCACTCCCTGATGCCGAAAATGAAAGTTTCGTATCGATCGGTCAATATCCGAGCGAGTTATTGAAAGATGAAAGTCAAAAATTGAGTACTGATTGATATATCAGTATAAGTGAAAATTTTGAAAAACCACTGTGAAATGTTGTCAAAATTTTAACGTGGTTAGGTGACTAGCATTGCCTCGTCAATATTAAACCAAATAAAACAGAAATCTAACGGTATTTAAAAAAGATATTCAAATTTATGTCAAAAATATTTGTATTTCCAAAACGATTTTGAAAGACTGTCAAAAAAATCCGAATTTGAAGGTTCCGGGTATGCAGTTCGACACGGATGCACTCCCTGATGCCGAAAATGAAAGTTTCGTATCGATCGGTCAATATCCGAGCGAGTTATTGAAAGTTGAAAGTCAAAAATTGAGTACTGATTGATATATCAGTATAAGTGAAAATTTTGAAAAACCAATTTGAAATGTTGTCACAATTTTAACGTGGTTAGGTGACTAGCATTGCCTCGTCAATATTAAACCAAATAAAACAGAAATCTAACGGTATTTAAAAAAGATATTCAAATTTATGTCAAAAATATTTGTATTTCCAAAACGATTTTGAAAGACTGTCAAAAAAATCCGAATTTGAAGGTTCCGGGTATGCAGTTCGACACGGATGCACTCCCTGATGCCGAAAATGAAAGTTTCGTATCGATCGGTCAATATCCGAGCGAGTTATTGAAAGTTGAAAGTCAAAAATTGAGTACTGATTGATATATCAGTATAAGTGAAAATTTTGAAAAACCAATGTGAAATGTTGTCAAAATTTTAACGTGGTTAGGTGACTAGCATTGCCTCGTCAATATTAAACCAAATAAAACAGAAATCTAACGGTATTTAAAAAAGATATTCAAATTTATGTCAAAAATATTTGTATTTCCAAAACGATTTTGAAAGACTGTCAAAAAATCCGAATTTGAAGGTTCAGGGTATGCAGTTCGACACGGATGCACTCCCTGATGCCGAAAATGAAAGTTTCGTATCGATCGGTCAATATCCGAGCGAGTTATTGAAAGTTGAAAGTCAAAAATTGAGTACTGATTGATATATCAGTATAAGTGAAAATTTTGAAAAACCACTGTGAAATGTTGTCAAAATTTTAACGTGGTTAGGTGACTAGCATTGCCTCGTCAATATTAAACTAAATAAAACAGAAATCTAACGGTATATAAAAAAGATATTCAAATTTATGTCAAAAATATTTGTATTTCCAAAACGATTTTGAAAGACTGTCAAAAAAATCCGAATTTGAAGGTTCCGGGTATGCAGTTCGACACGGATGCACTCCCTGATGCCGAAAATGAAAGTTTCGTATCGATCGGTCAATATCCGAGCGAGTTATTGAAAGTTGAAAGTCAAAAATTGAGTACTGATTGATATATCAGTATAAGTGAAAATTTTGAAAAACCAATGTGAAATGTTGTCAAAATTTTAACGTGGTTAGGTGACTAGCATTGCCTCGTCAATATTAAACCACATAAAACAGAAATCTAACGGTATTCAAAAAAGATATTCAAATTTATGTCAAAAATATTTGTATTTCCAAAACGATTTTGAAAGACTGTCAAAAAATCCGAATTTGAAGGTTCAGGGTATGCAGTTCGACACGGATGCACTCCCTGATGCCGAAAATGGAAGTTTCGTATCGATCGGTCAATATCCGAGCGAGTTATTGAAAGTTGAAAGTCAAAAATTGAGTACTGATTGATATATCAGTATAAGTGAAAATTTTGAAAAACCAATGTGAAATGTTGTCAAAATTTTAACGTGGTTAGGTGACTATCATTGCCTCGTCAATATTAAACCAAATAAAACAGAAATCTAACGGTATTTAAAAAAGATATTCAAATTTATGTCAAAAATATTTGTATTTCCAAAACGATTTTGAAAGACTGTCAAAAAATCCGAATTTGAAGGTTCGGGGTATGCAGTTCGACACGGATGCACTCCCTGATGCCGAAAATGAAAGTTTCGTATCGATCGGTCAATATCCGAGCGAGTTATTGAAAGTTGAAAGTCAAAAATTGAGTACTGATTGATATATCAGTATAAGTGAAAATTTTGAAAAACCAATGTGAAATGTTGTCAAAATTTTAACGTGGTTAGGTGACTAGCATTGCCTCGTCAATATTAAACCAAATAAAACAGAAATCTAACGGTATTTAAAAAAGATATTCAAATTTATGTCAAAAATATTTGTATTTCCAAAACGATTTTGAAAGACTGTCAAAAAAATCCGAATTTGAAGGTTCAGGGTATGCAGTTCGACACGGATGCACTCCCTGATGCCGAAAATGAAAGTTTCGTATCGATCGGTCAATATCCGAGCGAGTTATTGAAAGTTGAAAGTCAAAAATTGAGTACTGATTGATATATCAGTATAAGTGAAAATTTTGAAAAACCAATGTGAAATGTTGTCACAATTTTAACGTGGTTAGGTGACTAGCATTGCCTCGTCAATATTAAACCAAATAAAACAGAAATCTAACGGCATTTAAAAAAGATATTCAAATTTATGTCAAAAATATTTGTATTTCCAAATCGATTTTGAAAGACTGTCAAAAAAATCCGAATTTGAAGGTTCCGGGTATGCAGTTCGACACGGATGCACTCCCTGATGCCGAAAATGAAAGTTTCGTATCGATCGGTCACTATCCGAGCGAGTTATTGAAAGTTGAAAGTCAAAAATTGAGTACTGATTGATATATCAGTATAAGTGAAAATTTTGAAAAACCAATGTGAAATGTTGTCACAATTTTAACGTGGTTAGGTGACTAGCATTGCCTCGTCAATATTAAACCAAATAAACCAGAAATCTAACGGTATTTAAAAAAGATATTCAAATTTATGTCAAAAATATTTGTATTTCCAAAACGATTTTGAAAGACTGTCAAAAAAATCCGAATTTGAAGGTTCAGGGTATGCAGTTCGACACGGATGCACTCCCTGATGCCGAAAATGAAAATTTCGTATCGATCGGTCAATATCCGAGCGAGTTATTGAAAGTTGAAAGTCAAAAATTGAGTACTGATTGATATATCAGTATAAGTGAAAATTTTGAAAAACCAATGTGAAATGTTGTCAAAATTTCAACGTGGTTAGGTGACTATCATTGCCTCGTCAATATTAAACCAAATAAAACAGAAATCTAACGGTATTTAAAAAAGATATTCAAATTTATGTCAAAAATATTTGTATTTCCAAAACGATTTTGAAAGACTGTCAAAAAATCCGAATTTGAAGGTTCGGGGTATGCAGTTCGACACGGATGCACTCCCTGATGCCGAAAATGAAAGTTTCGTATCGATCGGTCAATATCCGAGCGAGTTATTGAAAGTTGAAAGTCAAAAATTGAGTACTGATTGATATATCAGTATAAGTGAAAATTTTGAAAAACCAATGTGAAATGTTGTCAAAATTTTAACGTGGTTAGGTGACTAGCATTGCCTCGTCAATATTAAACCAAATAAAACAGAAATCTAACGGTATTTAAAAAAGATATTCAAATTTATGTCAAAAATATTTGTATTTCCAAAACGATTTTGAAAGACTGTCAAAAAATCCGAATTTGAAGGTTCAGGGTATGCAGTTCGACACGGATGCACTCCCTGATGCCGAAAATGAAAGTTTCGTATCGATCGGTCAATATCCGAGCGAGTTATTGAAAGTTGAAAGTCAAAAATTGAGTACTGATTGATATATCAGTATAAGTGAAAATTTTGAAAAACCACTGTGAAATGTTGTCAAAATTTTAACGTGGTTAGGTGACTAGCATTGCCTCGTCAATATTAAACCAAATAAAACAGAAATCTAACGGTATATAAAAAAGATATTCAAATTTATGTCAAAAATATTTGTATTTCCAAAACGATTTTGAAAGACTGTCAAAAAAATCCGAATTTGAAGGTTCCGGGTATGCAGTTCGACACGGATGCACTCCCTGATGCCGAAAATGAAAGTTTCGTATCGATCGGTCAATATCCGAGCGAGTTATTGAAAGTTGAAAGTCAAAAATTGAGTACTGATTGATATATCAGTATAAGTGAAAATTTTGAAAAACCAATGTGAAATGTTGTCAAAATTTTAACGTGGTTAGGTGACTAGCATTGCCTCGTCAATATTAAACCAAATAAAACAGAAATCTAACGGTATTCAAAAAAGATATTCAAATTTATGTCAAAAATATTTGTATTTCCAAAACGATTTTGAAAGACTGTCAAAAAATCCGAATTTGAAGGTTCAGGGTATGCAGTTCGACACGGATGCACTCCCTGATGCCGAAAATGGAAGTTTCGTATCGATCGGTCAATATCCGAGCGAGTTATTGAAAGTTGAAAGTCAAAAATTGAGTACTGATTGATATATCAGTATAAGTGAAAATTTTGAAAAGCCAATGTGAAATGTTGTCAAAATTTTAACGTGGTTAGGTGACTAGCATTGCCTCGTCAATATTAAACCAAATAAAACAGAAATCTAACGGTATTCAAAAAAGATATTCAAATTTATGTCAAAAATATTTGTATTTCCAAAACGATTTTGAAAGACTGTCAAAAAATCCGAATTTGAAGGTTCAAGGTATGCAGTTCGACACGGATGCACTCCCTGATGCCGAAAATGAAAGTTTCGTATCGATCGGTCAATATCCGAGCGAGTTATTGAAAGTTGAAAGTCAAAAATTGAGTACTGATTGATATATCAGTATAAGTGAAAATTTTGAAAAACCAATGTGAAATGTTGTCAAAATTTTAACGTGGTTCGGTGACTAGCATTGCCTCGTCAATATTAAACTTAATAAAACAGAAATCTAACGGTATTTAAAAAAGATATTCAAATTTATGTCAAAAATATTTGTATTTCCAAAACGATTTTGAAAGACTGTCAAAAAAATCCGAATTTGAAGGTTCCGGGTATGCAGTTCGACACGGCTGCACTCCCTGATGCCGAAAATGAAAGTTTCGTATCGATCGGTCAATATCTGAGCGAGTTATTGAAAGTTGAAAGTCAAAAATTGAGTACTGATTGATATATCAGTATAAGTGAAAATTTTGAAAAACCAATGTGAAATGTTGTCAAAATTTTAACGTGGTTAGGTGACTAGCATTGCCTCGTCAATATTAAACCAAATAAAACAGAAATCTAACGGCATTTAAAAAAGATATTCAAATTTATGTCAAAAATATTTGTATTTCCAAAACGATTTTGAAAGACTGACAAAAACATCCGAATTTGAAGGTTCAGGGTATGCAGTTCGACACGGATGCACTCCCTGATGCCGAAAATGAAAGTTTCGTATCGATCGGTCAATATCCGAGCGAGTTATTGAAAGTTGAAAGTCAAAAATTGAGTACTGATTGATATATCAGTATAAGTGAAAATTTTGAAAAACCAATGTGAAATGTTGTCAAAATTTTTAAGTAATTAGGTGACTAGCATTGCCTCGTCAATATTAAACCAAATAAAACAGAAATCTAATGGTATTTAAAAAAGATATTCAAATTTATGTCAAAAATATTTGTATTTCCAAAACGATTTTGAAAGACTGTCAAAAAATCCGAATTTGAAGGTTCCGGGTATGCAGTTCGACACAGATGCACTCCCTGATGCCGAAAATGAAAGTTTCGTATCGATCGGTCAATATCCGAGCGAGTTATTGAAAGTTGAAAGTCAAAAATTGAGTACTGATTGATATATCAGTATAAGTGAAAATTTTGAAAAACCAATGTGAAATGTTGTCACAATTTTAACGTGGTTAGGTGACTAGCATTGCCTCGTCAATATTAAACCAAATAAAACAGAAATCTAACGGTATTTAAAAAAGATATTCAAATTTATGTCAAAAATATTTGTATTTCCAAAACGATTTTGAAAGACTGTCAAAAAAATCCGAATTTGAAGGTTCCGGGTATGCAGTTCGACACGGATGCACTCTCTGATGCCGAAAATGAAAGTTTCGTATCGATCGGTCAATATCCGAGCGAGTTATTGAAAGTTGAAAGTCAAAAATTGAGTACTGATTGATATATCAGTATAAGTGAAAATTTTGAAAAACCAATGTGAAATGTTGTCACAATTTTAACGTGGTTAGGTGACTAGCATTGCCTCGTCAATATTAAACCAAATAAACCAGAAATCTAACGGTATTTAAAAAAGATATTCAAATTTATGTCAAAAATATTTGTATTTCCAAATCGATTTTGAAAGACTGTCAAAAAAATCCGAATTTGAAGGTTCCGGGTATGCAGTTCGACACGGATGCACTCCCTGATGCCGAAAATGAAAGTTTCGTATCGATCGGTCAATATCCGAGCGAGTTATTGAAAGTTGAAAGTCAAAAATTGAGTACTGATTGATATATCAGTATAAGTGAAAATTTTGAAAAACCAATGTGAAATGTTGTCACAATTTTAACGTGGTTAGGTGACTAGCATTGCCTCGTCAATATTAAACCAAATAAACCAGAAATCTAACGGTATTTAAAAAAGATATTCAAATTTATGTCAAAAATATTTGTATTTCCAAAACGATTTTGAAAGACTGTCAAAAAAATCCGAATTTGAAGGTTCAGGGTATGCAGTTCGACACGGATGCACTCCCTGATGCCGAAAATGAAAATTTCGTATCGATCGGTCAATATCCGAGCGAGTTATTGAAAGTTGAAAGTCAAAAATTGAGTACTGATTGATATATCAGTATAAGTGAAAATTTTGAAAAACCAATGTGAAATGTTGTCAAAATTTTAACGTGGTTAGGTGACTATCATTGCCTCGTCAATATTAAACCAAATAAAACAGAAATCTAACGGTATTTAAAAAAGATATTCAAATTTATGTCAAAAATATTTGTATTTCCAAATCGATTTTGAAAGACTGTCAAAAAAATCCGAATTTGAAGGTACCGGGTATGCAGTTCGACACGGATGCACTCCCTGATGCCGAAAATGAAAGTTTCGTATCGATCGGTCAATATCCGAGCGAGTTATTGAAAGTTGAAAGTCAAAAATTGAGTACTGATTGATATATCAGTATAAGTGAAAATTTTGAAAAACCAATGTGAAATGTTGTCAAAATTTTAACGTGGTTAGGTGACTATCATTGCCTCGTCAATATTAAACCAAATAAAACAGAAATCTAACGGTATTTAAAAAAGATATTCAAATTTATGTCAAAAATATTTGTATTTCCAAATCGATTTTGAAAGACTGTCAAAAAAATCCGAATTTGAAGGTTCCGGGTATGCAGTTCGACACGGATGCACTCCCTGATGCCGAAAATGAAAGTTTCGTATCGATCGGTCAATATCCGAGCGAGTTATTGAAAGTTGAAAGTCAAAAATTTAGTACTGATTGATATATCAGTATAAGTGAAAATTTTGAAAAACCAATGTGAAATGTTGTCAAAATTTTAACGTGGTTAGGTGACTAGCATTGCCTCGTCAATATTAAACCAAATAAAACAGAAATCTAACGGTATTTAAAAAAGATATTCAAATTTATGTCAAAAATATTTGTATTTCCAAAACGATTTTGAAAGACTGTCAAAAAATCCGAATTTGAAGGTTCAGGGTATGCAGTTCGACACGGATGCACTCCCTGATGCCGAAAATGAAAGTTTCGTATCGATCGGTCAATATCCGAGCGAGTTATTGAAAGTTGAAAGTCAAAAATTGAGTACTGATTGATATATCAGTATAAGTGAAAATTTTGAAAAACCACTGTGAAATGTTGTCAAAATTTTAACGTGGTTAGGTGACTAGCATTGCCTCGTCAATATTAAACCAAATAAAACAGAAATCTAACGGTATATAAAAAAGATATTCAAATTTATGTCAAAAATATTTGTATTTCCAAAACGATTTTGA
Source organism: Choreutis nemorana (assembly GCA_949316135.1). NCBI lineage: Eukaryota > Metazoa > Arthropoda > Insecta > Lepidoptera > Choreutidae > Choreutis > Choreutis nemorana. The sequence goes on along the minus strand of OX438615.1, from coordinate 212,356 downwards.
AAGACTGTCAAAAAAATCCGAATTTGAAGGTTCCGGGTATGCAGTTCGACACGGATGCACTCCCTGATGCCGAAAATGAAAGTTTCGTATCGATCGGTCAATATCCGAGCGAGTTATTGAAAGTTGAAAGTCAAAAATTGAGTACTGATTGATATATCAGTATAAGTGAAAATTTTGAAAAACCAATGTGAAATGTTGTCAAAATTTTAACGTGGTTAGGTGACTAGCATTGCCTCGTCAATATTAAACCAAATAAAACAGAAATCTAACGGTATTCAAAAAAGATATTCAAATTTATGTCAAAAATATTTGTATTTCCAAAACGATTTTGAAAGACTGTCAAAAAATCCGAATTTGAAGGTTCAGGGTATGCAGTTCGACACGGATGCACTCCCTGATGCCGAAAATGGAAGTTTCGTATCGATCGGTCAATATCCGAGCGAGTTATTGAAAGTTGAAAGTCAAAAATTGAGTACTGATTGATATATCAGTATAAGTGAAAATTTTGAAAAGCCAATGTGAAATGTTGTCAAAATTTTAACGTGGTTAGGTGACTAGCATTGCCTCGTCAATATTAAACCAAATAAAACAGAAATCTAACGGTATTCAAAAAAGATATTCAAATTTATGTCAAAAATATTTGTATTTCCAAAACGATTTTGAAAGACTGTCAAAAAATCCGAATTTGAAGGTTCAGGGTATGCAGTTCGACACGGATGCACTCCCTGATGCCAAAAATGAAAGTTTCGTATCGATCGGTCAATATCCGAGCGAGTTATTGAAAGTTGAAAGTCAAAAATTGAGTACTGATTGATATATCAGTATAAGTGAAAATTTTGAAAAACCAATGTGAAATGTTGTCAAAATTTTAACGTGGTTAGGTGACTAGCATTGCCTCGTCAATATTAAACCAAATAAAACAGAAATCTAACGGTATTCAAAAAAGATATTCAAATTTATGTCAAAAATATTTGTATTTCCAAAACGATTTTGAAAGACTGTCAAAAAATCCGAATTTGAAGGTTCAGGGTCTGCAGTTTGACACGGATGCACTCCCTGATGCCGAAAATGAAAGTTTTGTATCGATCGGTCAATATCCGAGCGAGTTATTGAAAGTTGAAAGTCAAAAATTGAGTACTGATTGATATATCAGTATAAGTGAAAATTTTGAAAAACCAATGTGAAATGTTGTCAAAATTTTAACGTGGTTAGGTGACTAGCATTGCCTCGTCAATATTAAACCAAATAAAACAGAAATCTAACGGTATTTAAAAAAGATATTCAAATTTATGTCAAAAATATTTGTATTTCCAAAACGATTTTGAAAGACTGACAAAAACATCCGAATTTGAAGGTTCAGGGTATGCAGTTCGACACGGATGCACTCCCTGATGCCGAAAATGAAAGTTTCGTATCGATCGGTCAATATCCGAGCGAGTTATTGAAAGTTGAAAGTCAAAAATTGAGTACTGATTGATATATCAGTATAAGTGAAAATTTTGAAAAACCAATGTGAAATGTTGTCAAAATTTTAACGTGGTTAGGTGACTATCATTGCCTTGTCAATATTAAACCAAATAAAACAGAAATCTAACGGTATTTAAAAAAGATATTCAAATTTATGTCAAAAATATTTGTATTTCCAAAACGATTTTGAAAGACTGTCAAAAAATCCGAATTTGAAGGTTCGGGGTATGCAGTTCGACACAGATGCACTCCCTGATGCCGAAAATGAAAGTTTCGTATCGATCGGTCAATATCCGAGCGAGTTATTGAAAGTTGAAAGTCAAAAATTGAGTACTGATTGACATATCAGTATAAGTGAAAATTTTGAAAAACCAATGTGAAATGTTGTCACAATTTTAACGTGGTTAGGTGACTAGCATTGCCTCGTCAATATTAAACCAAATAAAACAGAAATCTAACGGTATTTAAAAAAGATATTCAAATTTATGTCAAAAATATTTGTATTTCCAAAACGATTTTGAAAGACTGTCAAAAAAATCCGAATTTGAAGGTTCCGGGTATGCAGTTCGACACGGATGCACTCTCTGATGCCGAAAATGAAAGTTTCGTATCGATCGGTCAATATCCGAGCGAGTTATTGAAAGTTGAAAGTCAAAAATTGAGTACTGATTGATATATCAGTATAAGTGAAAATTTTGAAAAACCAATGTGAAATGTTGTCACAATTTTAACGTGGTTAGGTGACTAGCATTGCCTCGTCAATATTAAACCAAATAAACCAGAAATCTAACGGTATTTAAAAAAGATATTCAAATTTATGTCAAAAATATTTGTATTTCCAAATCGATTTTGAAAGACTGTCAAAAAAATCCGAATTTGAAGGTTCCGGGTATGCAGTTCGACACGGATGCACTCCCTGATGCCGAAAATGAAAGTTTCGTATCGATCGGTCAATATCCGAGCGAGTTATTGAAAGTTGAAAGTCAAAAATTGAGTACTGATTGATATATCAGTATAAGTGAAAATTTTGAAAAACCAATGTGAAATGTTGTCACAATTTTAACGTGGTTAGGTGACTAGCATTGCCTCGTCAATATTAAATCAAATAAACCAGAAATCTAACGGTATTTAAAAAAGATATTCAAATTTATGTCAAAAATATTTGTATTTCCAAAACGATTTTGAAAGACTGTCAAAAAAATCCGAATTTGAAGGTTCAGGGTATGCAGTTCGACACGGATGCACTCCCTGATGCCGAAAATGAAAATTTCGTATCGATCGGTCAATATCCGAGCGAGTTATTGAAAGTTGAAAGTCAAAAATTGAGTACTGATTGATATATCAGTATAAGTGAAAATTTTGAAAAACCAATGTGAAATGTTGTCAAAATTTTAACGTGGTTAGGTGACTAGCATTGCCTCGTCAATATTAAACCAAATAAAACAGAAATCTAACGGTATTTAAAAAAGATATTCAAATTTATGTCAAAAATATTTGTATTTCCAAATCGATTTTGAAAGACTGTCAAAAAAATCCGAATTTGAAGGTTCCGGGTATGCAGTTCGACACGGATGCACTCCCTGATGCCGAAAATGAAAGTTTCGTATCGATCGGTCAATATCCGAGCGAGTTATTGAAAGTTGAAAGTCAAAAATTGAGTACTGATTGATATATCAGTATAAGTGAAAATTTTGAAAAACCAATGTGAAATGTTGTCAAAATTTTAACGTGGTTAGGTGACTAGCATTGCCTCGTCAATATTAAACCAAATAAAACAGAAATCTAACGGTATTTAAAAAAGATATTCAAATTTATGTCAAAAATATTTGTATTTCCAAAACGATTTTGAAAGACTGTCAAAAAATCCGAATTTGAAGGTTCAGGGTATGCAGTTCGACACGGATGCACTCCCTGATGCCGAAAATGAAAGTTTCGTATCGATCGGTCAATATCCGAGCGAGTTATTGAAAGTTGAAAGTCAAAAATTGAGTACTGATTGATATATCAGTATAAGTGAAAATTTTGAAAAACCACTGTGAAATGTTGTCAAAATTTTAACGTGGTTAGGTGACTAGCATTGCCTCGTCAATATTAAACCAAATAAAACAGAAATCTAACGGTATTTAAAAAAGATATTCAAATTTATGTCAAAAATATTTGTATTTCCAAAACGATTTTGAAAGACTGTCAAAAAAATCCGAATTTGAAGGTTCCGGGTATGCAGTTCGACACGGATGCACTCCCTGATGCCGAAAATGAAAGTTTCGTATCGATCGGTCAATATCCGAGCGAGTTATTGAAAGTTGAAAGTCAAAAATTGAGTACTGATTGATATATCAGTATAAGTGAAAATTTTGAAAAACCAATGTGAAATGTTGTCAAAATTTTAACGTGGTTAGGTGACTAGCATTGCCTCGTCAATATTAAACCAAATAAAACAGAAATCTAACGGTATTCAAAAAAGATATTCAAATTTATGTCAAAAATATTTGTATTTCCAAAACGATTTTGAAAGACTGTCAAAAAATCCGAATTTGAAGGTTCAGGGTATGCAGTTCGACACGGATGCACTCCCTGATGCCGAAAATGGAAGTTTCGTATCGATCGGTCAATATCCGAGCGAGTTATTGAAAGTTGAAAGTCAAAAATTGAGTACTGATTGATATATCAGTATAAGTGAAAATTTTGAAAAGCCAATGTGAAATGTTGTCAAAATTTTAACGTGGTTAGGTGACTAGCATTGCCTCGTCAATATTAAACCAAATAAAACAGAAATCTAACGGTATTCAAAAAAGATATTCAAATTTATGTCAAAAATATTTGTATTTCCAAAACGATTTTGAAAGACTGTCAAAAAATCCGAATTTGAAGGTTCAGGGTATGCAGTTCGACACGGATGCACTCCCTGATGCCGAAAATGAAAGTTTCGTATCGATCGGTCAATATCCGAGCGAGTTATTGAAAGTTGAAAGTCAAAAATTGAGTACTGATTGATATATCAGTATAAGTGAAAATTTTGAAAAACCAATGTGAAATGTTGTCAAAATTTTAACGTGGTTCGGTGACTAGCATTGCCTCGTCAATATTAAACCAAATAAAACAGAAATCTAACGGTATTTAAAAAAGATATTCAAATTTATGTCAAAAATATTTGTATTTCCAAAACGATTTTGAAAGACTGTCAAAAAATCCGAATTTGAAGGTTCGGGGTATGCAGTTCGACACAGATGCACTCCCTGATGCCGAAAATGAAAGTTTCGTATCGATCGGTCAATATCCGAGCGAGTTATTGAAAGTTGAAAGTCAAAAATTGAGTACTGATTGATATATCAGTATAAGTGAAAATTTTGAAAAACCAATGTGAAATGTTGTCACAATTTTAACGTGGTTAGGTGACTAGCATTGCCTCGTCAATATTAAACCAAATAAAACAGAAATCTAACGGTATTTAAAAAAGATATTCAAATTTATGTCAAAAATATTTGTATTTCCAAAACGATTTTGAAAGACTGTCAAAAAAATCCGAATTTGAAGGTTCCGGGTATGCAGTTCGACACGGATGCACTCTCTGATGCCGAAAATGAAAGTTTCGTATCGATCGGTCAATATCCGAGCGAGTTATTGAAAGTTGAAAGTCAAAAATTGAGTACTGATTGATATATCAGTATAAGTGAAAATTTTGAAAAACCAATGTGAAATGTTGTCACAATTTTAACGTGGTTAGGTGACTAGCATTGCCTCGTCAATATTAAACCAAATAAACCAGAAATCTAACGGTATTTAAAAAAGATATTCAAATTTATGTCAAAAATATTTGTATTTCCAAATCGATTTTGAAAGACTGTCAAAAAAATCCGAATTTGAAGGTTCCGGGTATGCAGTTCGACACGGATGCACTCCCTGATGCCGAAAATGAAAGTTTCGTATCGATCGGTCAATATCCGAGCGAGTTATTGAAAGTTGAAAGTCAAAAATTGAGTACTGATTGATATATCAGTATAAGTGAAAATTTTGAAAAACCAATGTGAAATGTTGTCACAATTTTAACGTGGTTAGGTGACTAGCATTGCCTCGTCAATATTAAACCAAATAAACCAGAAATCTAACGGTATTTAAAAAAGATATTCAAATTTATGTCAAAAATATTTGTATTTCCAAAACGATTTTGAAAGACTGTCAAAAAAATCCGAATTTGAAGGTTCAGGGTATGCAGTTCGACACGGATGCACTCCCTGATGCCGAAAATGAAAATTTCGTATCGATCGGTCAATATCCGAGCGAGTTATTGAAAGTTGAAAGTCAAAAATTGAGTACTGATTGATATATCAGTATAAGTGAAAATTTTGAAAAACCAATGTGAAATGTTGTCAAAATTTTAACGTGGTTAGGTGACTATCATTGCCTCGTCAATATTAAACCAAATAAAACAGAAATCTAACGGTATTTAAAAAAGATATTCAAATTTATGTCAAAAATATTTGTATTTCCAAATCGATTTTGAAAGACTGTCAAAAAAATCCGAATTTGAAGGTACCGGGTATGCAGTTCGACACGGATGCACTCCCTGATGCCGAAAATGAAAGTTTCGTATCGATCGGTCAATATCCGAGCGAGTTATTGAAAGTTGAAAGTCAAAAATTGAGTACTGATTGATATATCAGTATAAGTGAAAATTTTGAAAAACCAATGTGAAATGTTGTCAAAATTTTAACGTGGTTAGGTGACTATCATTGCCTTGTCAATATTAAACCAAATAAAACAGAAATCTAACGGTATTTAAAAAAGATATTCAAATTTATGTCAAAAATATTTGTATTTCCAAATCGATTTTGAAAGACTGTCAAAAAAATCCGAATTTGAAGGTTCCGGGTATGCAGTTCGACACGGATGCACTCCCTGATGCCGAAAATGAAAGTTTCGTATCGATCGGTCAATATCCGAGCGAGTTATTGAAAGTTGAAAGTCAAAAATTGAGTACTGATTGATATATCAGTATAAGTGAAAATTTTGAAAAACCAATGTGAAATGTTGTCAAAATTTTAACGTGGTTAGGTGACTAGCATTGCCTCGTCAATATTAAACCAAATAAAACAGAAATCTAACGGTATTTAAAAAAGATATTCAAATTTATGTCAAAAATATTTGTATTTCCAAAACGATTTTGAAAGACTGTCAAAAAATCCGAATTTGAAGGTTCGGGGTATGCAGTTCGACACGGATGCACTCCCTGATGCCGAAAATGAAAGTTTCGTATCGATCGGTCAATATCCGAGCGAGTTATTGAAAGTTGAAAGTCAAAAATTGAGTACTGATTGATATATCAGTATAAGTGAAAATTTTGAAAAACCAATGTGAAATGTTGTCACAATTTTAACGTGGTTAGGTGACTAGCATTGCCTCGTCAATATTAAACCAAATAAAACAGAAATCTAACGGTATTCAAAAAAGATATTCAAATTTATGTCAAAAATATTTGTATTTCCAAAACGATTTTGAAAGACTGTCAAAAAATCCGAATTTGAAGGTTCAGGGTATGCAGTTCGACACGGATGCACTCCCTGATGCCGAAAATGGAAGTTTCGTATCGATCGGTCAATATCCGAGCGAGTTATTGAAAGTTGAAAGTCAAAAATTGAGTACTGATTGATATATCAGTATAAGTGAAAATTTTGAAAAACCAATGTGAAATGTTGTCACAATTTTAACGTGGTTAGGTGACTAGCATTGCCTCGTCAATATTAAACCAAATAAAACAGAAATCTAACGGTATTTAAAAAAGATATTCAAATTTATGTCAAAAATATTTGTATTTCCAAAACGATTTTGAAAGACTGTCAAAAAAATCCGAATTTGAAGGTTCCGGGTATGCAGTTCGACACGGATGCACTTTCTGATGCCGAAAATGAAAGTTTCGTATCGATCGGTCAATATCCGAGCGAGTTATTGAAAGTTGAAAGTCAAAAATTGAGTACTGATTGATATATCAGTATAAGTGAAAATTTTGAAAAACCAATGTGAAATGTTGTCAAAATTTTAACGTGGTTAGGTGACTAGCATTGCCTCGTCAATACTAAACCAAATAAAACAGAAATCTAACGGTATTCAAAAAAGATATTCAAATTTATGTCAAAAATATTTGTATTTCCAAAACGATTTTGAAAGACTGTCAAAAAATCCGAATTTGAAGGTTCGGGGTATGCAGTTCGACACGGATGCACTCCCTGATGCCGAAAATGAAAGTTTCGTATCGATCGGTCAATATCCGAGCGAGTTATTGAAAGTTGAAAGTCAAAAATTGAGTACTGATTGATATATCAGTATAAGTGAAAATTTTGAAAAACCAATGTGAAATGTTGTCACAATTTTAACGTGGTTAGGTGACTAGCATTGCCTCGTCAATATTAAACCAAATAAAACAGAAATCTAACGGTATTTAAAAAAGATATTCAAATTTATGTCAAAAATATTTGTATTTCCAAAACGATTTTGAAAGACTGTCAAAAAAATCCGAATTTGAAGGTTCCGGGTATGCAGTTCGACACGGATGCACTCTCTGATGCCGAAAATGAAAGTTTCGTATCGATCGGTCAATATCCGAGCGAGTTATTGAAAGTTGAAAGTCAAAAATTGAGTACTGATTGATATATCAGTATAAGTGAAAATTTTGAAAAACCACTGTGAAATGTTGTCAAAATTTTAACGTGGTTAGGTGACTAGCATTGCCTCGTCAATATTAAACCAAATAAAACAGAAATCTAACGGTATTCAAAAAAGATATTCAAATTTATGTCAAAAATATTTGTATTTCCAAAACGATTTTGAAAGACTGTCAAAAAATCCGAATTTGAAGGTTCAGGGTATGCAGTTCGACACGGATGCACTCCCTGATGCCGAAAATGGAAGTTTCGTATCGATCGGTCAATATCCGAGCGAGTTATTGAAAGTTGAAAGTCAAAAATTGAGTACTGATTGATATATCAGTATAAGTGAAAATTTTGAAAAACCAATGTGAAATGTTGTCAAAATTTTAACGTGGTTAGGTGACTAGCATTGCCTCGTCAATATTAAACCAAATAAAACAGAAATCTAACGGTATTCAAAAAAGATATTCAAATTTATGTCAAAAATATTTGTATTTCCAAAACGATTTTGAAAGACTGTCAAAAAATCCGAATTTGAAGGTTCAGGGTATGCAGTTCGACACGGATGCACTCCCTGATGCCGAAAATGAAAGTTTCGTATCGATCGGTCAATATCCGAGCGAGTTATTGAAAGTTGAAAGTCAAAAATTGAGTACTGATTGATATATCAGTATAAGTGAAAATTTTGAAAAACCAATGTGAAATGTTGTCAAAATTTTAACGTGGTTCGGTGACTAGCATTGCCTCGTCAATATTAAACTTAATAAAACAGAAATCTAACGGTATTTAAAAAAGATATTCAAATTTATGTCAAAAATATTTGTATTTCCAAATCGATTTTGAAAGACTGTCAAAAAAATCCGAATTTGAAGGTTCCGGGTATGCAGTTCGACACGGATGCACTCCCTGATGCCGAAAATGAAAGTTTCGTATCGATCGGTCAATATCTGAGCGAGTTATTGAAAGTTGAAAGTCAAAAATAGAGTACTGATTGATATATCAGTATAAGTGAAAATTTTGAAAAACCAATGTGAAATGTTGTCAAAATTTTAACGTGGTTAGGTGACTAGCATTGCTTCGTCAATATTAAACCAAATAAAACAGAAATCTAACGGTATTTAAAAAAGATATTCAAATTTATGTCAAAAATATTTGTATTTCCAAAACGATTTTGAAAGACTGTCAAAAAATCCGAATTTGAAGGTTCGGGGTATGCAGTTCGACACAGATGCACTCCCTGATGCCGAAAATGAAAGTTTCGTATCGATCGGTCAATATCCGAGCGAGTTATTGAAAGTTGAAAGTCAAAAATTGAGTACTGATTGATATATCAGTATAAGTGAAAATTTTGAAAAACCAATGTGAAATGTTGTCACAATTTTAACGTGGTTAGGTGACTAGCATTGCCTCGTCAATATTAAACCAAATAAAACAGAAATCTAACGGTATTTAAAAAAGATATTCAAATTTATGTCAAAAATATTTGTATTTCCAAAACGATTTTGAAAGACTGTCAAAAAAATCCGAATTTGAAGGTTCCGGGTATGCAGTTCGACACGGATGCACTCTCTGATGCCGAAAATGAAAGTTTCGTATCGATCGGTCAATATCCGAGCGAGTTATTGAAAGTTGAAAGTCAAAAATTGAGTACTGATTGATATATCAGTATAAGTGAAAATTTTGAAAAACCAATGTGAAATGTTGTCACAATTTTAACGTGGTTAGGTGACTAGCATTGCCTCGTCAATATTAAACCAAATAAACCAGAAATCTAACGGTATTTAAAAAAGATATTCAAATTTATGTATAAAATATTTGTATTTCCAAATCGATTTTGAAAGACTGTCAAAAAAATCCGAATTTGAAGGTTCCGGGTATGCAGTTCGACACGGATGCACTCCCTGATGCCGAAAATGAAAGTTTCGTATCGATCGGTCAATATCCGAGCGAGTTATTGAAAGTTGAAAGTCAAAAATTGAGTACTGATTGATATATCAGTATAAGTGAAAATTTTGAAAAACCAATGTGAAATGTTGTCAAAATTTTAACGTGGTTAGGTGACTAGCATTGCCTCGTCAATACTAAACCAAATAAAACAGAAATCTAACGGTATTCAAAAAAGATATTCAAATTTATGTCAAAAATATTTGTATTTCCAAAACGATTTTGAAAGACTGTCAAAAAATCCGAATTTGAAGGTTCGGGGTATGCAGTTCGACACGGATGCACTCCCTGATGCCGAAAATGAAAGTTTCGTATCGATCGGTCAATATCCGAGCGAGTTATTGAAAGTTGAAAGTCAAAAATTGAGTACTAATTGATATATCAGTATAAGTGAAAATTTTGAAAAACCAATGTGAAATGTTGTCACAATTTTAACGTGGTTAGGTGACTAGCATTGCCTCGTCAATATTAAACCAAATAAAACAGAAATCTAACGGTATTTAAAAAAGATATTCAAATTTATGTCAAAAATATTTGTATTTCCAAAACGATTTTGAAAGACTGTCAAAAAAATCCGAATTTGAAGGTTCCGGGTATGCAGTTCGACACGGATGCACTCTCTGATGCCGAAAATGAAAGTTTCGTGTCGATCGGTCAATATCCGAGCGAGTTATTGAAAGTTGAAAGTCAAAAATTGAGTACTGATTGATATATCAGTATAAGTGAAAATTTTGAAAAACCAATGTGAAATGTTGTCAAAATTTTAACGTGGTTAGGTGACTAGCATTGCCTCGTCAATATTAAATCAAATAAAACAGAAATCTAACGGTATTCAAAAAAGATATTCAAATTTATGTCAAAAATATTTGTATTTCCAAAACGATTTTGAAAGACTGTCAAAAAATCCGAATTTGAAGGTTCAGGGTCTGCAGTTCGACACGGATGCACTCCCTGATGCCGAAAATGAAAGTTTTGTATCGATCGGTCAATATCCGAGCGAGTTATTGAAAGTTGAAAGTCAAAAATTGAGTACTGATTGATATATCAGTATAAGTGAAAATTTTGAAAAACCAATGTGAAATGTTGTCAAAATTTTAACGTGGTTAGGTGACTATCATTGCCTCGTCAATATTAAACCAAATAAAACAGAAATCTAACGGTATTTAAAAAAGATATTCAAATTTATGTCAAAAATATTTGTATTTCCAAAACGATTTTGAAAGACTGACAAAAACATCCGAATTTGAAGGTTCAGGGTATGCAGTTCGACACGGATGCACTCCCTGATGCCGAAAATGAAAGTTTCGTATCGATCGGTCAATATCCGAGCGAGTTATTGAAAGTTGAAAGTCAAAAATTGAGTACTGATTGATATATCAGTATAAGTGAAAATTTTGAAAAACCAATGTGAAATGTTGTCAAAATTTTAACGTGGTTCGGTGACTAGCATTGCCTCGTCAATATTAAACCAAATAAAACAGAAATCTAACGGTATTTAAAAAAGATATTCAAATTTATGTCAAAAATATTTGTATTTCCAAATCGATTTTGAAAGACTGTCAAAAAAATCCGAATTTGAAGGTTCCGGGTATGCAGTTCGACACGGATGCACTCCCTGATGCCGAAAATGAAAGTTTCGTATCGATCGGTCAATATCCGAGCGAGTTATTGAAAGTTGAAAGTCAAAAATTGAGTACTGATTGATATATCAGTATAAGTGAAAATTTTGAAAAACCAATGTGAAATGTTGTCAAAATTTTAACGTGGTTCGGTGACTAGCATTGCCTCGTCAATATTAAACCAAATAAAACAGAAATCTAACGGTATTTAAAAAAGATATTCAAATTTATGTCAAAAATATTTGTATTTCCAAAACGATTTTGAAAGACTGTCAAAAAATCCGAATTTGAAGGTTCGGGGTATGCAGTTCGACACGGATGCACTCCCTGATGCCGAAAATGAAAGTTTCGTATCGATCGGTCAATATCCGAGCGAGTTATTGAAAGTTGAAAGTCAAAAATTGAGTACTGATTGATATATCAGTATAAGTGAAAATTTTGAAAAACCAATGTGAAATGTTGTCACAATTTTAACGTGGTTAGGTGACTAGCATTGCCTCGTCAATATTAAACCAAATAAAACAGAAATCTAACGGTATTTAAAAAAGATATTCAAATTTATGTCAAAAATATTTGTATTTCCAAAACGATTTTGAAAGACTGTCAAAAAAATCCGAATTTGAAGGTTCCGGGTATGCAGTTCGACACGGATGCACTCTCTGATGCCGAAAATGAAAGTTTCGTATCGATCGGTCAATATCCGAGCGAGTTATTGAAAGTTGAAAGTCAAAAATTGAGTACTGATTGATATATCAGTATAAGTGAAAATTTTGAAAAACCAATGTGAAATGTTGTCAAAATTTTAACGTGGTTAGGTGACTAGCATTGCCTCGTCAATACTAAACCAAATAAAACAGAAATCTAACGGTATTCAAAAAAGATATTCAAATTTATGTCAAAAATATTTGTATTTCCAAAACGATTTTGAAAGACTGTCAAAAAATCCGAATTTGAAGGTTCGGGGTATGCAGTTCGACACGGATGCACTCCCTGATGCCGAAAATGAAAGTTTCGTATCGATCGGTCAATATCCGAGCGAGTTATTGAAAGTTGAAAGTCAAAAATTGAGTACTGATTGATATATCAGTATAAGTGAAAATTTTGAAAAACCAATGTGAAATGTTGTCACAATTTTAACGTGGTTAGGTGACTAGCATTGCCTCGTCAATATTAAACCAAATAAAACAGAAATCTAACGGTATTTAAAAAAGATATTCAAATTTATGTCAAAAATATTTGTATTTCCAAAACGATTTTGAAAGACTGTCAAAAAAATCCGAATTTGAAGGTTCCGGGTATGCAGTTCGACACGGATGCACTCTCTGATGCCGAAAATGAAAGTTTCGTATCGATCGGTCAATATCCGAGCGAGTTATTGAAAGTTGAAAGTCAAAAATTGAGTACTGATTGATATATCAGTATAAGTGAAAATTTTGAAAAACCAATGTGAAATGTTGTCAAAATTTTAACGTGGTTAGGTGACTAGCATTGCCTCGTCAATATTAAACCAAATAAAACAGAAATCTAACGGTATTCAAAAAAGATATTCAAATTTATGTCAAAAATATTTGTATTTCCAAAACGATTTTGAAAGACTGTCAAAAAATCCGAATTTGAAGGTTCAGGGTATGCAGTTCGACACGGATGCACTCCCTGATGCCGAAAATGAAAGTTTCGTATCGATCGGTCAATATCCGAGCGAGTTATTGAAAGTTGAAAGTCAAAAATTGAGTACTGATTGATATATCAGTATAAGTGAAAATTTTGAAAAACCAATGTGAAATGTTGTCAAAATTTTAACGTGGTTAGGTGACTAGCATTGCCTCGTCAATATTAAACCAAATAAAACAGAAATCTAACGGTATTCAAAAAAGATATTCAAATTTATGTCAAAAATATTTGTATTTCCAAAACGATTTTGAAAGACTGTCAAAAAATCCGAATTTGAAGGTTCAGGGTCTGCAGTTCGACACGGATGCACTCCCTGATGCCGAAAATGAAAGTTTTGTATCGATCGGTCAATATCCGAGCGAGTTATTGAAAGTTGAAAGTCAAAAATTGAGTACTGATTGATATATCAGTATAAGCGAAAATTTTGAAAAACCAATGTGAAATGTTGTCAAAATTTTAACGTGGTTCGGTGACTAGCATTGCCTCGTCAATATTAAACCAAATAAAACAGAAATCTAACGGTATTTAAAAAAGATATTCAAATTTATGTCAAAAATATTTGTATTTCCAAATCGATTTTGAAAGACTGTCAAAAAAATCCGAATTTGAAGGTTCCGGGTATGCAGTTCGACACGGATGCACTCCCTGATGCCGAAAATGAAAGTTTCGTATCGATCGGTCAATATCCGAGCGAGTTATTGAAAGTTGAAAGTCAAAAATTGAGTACTGATTGATATATCAGTATAAGTGAAAATTTTGAAAAACCAATGTGAAATGTTGTCAAAATTTTAACGTGGTTCGGTGACTAGCATTGCCTCGTCAATATTAAACCAAATAAAACAGAAATCTAACGGTATTTAAAAAAGATATTCAAATTTATGTCAAAAATATTTGTATTTCCAAAACGATTTTGAAAGACTGTCAAAAAATCCGAATTTGAAGGTTCGGGGTATGCAGTTCGACACGGATGCACTCCCTGATGCCGAAAATGAAAGTTTCGTATCGATCGGTCAATATCCGAGCGAGTTATTGAAAGTTGAAAGTCAAAAATTGAGTACTGATTGATATATCAGTATAAGTGAAAATTTTGAAAAACCAATGTGAAATGTTGTCACAATTTTAACGTGGTTAGGTGACTAGCATTGCCTCGTCAATATTAAACCAAATAAAACAGAAATCTAACGGTATTTAAAAAAGATATTCAAATTTATGTCAAAAATATTTGTATTTCCAAAACGATTTTGAAAGACTGTCAAAAAAATCCGAATTTGAAGGTTCCGGGTATGCAGTTCGACACGGATGCACTCTCTGATGCCGAAAATGAAAGTTTCGTATCGATCGGTCAATATCCGAGCGAGTTATTGAAAGTTGAAAGTCAAAAATTGAGTACTGATTGATATATCAGTATAAGTGAAAATTTTGAAAAACCAATGTGAAATGTTGTCAAAATTTTAACGTGGTTAGGTGACTAGCATTGCCTCGTCAATACTAAACCAAATAAAACAGAAATCTAACGGTATTCAAAAAAGATATTCAAATTTATGTCAAAAATATTTGTATTTCCAAAACGATTTTGAAAGACTGTCAAAAAATCCGAATTTGAAGGTTCGGGGTATGCAGTTCGACACGGATGCACTCCCTGATGCCGAAAATGAAAGTTTCGTATCGATCGGTCAATATCCGAGCGAGTTATTGAAAGTTGAAAGTCAAAAATTGAGTACTGATTGATATATCAGTATAAGTGAAAATTTTGAAAAACCAATGTGAAATGTTGTCACAATTTTAACGTGGTTAGGTGACTAGCATTGCCTCGTCAATATTAAACCAAATAAAACAGAAATCTAACGGTATTTAAAAAAGATATTCAAATTTATGTCAAAAATATTTGTATTTCCAAAACGATTTTGAAAGACTGTCAAAAAAATCCGAATTTGAAGGTTCCGGGTATGCAGTTCGACACGGATGCACTCTCTGATGCCGAAAATGAAAGTTTCGTATCGATCGGTCAATATCCGAGCGAGTTATTGAAAGTTGAAAGTCAAAAATTGAGTACTGATTGATATATCAGTATAAGTGAAAATTTTGAAAAACCAATGTGAAATGTTGTCAAAATTTTAACGTGGTTAGGTGACTAGCATTGCCTCGTCAATATTAAACCAAATAAAACAGAAATCTAACGGTATTCAAAAAAGATATTCAAATTTATGTCAAAAATATTTGTATTTCCAAAACGATTTTGAAAGACTGTCAAAAAATCCGAATTTGAAGGTTCAGGGTATGCAGTTCGACACGGATGCACTCCCTGATGCCGAAAATGAAAGTTTCGTATCGATCGGTCAATATCCGAGCGAGTTATTGAAAGTTGAAAGTCAAAAATTGAGTACTGATTGATATATCAGTATAAGTGAAAATTTTGAAAAACCAATGTGAAATGTTGTCAAAATTTTAACGTGGTTAGGTGACTAGCATTGCCTCGTCAATATTAAACCAAATAAAACAGAAATCTAACGGTATTCAAAAAAGATATTCAAATTTATGTCAAAAATATTTGTATTTCCAAAACGATTTTGAAAGACTGTCAAAAAATCCGAATTTGAAGGTTCAGGGTCTGCAGTTCGACACGGATGCACTCCCTGATGCCGAAAATGAAAGTTTTGTATCGATCGGTCAATATCCGAGCGAGTTATTGAAAGTTGAAAGTCAAAAATTGAGTACTGATTGATATATCAGTATAAGCGAAAATTTTGAAAAACCAATGTGAAATGTTGTCACAATTTTAACGTGGTTAGGTGACTAGCATTGCCTCGTCAATATTAAACCAAATAAAACAGAAATCTAACGGTATTTAAAAAAGATATTCAAATTTATGTCAAAAATATTTGTATTTCCAAAACGATTTTGAAAGACTGTCAAAAAAATCCGAATTTGAAGGTTCCGGGTATGCAGTTCGACACGGATGCACTCTCTGATGCCGAAAATGAAAGTTTCGTATCGATCGGTCAATATCCGAGCGAGTTATTGAAAGTTGAAAGTCAAAAATTGAGTACTGATTGATATATCAGTATAAGTGAAAATTTTGAAAAACCAATGTGAAATGTTGTCAAAATTTTAACGTGGTTAGGTGACTAGCATTGCCTCGTCAATATTAAACCAAATAAAACAGAAATCTAACGGTATTCAAAAAAGATATTCAAATTTATGTCAAAAATATTTGTATTTCCAAAACGATTTTGAAAGACTGTCAAAAAATCCGAATTTGATGGTTCAGGGTATGCAGTTCGACACGGATGCACTCCCTGATGCCGAAAATGAAAGTTTCGTATCGATCGGTCAATATCCGAGCGAGTTATTGAAAGTTGAAAGTCAAAAATTGAGTACTGATTGATATATCAGTATAAGTGAAAATTTTGAAAAACCAATGTGAAATGTTGTCAAAATTTTAACGTGGTTAGGTGACTAGCATTGCCTCGTCAATATTAAACCAAATAAAACAGAAATCTAACGGTATTCAAAAAAGATATTCAAATTTATGTCAAAAATATTTGTATTTCCAAAACGATTTTGAAAGACTGTCAAAAAATCCGAATTTGAAGGTTCAGGGTCTGCAGTTCGACACGGATGCACTCCCTGATGCCGAAAATGAAAGTTTTGTATCGATCGGTCAATATCCGAGCGAGTTATTGAAAGTTGAAAGTCAAAAATTGAGTACTGATTGATATATCAGTATAAGTGAAAATTTTGAAAAACCAATGTGAAATGTTGTCAAAATTTTAACGTGGTTAGGTGACTAGCATTGCCTCGTCAATATTAAACCAAATAAAACAGAAATCTAACGGTATTCAAAAAAGATATTCAAATTTATGTCAAAAATATTTGTATTTCCAAAACGATTTTGAAAGACTGTCAAAAAATCCGAATTTGAAGGTTCAGGGTATGCAGTTCGACACGGATGCACTCCCTGATGCCGAAAATGAAAGTTTCGTATCGATCGGTCAATATCCGAGCGAGTTATTGAAAGTTGAAAGTCAAAAATTGAGTACTGATTGATATATCAGTATAAGTGAAAATTTTGAAAAACCAATGTGAAATGTTGTCAAAATTTTAACGTGGTTCGGTGACTAGCATTGCCTCGTCAATATTAAACTTAATAAAACAGAAATCTAACGGTATTTAAAAAAGATATTCAAATTTATGTCAAAAATATTTGTATTTCCAAATCGATTTTGAAAGACTGTCAAAAAAATCCGAATTTGAAGGTTCCGGGTATGCAGTTCGACACGGATGCACTCCCTGATGCCGAAAATGAAAGTTTCGTATCGATCGGTCAATATCCGAGCGAGTTATTGAAAGTTGAAAGTCAAAAATTGAGTACTGATTGATATATCAGTATAAGTGAAAATTTTGAAAAACCAATGTGAAATGTTGTCAAAATTTTAACGTGGTTCGGTGACTAGCATTGCCTCGTCAATATTAAACCAAATAAAACAGAAATCTAACGGTATTTAAAAAAGATATTCAAATTTATGTCAAAAATATTTGTATTTCCAAATCGATTTTGAAAGACTGTCAAAAAAATCCGAAGTTGAAGGTTCCGGGTATGCAGTTCGACACGGATGCACTCCCTGATGCCGAAAATGAAAGTTTCGTATCGATCGGTCAATATCCGAGCGAGTTATTGAAAGTTGAAAGTCAAAAATTGAGTACTGATTGATATATCAGTATAAGTGAAAATTTTGAAAAACCAATGTGAAATGTTGTCAAAATTTTAACGTGGTTCGGTGACTAGCATTGCCTCGTCAATATTAAACCAAATAAAACAGAAATCTAACGGTATTTAAAAAAGATATTCAAATTTATGTCAAAAATATTTGTATTTCCAAAACGATTTTGAAAGACTGTCAAAAAAATCCGAATTTGAAGGTTCCGGGTATGCAGTTCGACACGGATGCACTCCCTGATGCCGAAAATGAAAGTTTCGTATCGATCGGTCAATATCCGAGCGAGTTATTGAAAGTTGAAAGTCAAAAATTGAGTACTGATTGATATATCAGTATAAGTGAAAATTTTGAAAAACCAATGTGAAATGTTGTCAAAATTTTAACGTGGTTAGGTGACTAGCATTGCCTCGTCAATACTAAACCAAATAAAACAGAAATCTAACGGTATTCAAAAAAGATATTCAAATTTATGTCAAAAATATTTGTATTTCCAAAACGATTTTGAAAGACTGTCAAAAAATCCGAATTTGAAGGTTCGGGGTATGCAGTTCGACACGGATGCACTCCCTGATGCCGAAAATGAAAGTTTCGTATCGATCGGTCAATATCCGAGCGAGTTATTGAAAGTTGAAAGTCAAAAATTGAGTACTAATTGATATATCAGTATAAGTGAAAATTTTGAAAAACCAATGTGAAATGTTGTCACAATTTTAACGTGGTTAGGTGACTAGCATTGCCTCGTCAATATTAAACCAAATAAAACAGAAATCTAACGGTATTTAAAAAAGATATTCAAATTTATGTCAAAAATATTTGTATTTCCAAAACGATTTTGAAAGACTGTCAAAAAAATCCGAATTTGAAGGTTCCGGGTATGCAGTTCGACACGGATGCACTCTCTGATGCCGAAAATGAAAGTTTCGTGTCGATCGGTCAATATCCGAGCGAGTTATTGAAAGTTGAAAGTCAAAAATTGAGTACTGATTGATATATCAGTATAAGTGAAAATTTTGAAAAACCAATGTGAAATGTTGTCAAAATTTTAACGTGGTTAGGTGACTAGCATTGCCTCGTCAATATTAAATCAAATAAAACAGAAATCTAACGGTATTCAAAAAAGATATTCAAATTTATGTCAAAAATATTTGTATTTCCAAAACGATTTTGAAAGACTGTCAAAAAATCCGAATTTGAAGGTTCAGGGTCTGCAGTTCGACACGGATGCACTCCCTGATGCCGAAAATGAAAGTTTTGTATCGATCGGTCAATATCCGAGCGAGTTATTGAAAGTTGAAAGTCAAAAATTGAGTACTGATTGATATATCAGTATAAGTGAAAATTTTGAAAAACCAATGTGAAATGTTGTCAAAATTTTAACGTGGTTAGGTGACTATCATTGCCTCGTCAATATTAAACCAAATAAAACAGAAATCTAACGGTATTTAAAAAAGATATTCAAATTTATGTCAAAAATATTTGTATTTCCAAAACGATTTTGAAAGACTGACCAAAACATCCGAATTTGAAGGTTCAGGGTATGCAGTTCGACACGGATGCACTCCCTGATGCCGAAAATGAAAGTTTCGTATCGATCGGTCAATATCCGAGCGAGTTATTGAAAGTTGAAAGTCAAAAATTGAGTACTGATTGATATATCAGTATAAGTGAAAATTTTGAAAAACCAATGTGAAATGTTGTCAAAATTTTAACGTGGTTCGGTGACTAGCATTGCCTCGTCAATATTAAACCAAATAAAACAGAAATCTAACGGTATTTAAAAAAGATATTCAAATTTATGTCAAAAATATTTGTATTTCCAAATCGATTTTGAAAGACTGTCAAAAAAATCCGAATTTGAAGGTTCCGGGTATGCAGTTCGACACGGATGCACTCCCTGATGCCGAAAATGAAAGTTTCGTATCGATCGGTCAATATCCGAGCGAGTTATTGAAAGTTGAAAGTCAAAAATTGAGTACTGATTGATATATCAGTATAAGTGAAAATTTTGAAAAACCAATGTGAAATGTTGTCAAAATTTTAACGTGGTTCGGTGACTAGCATTGCCTCGTCAATATTAAACCAAATAAAACAGAAATCTAACGGTATTTAAAAAAGATATTCAAATTTATGTCAAAAATATTTGTATTTCCAAAACGATTTTGAAAGACTGTCAAAAAATCCGAATTTGAAGGTTCGGGGTATGCAGTTCGACACGGATGCACTCCCTGATGCCGAAAATGAAAGTTTCGTATCGATCGGTCAATATCCGAGCGAGTTATTGAAAGTTGAAAGTCAAAAATTGAGTACTGATTGATATATCAGTATAAGTGAAAATTTTGAAAAACCAATGTGAAATGTTGTCACAATTTTAACGTGGTTAGGTGACTAGCATTGCCTCGTCAATATTAAACCAAATAAAACAGAAATCTAACGGTATTTAAAAAAGATATTCAAATTTATGTCAAAAATATTTGTATTTCCAAAACGATTTTGAAAGACTGTCAAAAAAATCCGAATTTGAAGGTTCCGGGTATGCAGTTCGACACGGATGCACTCTCTGATGCCGAAAATGAAAGTTTCGTATCGATCGGTCAATATCCGAGCGAGTTATTGAAAGTTGAAAGTCAAAAATTGAGTACTGATTGATATATCAGTATAAGTGAAAATTTTGAAAAACCAATGTGAAATGTTGTCAAAATTTTAACGTGGTTAGGTGACTAGCATTGCCTCGTCAATACTAAACCAAATAAAACAGAAATCTAACGGTATTCAAAAAAGATATTCAAATTTATGTCAAAAATATTTGTATTTCCAAAACGATTTTGAAAGACTGTCAAAAAATCCGAATTTGAAGGTTCGGGGTATGCAGTTCGACACGGATGCACTCCCTGATGCCGAAAATGAAAGTTTCGTATCGATCGGTCAATATCCGAGCGAGTTATTGAAAGTTGAAAGTCAAAAATTGAGTACTGATTGATATATCAGTATAAGTGAAAATTTTGAAAAACCAATGTGAAATGTTGTCACAATTTTAACGTGGTTAGGTGACTAGCATTGCCTCGTCAATATTAAACCAAATAAAACAGAAATCTAACGGTATTTAAAAAAGATATTCAAATTTATGTCAAAAATATTTGTATTTCCAAAACGATTTTGAAAGACTGTCAAAAAAATCCGAATTTGAAGGTTCCGGGTATGCAGTTCGACACGGATGCACTCTCTGATGCCGAAAATGAAAGTTTCGTATCGATCGGTCAATATCCGAGCGAGTTATTGAAAGTTGAAAGTCAAAAATTGAGTACTGATTGATATATCAGTATAAGTGAAAATTTTGAAAAACCAATGTGAAATGTTGTCAAAATTTTAACGTGGTTAGGTGACTAGCATTGCCTCGTCAATATTAAACCAAATAAAACAGAAATCTAACGGTATTCAAAAAAGATATTCAAATTTATGTCAAAAATATTTGTATTTCCAAAACGATTTTGAAAGACTGTCAAAAAATCCGAATTTGAAGGTTCAGGGTATGCAGTTCGACACGGATGCACTCCCTGATGCCGAAAATGAAAGTTTCGTATCGATCGGTCAATATCCGAGCGAGTTATTGAAAGTTGAAAGTCAAAAATTGAGTACTGATTGATATATCAGTATAAGTGAAAATTTTGAAAAACCAATGTGAAATGTTGTCAAAATTTTAACGTGGTTAGGTGACTAGCATTGCCTCGTCAATATTAAACCAAATAAAACAGAAATCTAACGGTATTCAAAAAAGATATTCAAATTTATGTCAAAAATATTTGTATTTCCAAAACGATTTTGAAAGACTGTCAAAAAATCCGAATTTGAAGGTTCAGGGTCTGCAGTTCGACACGGATGCACTCCCTGATGCCGAAAATGAAAGTTTTGTATCGATCGGTCAATATCCGAGCGAGTTATTGAAAGTTGAAAGTCAAAAATTGAGTACTGATTGATATATCAGTATAAGTGAAAATTTTGAAAAACCAATGTGAAATGTTGTCAAAATTTTAACGTGGTTAGGTGACTAGCATTGCCTCGTCAATATTAAACTAAATAAAACAGAAATCTAACTGTATTTAAAAAAGATATTCAAATTTATGTCAAAAATATTTGTATTTCCAAAACGATTTTGAAAGACTGTCAAAAAATCCGAATTTGAAGGTTCAGGGTATGCAGTTCGACACGGATGCACTCCCTGATGCCGAAAATGAAAGTTTCGTATCGATCGGTCAATATCCGAGCGAGTTATTGAAAGTTGAAAGTCAAAAATTGAGTACTGATTGATATATCAGTATAAGTGAAAATTTTGAAAAACCAATGTGAAATGTTGTCAAAATTTTAACGTGGTTCGGTGACTAGCATTGCCTCGTCAATATTAAACTTAATAAAACAGAAATCTAACGGTATTTAAAAAAGATATTCAAATTTATGTCAAAAATATTTGTATTTCCAAATCGATTTTGAAAGACTGTCAAAAAAATCCGAATTTGAAGGTTCCGGGTATGCAGTTCGACACGGATGCACTCCCTGATGCCGAAAATGAAAGTTTCGTATCGATCGGTCAATATCCGAGCGAGTTATTGAAAGTTGAAAGTCAAAAATTGAGTACTGATTGATATATCAGTATAAGTGAAAATTTTGAAAAACCAATGTGAAATGTTGTCAAAATTTTAACGTGGTTCGGTGACTAGCATTGCCTCGTCAATATTAAACCAAATAAAACAGAAATCTAACGGTATTTAAAAAAGATATTCAAATTTATGTCAAAAATATTTGTATTTCCAAATCGATTTTGAAAGACTGTCAAAAAAATCCGAATTTGAAGGTTCCGGGTATGCAGTTCGACACGGATGCACTCCTTGATGCCGAAAATGAAAGTTTCGTATCGATCGGTCAATATCCGAGCGAGTTATTGAAAGTTGAAAGTCAAAAATTGAGTACTGATTGATATATCAGTATAAGTGAAAATTTTGAAAAACCAATGTGAAATGTTGTCAAAATTTTAACGTGGTTCGGTGACTAGCATTGCCTCGTCAATATTAAACCAAATAAAACAGAAATCTAACGGTATTTAAAAAAGATATTCAAATTTATGTCAAAAATATTTGTATTTCCAAAACGATTTTGAAAGACTGTCAAAAAATCCGAATTTGAAGGTTCGGGGTATGCAGTTCGACACGGATGCACTCCCTGATGCCGAAAATGAAAGTTTCGTATCGATCGGTCAATATCCGAGCGAGTTATTGAAAGTTGAAAGTCAAAAATTGAGTACTGATTGATATATCAGTATAAGTGAAAATTTTGAAAAACCAATGTGAAATGTTGTCAAAATTTTAACGTGGTTAGGTGACTAGCATTGCCTCGTCAATATTAAACCAAATAAAACAGAAATCTAACGGTATTTAAAAAAGATATTCAAATTTATGTCAAAAATATTTGTATTTCC
This sequence comes from Choreutis nemorana, assembly GCA_949316135.1. Taxonomy (NCBI): domain Eukaryota; kingdom Metazoa; phylum Arthropoda; class Insecta; order Lepidoptera; family Choreutidae; genus Choreutis; species Choreutis nemorana. The sequence goes on along the minus strand of OX438615.1, from coordinate 188,832 downwards.
AAAACGATTTTGAAAGACTGTCAAAAAAATCCGAATTTGAAGGTTCCGGGTATGCAGTTCGACACGGATGCACTCTCTGATGCCGAAAATGAAAGTTTCGTATCGATCGGTCAATATCCGAGCGAGTTATTGAAAGTTGAAAGTCAAAAATTGAGTACTGATTGATATATCAGTATAAGTGAAAATTTTGAAAAACCAATGTGAAATGTTGTCAAAATTTTAACGTGGTTAGGTGACTAGCATTGCCTCGTCAATACTAAACCAAATAAAACAGAAATCTAACGGTATTCAAAAAAGATATTCAAATTTATGTCAAAAATATTTGTATTTCCAAAACGATTTTGAAAGACTGTCAAAAAATCCGAATTTGAAGGTTCGGGGTATGCAGTTCGACACGGATGCACTCCCTGATGCCGAAAATGAAAGTTTCGTATCGATCGGTCAATATCCGAGCGAGTTATTGAAAGTTCAAAGTCAAAAATTGAGTACTGATTGATATATCAGTATAAGTGAAAATTTTGAAAAACCAATGTGAAATGTTGTCACAATTTTAACGTGGTTAGGTGACTAGCATTGCCTCGTCAATATTAAACCAAATAAAACAGAAATCTAACGGTATTTAAAAAAGATATTCAAATTTATGTCAAAAATATTTGTATTTCCAAAACGATTTTGAAAGACTGTCAAAAAAATCCGAATTTGAAGGTTCCGGGTATGCAGTTCGACACGGATGCACTCTCTGATGCCGAAAATGAAAGTTTCGTATCGATCGGTCAATATCCGAGCGAGTTATTGAAAGTTGAAAGTCAAAAATTGAGTACTGATTGATATATCAGTATAAGTGAAAATTTTGAAAAACCAATGTGAAATGTTGTCAAAATTTTAACGTGGTTAGGTGACTAGCATTGCCTCGTCAATATTAAACCAAATAAAACAGAAATCTAACGGTATTCAAAAAAGATATTCAAATTTATGTCAAAAATATTTGTATTTCCAAAACGATTTTGAAAGACTGTCAAAAAATCCGAATTTGAAGGTTCAGGGTATGCAGTTCGACACGGATGCACTCCCTGATGCCGAAAATGAAAGTTTCGTATCGATCGGTCAATATCCGAGCGAGTTATTGAAAGTTGAAAGTCAAAAATTGAGTACTGATTGATATATCAGTATAAGTGAAAATTTTGAAAAACCAATGTGAAATGTTGTCAAAATTATAACGTGGTTAGGTGACTAGCATTGCCTGGTCAATAGTAAACAAAATAAAACAGAAATCTAACGGTATCTAAAAAAGATATTCAAATTTATGTCAAAAATATTTGTATTTCCAAAACGATTTTGAAAGACTGTCAAAAAAATCCGAATTTGAAGGTTCAGGGTATGCAGTTCGACACGGATGCACTCCCTGATGCCGAAAATGAAAGTTTCGTATCGATCGGTCAATATCCGAGCGAGTTATTGAAAGTTGAAAGTCAAAAATTGAGTCCTGATTCATATATCAGTATAAGTGAAAATTTTGAAAAACCAATGTAAAATGTTGTCAAAATTTTAACGTGGTTAGGTGACTAGCATTGCCTCGTCAATATTAAACCAAATAAAACAGAAATGTAACGGTATTTAAAAAAGATATTCAAATTTATGTCAAAAATATTTGTATTTCCAAAACGATTTTGAAAGACTGTCAAAAAAATCCGAATTTGAAGGTTCAGGGTATGCAGTTCGACACGGATGCACTCCCTGATGCCGAAAATGAAAGTTTCGTATCGATCGGTCAATATCCGAGCGAGTTATTGAAAGTTGAAAGTCAAAAATTGAGTACTGATTGATATATTAGTATAAGTGAAAATTTTGAAAAACCAATGTGAAATGTTGTCAAAATTTTAACGTGGTTAGGTGACTAGCATTGCCTCGTCAATATTAAACCAAATAAAACAGAAATCTAACGGTATTCAAAAAAGATATTCAAATTTATGTCAAAAATATTTGTATTTCCAAAACGATTTTGAAAGACTGTCAAAAAATCCGAATTTGAAGGTTCAGGGTCTGCAGTTCGACACGGATGCACTCCCTGATGCCGAAAATGAAAGTTTTGTATCGATCGGTCAATATCCGAGCGAGTTATTGAAAGTTGAAAGTCAAAAATTGAGTACTGATTGATATATCAGTATAAGTGAAAATTTTGAAAAACCAATGTGAAATGTTGTCAAAATTTTAACGTGGTTAGGTGACTAGCATTGCCTCGTCAATATTAAACCAAATAAAACAGAAATCTAACGGTATTTAAAAAAGATATTCAAATTTATGTCAAAAATATTTGTATTTCCAAAACGATTTTGAAAGACTGTCAAAAAAATCCGAATTTGAAGGTTCCGGGTATGCAGTTCGACACGGATGCACTCTCTGATGCCGAAAATGAAAGTTTCGTATCGATCGGTCAATATCCGAGCGAGTTATTGAAAGTTGAAAGTCAAAAATTGAGTACTGATTGATATATCAGTATAAGTGAAAATTTTGAAAAACCAATGTGAAATGTTGTCAAAATTTTAACGTGGTTAGGTGACTAGCATTGCCTCGTCAATACTAAACCAAATAAAACAGAAATCTAACGGTATTCAAAAAAGATATTCAAATTTATGTCAAAAATATTTGTATTTCCAAAACGATTTTGAAAGACTGTCAAAAAATCCGAATTTGAAGGTTCAGGGTATGCAGTTCGACACAAATGCACTCCCTGATGCCGAAAATGAAAGTTTTGTATCGATCGGTCAATATCCGAGCGAGTTATTGAAAGTTGAAAGTCAAAAATTGAGTACTGATTGATATATCAGTATAAGTGAAAATTTTGAAAAACCAATGTGAAATGTTGTCAAAATTTTAACGTGTTTAGGTGACTAGCATTGCCTCGTCAATATTAAACCAAATAAAACAGAAATCTAACGGTATTTAAAAAAGATATTCAAATTTATGTCAAAAATATTTGTATTTCCAAAACGATTTTGAAAGACTGACAAAAACATCCGAATTTGAAGGTTCAGGGTATGCAGTTCGACACGGATGCACTCCCTGATGCCGAAAATGAAAGTTTCGTATCGATCGGTCAATATCCGAGCGAGTTATTGAAAGTTGAAAGTCAAAAATTGAGTACTGATTGATATATCAGTATAAGTGAAAATTTTGAAAAACCAATGTGAAATGTTGTCAAAATTTTAACGTGGTTAGGTGACTAGCATTGCCTCGTCAATATTAAACCAAATAAAACAGAAATCTAACGGTATTCAAAAAAGATATTCAAATTTATGTCAAAAATATTTGTATTTCCAAAACGATTTTGAAAGACTGTCAAAAAATCCGAATTTGAAGGTTCAGGGTATGCAGTTCGACACGGATGCACTCCCTGATGCCGAAAATGAAAGTTTTGTATCGATCGGTCAATATCCGAGCGAGTTATTGAAAGTTGAAAGTCAAAAATTGAGTACTGATTGATATATCAGTATAAGTGAAAATTTTGAAAAACCAATGTGAAATGTTGTCAAAATTTTAACGTGGTTCGGTGACTAGCATTGCCTCGTCAATATTAAACCAAATAAAACAGAAATCTAACGGTATTTAAAAAAGATATTCAAATTTATGTCAAAAATATTTGTATTTCCAAATCGATTTTGAAAGACTGTCAAAAAAATCCGAATTTGAAGGTTCCGGGTATGCAGTTCGACACGGATGCACTCCCTGATGCCGAAAATGAAAGTTTCGTATCGATCGGTCAATATCCGAGCGAGTTATTGAAAGTTGAAAGTCAAAAATTGAGTACTGATTGATATATCAGTATAAGTGAAAATTTTGAAAAACCAATGTGAAATGTTGTCACAATTTTAACGTGGTTAGGTGACTAGCATTGCCTCGTCAATATTAAACCAAATAAAACAGAAATCTAACGGCATTTAAAAAAGATATTCAAATTTATGTCAAAAATATTTGTATTTCCAAATCGATTTTGAAAGACTGTCAAAAAAATCCGAATTTGAAGGTTCCGGGTATGCAGTTCGACACGGATGCACTCCCTGATGCCGAAAATGAAAGTATCGTATCGATCGGTCAATATCCGAGCGAGTTATTGAAAGTTGAAAGTCAAAAATTGAGTACTGATTGATATATCAGTATAAGTGAAAATTTTGAAAAACCAATGTGAAATGTTGTCAAAATTTTAACGTGGTTAGGTGACTAGCATTGCCTCGTCAATATTAAACCAAATAAAACAGAAATCTAACGGTATTCAAAAAAGATATTCAAATTTATGTCAAAAATATTTGTATTTCCAAAACGATTTTGAAAGACTGTCAAAAAATCCGAATTTGAAGGTTCCGGGTATGCAGTTCGACACGGATGCACTCCCTGATGCCGAAAATGAAAGTTTTGTATCGATCGGTCAATATCCGAGCGAGTTATTGAAAGTTGAAAGTCAAAAATTGAGTACTGATTGATATATCAGTATAAGTGAAAATTTTGAAAAACCAATGTGAAATGTTGTCAAAATTTTAACGTGGTTAGGTGACTAGCATTGCCTCGTCAATATTAAACCAAATAAAACAGAAATCTAACGGTATTCAAAAAAGATATTCAAATTTATGTCAAAAATATTTGTATTTCCAAAACGATTTTGAAAGACTGTCAAAAAATCCGAATTTGAAGGTTCAGGGTATGCAGTTCGACACGGATGCACTCCCTGATGCCGAAAATGAAAGTTTTGTATCGATCGGTCAATATCCGAGCGAGTTATTGAAAGTTGAAAGTCAAAAATTGAGTACTGATTGATATATCAGTATAAGTGAAAATTTTGAAAAACCAATGTGAAATGTTGTCAAAATTTTAACGTGGTTCGGTGACTAGCATTGCCTCGTCAATATTAAACCAAATAAAACAGAAATCTAACGGTATTTAAAAAAGATATTCAAATTTATGTCAAAAATATTTGTATTTCCAAATCGATTTTGAAAGACTGTCAAAAAAATCCGAATTTGAAGGTTCCGGGTATGCAGTTCGACACGGATGCACTCCCTGATGCCGAAAATGAAAGTTTCGTATCGATCGGTCAATATCCGAGCGAGTTATTGAAAGTTGAAAGTCAAAAATTGAGTACTGATTGATATATCAGTATAAGTGAAAATTTTGAAAAACCAATGTGAAATGTTGTCACAATTTTAACGTGGTTAGGTGACTAGCATTGCCTCGTCAATATTAAACCAAATAAAACAGAAATCTAACGGCATTTAAAAAAGATATTCAAATTTATGTCAAAAATATTTGTATTTCCAAATCGATTTTGAAAGACTGTCAAAAAAATCCGAATTTGAAGGTTCCGGGTATGCAGTTCGACACGGATGCACTCCCTGATGCCGAAAATGAAAGTATCGTATCGATCGGTCAATATCCGAGCGAGTTATTGAAAGTTGAAAGTCAAAAATTGAGTACTGATTGATATATCAGTATAAGTGAAAATTTTGAAAAACCAATGTGAAATGTTGTCAAAATTTTAACGTGGTTAGGTGACTAGCATTGCCTCGTCAATATTAAACCAAATAAAACAGAAATCTAACGGTATTCAAAAAAGATATTCAAATTTATGTCAAAAATATTTGTATTTCCAAAACGATTTTGAAAGACTGTCAAAAAATCCGAATTTGAAGGTTCCGGGTATGCAGTTCGACACGGATGCACTCCCTGATGCCGAAAATGAAAGTTTTGTATCGATCGGTCAATATCCGAGCGAGTTATTGAAAGTTGAAAGTCAAAAATTGAGTACTGATTGATATATCAGTATAAGTGAAAATTTTGAAAAACCAATGTGAAATGTTGTCAAAATTTTAACGTGGTTCGGTGACTAGCATTGCCTCGTCAATATTAAACTTAATAAAACAGAAATCTAACGGTATTTAAAAAAGATATTCAAATTTATGTCAAAAATATTTGTATTTCCAAAACGATTTTGAAAGACTGACAAAAACATCCGAATTTGAAGGTTCAGGGTATGCAGTTCGACACGGATGCACTCCCTGATGCCGAAAATGAAAGTTTCGTATCGATCGGTCAATATCCGAGCGAGTTATTGAAAGTTGAAAGTCAAAAATTGAGTACTGATTGATATATCAGTATAAGTGAAAATTTTGAAAAACCAATGTGAAATGTTGTCAAAATTTTAACGTGTTTAGGTGACTAGCATTGCCTCGTCAATATTAAACCAAATAAAACAGAAATCTAACGGTATTTAAAAAAGATATTCAAATTTATGTCAAAAATATTTGTATTTCCAAAACGATTTTGAAAGACTGACAAAAACATCCGAATTTGAAGGTTCAGGGTATGCAGTTCGACACGGATGCACTCCCTGATGCCGAAAATGAAAGTTTCGTATCGATCGGTCAATATCCGAGCGAGTTATTGAAAGTTGAAAGTCAAAAATTGAGTACTGATTGATATATCAGTATAAGTGAAAATTTTGAAAAACCAATGTGAAATGTTGTCAAAATTTTAACGTGGTTCGGTGACTAGCATTGCCTCGTCAATATTAAACCAAATAAAACAGAAATCTAACGGTATTTAAAAAAGATATTCAAATTTATGTCAAAAATATTTGTATTTCCAAATCGATTTTGAAAGACTGTCAAAAAAATCCGAATTTGAAGGTTCCGGGTATGCAGTTCGACACGGATGCACTCCCTGATGCCGAAAATGAAAGTTTCGTATCGATCGGTCAATATCCGAGCGAGTTATTGAAAGTTGAAAGTCAAAAATTGAGTACTGATTGATATATCAGTATAAGTGAAAATTTTGAAAAACCAATGTGAAATGTTGTCACAATTTTAACGTGGTTAGGTGACTAGCATTGCCTCGTCAATATTAAACCAAATAAAACAGAAATCTAACGGCATTTAAAAAAGATATTCAAATTTATGTCAAAAATATTTGTATTTCCAAATCGATTTTGAAAGACTGTCAAAAAAATCCGAATTTGAAGGTTCCGGGTATGCAGTTCGACACGGATGCACTCCCTGATGCCGAAAATGAAAGTTTCGTATCGATCGGTCAATATCCGAGCGAGTTATTGAAAGTTGAAAGTCAAAAATTGAGTACTGATTGATATATCAGTATAAGTGAAAATTTTGAAAAACCAATGTGAAATGTTGTCAAAATTTTAACGTGGTTAGGTGACTAGCATTGCCTCGTCAATATTAAACCAAATAAAACAGAAATCTAACGGTATTCAAAAAAGATATTCAAATTTATGTCAAAAATATTTGTATTTCCAAAACGATTTTGATAGACTGTCAAAAAATCCGAATTTGAAGGTTCAGGGTATGCAGTTCGACACGGATGCACTCCCTGATGCCGAAAATGAAAGTTTTGTATCGATCGGTCAATATCCGAGCGAGTTATTGAAAGTTGAAAGTCAAAAATTGAGTACTGATTGATATATCAGTATAAGTGAAAATTTTGAAATACCAATGTGAAATGTTGTCAAAATTTTAACGTGGTTCGGTGACTAGCATTGCCTCGTCAATATTAAACTTAATAAAACAGAAATCTAACGGTATTTAAAAAAGATATTCAAATTTATGTCAAAAATATTTGTATTTCCAAAACGATTTTGAAAGACTGACAAAAACATCCGAATTTGAAGGTTCAGGGTATGCAGTTCGACACGGATGCACTCCCTGATGCCGAAAATGAAAGTTTCGTATCGATCGGTCAATATCCGAGCGAGTTATTGAAAGTTGAAAGTCAAAAATTGAGTACTGATTGATATATCAGTATAAGTGAAAATTTTGAAAAACCAATGTGAAATGTTGTCAAAATTTTAACGTGTTTAGGTGACTAGCATTGCCTCGTCAATATTAAACCAAATAAAACAGAAATCTAACGGTATTTAAAAAAGATATTCAAATTTATGTCAAAAATATTTGTATTTCCAAAACGATTTTGAAAGACTGACAAAAAAATCCGAATTTGAAGGTTCAGGGTATGCAGTTCGACACGGATGCACTCCCTGATGCCGAAAATGAAAGTTTCGTATCGATCGGTCAATATCCGAGCGAGTTATTGAAAGTTGAAAGTCAAAAATTGAGTACTGATTGATATATCAGTATAAGTGAAAATTTTGAAAAACCAATGTGAAATGTTGTCAAAATTTTAACGTGGTTAGGTGACTAGCATTGCCTCGTCAATATTAAACCAAATAAAACAGAAATCTAACGGTATTCAAAAAAGATATTCAAATTTATGTCAAAAATATTTGTATTTCCAAAACGATTTTGAAAGACTGTCAAAAAATCCGAATTTGAAGGTTCAGGGTCTGCAGTTCGACACGGATGCACTCCCTGATGCCGAAAATGAAAGTTTTGTATCGATCGGTCAATATCCGAGCGAGTTATTGAAAGTTGAAAGTCAAAAATTGAGTACTGATTGATATATCAGTATAAGTGAAAATTTTGAAAAACCAATGTGAAATGTTGTCAAAATTTTAACGTGGTTCGGTGACTAGCATTGCCTCGTCAATATTAAACTTAATAAAACAGAAATCTAACGGTATTTAAAAAAGATATTCAAATTTATGTCAAAAATATTTGTATTTCCAAAACGATTTTGAAAGACTGACAAAAACATCCGAATTTGAAGGTTCAGTGTATGCAGTTCGACACGGATGCACTCCTTGATGCCGAAAATGAAAGTTTCGTATCGATCGGTCAATATCCGAGCGAGTTATTGAAAGTTGAAAGTCAAAAATTGAGTACTGATTGATATATCAGTATAAGTGAAAATTTTGAAAAACCAATGTGAAATGTTGTCAAAATTTTAACGTGGTTCGGTGACTAGCATTGCCTCGTCAATATTAAACTTAATAAAACAGAAATCTAACGGTATTTAAAAAAGATATTCAAATTTATGTCAAAAATATTTGTATTTCCAAAACGATTTTGAAAGACTGACAAAAACATCCGAATTTGAAGGTTCAGGGTATGCAGTTCGACACGGATGCACTCCCTGATGCCGAAAATGAAAGTTTCGTATCGATCGGTCAATATCCGAGCGAGTTATTGAAAGTTGAAAGTCAAAAATTGAGTACTGATTGATATATCAGTATAAGTGAAAATTTTGAAAAACCAATGTGAAATGTTGTCAAAATTTTAACGTGGTTAGGTGACTAGCATTGCCTCGTCAATATTAAACCAAATAAAACAGAAAACTAATGGTATTTAAAAAAGATATTCAAATTTATGTCAAAAATATTTGTATTTCCAAAACGATTTTGAAAGACTGACAAAAAAATCCGAATTTGAAGGTTCAGGGTATGCAGTTCGACACGGATGCACTCCCTGATGCCGAAAATGAAAGTTTCGTATCGATCGGTCAATATCCGAGCGAGTTATTGAAAGTTGAAAGTCAAAAATTGAGTACTGATTGATATATCAGTATAAGTGAAAATTTTGAAAAACCAATGTGAAATGTTGTCAAAATTTTAACGTGGTTAGGTGACTAGCATTGCCTCGTCAATATTAAACCAAATAAAACAGAAATCTAACGGTATTCAAAAAAGATATTCAAATTTATGTCAAAAATATTTGTATTTCCAAAACGATTTTGAAAGACTGTCAAAAAATCCGAATTTGAAGGTTCAGGGTATGCAGTTCGACACGGATGCACTCCCTGATGCCGAAAATGAAAGTTTTGTATCGATCGGTCAATATCCGAGCGAGTTATTGAAAGTTGAAAGTCAAAAATTGAGTACTGATTGATATATCAGTATAAGTGAAAATTTTGAAAAACCAATGTGAAATGTTGTCAAAATTTTAACATGGTTCGGTGACTAGCATTGCCTCGTCAATATTAAACTTAATAAAACAGAAATCTAACGGTATTTAAAAAAGATATTCAAATTTATGTCAAAAATATTTGTATTTCCAAAACGATTTTGAAAGACTGACAAAAACATCCGAATTTGAAGGTTCAGTGTATGCAGTTCGACACGGATGCACTCCTTGATGCCGAAAATGAAAGTTTCGTATCGATCGGTCAATATCCGAGCGAGTTATTGAAAGTTGAAAGTCAAAAATTGAGTACTGATTGATATATCAGTATAAGTGAAAATTTTGAAAAACCAATGTGAAATGTTGTCAAAATTTTAACGTGGTTCGGTGACTAGCATTGCCTCGTCAAGATTAAACCAAATAAAACAGAAATCTAACGGTATTTAAAAAAGATATTCAAATTTATGTCAAAAATATTTGTATTTCCAAAACGATTTTGAAAGACTGACAAAAACATCCGAATTTGAAGGTTCAGGGTATGCAGTTCGACACGGATGCACTCCCTGATGCCGAAAATGAAAGTTTCGTATCGATCGGTCAATATCCGAGCGAGTTATTGAAAGTTGAAAGTCAAAAATTGAGTACTGATTGATATATCAGTATAAGTGAAAATTTTGAAAAACCAATGTGAAATGTTGTCAAAATTTTAACGTGGTTCGGTGACTAGCATTGCCTCGTCAATATTAAACTTAATAAAACAGAAATCTAACGGTATTTAAAAAAGATATTCAAATTTATGTCAAAAATATTTGTATTTCCAAAACGATTTTGAAAGACTGACAAAAACATCCGAATTTGAAGGTTCAGGGTATGCAGTTCGACACGGATGCACTCCCTGATGCCGAAAATGAAAGTTTCGTATCGATCGGTCAATATCCGAGCGAGTTATTGAAAGTTGAAAGTCAAAAATTGAGTACTGATTGATATATCAGTATAAGTGAAAATTTTGAAAAACCAATGTGAAATGTTGTCAAAATTTTAACGTGTTTAGGTGACTAGCATTGCCTCGTCAATATTAAACCAAATAAAACAGAAATCTAACGGTATTTAAAAAAGATATTCAAATTTATGTCAAAAATATTTGTATTTCCAAAACGATTTTGAAAGACTGACAAAAAAATCCGAATTTGAAGGTTCAGGGTATGCAGTTCGACACGGATGCACTCCCTGATGCCGAAAATGAAAGTTTCGTATCGATCGGTCAATATCCGAGCGAGTTATTGAAAGTTGAAAGTCAAAAATTGAGTACTGATTGATATATCAGTATAAGTGAAAATTTTGAAAAACCAATGTGAAATGTTGTCAAAATTTTAACGTGGTTAGGTGACTAGCATTGCCTCGTCAATATTAAACCAAATAAAACAGAAATCTAACGGTATTCAAAAAAGATATTCAAATTTATGTCAAAAATATTTGTATTTCCAAAACGATTTTGAAAGACTGTCAAAAAATCCGAATTTGAAGGTTCAGGGTATGCAGTTCGACACGGATGCACTCCCTGATGCCGAAAATGAAAGTTTCGTATCGATCGGTCAATATCCGAGCGAGTTATTGAAAGTTGAAAGTCAAAAATTGAGTACTGATTGATATATCAGTATAAGTGAAAATTTTGAAAAACCAATGTGAAATGTTGTCAAAATTTTAACGTGGTTAGGTGACTAGCATTGCCTCGTCAATATTAAACCAAATAAAACAGAAATCTAACGGTATTCAAAAAAGATATTCAAATTTATGTCAAAAATATTTGTATTTCCAAAACGATTTTGAAAGACTGTCAAAAAATCCGAATTTGAAGGTTCAGGGTATGCAGTTCGACACGGATGCACTCCCTGATGCCGAAAATGAAAGTTTTGTATCGATCGGTCAATATCCGAGCGAGTTATTGAAAGTTGAAAGTCAAAAATTGAGTACTGATTGATATATCAGTATAAGTGAAAATTTTGAAAAACCAATGTGAAATGTTGTCAAAATTTTAACGTGGTTCGGTGACTAGCATTGCCTCGTCAATATTAAACCAAATAAAACAGAAATCTAACGGTATTTAAAAAAGATATTCAAATTTATGTCAAAAATATTTGTATTTCCAAAACGATTTTGAAAGACTGACAAAAACATCCGAATTTGAAGGTTCAGGGTATGCAGTTCGACACGGATGCACTCCTTGATGCCGAAAATGAAAGTTTCGTATCGATCGGTCAATATCCGAGCGAGTTATTGAAAGTTGAAAGTCAAAAATTGAGTACTGATTGATATATCAGTATAAGTGAAAATTTTGAAAAACCAATGTGAAATGTTGTCAAAATTTTAACGTGGTTCGGTGACTAGCATTGCCTCGTCAATATTAAACCAAATAAAACAGAAATCTAACGGTATTTAAAAAAGATATTCAAATTTATGTCAAAAATATTTGTATTTCCAAAACGATTTTGAAAGACTGTCAAAAAAATCCGAATTTGAAGGTTCCGGGTATGCAGTTCGACACGGATGCACTCCCTGATGCCGAAAATGAAAGTTTCGTATCGATCGGTCAATATCCGAGCGAGTTATTGAAAGTTGAAAGTCAAAAATTGAGTACTGATTGATAGATCAGTATAAGTGAAAATTTTGAAAAACCAATGTGAAATGTTGTCAAAATTTTAACGTGGTTCGGTGACTAGCATTGCCTCGTCAATATTTAACCAAATAAAACAGAAATCTAACGGTATTTAAAAAAGATATTCAAATTTATGTCAAAAATATTTGTATTTCCAAAACGATTTTGAAAGACTGTCAAAAAATCCGAATTTGAAGGTTCAGGGTATACAGTTCGACACGGATGCACTCCCTGATGCCGAAAATGAAAGTTTCGTATCGATCGGTCAATATCCGAGCGAGTTATTGAAAGTTGAAAGTCAAAAATTGAGTACTGATTGATATATCAGTATAAGTGAAAATTTTGAAAAACCAATGTGAAATGTTGTCAAAATTTTAACGTGGTTCGGTGACTAGCATTGCCTCGTCAATATTAAACCAAATAAAACAGAAATCTAACGGTATTTAAAAAAGATATTCAAATTTATGTCAAAAATATTTGTATTTCCAAAACGATTTTGAAAGACTGTCAAAAAAATCCGAATTTGAAGGTTCCGGGTATGCAGTTCGACACGGATGCACTCCCTGATGCCGAAAATGAAAGTTTCGTATCGATCGGTCAATATCCGAGCGAGTTATTGAAAGTTGAAAGTCAAAAATTGAGTACTGATTGATATATCAGTATTATTGAAAATTTTGAAAAACCAATGTGAAATGTTGTCAAAATTTTAACGTGGTTAGGTGACTAGCATTGCCTCGTCAATATTAAACCAAATAAAACAGAAATCTAACGGTATTTAAAAAAGATATTCAAATTTATGTCAAAAATATTTGTATTTCCAAAACGATTTTGAAAGACTGACAAAAACATCCGAATTTGAAGGTTCAGGGTATGCAGTTCCACACGGATGCACTCCCTGATGCCGAAAATGAAAGTTTCGTATCGATCGGTCAATATCCGAGCGAGTTATTGAAAGTTGAAAGTCAAAAATTGAGTACTGATTGATATATCAGTATAAGTGAAAATTTTGAAAAACCAATGTGAAATGTTGTCAAAATTTTAACGTGGTTCGGTGACTAGCATTGCCTCGTCAATATTAAACCAAATAAAACAGAAATCTAACGGTATTTAAAAAAGATATTCAAATTTATGTCAAAAATATTTGTATTTCCAAAACGATTTTGAAAGACTGTCAAAAAAATCCGAATTTGAAGGTTCCGGGTATGCAGTTCGACACGGATGCACTCCCTGATGCCGAAAATGAAAGTTTCGTATCGATCGGTCAATATCCGAGCGAGTTATTGAAAGTTGAAAGTCAAAAATTGAGTACTGATTGATAGATCAGTATAAGTGAAAATTTTGAAAAACCAATGTGAAATGTTGTCAAAATTTTAACGTGGTTCGGTGACTAGCATTGCCTCGTCAATATTTAACCAAATAAAACAGAAATCTAACGGTATTTAAAAAAGATATTCAAATTTATGTCAAAAATATTTGTATTTCCAAAACGATTTTGAAAGACTGTCAAAAAATCCGAATTTGAAGGTTCAGGGTATACAGTTCGACACGGATGCACTCCCTGATGCCGAAAATGAAAGTTTCGTATCGATCGGTCAATATCCGAGCGAGTTATTGAAAGTTGAAAGTCAAAAATTGAGTACTGATTGATATATCAGTATAAGTGAAAATTTTGAAAAACCAATTTGAAATGTTGTCACAATTTTAACGTGGTTAGGTGACTAGCATTGCCTCGTCAATATTAAACCAAATAAAACAGAAATCTAACGGTATTTAAAAAAGATATTCAAATTTATGTCAAAAATATTTGTATTTCCAAAACGATTTTGAAAGACTGTCAAAAAAATCCGAATTTGAAGGTTCAGGGTATGCAGTTCGACACGGATGCACTCCCTGATGCCGAAAATGAAAATTTCGTATCGATCGGTCAATATCCGAGCGAGTTATTGAAAGTTGAAAGTCAAAAATTGAGTACTGATTGATATATCAGTATAAGTGAAAATTTTGAAAAACCAATGTGAAATGTTGTCACAATTTTAACGTGGTTAGGTGACTAGCATTGCCTCGTCAATATTAAACCAAATAAAACAGAAATCTAACGGCATTTAAAAAAGATATTCAAATTTATGTCAAAAATATTTGTATTTCCAAATCGATTTTGAAAGACTGTCAAAAAAATCCGAATTTGAAGGTTCCGGGTATGCAGTTCGACACGGATGCACTTCCTGATGCCGAAAATGAAAGTTTCGTATCGATCGGTCAATATCCGAGCGAGTTATTGAAAGTTGAAAGTCAAAAATTGAGTACTGATTGATATATCAGTATAAGTGAAAATTTTGAAAAACCAATGTGAAATGTTGTCAAAATTTTAACGTGGTTAGGTGACTAGCATTGCCTCGTCAATATTAAACCAAATAAACCAGAAATCTAACGGTATTTAAAAAAGATATTCAAATTTATGTCAAAAATATTTGTATTTCCAAAACGATTTTGAAAGACTGTCAAAAAAATCCGAATTTGAAGGTTCAGGGTATGCAGTTCGACACGGATGCACTCCTTGATGCCGAAAATGAAAGTTTCGTATCGATCGGTCAATATCCGAGCGAGTTATTGAAAGTTGAAAGTCAAAAATTGAGTACTGATTGATATATCAGTATAAGTGAAAATTTTGAAAAACCAATGTGAAATGTTGTCAAAATTTTAACGTGTTTAGGTGACTAGCATTGCCTCGTCAAGATTAAACCAAATAAAACAGAAATCTAACGGTATTTAAAAAAGATATTCAAATTTATGTCAAAAATATTTGTATTTCCAAAACGATTTTGAAAGACTGACAAAAACATCCGAATTTGAAGGTTCAGGGTATGCAGTTCGACACGGATGCACTCCCTGATGCCGAAAATGAAAGTTTTGTATCGATCGGTCAATATCCGAGCGAGTTATTGAAAGTTGAAAGTCAAAAATTGAGTACTGATTGATATATCAGTATAAGTGAAAATTTTGAAAAACCAATGTGAAATGTTGTCAAAATTTTAACGTGGTTCGGTGACTAGCATTGCCTCGTCAATATTAAACCAAATAAAACAGAAATCTAACGGTATTTAAAAAAGATATTCAAATTTATGTCAAAAATATTTGTATTTCCAAATCGATTTTGAAAGACTGTCAAAAAAATCCGAATTTGAAGGTTCCGGGTATGCAGTTCGACACGGATGCACTCCCTGATGCCGAAAATGAAAGTTTCGTATCGATCGGTCAATATCCGAGCGAGTTATTGAAAGTTGAAAGTCAAAAATTGAGTACTGATTGATATATCAGTATAAGTGAAAATTTTGAAAAACCAATGTGAAATGTTGTCAAAATTTTAACGTGGTTCGGTGACTAGCATTGCCTCGTCAATATTTAACCAAATAAAACAGAAATCTAACGGTATTTAAAAAAGATATTCAAATTTATGTCAAAAATATTTGTATTTCCAAAACGATTTTGAAAGACTGTCAAAAAATCCGAATTTGAAGGTTCAGGGTATACAGTTCGACACGGATGCACTCCCTGATGCCGAAAATGAAAGTTTCGTATCGATCGGTCAATATCCGAGCGAGTTATTGAAAGTTGAAAGTCAAAAATTGAGTACTGATTGATATATCAGTATTATTGAAAATTTTGAAAAACCAATGTGAAATGTTGTCAAAATTTTAACGTGGTTAGGTGACTAGCATTGCCTCGTCAATATTAAACCAAATAAAACAGAAATCTAACGGTATTTAAAAAAGATATTCAAATTTATGTCAAAAATATTTGTATTTCCAAAACGATTTTGAAAGACTGACAAAAACATCCGAATTTGAAGGTTCAGGGTATGCAGTTCCACACGGATGCACTCCCTGATGCCGAAAATGAAAGTTTCGTATCGATCGGTCAATATCCGAGCGAGTTATTGAAAGTTGAAAGTCAAAAATTGAGTACTGATTGATATATCAGTATAAGTGAAAATTTTGAAAAACCAATGTGAAATGTTGTCAAAATTTTAACGTGGTTCGGTGACTAGCATTGCCTCGTCAATATTAAACCAAATAAAACAGAAATCTAACGGTATTTAAAAAAGATATTCAAATTTATGTCAAAAATATTTGTATTTCCAAAACGATTTTGAAAGACTGTCAAAAAAATCCGAATTTGAAGGTTCCGGGTATGCAGTTCGACACGGATGCACTCCCTGATGCCGAAAATGAAAGTTTCGTATCGATCGGTCAATATCCGAGCGAGTTATTGAAAGTTGAAAGTCAAAAATTGAGTACTGATTGATAGATCAGTATAAGTGAAAATTTTGAAAAACCAATGTGAAATGTTGTCAAAATTTTAACGTGGTTCGGTGACTAGCATTGCCTCGTCAATATTTAACCAAATAAAACAGAAATCTAACGGTATTTAAAAAAGATATTCAAATTTATGTCAAAAATATTTGTATTTCCAAAACGATTTTGAAAGACTGTCAAAAAATCCGAATTTGAAGGTTCAGGGTATACAGTTCGACACGGATGCACTCCCTGATGCCGAAAATGAAAGTTTCGTATCGATCGGTCAATATCCGAGCGAGTTATTGAAAGTTGAAAGTCAAAAATTGAGTACTGATTGATATATCAGTATAAGTGAAAATTTTGAAAAACCAATTTGAAATGTTGTCACAATTTTAACGTGGTTAGGTGACTAGCATTGCCTCGTCAATATTAAACCAAATAAAACAGAAATCTAACGGTATTTAAAAAAGATATTCAAATTTATGTCAAAAATATTTGTATTTCCAAAACGATTTTGAAAGACTGTCAAAAAAATCCGAATTTGAAGGTTCAGGGTATGCAGTTCGACACGGATGCACTCCCTGATGCCGAAAATGAAAATTTCGTATCGATCGGTCAATATCCGAGCGAGTTATTGAAAGTTGAAAGTCAAAAATTGAGTACTGATTGATATATCAGTATAAGTGAAAATTTTGAAAAACCAATGTGAAATGTTGTCACAATTTTAACGTGGTTAGGTGACTAGCATTGCCTCGTCAATATTAAACCAAATAAAACAGAAATCTAACGGCATTTAAAAAAGATATTCAAATTTATGTCAAAAATATTTGTATTTCCAAATCGATTTTGAAAGACTGTCAAAAAAATCCGAATTTGAAGGTTCCGGGTATGCAGTTCGACACGGATGCACTTCCTGATGCCGAAAATGAAAGTTTCGTATCGATCGGTCAATATCCGAGCGAGTTATTGAAAGTTGAAAGTCAAAAATTGAGTACTGATTGATATATCAGTATAAGTGAAAATTTTGAAAAACCAATGTGAAATGTTGTCAAAATTTTAACGTGGTTAGGTGACTAGCATTGCCTCGTCAATATTAAACCAAATAAACCAGAAATCTAACGGTATTTAAAAAAGATATTCAAATTTATGTCAAAAATATTTGTATTTCCAAAACGATTTTGAAAGACTGTCAAAAAAATCCGAATTTGAAGGTTCAGGGTATGCAGTTCGACACGGATGCACTCCCTGATGCCGAAAATGAAAATTTCGTATCGATCGGTCAATATCCGAGCGAGTTATTGAAAGTTGAAAGTCAAAAATTGAGTACTGATTGATATATCAGTATAAGTGAAAATTTTGAAAAACCAATGTGAAATGTTGTCAAAATTTTAACGTGGTTAGGTGACTATCATTGCCTCGTCAATATTAAACCAAATAAAACAGAAATCTAACGGTATTTAAAAAAGATATTCAAATTTATGTCAAAAATATTTGTATTTCCAAATCGATTTTGAAAGACTGTCAAAAAAATCCGAATTTGAAGGTTCCGGGTATGCAGTTCGACACGGATGCACTCCCTGATGCCGAAAATGAAAGTTTCGTATCGATCGGTCAATATCCGAGCGAGTTATTGAAAGTTGAAAGTCAAAAATTGAGTACTGATTGATATATCAGTATAAGTGAAAATTTTGAAAAACCACTGTGAAATGTTGTCAAAATTTTAACGTGGTTCGGTGACTAGCATTGCCTCGTCAATATTTAACCAAATAAAACAGAAATCTAACGGTATTTAAAAAAGATATTCAAATTTATGTCAAAAATATTTGTATTTCCAAAACGATTTTGAAAGACTGTCAAAAAATCCGAATTTGAAGGTTCAGGGTATACAGTTCGACACGGATGCACTCCCTGATGCCGAAAATGAAAGTTTCGTATCGATCGGTCAATATCCGAGCGAGTTATTGAAAGTTGAAAGTCAAAAATTGAGTACTGATTGATATATCAGTATAAGTGAAAATTTTGAAAAACCAATTTGAAATGTTGTCACAATTTTAACGTGGTTAGGTGACTAGCATTGCCTCGTCAATATTAAACCAAATAAAACAGAAATCTAACGGTATTTAAAAAAGATATTCAAATTTATGTCAAAAATATTTGTATTTCCAAAACGATTTTGAAAGACTGTCAAAAAAATCCGAATTTGAAGGTTCAGGGTATGCAGTTCGACACGGATGCACTCCCTGATGCCGAAAATGAAAATTTCGTATCGATCGGTCAATATCCGAGCGAGTTATTGAAAGTTGAAAGTCAAAAATTGAGTACTGATTGATATATCAGTATAAGTGAAAATTTTGAAAAACCAATGTGAAATGTTGTCACAATTTTAACGTGGTTAGGTGACTAGCATTGCCTCGTCAATATTAAACCAAATAAAACAGAAATCTAACGGCATTTAAAAAAGATATTCAAATTTATGTCAAAAATATTTGTATTTCCAAATCGATTTTGAAAGACTGTCAAAAAAATCCGAATTTGAAGGTTCCGGGTATGCAGTTCGACACGGATGCACTTCCTGATGCCGAAAATGAAAGTTTCGTATCGATCGGTCAATATCCGAGCGAGTTATTGAAAGTTGAAAGTCAAAAATTGAGTACTGATTGATATATCAGTATAAGTGAAAATTTTGAAAAACCAATGTGAAATGTTGTCAAAATTTTAACGTGGTTAGGTGACTATCATTGCCTCGTCAATATTAAACCAAATAAACCAGAAATCTAACGGTATTTAAAAAAGATATTCAAATTTATGTCAAAAATATTTGTATTTCCAAAACGATTTTGAAAGACTGTCAAAAAAATCCGAATTTGAAGGTTCAGGGTATGCAGTTCGACACGGATGCACTCCTTGATGCCGAAAATGAAAGTTTCGTATCGATCGGTCAATATCCGAGCGAGTTATTGAAAGTTGAAAGTCAAAAATTGAGTACTGATTGATATATCAGTATAAGTGAAAATTTTGAAAAACCAATGTGAAATGTTGTCAAAATTTTAACGTGGTTCGGTGACTAGCATTGCCTCGTCAATATTTAACCAAATAAAACAGAAATCTAACGGTATTTAAAAAAGATATTCAAATTTATGTCAAAAATATTTGTATTTCCAAAACGATTTTGAAAGACTGTCAAAAAATCCGAATTTGAAGGTTCAGGGTATACAGTTCGACACGGATGCACTCCCTGATGCCGAAAATGAAAGTTTCGTATCGATCGGTCAATATCCGAGCGAGTTATTGAAAGTTGAAAGTCAAAAATTGAGTACTGATTGATATATCAGTATTATTGAAAATTTTGAAAAACCAATGTGAAATGTTGTCAAAATTTTAACGTGGTTAGGTGACTAGCATTGCCTCGTCAATATTAAACCAAATAAAACAGAAATCTAACGGTATTTAAAAAAGATATTCAAATTTATGTCAAAAATATTTGTATTTCCAAAACGATTTTGAAAGACTGACAAAAACATCCGAATTTGAAGGTTCAGGGTATGCAGTTCCACACGGATGCACTCCCTGATGCCGAAAATGAAAGTTTCGTATCGATCGGTCAATATCCGAGCGAGTTATTGAAAGTTGAAAGTCAAAAATTGAGTACTGATTGATATATCAGTATAAGTGAAAATTTTGAAAAACCAATGTGAAATGTTGTCAAAATTTTAACGTGGTTCGGTGACTAGCATTGCCTCGTCAATATTAAACCAAATAAAACAGAAATCTAACGGTATTTAAAAAAGATATTCAAATTTATGTCAAAAATATTTGTATTTCCAAAACGATTTTGAAAGACTGTCAAAAAAATCCGAATTTGAAGGTTCCGGGTATGCAGTTCGACACGGATGCACTCCCTGATGCCGAAAATGAAAGTTTCGTATCGATCGGTCAATATCCGAGCGAGTTATTGAAAGTTGAAAGTCAAAAATTGAGTACTGATTGATAGATCAGTATAAGTGAAAATTTTGAAAAACCAATGTGAAATGTTGTCAAAATTTTAACGTGGTTCGGTGACTAGCATTGCCTCGTCAATATTTAACCAAATAAAACAGAAATCTAACGGTATTTAAAAAAGATATTCAAATTTATGTCAAAAATATTTGTATTTCCAAAACGATTTTGAAAGACTGTCAAAAAATCCGAATTTGAAGGTTCAGGGTATACAGTTCGACACGGATGCACTCCCTGATGCCGAAAATGAAAGTTTCGTATCGATCGGTCAATATCCGAGCGAGTTATTGAAAGTTGAAAGTCAAAAATTGAGTACTGATTGATATATCAGTATAAGTGAAAATTTTGAAAAACCAATTTGAAATGTTGTCACAATTTTAACGTGGTTAGGTGACTAGCATTGCCTCGTCAATATTAAACCAAATAAAACAGAAATCTAACGGTATTTAAAAAAGATATTCAAATTTATGTCAAAAATATTTGTATTTCCAAAACGATTTTGAAAGACTGTCAAAAAAATCCGAATTTGAAGGTTCAGGGTATGCAGTTCGACACGGATGCACTCCCTGATGCCGAAAATGAAAATTTCGTATCGATCGGTCAATATCCGAGCGAGTTATTGAAAGTTGAAAGTCAAAAATTGAGTACTGATTGATATATCAGTATAAGTGAAAATTTTGAAAAACCAATGTGAAATGTTGTCACAATTTTAACGTGGTTAGGTGACTAGCATTGCCTCGTCAATATTAAACCAAATAAAACAGAAATCTAACGGCATTTAAAAAAGATATTCAAATTTATGTCAAAAATATTTGTATTTCCAAATCGATTTTGAAAGACTGTCAAAAAAATCCGAATTTGAAGGTTCCGGGTATGCAGTTCGACACGGATGCACTTCCTGATGCCGAAAATGAAAGTTTCGTATCGATCGGTCAATATCCGAGCGAGTTATTGAAAGTTGAAAGTCAAAAATTGAGTACTGATTGATATATCAGTATAAGTGAAAATTTTGAAAAACCAATGTGAAATGTTGTCAAAATTTTAACGTGGTTAGGTGACTAGCATTGCCTCGTCAATATTAAACCAAATAAACCAGAAATCTAACGGTATTTAAAAAAGATATTCAAATTTATGTCAAAAATATTTGTATTTCCAAAACGATTTTGAAAGACTGTCAAAAAAATCCGAATTTGAAGGTTCAGGGTATGCAGTTCGACACGGATGCACTCCCTGATGCCGAAAATGAAAATTTCGTATCGATCGGTCAATATCCGAGCGAGTTATTGAAAGTTGAAAGTCAAAAATTGAGTACTGATTGATATATCAGTATAAGTGAAAATTTTGAAAAACCAATGTGAAATGTTGTCAAAATTTTAACGTGGTTAGGTGACTATCATTGCCTCGTCAATATTAAACCAAATAAAACAGAAATCTAACGGTATTTAAAAAAGATATTCAAATTTATGTCAAAAATATTTGTATTTCCAAATCGATTTTGAAAGACTGTCAAAAAAATCCGAATTTGAAGGTTCCGGGTATGCAGTTCGACACGGATGCACTCCCTGATGCCGAAAATGAAAGTTTCGTATCGATCGGTCAATATCCGAGCGAGTTATTGAAAGTTGAAAGTCAAAAATTGAGTACTGATTGATATATCAGTATAAGTGAAAATTTTGAAAAACCAATGTGAAATGTTGTCAAAATTTTAACGTGGTTAGGTGACTATCATTGCCTAGTCAATATTAAACCAAATAAAACAGAAATCTAACGGTATTTAAAAAAGATATTCAAATTTATGTCAAAAATATTTGTATTTCCAAATCGATTTTGAAAGACTGTCAAAAAAATCCGAATTTGAAGGTTCCGGGTATGCAGTTCGACACGGATGCACTCCCTGATGCCGAAAATGAAAGTTTCGTATCGATCGGTCAATATCCGAGCGAGTTATTGAAAGTTGAAAGTCAAAAATTGAGTACTGATTGATATATCAGTATAAGTGAAAATTTTGAAAAACCAATGTGAAATGTTGTCAAAATTTTAACGTGGTTCGGTGACTAGCATTGCCTCGTCAATATTAAACCAAATAAAACAGAAATCTAACGGTATTTAAAAAAGATATTCAAATTTATGTCAAAAATATTTGTATTTCCAAAACGACTTTGAAAGACTGTCAAAAAAATCCGAATTTGAAGGTTCCGGGTATGCAGTTCGACACGGATGCACTCCCTGATGCCGAAAATGAAAGTTTCGTATCGATCGGTCAATATCCGAGCGAGTTATTGAAAGTTGAAAGTCAAAAATTGAGTACTGATTGATAGATCAGTATAAGTGAAAATTTTGAAAAACCAATGTGAAATGTTGTCAAAATTTTAACGTGGTTCGGTGACTAGCATTGCCTCGTCAATATTTAACCAAATAAAACAGAAATCTAACGGTATTTAAAAAAGATATTCAAATTTATGTCAAAAATATTTGTATTTCCAAAACGATTTTGAAAGACTGTCAAAAAATCCGAATTTGAAGGTTCAGGGTATACAGTTCGACACGGATGCACTCCCTGATGCCGAAAATGAAAGTTTCGTATCGATCGGTCAATATCCGAGCGAGTTATTGAAAGTTGAAAGTCAAAAATTGAGTACTGATTGATATATCAGTATAAGTGAAAATTTTGAAAAACCAATTTGAAATGTTGTCACAATTTTAACGTGGTTAGGTGACTAGCATTGCCTCGTCAATATTAAACCAAATAAAACAGAAATCTAACGGTATTTAAAAAAGATATTCAAATTTATGTCAAAAATATTTGTATTTCCAAAACGATTTTGAAAGACTGTCAAAAAAATCCGAATTTGAAGGTTCAGGGTATGCAGTTCGACACGGATGCACTCCCTGATGCCGAAAATGAAAATTTCGTATCGATCGGTCAATATCCGAGCGAGTTATTGAAAGTTGAAAGTCAAAAATTGAGTACTGATTGATATATCAGTATAAGTGAAAATTTTGAAAAACCAATGTGAAATGTTGTCACAATTTTAACGTGGTTAGGTGACTAGCATTGCCTCGTCAATATTAAACCAAATAAAACAGAAATCTAACGGCATTTAAAAAAGATATTCAAATTTATGTCAAAAATATTTGTATTTCCAAATCGATTTTGAAAGACTGTCAAAAAAATCCGAATTTGAAGGTTCCGGGTATGCAGTTCGACACGGATGCACTTCCTGATGCCGAAAATGAAAGTTTCGTATCGATCGGTCAATATCCGAGCGAGTTATTGAAAGTTGAAAGTCAAAAATTGAGTACTGATTGATATATCAGTATAAGTGAAAATTTTGAAAAACCAATGTGAAATGTTGTCAAAATTTTAACGTGGTTAGGTGACTAGCATTGCCTCGTCAATATTAAACCAAATAAACCAGAAATCTAACGGTATTTAAAAAAGATATTCAAATTTATGTCAAAAATATTTGTATTTCCAAAACGATTTTGAAAGACTGTCAAAAAAATCCGAATTTGAAGGTTCAGGGTATGCAGTTCGACACGGATGCACTCCCTGATGCCGAAAATGAAAATTTCGTATCGATCGGTCAATATCCGAGCGAGTTATTGAAAGTTGAAAGTCAAAAATTGAGTACTGATTGATATATCAGTATAAGTGAAAATTTTGAAAAACCAATGTGAAATGTTGTCAAAATTTTAACGTGGTTAGGTGACTATCATTGCCTCGTCAATATTAAACCAAATAAAACAGAAATCTAACGGTATTTAAAAAAGATATTCAAATTTATGTCAAAAATATTTGTATTTCCAAATCGATTTTGAAAGACTGTCAAAAAAATCCGAATTTGAAGGTTCCGGGTATGCAGTTCGACACGGATGCACTCCCTGATGCCGAAAATGAAAGTTTCGTATCGATCGGTCAATATCCGAGCGAGTTATTGAAAGTTGAAAGTCAAAAATTGAGTACTGATTGATATATCAGTATAAGTGAAAATTTTGAAAAACCAATGTGAAATGTTGTCAAAATTTTAACGTGGTTAGGTGACTATCATTGCCTAGTCAATATTAAACCAAATAAAACAGAAATCTAACGGTATTTAAAAAAGATATTCAAATTTATGTCAAAAATATTTGTATTTCCAAATCGATTTTGAAAGACTGTCAAAAAAATCCGAATTTGAAGGTTCCGGGTATGCAGTTCGACACGGATGCACTCCCTGATGCCGAAAATGAAAGTTTCGTATCGATCGGTTAATATCCGAGCGAGTTATTGAAAGTTGAAAGTCAAAAATTAAGTACTGATTGATATATCAGTATAAGTGAAAATTTTGAAAAACCAATGTGAAATGTTGTCAAAATTTTAACGTGGTTAGGTGACTAGCATTGCCTCGTCAATATTAAACCAAATAAAACAGAAATCTAACGGTATTTAAAAAAGATATTCAAATTTATGTCAAAAATATTTGTATTTCCAAAACGATTTTGAAAGACTGTCAAAAAATCCGAATTTGAAGGTTCAGGGTATGCAGTTCGACACGGATGCACTCCCTGATGCCGAAAATGAAAGTTTCGTATCGATCGGTCAATATCCGAGCGAGTTATTGAAAGTTGAAAGTCAAAAATTGAGTACTGATTGATATATCAGTATAAGTGAAAATTTTGAAAAACCACTGTGAAATGTTGTCAAAATTTTAACGTGGTTAGGTGACTAGCATTGCCTCGTCAATATTAAACCAAATAAAACAGAAATCTAACGGTATATAAAAAAGATATTCAAATTTATGTCAAAAATATTTGTATTTCCAAATCGATTTTGAAAGACTGTCAAAAAAATCCGAATTTGAAGGTTCCGGGTATGCAGTTCGACACGGATGCACTCCCTGATGCCGAAAATGAAAGTTTCGTATCGATCGGTCAATATCCGAGCGAGTTATTGAAAGTTGAAAGTCAAAAATTGAGTACTGATTGATATATCAGTATAAGTGAAAATTTTGAAAAACCAATGTGAAATGTTGTCACAATTTTAACGTGGTTAGGTGACTAGCATTGCCTCGTCAATATTAAACCAAATAAACCAGAAATCTAACTGTATTTAAAAAAGATATTCAAATTTATGTCAAAAATATTTGTATTTCCAAAACGATTTTGAAAGACTGTCAAAAAAATCCGAATTTGAAGGTTCCGGGTATGCAGTTCGACACGGATGCACTCCCTGATGCCGAAAATGAAAATTTCGTATCGATCGGTCAATATCCGAGCGAGTTATTGAAAGTTGAAAGTCAAAAATTGAGTACTGATTGATATATCAGTATAAGTGAAAATTTTGAAAAACCAATGTGAAATGTTGTCAAAATTTTAACGTGGTTAGGTGACTATCATTGCCTCGTCAATATTAAACCAAATAAAACAGAAATCTAACGGTATTTAAAAAAGATATTCAAATTTATGTCAAAAATATTTGTATTTCCAAATCGATTTTGAAAGACTGTCAAAAAAATCCGAATTTGAAGGTTCCGGGTATGCAGTTCGACACGGATGCACTCCCTGATGCCGAAAATGAAAGTTTCGTATCGATCGGTCAATATCCGAGCGAGTTATTGAAAGTTGAAAGTCAAAAATTGAGTACTGATTGATATATCAGTATAAGTGAAAATTTTGAAAAACCAATGTGAAATGTTGTCAAAATTTTAACGTGGTTAGGTGACTATCATTGCCTCGTCAATATTAAACCAAATAAAACAGAAATCTAACGGTATTTAAAAAAGATATTCAAATTTATGTCAAAAATATTTGTATTTCCAAATCGATTTTGAAAGACTGTCAAAAAAATCCGAATTTGAAGGTTCCGGGTATGCAGTTCGACACGGATGCACTCCCTGATGCCGAAAATGAAAGTTTCGTATCGATCGGTCAATATCCGAGCGAGTTATTGAAAGTTGAAAGTCAAAAATTGAGTACTGATTGATATATCAGTATAAGTGAAAATTTTGAAAAACCAATGTGAAATGTTGTCAAAATTTTAACGTGGTTAGGTGACTAGCATTGCCTCGTCAATATTAAACCAAATAAAACAGAAATCTAACGGTATTCAAAAAAGATATTCAAATTTATGTCAAAAATATTTGTATTTCCAAAACGATTTTGAAAGACTGTCAAAAAATCCGAATTTGAAGGTTCAGGGTATGCAGTTCGACACGGATGCACTCCCTGATGCCGAAAATGGAAGTTTCGTATCGATCGGTCAATATCCGAGCGAGTTATTGAAAGTTGAAAGTCAAAAATTGAGTACTGATTGATATATCAGTATAAGTGAAAATTTTGAAAAACCACTGTGAAATGTTGTCAAAATTTTAACGTGGTTAGGTGACTAGCATTGCCTCGTCAATATTAAACCAAATAAAACAGAAATCTAACGGTATATAAAAAAGATATTCAAATTTATGTCAAAAATATTTGTATTTCCAAATCGATTTTGAAAGACTGTCAAAAAAATCCGAATTTGAAGGTTCCGGGTATGCAGTTCGACACGGATGCACTCCCTGATGCCGAAAATGAAAGTTTCGTATCGATCGGTCAATATCCGAGCGAGTTATTGAAAGTTGAAAGTCAAAAATTGAGTACTGATTGATATATCAGTATAAGTGAAAATTTTGAAAAACCAATGTGAAATGTTGTCACAATTTTAACGTGGTTAGGTGACTAGCATTGCCTCGTCAATATTAAACCAAATAAACCAGAAATCTAACTGTATTTAAAAAAGATATTCAAATTTATGTCAAAAATATTTGTATTTCCAAAACGATTTTGAAAGACTGTCAAAAAAATCCGAATTTGAAGGTTCCGGGTATGCAGTTCGACACGGATGCACTCCCTGATGCCGAAAATGAAAATTTCGTATCGATCGGTCAATATCCGAGCGAGTTATTGAAAGTTGAAAGTCAAAAATTGAGTACTGATTGATATATCAGTATAAGTGAAAATTTTGAAAAACCAATGTGAAATGTTGTCAAAATTTTAACGTGGTTAGGTGACTATCATTGCCTCGTCAATATTAAACCAAATAAAACAGAAATCTAACGGTATTTAAAAAAGATATTCAAATTTATGTCAAAAATATTTGTATTTCCAAATCGATTTTGAAAGACTGTCAAAAAAATCCGAATTTGAAGGTTCCGGGTATGCAGTTCGACACGGATGCACTCCCTGATGCCGAAAATGAAAGTTTCGTATCGATCGGTCAATATCCGAGCGAGTTATTGAAAGTTGAAAGTCAAAAATTGAGTACTGATTGATATATCAGTATAAGTGAAAATTTTGAAAAACCAATGTGAAATGTTGTCAAAATTTTAACGTGGTTAGGTGACTATCATTGCCTCGTCAATATTAAACCAAATAAAACAGAAATCTAACGGTATTTAAAAAAGATATTCAAATTTATGTCAAAAATATTTGTATTTCCAAATCGATTTTGAAAGACTGTCAAAAAAATCCGAATTTGAAGGTTCCGGGTATGCAGTTCGACACGGATGCACTCCCTGATGCCGAAAATGAAAGTTTCGTATCGATCGGTCAATATCCGAGCGAGTTATTGAAAGTTGAAAGTCAAAAATTGAGTACTGATTGATATATCAGTATAAGTGAAAATTTTGAAAAACCAATGTGAAATGTTGTCAAAATTTTAACGTGGTTAGGTGACTAGCATTGCCTCGTCAATATTAAACCAAATAAAACAGAAATCTAACGGTATTCAAAAAAGATATTCAAATTTATGTCAAAAATATTTGTATTTCCAAAACGATTTTGAAAGACTGTCAAAAAATCCGAATTTGAAGGTTCAGGGTATGCAGTTCGACACGGATGCACTCCCTGATGCCGAAAATGGAAGTTTCGTATCGATCGGTCAATATCCGAGCGAGTTATTGAAAGTTGAAAGTCAAAAATTGAGTACTGATTGATATATCAGTATAAGTGAAAATTTTGAAAAACCAATGTGAAATGTTGTCAAAATTTTAACGTGGTTCGGTGACTAGCATTGCCTCGTCAATATTAAACTTAATAAAACAGAAATCTAACGGTATTTAAAAAAGATATTCAAATTTATGTCAAAAATATTTGTATTTCCAAAACGATTTTGAAAGACTGTCAAAAAAATCCGAATTTGAAGGTTCCGGGTATGCAGTTCGACACGGATGCACTCCCTGATGCCGAAAATGAAAGTTTCGTATCGATCGGTCAATATCTGAGCGAGTTATTGAAAGTTGAAAGTCAAAAATTGAGTACTGATTAATATATCAGTATAAGTGAAAATTTTGAAAAACCAATGTGAAATGTTGTCAAAATTTTAACGTGGTTAGGTGACTAGCATTGCCTCGTCAATATTAAACCAAATAAAACAGAAATCTAACGGTATTTAAAAAAGATATTCAAATTTATGTCAAAAATATTTGTATTTCCAAAACGATTTTGAAAGACTGACAAAAACATCCGAATTTGAAGGTTCAGGGTATGCAGTTCGACACGGATGCACTCCCTGATGCCGAAAATGAAAGTTTCGTATCGATCGGTCAATATCCGAGCGAGTTATTGAAAGTTGAAAGTCAAAAATTGAGTACTGATTGATATATCAGTATAAGTGAAAATTTTGAAAAACCAATGTGAAATGTTGTCAAAATTTTAACGTGGTTCGGTGACTAGCATTGCCTCGTCAATATTAAACCAAATAAAACAGAAATCTAACGGTATTTAAAAAAGATATTCAAATTTATGTCAAAAATATTTGTATTTCCAAATCGATTTTGAAAGACTGTCAAAAAAATCCGAATTTGAAGGTTCCGGGTATGCAGTTCGACACGGATGCACTCCCTGATGCCGAAAATGAAAGTTTCGTATCGATCGGTCAATATCCGAACGAGTTATTGAAAGTTGAAAGTCAAAAATTGAGTACTGATTGATATATCAGTATAAGTGAAAATTTTGAAAAACCAATGTGAAATGTTGTCAAAATTTTAACGTGGTTCGGTGACTAGCATTGCCTCGTCAATATTTAACCAAATAAAACAGAAATCTAACGGTATTTAAAAAAGATATTCAAATTTATGTCAAAAATATTTGTATTTCCAAAACGATTTTGAAAGACTGTCAAAAAATCCGAATTTGAAGGTTCGGGGTATGCAGTTCGACACGGATGCACTCCCTGATGCCGAAAATGAAAGTTTCGTATCGATCGGTCAATATCCGAGCGAGTTATTGAAAGTTGAAAGTCAAAAATTGAGTACTGATTGATATATCAGTATAAGTGAAAATTTTGAAAAACCAATGTGAAATGTTGTCACAATTTTAACGTGGTTAGGTGACTAGCATTGCCTCGTCAATATTAAACCAAATAAAACAGAAATCTAACGGTATTTAAAAAAGATATTCAAATTTATGTCAAAAATATTTGTATTTCCAAAACGATTTTGAAAGACTGTCAAAAAAATCCGAATTTGAAGGTTCCGGGTATGCAGTTCGACACGGATGCACTCTCTGATGCCGAAAATGAAAGTTTCGTATCGATCGGTCAATATCCGAGCGAGTTATTGAAAGTTGAAAGTCAAAAATTGAGTACTGATTGATATATCAGTATAAGTGAAAATTTTGAAAAACCAATGTGAAATGTTGTCAAAATTTTAACGTGGTTAGGTGACTAGCATTGCCTCGTCAATATTAAACCAAATAAAACAGAAATCTAACGGTATTCAAAAAAGATATTCAAATTTATGTCAAAAATATTTGTATTTCCAAAACGATTTTGAAAGACTGTCAAAAAATCCGAATTTGAAGGTTCGGTGTATGCAGTTCGACACGGATGCACTCCCTGATGCCGAAAATGAAAGTTTCGTATCGATCGGTCAATATCGGAGCGAGTTATTGAAAGTTGAAAGTCAAAAATTGAGTACTGATTGATATATCAGTATAAGTGAAAATTTTGAAAAACCAATGTGAAATGTTGTCACAATTTTAACGTGGTTAGGTGACTAGCATTGCCTCGTCAATATTAAACCAAATAAAACAGAAATCTAACGGTATTTAAAAAAGATATTCAAATTTATGTCAAAAATATTTGTATTTCCAAAACGATTTTGAAAGACTGTCAAAAAAATCCGAATTTGAAGGTTCCGGGTATGCAGTTCGACACGGATGCACTCTCTGATGCCGAAAATGAAAGTTTCGTATCGATCGGTCAATATCCGAGCGAGTTATTGAAAGTTGAAAGTCAAAAATTGAGTACTGATTGATATATCAGTATAAGTGAAAATTTTGAAAAACCAATGTGAAATGTTGTCAAAATTTTAACGTGGTTAGGTGACTAGCATTGCCTCGTCAATATTAAACCAAATAAAACAGAAATCTAACGGTATTCAAAAAAGATATTCAAATTTATGTCAAAAATATTTGTATTTCCAAAACGATTTTGAAAGACTGTCAAAAAATCCGAATTTGAAGGTTCAGGATATGCAGTTCGACACGGATGCACTCCCTGATGCCGAAAATGAAAGTTTCGTATCGATCGGTCAATATCCGAGCGAGTTATTGAAAGTTGAAAGTCAAAAATTGAGTACTGATTGATATATCAGTATAAGTGAAAATTTTGAAAAACCAATGTGAAATGTTGTCAAAATTTTAACGTGGTTAGGTGACTAGCATTGCCTCGTCAATATTAAACCAAATAAAACAGAAATCTAACGGTATTTAAAAAAGATATTCAAATTTATGTCAAAAATATTTGTATTTCCAAAACGATTTTGAAAGACTGTCAAAAAAATCCGAATTTGAAGGTTCCGGGTATGCAGTTCGACACGGATGCACTCTCTGATGCCGAAAATGAAAGTTTCGTATCGATCGGTCAATATCCGAGCGAGTTATTGAAAGTTGAAAGTCAAAAATTGAGTACTGATTGATATATCAGTATAAGTGAAAATTTTGAAAAACCAATGTGAAATGTTGTCAAAATTTTAACGTGGTTAGGTGACTAGCATTGCCTCGTCAATATTAAACCAAATAAAACAGAAATCTAACGGTATTCAAAAAAGATATTCAAATTTATGTCAAAAATATTTGTATTTCCAAAACGATTTTGAAAGACTGTCAAAAAATCCGAATTTGAAGGTTCGGTGTATGCAGTTCGACACGGATGCACTCCCTGATGCCGAAAATGAAAGTTTCGTATCGATCGGTCAATATCCGAGCGAGTTATTGAAAGTTGAAAGTCAAAAATTGAGTACTGATTGATATATCAGTATAAGTGAAAATTTTGAAAAACCAATGTGAAATGTTGTCACAATTTTAACGTGGTTAGGTGACTAGCATTGCCTCGTCAATATTAAACCAAATAAAACAGAAATCTAACGGTATTTAAAAAAGATATTCAAATTTATGTCAAAAATATTTGTATTTCCAAAACGATTTTGAAAGACTGTCAAAAAAATCCGAATTTGAAGGTTCCGGGTATGCAGTTCGACACGGATGCACTCTCTGATGCCGAAAATGAAAGTTTCGTATCGATCGGTCAATATCCGAGCGAGTTATTGAAAGTTGAAAGTCAAAAATTGAGTACTGATTGATATATCAGTATAAGTGAAAATTTTGAAAAACCAATGTGAAATGTTGTCAAAATTTTAACGTGGTTAGGTGACTAGCATTGCCTCGTCAATATTAAACCAAATAAAACAGAAATCTAACGGTATTCAAAAAAGATATTCAAATTTATGTCAAAAATATTTGTATTTCCAAAACGATTTTGAAAGACTGTCAAAAAATCCGAATTTGAAGGTTCAGGATATGCAGTTCGACACGGATGCACTCCCTGATGCCGAAAATGAAAGTTTCGTATCGATCGGTCAATATCCGAGCGAGTTATTGAAAGTTGAAAGTCAAAAATTGAGTACTGATTGATATATCAGTATAAGTGAAAATTTTGAAAAACCAATATGAAATGTTGTCAAAATTTTAACGTGGTTAGGTGACTATCATTGCCTCGTCAATATTAAACCAAATAAAACAGAAATCTAACGGTATTTAAAAAAGATATTCAAATTTATGTCAAAAATATTTGTATTTCCAAAACGATTTTGAAAGACTGACAAAAACATCCGAATTTGAAGGTTCAGGGTATGCAGTTCGACACGGATGCACTCCCTGATGCCGAAAATGAAAGTTTCGTATCGATCGGTCAATATCCGAGCGAGTTATTGAAAGTTGAAAGTCAAAAATTGAGTACTGATTGATATATCAGTATAAGTGAAAATTTTGAAAAACCGATGAGAAATGTTGTCAAAATTTTAACGTGGTTCGGTGACTAGCATTGCCTCGTCAATATTAAACCAAATAAAACAGAAATCTAACGGTATTTAAAAAAGATATTCAAATTTATGTCAAAAATATTTGTATTTCCAAATCGATTTTGAAAGACTGTCAAAAAAATCCGAATTTGAAGGTTCCGGGTATGCAGTTCGACACGGATGCACTCTCTGATGCCGAAAATGAAAGTTTCGTATCGATCGGTCAATATCCGAGCGAGTTATTGAAAGTTGAAAGTCAAAAATTGAGTACTGATTGATATATCAGTATAAGTGAAAATTTTGAAAAACCAATGTGAAATGTTGTCAAAATTTTAACGTGGTTAGGTGACTAGCATTGCTTCGTCAATATTAAACCAAATAAAACAGAAATCTAACTGTATTTAAAAAAGATATTCAAATTTATGTCAAAAATATTTGTATTTCCAAAACGATTTTGAAAGACTGTCAAAAAATCCGAATTTGAAGGTTCGGGGTATGCAGTTCGACACGGATGCACTCCCTGATGCCGAAAATGAAAGTTTCGTATCGATCGGTCAATATCCGAGCGAGTTATTGAAAGTTGAAAGTCAAAAATTGAGTACTGATTGATATATCAGTATAAGTGAAAATTTTGAAAAACCAATGTGAAATGTTGTCAAAATTTTAACGTGGTTAGGTGACTAGCATTGCCTCGTCAATATTAAACCAAATAAAACAGAAATCTAACGGTATTTAAAAAAGATATTCAAATTTATGTCAAAAATATTTGTATTTCCAAAACGATTTTGAAAGACTGTCAAAAAAATCCGAATTTGAAGGTTCCGGGTATGCAGTTAAACACGGATGCACTCTCTGATGCCGAAAATGAAAGTTTCGTATCGATCGGTCAATATCCGAGCGAGTTATTGAAAGTTGAAAGTCAAAAATTGAGTACTGATTGATATATCAGTATAAGTGAAAATTTTGAAAAACCAATGTGAAATGTTGTCAAAATTTTAACGTGGTTAGGTGACTAGCATTGCCTCGTCAATATTAAACCAAATAAAACAGAAATCTAACGGTATTCAAAAAAGATATTCAAATTTATGTCAAAAATATTTGTATTTCCAAAACGATTTTGAAAGACTGTCAAAAAATCCGAATTTGAAGGTTCAGGGTATGCAGTTCGACACGGATGCACTCCCTGATGCCGAAAATGAAAGTTTCGTATCGATCGGTCAATATCCGAGCGAGTTATTGAAAGTTGAAAGTCAAAAATTGAGTACTGATTGATATATCAGTATAAGTGAAAATTTTGAAAAACCAATGTGAAATGTTGTCAAAATTTTAACGTGGTTAGGTGACTAGCATTGCCTCGTCAATATTAAACCAAATAAAACAGAAATCTAACGGTATTCAAAAAAGATATTCAAATTTATGTCAAAAATATTTGTATTTCCAAAACGATTTTGAAAGACTGTCAAAAAATCCGAATTTGAAGGTTCAGGGTATGCAGTTCGACACGGATGCACTCCCTGATGCCGAAAATGAAAGTTTTGTATCGATCGGTCAATATCCGAGCGAGTTATTGAAAGTTGAAAGTCAAAAATTGAGTACTGATTGATATATCAGTATAAGTGAAAATTTTGAAAAACCAATGTGAAATGTTGTCAAAATTTTAACGTGGTTCGGTGACTAGCATTGCCTCGTCAATATTAAACTTAATAAAACAGAAATCTAACGGTATTTAAAAAAGATATTCAAATTTATGTCAAAAATATTTGTATTTCCAAAACGATTTTGAAAGACTGTCAAAAAATCCGAATTTGAAGGTTCCGGGTATGCAGTTCGACACGGATGCACTCCCTGATGCCGAAAATGAAAGTTTCGTATCGATCGGTCAATATCCGAGCGAGTTATTGAAAGTTGAAAGTCAAAAATTGAGTACTGATTGATATATCAGTATAAGTGAAAATTTTGAAAAACCAATGTGAAATGTTGTCAAAATTTTAACGTGGTTAGGTGACTAGCATTGCCTCGTCAATATTAAACCAAATAAAACAGAAATCTAACGGTATTTAAAAAAGATATTCAAATTTATGTCAAAAATATTTGTATTTCCAAAACGACTTTGAAAGACTGTCAAAAAATCCGAATTTGAAGGTTCGGGGTATGCAGTTCGACACGGATGCACTCCCTGATGCCGAAAATGAAAGTTTCGTATCGATCGGTCAATATCCGAGCGAGTTATTGAAAGTTGAAAGTCAAAAATTGAGTACTGATTGATATATCAGTATAAGTGAAAATTTTGAAAAACCAATGTGAAATGTTGTCACAATTTTAACGTGGTTAGGTGACTAGCATTGCCTCGTCAATATTAAACCAAATAAAACAGAAATCTAACGGTATTTAAAAAAGATATTCAAATTTATGTCAAAAATATTTGTATTTCCAAAACGATTTTGAAAGACTGTCAAAAAAATCCGAATTTGAAGGTTCCGGGTATGCAGTTCGACACGGATGCACTCTCTGATGCCGAAAATGAAAGTTTCGTATCGATCGGTCAATATCCGAGCGAGTTATTGAAAGTTGAAAGTCAAAAATTGAGTACTGATTGATATATCAGTATAAGTGAAAATTTTGAAAAACCAATGTGAAATGTTGTCAAAATTTTAACGTGGTTAGGTGACTAGCATTGCCTCGTCAATATTAAACCAAATAAAACAGAAATCTAACGGTATTCAAAAAAGATATTCAAATTTATGTCAAAAATATTTGTATTTCCAAAACGATTTTGAAAGACTGTCAAAAAATCCGAATTTGAAGGTTCAGGGTATGCAGTTCGACACGGATGCACTCCCTGATGCCGAAAATGAAAGTTTCGTATCGATCGGTCAATATCCGAGCGAGTTATTGAAAGTTGAAAGTCAAAAATTGAGTACTGATTGATATATCAGTATAAGTGAAAATTTTGAAAAACCACTGTGAAATGTTGTCAAAATTTTAACGTGGTTAGGTGACTAGCATTGCCTCGTCAATATTAAACCAAATAAAACAGAAATCTAACGGTATATAAAAAAGATATTCAAATTTATGTCAAAAATATTTGTATTTCCAAAACGATTTTGAAAGACTGTCAAAAAAATCCGAATTTGAAGGTTCCGGGTATGCAGTTCGACACGGATGCACTCCCTGATGCCGAAAATGAAAGTTTCGTATCGATCGGTCAATATCCGAGCGAGTTATTGAAAGTTGAAAGTCAAAAATTGAGTACTGATTGATATATCAGTATAAGTTAAAATTTTGAAAAACCAATTTGAAATGTTGTCACAATTTTAACGTGGTTAGGTGACTAGCATTGCCTCGTCAATATTAAACCAAATAAAACAGAAATCTAACGGCATTTAAAAAAGATATTCAAATTTATGTCAAAAATATTTGTATTTCCAAATCGATTTTGAAAGACTGTCAAAAAAATCCGAATTTGAAGGTTCCGGGTATGCAGTTCGACACG
The DNA here is from genome assembly GCA_949316135.1 of Choreutis nemorana. NCBI lineage: Eukaryota > Metazoa > Arthropoda > Insecta > Lepidoptera > Choreutidae > Choreutis > Choreutis nemorana. The sequence continues at coordinate 152,281 of OX438615.1, read as the reverse complement.
GATGCACTCCCTGATGCCGAAAATGAAAGTTTCGTATCGATCGGTCAATATCCGAGCGAGTTATTGAAAGTTGAAAGTCAAAAATTGAGTACTGATTGATATATCAGTATAAGTGAAAATTTTGAAAAACCAATGTGAAATGTTGTCAAAATTTTAACGTGGTTCGGTGACTAGCATTGCCTCGTCAATATTAAACTTAATAAAACAGAAATCTAACGGTATTTAAAAAAGATATTCAAATTTATGTCAAAAATATTTGTATTTCCAAAACGATTTTGAAAGACTGACAAAAACATCCGAATTTGAAGGTTCAGGGTATGCAGTTCGACACGGATGCACTCCCTGATGCCGAAAATGAAAGTTTCGTATCGATCGGTCAATATCCGAGCGAGTTATTGAAAGTTGAAAGTCAAAAATTGAGTACTGATTGATATATCAGTATAAGTGAAAATTTTGAAAAACCAATGTGAAATGTTGTCAAAATTTTAACGTGTTTAGGTGACTAGCATTGCCTCGTCAATATTAAACCAAATAAAACAGAAATCTAACGGTATTTAAAAAAGATATTCAAATTTATGTCAAAAATATTTGTATTTCCAAAACGATTTTGAAAGACTGTCAAAAAATCCGAATTTGAAGGTTCCGGGTATGCAGTTCGACACGGATGCACTCCCTGATGCCGAAAATGAAAGTTTCGTATCGATCGGTCAATATCCGAGCGAGTTATTGAAAGTTGAAAGTCAAAAATTGAGTACTGATTGATATATCAGTATAAGTGAAAATTTTGAAAAACCAATGTGAAATGTTGTCAAAATTTTAACGTGGTTAGGTGACTATCATTGCCTAGTCAATATTAAACCAAATAAAACAGAAATCTAACGGTATTTAAAAAAGATATTCAAATTTATGTCAAAAATATTTGTATTTCCAAATCGATTTTGAAAGACTGTCAAAAAAATCCGAATTTGAAGGTTCCGGGTATGCAGTTCGACACGGATGCACTCCCTGATGCCGAAAATGAAAGTTTCGTATCGATCGGTTAATATCCGAGCGAGTTATTGAAAGTTGAAAGTCAAAAATTAAGTACTGATTGATATATCAGTATAAGTGAAAATTTTTAAAAACCAATGTGAAATGTTGTCAAAATTTTAACGTGGTTAGGTGACTAGCATTGCCTCGTCAATATTAAACCAAATAAAACAGAAATCTAACGGTATTTAAAAAAGATATTCAAATTTATGTCAAAAATATTTGTATTTCCAAAACGATTTTGAAAGACTGTCAAAAAATCCGAATTTGAAGGTTCAGGGTATGCAGTTCGACACGGATGCACTCCCTGATGCCGAAAATGAAAGTTTCGTATCGATCGGTCAATATCCGAGCGAGTTATTGAAAGTTGAAAGTCAAAAATTGAGTACTGATTGATATATCAGTATAAGTGAAAATTTTGAAAAACCACTGTGAAATGTTGTCAAAATTTTAACGTGGTTAGGTGACTAGCATTGCCTCGTCAATATTAAACCAAATAAAACAGAAATCTAACGGTATATAAAAAAGATATTCAAATTTATGTCAAAAATATTTGTATTTCCAAAACGATTTTGAAAGACTGTCAAAAAAATCCGAATTTGAAGGTTCCGGGTATGCAGTTCGACACGGATGCACTCCCTGATGCCGAAAATGAAAGTTTCGTATCGATCGGTCAATATCCGAGCGAGTTATTGAAAGTTGAAAGTCAAAAATTGAGTACTGATTGATATATCAGTATAAGTGAAAATTTTGAAAAACCAATGTGAAATGTTGTCAAAATTTTAACGTGGTTAGGTGACTATCATTGCCTCGTCAATATTAAACCAAATTAAACAGAAATCTAACGGTATTTAAAAAAGATATTCAAATTTATGTCAAAAATATTTGTATTTCCAAAACGATTTTGAAAGACTGTCAAAAAATCCGAATTTGAAGGTTCGGGGTATGCAGTTCGACACGGATGCACTCCCTGATGCCGAAAATGAAAGTTTCGTATCGATCGGTCAATATCCGAGCGAGTTATTGAAAGTTGAAAGTCAAAAATTGAGTACTGATTGATATATCAGTATAAGTGAAAATTTTGAAAAACCAATGTGAAATGTTGTCAAAATTTTAACGTGGTTAGGTGACTATCATTGCCTCGTCAATATTAAACCAAATAAAACAGAAATCTAACGGTATTTAAAAAAGATATTCAAATTTATGTCAAAAATATTTGTATTTCCAAAACGATTTTGAAAGACTGTCAAAAAAATCCGAATTTGAAGGTTCCGGGTATGCAGTTAAACACGGATGCACTCTCTGATGCCGAAAATGAAAGTTTCGTATCGATCGGTCAATATCCGAGCGAGTTATTGAAAGTTGAAAGTCAAAAATTGAGTACTGATTGATATATCAGTATAAGTGAAAATTTTGAAAAACCAATGTGAAATGTTGTCAAAATTTTAACGTGGTTAGGTGACTAGCATTGCCTCGTCAATATTAAACCAAATAAAACAGAAATCTAACGGTATTCAAAAAAGATATTCAAATTTATGTCAAAAATATTTGTATTTCCAAAACGATTTTGAAAGACTGTCAAAAAATCCGAATTTGAAGGTTCAGGGTATGCAGTTCGACACGGATGCACTCCCTGATGCCGAAAATGAAAGTTTCGTATCGATCGGTCAATATCCGAGCGAGTTATTGAAAGTTGAAAGTCAAAAATTGAGTACTGATTGATATATCAGTATAAGTGAAAATTTTGAAAAACCAATGTGAAATGTTGTCAAAATTTTAACGTGGTTAGGTGACTAGCATTGCCTCGTCAATATTAAACCAAATAAAACAGAAATCTAACGGTATTCAAAAAAGATATTCAAATTTATGTCAAAAATATTTGTATTTCCAAAACGATTTTGAAAGACTGTCAAAAAATCCGAATTTGAAGGTTCAGGGTATGCAGTTCGACACGGATGCACTCCCTGATGCCGAAAATGAAAGTTTTGTATCGATCGGTCAATATCCGAGCGAGTTATTGAAAGTTGAAAGTCAAAAATTGAGTACTGATTGATATATCAGTATAAGTGAAAATTTTGAAAAACCAATGTGAAATGTTGTCAAAATTTTAACGTGGTTCGGTGACTAGCATTGCCTCGTCAATATTAAACTTAATAAAACAGAAATCTAACGGTATTTAAAAAAGATATTCAAATTTATGTCAAAAATATTTGTATTTCCAAAACGATTTTGAAAGACTGTCAAAAAATCCGAATTTGAAGGTTCCGGGTATGCAGTTCGACACGGATGCACTCCCTGATGCCGAAAATGAAAGTTTCGTATCGATCGGTCAATATCCGAGCGAGTTATTGAAAGTTGAAAGTCAAAAATTGAGTACTGATTGATATATCAGTATAAGTGAAAATTTTGAAAAACCAATGTGAAATGTTGTCAAAATTTTAACGTGGTTAGGTGACTAGCATTGCCTCGTCAATATTAAACCAAATAAAACAGAAATCTAACGGTATTTAAAAAAGATATTCAAATTTATGTCAAAAATATTTGTATTTCCAAAACGACTTTGAAAGACTGTCAAAAAATCCGAATTTGAAGGTTCGGGGTATGCAGTTCGACACGGATGCACTCCCTGATGCCGAAAATGAAAGTTTCGTATCGATCGGTCAATATCCGAGCGAGTTATTGAAAGTTGAAAGTCAAAAATTGAGTACTGATTGATATATCAGTATAAGTGAAAATTTTGAAAAACCAATGTGAAATGTTGTCACAATTTTAACGTGGTTAGGTGACTAGCATTGCCTCGTCAATATTAAACCAAATAAAACAGAAATCTAACGGTATTTAAAAAAGATATTCAAATTTATGTCAAAAATATTTGTATTTCCAAAACGATTTTGAAAGACTGTCAAAAAAATCCGAATTTGAAGGTTCCGGGTATGCAGTTCGACACGGATGCACTCTCTGATGCCGAAAATGAAAGTTTCGTATCGATCGGTCAATATCCGAGCGAGTTATTGAAAGTTGAAAGTCAAAAATTGAGTACTGATTGATATATCAGTATAAGTGAAAATTTTGAAAAACCAATGTGAAATGTTGTCAAAATTTTAACGTGGTTAGGTGACTAGCATTGCCTCGTCAATATTAAACCAAATAAAACAGAAATCTAACGGTATTCAAAAAAGATATTCAAATTTATGTCAAAAATATTTGTATTTCCAAAACGATTTTGAAAGACTGTCAAAAAATCCGAATTTGAAGGTTCAGGGTATGCAGTTCGACACGGATGCACTCCCTGATGCCGAAAATGAAAGTTTCGTATCGATCGGTCAATATCCGAGCGAGTTATTGAAAGTTGAAAGTCAAAAATTGAGTACTGATTGATATATCAGTATAAGTGAAAATTTTGAAAAACCACTGTGAAATGTTGTCAAAATTTTAACGTGGTTAGGTGACTAGCATTGCCTCGTCAATATTAAACCAAATAAAACAGAAATCTAACGGTATATAAAAAAGATATTCAAATTTATGTCAAAAATATTTGTATTTCCAAAACGATTTTGAAAGACTGTCAAAAAAATCCGAATTTGAAGGTTCCGGGTATGCAGTTCGACACGGATGCACTCCCTGATGCCGAAAATGAAAGTTTCGTATCGATCGGTCAATATCCGAGCGAGTTATTGAAAGTTGAAAGTCAAAAATTGAGTACTGATTGATATATCAGTATAAGTTAAAATTTTGAAAAACCAATTTGAAATGTTGTCACAATTTTAACGTGGTTAGGTGACTAGCATTGCCTCGTCAATATTAAACCAAATAAAACAGAAATCTAACGGCATTTAAAAAAGATATTCAAATTTATGTCAAAAATATTTGTATTTCCAAATCGATTTTGAAAGACTGTCAAAAAAATCCGAATTTGAAGGTTCCGGGTATGCAGTTCGACACGGATGCACTCCCTGATGCCGAAAATGAAAGTTTCGTATCGATCGGTCAATATCCGAGCGAGTTATTGAAAGTTGAAAGTCAAAAATTGAGTACTGATTGATATATCAGTATAAGTGAAAATTTTGAAAAACCAATGTGAAATGTTGTCAAAATTTTAACGTGGTTAGGTGACTATCATTGCCTCGTCAATATTAAACCAAATAAAACAGAAATCTAACGGTATTTAAAAAAGATATTCAAATTTATGTCAAAAATATTTGTATTTCCAAATCGATTTTGAAAGACTGTCAAAAAAATCCGAATTTGAAGGTTCCGGGTATGCAGTTCGACACGGATGCACTCCCTGATGCCGAAAATGAAAGTTTCGTATCGATCGGTCAATATCCGAGCGAGTTATTGAAAGTTGAAAGTCAAAAATTGAGTACTGATTGATATATCAGTATAAGTGAAAATTTTGAAAAACCAATGTGAAATGTTGTCAAAATTTTAACGTGGTTAGGTGACTATCATTGCCTCGTCAATATTAAACCAAATAAAACAGAAATCTAACGGTATTTAAAAAAGATATTCAAATTTATGTCAAAAATATTTGTATTTCCAAAACGATTTTGAAAGACTGTCAAAAAATCCGAATTTGAAGGTTCCGGGTATGCAGTTCGACACGGATGCACTCCCTGATGCCGAAAATGAAAGTTTCGTATCGATCGGTCAATATCCGAGCGAGTTATTGAAAGTTGAAAGTCAAAAATTGAGTACTGATTGATATATCAGTATAAGTGAAAATTTTGAAAAACCAATGTGAAATGTTGTCAAAATTTTAACGTGGTTAGGTGACTATCATTGCCTAGTCAATATTAAACCAAATAAAACAGAAATCTAACGGTATTTAAAAAAGATATTCAAATTTATGTCAAAAATATTTGTATTTACAAATCGATTTTGAAAGACTGTCAAAAAAATCCGAATTTGAAGGTTCCGGGTATGCAGTTTGACACGGATGCACTCCCTGATGCCGAAAATGAAAGTTTCGTATCGATCGGTTAATATCCGAGCGAGTTATTGAAAGTTGAAAGTCAAAAATTAAGTACTGATTGATATATCAGTATAAGTGAAAATTTTGAAAAACCAATGTGAAATGTTGTCAAAATTTTAACGTGGTTAGGTGACTAGCATTGCCTCGTCAATATTAAACCAAATAAAACAGAAATCTAACGGTATTTAAAAAAGATATTCAAATTTATGTCAAAAATATTTGTATTTCCAAAACGATTTTGAAAGACTGTCAAAAAATCCGAATTTGAAGGTTCAGGGTATGCAGTTCGACACGGATGCACTCCCTGATGCCGAAAATGAAAGTTTCGTATCGATCGGTCAATATCCGAGCGAGTTATTGAAAGTTGAAAGTCAAAAATTGAGTACTGATTGATATATCAGTATAAGTGAAAATTTTGAAAAACCACTGTGAAATGTTGTCAAAATTTTAACGTGGTTAGGTGACTAGCATTGCCTCGTCAATATTAAACCAAATAAAACAGAAATCTAACGGTATATAAAAAAGATATTCAAATTTATGTCAAAAATATTTGTATTTCCAAAACGATTTTGAAAGACTGTCAAAAAAATCCGAATTTGAAGGTTCCGGGTATGCAGTTCGACACGGATGCACTCCCTGATGCCGAAAATGAAAGTTTCGTATCGATCGGTCAATATCCGAGCGAGTTATTGAAAGTTGAAAGTCAAAAATTGAGTACTGATTGATATATCAGTATAAGTGAAAATTTTGAAAAACCAATGTGAAATGTTGTCAAAATTTTAACGTGGTTAGGTGACTATCATTGCCTCGTCAATATTAAACCAAATAAAACAGAAATCTAACGGTATTTAAAAAAGATATTCAAATTTATGTCAAAAATATTTGTATTTCCAAAACGATTTTGAAAGACTGACAAAAACATCCGAATTTGAAGGTTCAGGGTATGCAGTTCGACACGGATGCACTCCCTGATGCCGAAAATGAAAGTTTCGTATCGATCGGTCAATATCCGAGCGAGTTATTGAAAGTTGAAAGTCAAAAATTGAGTACTGATTGATATATCAGTATAAGTGAAAATTTTGAAAAACCGATGAGAAATGTTGTCAAAATTTTAACGTGGTTCGGTGACTAGCATTGCCTCGTCAATATTAAACCAAATAAAACAGAAATCTAACGGTATTTAAAAAAGATATTCAAATTTATGTCAAAAATATTTGTATTTCCAAATCGATTTTGAAAGACTGTCAAAAAAATCCGAATTTGAAGGTTCCGGGTATGCAGTTCGACACGGATGCACTCTCTGATGCCGAAAATGAAAGTTTCGTATCGATCGGTCAATATCCGAGCGAGTTATTGAAAGTTGAAAGTCAAAAATTGAGTACTGATTGATATATCAGTATAAGTGAAAATTTTGAAAAACCAATGTGAAATGTTGTCAAAATTTTAACGTGGTTAGGTGACTAGCATTGCCTCGTCAATATTAAACCAAATAAAACAGAAATCTAACGGTATTTAAAAAAGATATTCAAATTTATGTCAAAAATATTTGTATTTCCAAAACGATTTTGAAAGACTGTCAAAAAATCCGAATTTGAAGGTTCGGGGTATGCAGTTCGACACGGATGCACTCCCTGATGCCGAAAATGAAAGTTTCGTATCGATCGGTCAATATCCGAGCGAGTTATTGAAAGTTGAAAGTCAAAAATTGAGTACTGATTGATATATCAGTATAAGTGAAAATTTTGAAAAACCAATGTGAAATGTTGTCAAAATTTTAACGTGGTTAGGTGACTAGCATTGCCTCGTCAATATTAAACCAAATAAAACAGAAATCTAACGGTATTTAAAAAAGATATTCAAATTTATGTCAAAAATATTTGTATTTCCAAAACGATTTTGAAAGACTGTCAAAAAAATCCGAATTTGAAGGTTCCGGGTATGCAGTTAAACACGGATGCACTCTCTGATGCCGAAAATGAAAGTTTCGTATCGATCGGTCAATATCCGAGCGAGTTATTGAAAGTTGAAAGTCAAAAATTGAGTACTGATTGATATATCAGTATAAGTGAAAATTTTGAAAAACCAATGTGAAATGTTGTCAAAATTTTAACGTGGTTAGGTGACTAGCATTGCCTCGTCAATATTAAACCAAATAAAACAGAAATCTAACGGTATTCAAAAAAGATATTCAAATTTATGTCAAAAATATTTGTATTTCCAAAACGATTTTGAAAGACTGTCAAAAAATCCGAATTTGAAGGTTCAGGGTATGCAGTTCGACACGGATGCACTCCCTGATGCCGAAAATGAAAGTTTCGTATCGATCGGTCAATATCCGAGCGAGTTATTGAAAGTTGAAAGTCAAAAATTGAGTACTGATTGATATATCAGTATAAGTGAAAATTTTGAAAAACCAATGTGAAATGTTGTCAAAATTTTAACGTGGTTATGTGACTAGCATTGCCTCGTCAATATTAAACCAAATAAAACAGAAATCTAACGGTATTCAAAAAAGATATTCAAATTTATGTCAAAAATATTTGTATTTCCAAAACGATTTTGAAAGACTGTCAAAAAATCCGAATTTGAAGGTTCAGGGTATGCAGTTCGACACGGATGCACTCCCTGATGCCGAAAATGAAAGTTTTGTATCGATCGGTCAATATCCGAGCGAGTTATTGAAAGTTGAAAGTCAAAAATTGAGTACTGATTGATATATCAGTATAAGTGAAAATTTTGAAAAACCAATGTGAAATGTTGTCAAAATTTTAACGTGGTTCGGTGACTAGCATTGCCTCGTCAATATTAAACTTAATAAAACAGAAATCTAACGGTATTTAAAAAAGATATTCAAATTTATGTCAAAAATATTTGTATTTCCAAAACGATTTTGAAAGACTGTCAAAAAATCCGAATTTGAAGGTTCCGGGTATGCAGTTCGACACGGATGCACTCCCTGATGCCGAAAATGAAAGTTTCGTATCGATCGGTCAATATCCGAGCGAGTTATTGAAAGTTGAAAGTCAAAAATTGAGTACTGATTGATATATCAGTATAAGTGAAAATTTTGAAAAACCAATGTGAAATGTTGTCAAAATTTTAACGTGGTTAGGTGACTAGCATTGCCTCGTCAATATTAAACCAAATAAAACAGAAATCTAACGGTATTTAAAAAAGATATTCAAATTTATGTCAAAAATATTTGTATTTCCAAAACGACTTTGAAAGACTGTCAAAAAATCCGAATTTGAAGGTTCGGGGTATGCAGTTCGACACTGATGCACTCCCTGATGCCGAAAATGAAAGTTTCGTATCGATCGGTCAATATCCGAGCGAGTTATTGAAAGTTGAAAGTCAAAAATTGAGTACTGATTGATATATCAGTATAAGTGAAAATTTTGAAAAACCAATGTGAAATGTTGTCACAATTTTAACGTGGTTAGGTGACTAGCATTGCCTCGTCAATATTAAACCAAATAAAACAGAAATCTAACGGTATTTAAAAAAGATATTCAAATTTATGTCAAAAATATTTGTATTTCCAAAACGATTTTGAAAGACTGTCAAAAAAATCCGAATTTGAAGGTTCCGGGTATGCAGTTCGACACGGATGCACTCTCTGATGCCGAAAATGAAAGTTTCGTATCGATCGGTCAATATCCGAGCGAGTTATTGAAAGTTGAAAGTCAAAAATTGAGTACTGATTGATATATCAGTATAAGTGAAAATTTTGAAAAACCAATGTGAAATGTTGTCAAAATTTTAACGTGGTTAGGTGACTAGCATTGCCTCGTCAATATTAAACCAAATAAAACAGAAATCTAACGGTATTCAAAAAAGATATTCAAATTTATGTCAAAAATATTTGTATTTCCAAAACGATTTTGAAAGACTGTCAAAAAATCCGAATTTGAAGGTTCAGGGTATGCAGTTCGACACGGATGCACTCCCTGATGCCGAAAATGAAAGTTTCGTATCGATCGGTCAATATCCGAGCGAGTTATTGAAAGTTGAAAGTCAAAAATTGAGTACTGATTGATATATCAGTATAAGTGAAAATTTTGAAAAACCACTGTGAAATGTTGTCAAAATTTTAACGTGGTTAGGTGACTAGCATTGCCTCGTCAATATTAAACCAAATAAAACAGAAATCTAACGGTATATAAAAAAGATATTCAAATTTATGTCAAAAATATTTGTATTTCCAAAACGATTTTGAAAGACTGTCAAAAAAATCCGAATTTGAAGGTTCCGGGTATGCAGTTCGACACGGATGCACTCCCTGATGCCGAAAATGAAAGTTTCGTATCGATCGGTCAATATCCGAGCGAGTTATTGAAAGTTGAAAGTCAAAAATTGAGTACTGATTGATATATCAGTATAAGTTAAAATTTTGAAAAACCAATTTGAAATGTTGTCACAATTTTAACGTGGTTAGGTGACTAGCATTGCCTCGTCAATATTAAACCAAATAAAACAGAAATCTAACGGCATTTAAAAAAGATATTCAAATTTATGTCAAAAATATTTGTATTTCCAAATCGATTTTGAAAGACTGTCAAAAAAATCCGAATTTGAAGGTTCCGGGTATGCAGTTCGACACGGATGCACTCCCTGATGCCGAAAATGAAAGTTTCGTATCGATCGGTCAATATCCGAGCGAGTTATTGAAAGTTGAAAGTCAAAAATTGAGTACTGATTGATATATCAGTATAAGTGAAAATTTTGAAAAACCAATGTGAAATGTTGTCAAAATTTTAACGTGGTTAGGTGACTATCATTGCCTAGTCAATATTAAACCAAATAAAACAGAAATCTAACGGTATTTAAAAAAGATATTCAAATTTATGTCAAAAATATTTGTATTTCCAAATCGATTTTGAAAGACTGTCAAAAAAATCCGAATTTGAAGGTTCCGGGTATGCAGTTCGACACGGATGCACTCCCTGATGCCGAAAATGAAAGTTTCGTATCGATCGGTCAATATCCGAGCGAGTTATTGAAAGTTGAAAGTCAAAAATTGAGTACTGATTGATATATCAGTATAAGTGAAAATTTTGAAAAACCAATGTGAAATGTTGTCAAAATTTTAACGTGGTTAGGTGACTATCATTGCCTCGTCAATATTAAACCAAATAAAACAGAAATCTAACGGTATTTAAAAAAGATATTCAAATTTATGTCAAAAATATTTGTATTTCCAAAACGATTTTGAAAGACTGTCAAAAAATCCGAATTTGAAGGTTCCGGGTATGCAGTTCGACACGGATGCACTCCCTGATGCCGAAAATGAAAGTTTCGTATCGATCGGTCAATATCCGAGCGAGTTATTGAAAGTTGAAAGTCAAAAATTGAGTACTGATTGATATATCAGTATAAGTGAAAATTTTGAAAAACCAATGTGAAATGTTGTCAAAATTTTAACGTGGTTAGGTGACTATCATTGCCTAGTCAATATTAAACCAAATAAAACAGAAATCTAACGGTATTTAAAAAAGATATTCAAATTTATGTCAAAAATATTTGTATTTCCAAATCGATTTTGAAAGACTGTCAAAAAAATCCGAATTTGAAGGTTCCGGGTATGCAGTTCGACACGGATGCACTCCCTGATGCCGAAAATGAAAGTTTCGTATCGATCGGTTAATATCCGAGCGAGTTATTGAAAGTTGAAAGTCAAAAATTAAGTACTGATTGATATATCAGTATAAGTGAAAATTTTGAAAAACCAATGTGAAATGTTGTCAAAATTTTAACGTGGTTAGGTGACTAGCATTGCCTCGTCAATATTAAACCAAATAAAACAGAAATCTAACGGTATTTAAAAAAGATATTCAAATTTATGTCAAAAATATTTGTATTTCCAAAACGATTTTGAAAGACTGTCAAAAAATCCGAATTTGAAGGTTCAGGGTATGCAGTTCGACACGGATGCACTCCCTGATGCCGAAAATGAAAGTTTCGTATCGATCGGTCAATATCCGAGCGAGTTATTGAAAGTTGAAAGTCAAAAATTGAGTACTGATTGATATATCAGTATAAGTGAAAATTTTGAAAAACCACTGTGAAATGTTGTCAAAATTTTAACGTGGTTAGGTGACTAGCATTGCCTCGTCAATATTAAACCAAATAAAACAGAAATCTAACGGTATATAAAAAAGATATTCAAATTTATGTCAAAAATATTTGTATTTCCAAAACGATTTTGAAAGACTGTCAAAAAAATCCGAATTTGAAGGTTCCGGGTATGCAGTTCGACACGGATGCACTCCCTGATGCCGAAAATGAAAGTTTCGTATCGATCGGTCAATATCCGAGCGAGTTATTGAAAGTTGAAAGTCAAAAATTGAGTACTGATTGATATATCAGTATAAGTGAAAATTTTGAAAAACCAATTTGAAATGTTGTCACAATTTTAACGTGGTTAGGTGACTAGCATTGCCTCGTCAATATTAAACCAAATAAAACAGAAATCTAACGGTATTTAAAAAAGATATTCAAATTTATGTCAAAAATATTTGTATTTCCAAATCGATTTTGAAAGACTGTCAAAAAAATCCGAATTTGAAGGTTCCGGGTATGCAGTTCGACACGGATGCACTCCCTGATGCCGAAAATGAAAGTTTCGTATCGATCGGTCAATATCCGAGCGAGTTATTGAAAGTTGAAAGTCAAAAATTGAGTACTGATTGATATATCAGTATAAGTGAAAATTTTGAAAAACCAATGTGAAATGTTGTCACAATTTTAACGTGGTTAGGTGACTAGCATTGCCTCGTCAATATTAAACCAAATAAACCAGAAATCTAACTGTATTTAAAAAAGATATTCAAATTTATGTCAAAAATATTTGTATTTCCAAAACGATTTTGAAAGACTGTCAAAAAAATCCGAATTTGAAGGTTCAGGGTATGCAGTTCGACACGGATGCACTCCCTGATGCCGAAAATGAAAATTTCGTATCGATCGGTCAATATCCGAGCGAGTTATTGAAAGTTGAAAGTCAAAAATTGAGTACTGATTGATATATCAGTATAAGTGAAAATTTTGAAAAACCAATGTGAAATGTTGTCAAAATTTTAACGTGGTTAGGTGACTATCATTGCCTCGTCAATATTAAACCAAATAAAACAGAAATCTAACGGTATTTAAAAAAGATATTCAAATTTATGTCAAAAATATTTGTATTTCCAAATCGATTTTGAAAGACTGTCAAAAAAATCCGAATTTGAAGGTTCCGGGTATGCAGTTCGACACGGATGCACTCCCTGATGCCGAAAATGAAAGTTTCGTATCGATCGGTCAATATCCGAGCGAGTTATTGAAAGTTGAAAGTCAAAAATTGAGTACTGATTGATATATCAGTATAAGTGAAAATTTTGAAAAACCAATGTGAAATGTTGTCAAAATTTTAACGTGGTTAGGTGACTATCATTGCCTCGTCAATATTAAACCAAATAAAACAGAAATCTAACGGTATTTAAAAAAGATATTCAAATTTATGTCAAAAATATTTGTATTTCCAAAACGATTTTGAAAGACTGTCAAAAAATCCGAATTTGAAGGTTCCGGGTATGCAGTTCGACACGGATGCACTCCCTGATGCCGAAAATGAAAGTTTCGTATCGATCGGTCAATATCCGAGCGAGTTATTGAAAGTTGAAAGTCAAAAATTGAGTACTGATTGATATATCAGTATAAGTGAAAATTTTGAAAAACCAATGTGAAATGTTGTCAAAATTTTAACGTGGTTAGGTGACTAGCATTGCCTCGTCAATATTAAACCAAATAAAACAGAAATCTAACGGTATTCAAAAAAGATATTCAAATTTATGTCAAAAATATTTGTATTTCCAAAACGATTTTGAAAGACTGTCAAAAAATCCGAATTTGAAGGTTCAGGGTATGCAGTTCGACACGGATGCACTCCCTGATGCCGAAAATGGAAGTTTCGTATCGATCGGTCAATATCCGAGCGAGTTATTGAAAGTTGAAAGTCAAAAATTGAGTACTGATTGATATATCAGTATAAGTGAAAATTTTGAAAAACCAATGTGAAATGTTGTCAAAATTTTAACGTGGTTCGGTGACTAGCATTGCCTCGTCAATATTAAACTTAATAAAACAGAAATCTAACGGTATTTAAAAAAGATATTCAAATTTATGTCAAAAATATTTGTATTTCCAAATCGATTTTGAAAGACTGTCAAAAAAATCCGAATTTGAAGGTTCCGGGTATGCAGTTCGACACGGATGCACTCCCTGATGCCGAAAATGAAAGTTTCGTATCGATCGGTCAATATCTGAGCGAGTTATTGAAAGTTGAAAGTCAAAAATTGAGTACTGATTGATATATCAGTATAAGTGAAAATTTTGAAAAACCAATGTGAAATGTTGTCAAAATTTTAACGTGGTTAGGTGACTAGCATTGCCTCGTCAATATTAAACCAAATAAAACAGAAATCTAACGGTATTTAAAAAAGATATTCAAATTTATGTCAAAAATATTTGTATTTCCAAAACGATTTTGAAAGACTGACAAAAACATCCGAATTTGAAGGTTCAGGGTATGCAGTTCGACACGGATGCACTCCCTGATGCCGAAAATGAAAGTTTCGTATCGATCGGTCAATATCCGAGCGAGTTATTGAAAGTTGAAAGTCAAAAATTGAGTACTGATTGATATATCAGTATAAGTGAAAATTTTGAAAAACCAATGTGAAATGTTGTCAAAATTTTAACGTGGTTCGGTGACTAGCATTGCCTCGTCAATATTAAACCAAATAAAACAGAAATCTAACGGTATTCAAAAAAGATATTCAAATTTATGTCAAAAATATTTGTATTTCCAAAACGATTTTGAAAGACTGTCAAAAAATCCGAATTTGAAGGTTCAGGGTATGCAGTTCGACACGGATGCACTCCCTGATGCCGAAAATGAAAGTTTCGTATCGATCGGTCAATATCCGAGCGAGTTATTGAAAGTTGAAAGTCAAAAATTGAGTACTGATTGATATATCAGTATAAGTGAAAATTTTGAAAAACCACTGTGAAATGTTGTCAAAATTTTAACGTGGTTAGGTGACTAGCATTGCCTCGTCAATATTAAACCAAATAAAACAGAAATCTAACGGTATATAAAAAAGATATTCAAATTTATGTCAAAAATATTTGTATTTCCAAAACGATTTTGAAAGACTGTCAAAAAAATCCGAATTTGAAGGTTCCGGGTATGCAGTTCGACACGGATGCACTCCCTGATGCCGAAAATGAAAGTTTCGTATCGATCGGTCAATATCCGAGCGAGTTATTGAAAGTTGAAAGTCAAAAATTGAGTACTGATTGATATATCAGTATAAGTGAAAATTTTGAAAAACCAATGTGAAATGTTGTCAAAATTTTAACGTGGTTAGGTGACTATCATTGCCTCGTCAATATTAAACCAAATAAAACAGAAATCTAACGGTATTTAAAAAAGATATTCAAATTTATGTCAAAAATATTTGTATTTCCAAATCGATTTTGAAAGACTGTCAAAAAAATCCGAATTTGAAGGTTCCGGGTATGCAGTTCGACACGGATGCACTCCCTGATGCCGAAAATGAAAGTTTCGTATCGATCGGTCAATATCCGAGCGAGTTATTGAAAGTTGAAAGTCAAAAATTGAGTACTGATTGATATATCAGTATAAGTGAAAATTTTGAAAAACCAATGTGAAATGTTGTCACAATTTTAACGTGGTTAGGTGACTAGCATTGCCTCGTCAATATTAAACCAAATAAACCAGAAATCTAACTGTATTTAAAAAAGATATTCAAATTTATGTCAAAAATATTTGTATTTCCAAATCGATTTTGAAAGACTGTCAAAAAAATCCGAATTTGAAGGTTCCGGGTATGCAGTTCGACACGGATGCACTCCCTGATGCCGAAAATGAAAGTTTCGTATCGATCGGTTAATATCCGAGCGAGTTATTGAAAGTTGAAAGTCAAAAATTAAGTACTGATTGATATATCAGTATAAGTGAAAATTTTGAAAAACCAATGTGAAATGTTGTCAAAATTTTAACGTGGTTAGGTGACTAGCATTGCCTCGTCAATATTAAACCAAATAAAACAGAAATCTAACGGTATTTAAAAAAGATATTCAAATTTATGTCAAAAATATTTGTATTTCCAAAACGATTTTGAAAGACTGTCAAAAAATCCGAATTTGAAGGTTCAGGGTATGCAGTTCGACACGGATGCACTCCCTGATGCCGAAAATGAAAGTTTCGTATCGATCGGTCAATATCCGAGCGAGTTATTGAAAGTTGAAAGTCAAAAATTGAGTACTGATTGATATATCAGTATAAGTGAAAATTTTGAAAAACCACTGTGAAATGTTGTCAAAATTTTAACGTGGTTAGGTGACTAGCATTGCCTCGTCAATATTAAACCAAATAAAACAGAAATCTAACGGTATATAAAAAAGATATTCAAATTTATGTCAAAAATATTTGTATTTCCAAAACGATTTTGAAAGACTGTCAAAAAAATCCGAATTTGAAGGTTCCGGGTATGCAGTTCGACACGGATGCACTTCCTGATGCCGAAAATGAAAGTTTCGTATCGATCGGTCAATATCCGAGCGAGTTATTGAAAGTTGAAAGTCAAAAATTGAGTACTGATTGATATATCAGTATAAGTGAAAATTTTGAAAAACCAATGTGAAATGTTGTCAAAATTTTAACGTGGTTAGGTGACTATCATTGCCTCGTCAATATTAAACCAAATAAAACAGAAATCTAACGGTATTTAAAAAAGATATTCAAATTTATGTCAAAAATATTTGTATTTCCAAAACGATTTTGAAAGACTGACAAAAACATCCGAATTTGAAGGTTCAGGGTATGCAGTTCGACACGGATGCACTCCCTGATGCCGAAAATGAAAGTTTCGTATCGATCGGTCAATATCCGAGCGAGTTATTGAAAGTTGAAAGTCAAAAATTGAGTACTGATTGATATATCAGTATAAGTGAAAATTTTGAAAAACCGATGAGAAATGTTGTCAAAATTTTAACGTGGTTCGGTGACTAGCATTACCTCGTCAATATTAAACCAAATAAAACAGAAATCTAACGGTATTCAAAAAAGATATTCAAATTTATGTCAAAAATATTTGTATTTCCAAATCGATTTTGAAAGACTGTCAAAAAATCCGAATTTGAAGGTTCAGGGTATGCAGTTCGACACGGATGCACTCCCTGATGCCGAAAATGAAAGTTTCGTATCGATCGGTCAATATCCGAGCGAGTTATTGAAAGTTGAAAGTCAAAAATTGAGTACTGATTGATATATCAGTATAAGTGAAAATTTTGAAAAACCAATGTGAAATGTTGTCAAAATTTTAACGTGGTTAGGTGACTAGCATTGCCTCGTCAATATTAAACCAAATAAAACAGAAATCTAACGGTATTCAAAAAAGATATTCAAATTTATGTCAAAAATATTTGTATTTCCAAAACGATTTTGAAAGACTGTCAAAAAATCCGAATTTGAAGGTTCAGGGTATGCAGTTCGACACGGATGCACTCCCTGATGCCGAAAATGAAAGTTTTGTATCGATCGGTCAATATCCGAGCGAGTTATTGAAAGTTGAAAGTCAAAAATTGAGTACTGATTGATATATCAGTATAAGTGAAAATTTTGAAAAACCAATGTGAAATGTTGTCAAAATTTTAACGTGGTTCGGTGACTAGCATTGCCTCGTCAATATTAAACTTAATAAAACAGAAATCTAACGGTATTTAAAAAAGATATTCAAATTTATGTCAAAAATATTTGTATTTCCAAAACGATTTTGAAAGACTGTCAAAAAATCCGAATTTGAAGGTTCCGGGTATGCAGTTCGACACGGATGCACTCCCTGATGCCGAAAATGAAAGTTTCGTATCGATCGGTCAATATCCGAGCGAGTTATTGAAAGTTGAAAGTCAAAAATTGAGTACTGATTGATATATCAGTATAAGTGAAAATTTTGAAAAACCAATGTGAAATGTTGTCAAAATTTTAACGTGGTTAGGTGACTAGCATTGCCTCGTCAATATTAAACCAAATAAAACAGAAATCTAACGGTATTTAAAAAAGATATTCAAATTTATGTCAAAAATATTTGTATTTCCAAAACGACTTTGAAAGACTGTCAAAAAATCCGAATTTGAAGGTTCGGGGTATGCAGTTCGACACGGATGCACTCCCTGATGCCGAAAATGAAAGTTTCGTATCGATCGGTCAATATCCGAGCGAGTTATTGAAAGTTGAAAGTCAAAAATTGAGTACTGATTGATATATCAGTATAAGTGAAAATTTTGAAAAACCAATGTGAAATGTTGTCACAATTTTAACGTGGTTAGGTGACTAGCATTGCCTCGTCAATATTAAACCAAATAAAACAGAAATCTAACGGTATTTAAAAAAGATATTCAAATTTATGTCAAAAATATTTGTATTTCCAAAACGATTTTGAAAGACTGTCAAAAAAATCTGAATTTGAAGGTTCCGGGTATGCAGTTCGACACGGATGCACTCTCTGATGCCGAAAATGAAAGTTTCGTATCGATCGGTCAATATCCGAGCGAGTTATTGAAAGTTGAAAGTCAAAAATTGAGTACTGATTGATATATCAGTATAAGTGAAAATTTTGAAAAACCAATGTGAAATGTTGTCAAAATTTTAACGTGGTTAGGTGACTAGCATTGCCTCGTCAATATTAAACCAAATAAAACAGAAATCAAACGGTATTCAAAAAAGATATTCAAATTTATGTCAAAAATATTTGTATTTCCAAAACGATTTTGAAAGACTGTCAAAAAATCCGAATTTGAAGGTTCAGGGTATGCAGTTCGACACGGATGCACTCCCTGATGCCGAAAATGAAAGTTTCGTATCGATCGGTCAATATCCGAGCGAGTTATTGAAAGTTGAAAGTCAAAAATTGAGTACTGATTGATATATCAGTATAAGTGAAAATTTTGAAAAACCACTGTGAAATGTTGTCAAAATTTTAACGTGGTTAGGTGACTAGCATTGCCTCGTCAATATTAAACCAAATAAAACAGAAATCTAACGGTATATAAAAAAGATATTCAAATTTATGTCAAAAATATTTGTATTTCCAAAACGATTTTGAAAGACTGTCAAAAAAATCCGAATTTGAAGGTTCCGGGTATGCAGTTCGACACGGATGCACTCCCTGATGCCGAAAATGAAAGTTTCGTATCGATCGGTCAATATCCGAGCGAGTTATTGAAAGTTGAAAGTCAAAAATTGAGTACTGATTGATATATCAGTATAAGTTAAAATTTTGAAAAACCAATTTGAAATGTTGTCACAATTTTAACGTGGTTAGGTGACTAGCATTGCCTCGTCAATATTAAACCAAATAAAACAGAAATCTAACGGCATTTAAAAAAGATATTCAAATTTATGTCAAAAATATTTGTATTTCCAAATCGATTTTGAAAGACTGTCAAAAAAATCCGAATTTGAAGGTTCCGGGTATGCAGTTCGACACGGATGCACTCCCTGATGCCGAAAATGAAAGTTTCGTATCGATCGGTCAATATCCGAGCGAGTTATTGAAAGTTGAAAGTCAAAAATTGAGTACTGATTGATATATCAGTATAAGTGAAAATTTTGAAAAACCAATGTGAAATGTTGTCAAAATTTTAACGTGGTTAGGTGACTATCATTGCCTCGTCAATATTAAACCAAATAAAACAGAAATCTAACGGTATTTAAAAAAGATATTCAAATTTATGTCAAAAATATTTGTATTTCCAAATCGATTTTGAAAGACTGTCAAAAAAATCCGAATTTGAAGGTTCCGGGTATGCAGTTCGACACGGATGCACTCCCTGATGCCGAAAATGAAAGTTTCGTATCGATCGGTCAATATCCGAGCGAGTTATTGAAAGTTGAAAGTCAAAAATTGAGTACTGATTGATATATCAGTATAAGTGAAAATTTTGAAAAACCAATGTGAAATGTTGTCAAAATTTTAACGTGGTTAGGTGACTATCATTGCCTCGTCAATATTAAACCAAATAAAACAGAAATCTAACGGTATTTAAAAAAGATATTCAAATTTATGTCAAAAATATTTGTATTTCCAAAACGATTTTGAAAGACTGTCAAAAAATCCGAATTTGAAGGTTCCGGGTATGCAGTTCGACACGGATGCACTCCCTGATGCCGAAAATGAAAGTTTCGTATCGATCGGTCAATATCCGAGCGAGTTATTGAAAGTTGAAAGTCAAAAATTGAGTACTGATTGATATATCAGTATAAGTGAAAATTTTGAAAAACCAATGTGAAATGTTGTCAAAATTTTAACGTGGTTAGGTGACTATCATTGCCTAGTCAATATTAAACCAAATAAAACAGAAATCTAACGGTATTTAAAAAAGATATTCAAATTTATGTCAAAAATATTTGTATTTCCAAATCGATTTTGAAAGACTGTCAAAAAAATCCGAATTTGAAGGTTCCGGGTATGCAGTTCGACACGGATGCACTCCCTGATGCCGAAAATGAAAGTTTCGTATCGATCGGTTAATATCCGAGCGAGTTATTGAAAGTTGAAAGTCAAAAATTAAGTACTGATTGATATATCAGTATAAGTGAAAATTTTGAAAAACCAATGTGAAATGTTGTCAAAATTTTAACGTGGTTAGGTGACTAGCATTGCCTCGTCAATATTAAACCAAATAAAACAGAAATCTAACGGTATTTAAAAAAGATATTCAAATTTATGTCAAAAATATTTGTATTTCCAAAACGATTTTGAAAGACTGTCAAAAAATCCGAATTTGAAGGTTCAGGGTATGCAGTTCGACACGGATGCACTCCCTGATGCCGAAAATGAAAGTTTCGTATCGATCGGTCAATATCCGAGCGAGTTATTGAAAGTTGAAAGTCAAAAATTGAGTACTGATTGATATATCAGTATAAGTGAAAATTTTGAAAAACCACTGTGAAATGTTGTCAAAATTTTAACGTGGTTAGGTGACTAGCATTGCCTCGTCAATATTAAACCAAATAAAACAGAAATCTAACGGTATTTAAAAAAGATATTCAAATTTATGTCAAAAATATTTGTATTTCCAAATCGATTTTGAAAGACTGTCAAAAAAATCCGAATTTGAAGGTTCCGGGTATGCAGTTCGACACGGATGCACTCCCTGATGCCGAAAATGAAAGTTTCGTATCGATCGGTCAATATCCGAGCGAGTTATTGAAAGTTGAAAGTCAAAAATTGAGTACTGATTGATATATCAGTATAAGTGAAAATTTTGAAAAACCAATGTGAAATGTTGTCACAATTTTAACGTGGTTAGGTGACTAGCATTGCCTCGTCAATATTAAACCAAATAAACCAGAAATCTAACTGTATTTAAAAAAGATATTCAAATTTATGTCAAAAATATTTGTATTTCCAAAACGATTTTGAAAGACTGTCAAAAAAATCCGAATTTGAAGGTTCAGGGTATGCAGTTCGACACGGATGCACTCCCTGATGCCGAAAATGAAAATTTCGTATCGATCGGTCAATATCCGAGCGAGTTATTGAAAGTTGAAAGTCAAAAATTGAGTACTGATTGATATATCAGTATAAGTGAAAATTTTGAAAAACCAATGTGAAATGTTGTCAAAATTTTAACGTGGTTAGGTGACTATCATTGCCTCGTCAATATTAAACCAAATAAAACAGAAATCTAACGGTATTTAAAAAAGATATTCAAATTTATGTCAAAAATATTTGTATTTCCAAATCGATTTTGAAAGACTGTCAAAAAAATCCGAATTTGAAGGTTCCGGGTATGCAGTTCGACACGGATGCACTCCCTGATGCCGAAAATGAAAGTTTCGTATCGATCGGTCAATATCCGAGCGAGTTATTGAAAGTTGAAAGTCAAAAATTGAGTACTGATTGATATATCAGTATAAGTGAAAATTTTGAAAAACCAATGTGAAATGTTGTCAAAATTTTAACGTGGTTAGGTGACTATCATTGCCTCGTCAATATTAAACCAAATAAAACAGAAATCTAACGGTATTTAAAAAAGATATTCAAATTTATGTCAAAAATATTTGTATTTCCAAAACGATTTTGAAAGACTGTCAAAAAATCCGAATTTGAAGGTTCCGGGTATGCAGTTCGACACGGATGCACTCCCTGATGCCGAAAATGAAAGTTTCGTATCGATCGGTCAATATCCGAGCGAGTTATTGAAAGTTGAAAGTCAAAAATTGAGTACTGATTGATATATCAGTATAAGTGAAAATTTTGAAAAACCAATGTGAAATGTTGTCAAAATTTTAACGTGGTTAGGTGACTATCATTGCCTAGTCAATATTAAACCAAATAAAACAGAAATCTAACGGTATTTAAAAAAGATATTCAAATTTATGTCAAAAATATTTGTATTTCCAAATCGATTTTGAAAGACTGTCAAAAAAATCCGAATTTGAAGGTTCCGGGTATGCAGTTCGACACGGATGCACTCCCTGATGCCGAAAATGAAAGTTTCGTATCGATCGGTTAATATCCGAGCGAGTTATTGAAAGTTGAAAGTCAAAAATTAAGTACTGATTGATATATCAGTATAAGTGAAAATTTTGAAAAACCAATGTGAAATGTTGTCAAAATTTTAACGTGGTTAGGTGACTAGCATTGCCTCGTCAATATTAAACCAAATAAAACAGAAATCTAACGGTATTTAAAAAGATATTCAAATTTATGTCAAAAATATTTGTATTTCCAAAACGATTTTGAAAGACTGTCAAAAAATCCGAATTTGAAGGTTCAGGGTATGCAGTTCGACACGGATGCACTCCCTGATGCCGAAAATGAAAGTTTCGTATCGATCGGTCAATATCCGAGCGAGTTTTGAAAGTTGAAAGTCAAAAATTGAGTACTGATTGATATATCAGTATAAGTGAAAATTTTGAAAAACCACTGTGAAATGTTGTCAAAATTTTAACGTGGTTAGGTGACTAGCATTGCCTCGTCAATATTAAACCAAATAAAACAGAAATCTAACGGTATATAAAAAAGATATTCAAATTTATGTCAAAAATATTTGTATTTCCAAAACGATTTTGAAAGACTGTCAAAAAAATCCGAATTTGAAGGTTCCGGGTATGCAGTTCGACACGGATGCACTCCCTGATGCCGAAAATGAAAGTTTCGTATCGATCGGTCAATATCCGAGCGAGTTATTGAAAGTTGAAAGTCAAAAATTGAGTACTGATTGATATATCAGTATAAGTGAAAATTTTGAAAAACCAATGTGAAATGTTGTCACAATTTTAACGTGGTTAGGTGACTAGCATTGCCTCGTCAATATTAAACCAAATAAACCAGAAATCTAACTGTATTTAAAAAAGATATTCAAATTTATGTCAAAAATATTTGTATTTCCAAAACGATTTTGAAAGACTGTCAAAAAAATCCGAATTTGAAGGTTCAGGGTATGCAGTTCGACACGGATGCACTCCCTGATGCCGAAAATGAAAATTTCGTATCGATCGGTCAATATCCGAGCGAGTTATTGAAAGTTGAAAGTCAAAAATTGAGTACTGATTGATATATCAGTATAAGTGAAAATTTTGAAAAACCAATGTGAAATGTTGTCAAAATTTTAACGTGGTTAGGTGACTATCATTGCCTCGTCAATATTAAACCAAATAAAACAGAAATCTAACGGTATTTAAAAAAGATATTCAAATTTATGTCAAAAATATTTGTATTTCCAAATCGATTTTGAAAGACTGTCAAAAAAATCCGAATTTGAAGGTTCCGGGTATGCAGTTCGACACGGATGCACTCCCTGATGCCGAAAATGAAAGTTTCGTATCGATCGGTCAATATCCGAGCGAGTTATTGAAAGTTGAAAGTCAAAAATTGAGTACTGATTGATATATCAGTATAAGTGAAAATTTTGAAAAACCAATGTGAAATGTTGTCAAAATTTTAACGTGGTTAGGTGACTATCATTGCCTCGTCAATATTAAACCAAATAAAACAGAAATCTAACGGTATTTAAAAAAGATATTCAAATTTATGTCAAAAATATTTGTATTTCCAAAACGATTTTGAAAGACTGTCAAAAAATCCGAATTTGAAGGTTCCGGGTATGCAGTTCGACACGGATGCACTCCCTGATGCCGAAAATGAAAGTTTCGTATCGATCGGTCAATATCCGAGCGAGTTATTGAAAGTTGAAAGTCAAAAATTGAGTACTGATTGATATATCAGTATAAGTGAAAATTTTGAAAAACCAATGTGAAATGTTGTCAAAATTTTAACGTGGTTAGGTGACTAGCATTGCCTCGTCAATATTAAACCAAATAAAACAGAAATCTAACGGTATTCAAAAAAGATATTCAAATTTATGTCAAAAATATTTGTATTTCCAAAACGATTTTGAAAGACTGTCAAAAAATCCGAATTTGAAGGTTCAGGGTATGCAGTTCGACACGGATGCACTCCCTGATGCCGAAAATGGAAGTTTCGTATCGATCGGTCAATATCCGAGCGAGTTATTGAAAGTTGAAAGTCAAAAATTGAGTACTGATTGATATATCAGTATAAGTGAAAATTTTGAAAAACCAATGTGAAATGTTGTCAAAATTTTAACGTGGTTCGGTGACTAGCATTGCCTCGTCAATATTAAACTTAATAAAACAGAAATCTAACGGTATTTAAAAAAGATATTCAAATTTATGTCAAAAATATTTGTATTTCCAAATCGATTTTGAAAGACTGTCAAAAAAATCCGAATTTGAAGGTTCCGGGTATGCAGTTCGACACGGATGCACTCCCTGATGCCGAAAATGAAAGTTTCGTATCGATCGGTCAATATCCGAGCGAGTTATTGAAAGTTGAAAGTCAAAAATTGAGTACTGATTGATATATCAGTATAAGTGAAAATTTTGAAAAACCAATGTGAAATGTTGTCACAATTTTAACGTGGTTAGGTGACTAGCATTGCCTCGTCAATATTAAACCAAATAAACCAGAAATCTAACTGTATTTAAAAAAGATATTCAAATTTATGTCAAAAATATTTGTATTTCCAAAACGATTTTGAAAGACTGTCAAAAAAATCCGAATTTGAAGGTTCAGGGTATGCAGTTCGACACGGATGCACTCCCTGATGCCGAAAATGAAAATTTCGTATCGATCGGTCAATATCCGAGCGAGTTATTGAAAGTTGAAAGTCAAAAATTGAGTACTGATTGATATATCAGTATAAGTGAAAATTTTGAAAAACCAATGTGAAATGTTGTCAAAATTTTAACGTGGTTAGGTGACTATCATTGCCTCGTCAATATTAAACCAAATAAAACAGAAATCTAACGGTATTTAAAAAAGATATTCAAATTTATGTCAAAAATATTTGTATTTCCAAATCGATTTTGAAAGACTGTCAAAAAAATCCGAATTTGAAGGTTCCGGGTATGCAGTTCGACACGGATGCACTCCCTGATGCCGAAAATGAAAGTTTCGTATCGATCGGTCAATATCCGAGCGAGTTATTGAAAGTTGAAAGTCAAAAATTGAGTACTGATTGATATATCAGTATAAGTGAAAATTTTGAAAAACCAATGTGAAATGTTGTCAAAATTTTAACGTGGTTAGGTGACTATCATTGCCTCGTCAATATTAAACCAAATAAAACAGAAATCTAACGGTATTTAAAAAAGATATTCAAATTTATGTCAAAAATATTTGTATTTCCAAAACGATTTTGAAAGACTGTCAAAAAATCCGAATTTGAAGGTTCCGGGTATGCAGTTCGACACGGATGCACTCCCTGATGCCGAAAATGAAAGTTTCGTATCGATCGGTCAATATCCGAGCGAGTTATTGAAAGTTGAAAGTCAAAAATTGAGTACTGATTGATATATCAGTATAAGTGAAAATTTTGAAAAACCAATGTGAAATGTTGTCAAAATTTTAACGTGGTTAGGTGACTATCATTGCCTAGTCAATATTAAACCAAATAAAACAGAAATCTAACGGTATTTAAAAAAGATATTCAAATTTATGTCAAAAATATTTGTATTTCCAAATCGATTTTGAAAGACTGTCAAAAAAATCCGAATTTGAAGGTTCCGGGTATGCAGTTCGACACGGATGCACTCCCTGATGCCGAAAATGAAAGTTTCGTATCGATCGGTTAATATCCGAGCGAGTTATTGAAAGTTGAAAGTCAAAAATTAAGTACTGATTGATATATCAGTATAAGTGAAAATTTTGAAAAACCAATGTGAAATGTTGTCAAAATTTTAACGTGGTTAGGTGACTAGCATTGCCTCGTCAATATTAAACCAAATAAAACAGAAATCTAACGGTATTTAAAAAGATATTCAAATTTATGTCAAAAATATTTGTATTTCCAAAACGATTTTGAAAGACTGTCAAAAAATCCGAATTTGAAGGTTCAGGGTATGCAGTTCGACACGGATGCACTCCCTGATGCCGAAAATGAAAGTTTCGTATCGATCGGTCAATATCCGAGCGAGTTTTGAAAGTTGAAAGTCAAAAATTGAGTACTGATTGATATATCAGTATAAGTGAAAATTTTGAAAAACCACTGTGAAATGTTGTCAAAATTTTAACGTGGTTAGGTGACTAGCATTGCCTCGTCAATATTAAACCAAATAAAACAGAAATCTAACGGTATATAAAAAAGATATTCAAATTTATGTCAAAAATATTTGTATTTCCAAAACGATTTTGAAAGACTGTCAAAAAAATCCGAATTTGAAGGTTCCGGGTATGCAGTTCGACACGGATGCACTCCCTGATGCCGAAAATGAAAGTTTCGTATCGATCGGTCAATATCCGAGCGAGTTTTGAAAGTTGAAAGTCAAAAATTGAGTACTGATTGATATATCAGTATAAGTGAAAATTTTGAAAAACCACTGTGAAATGTTGTCAAAATTTTAACGTGGTTAGGTGACTAGCATTGCCTCGTCAATATTAAACCAAATAAAACAGAAATCTAACGGTATTTAAAAAAGATATTCAAATTTATGTCAAAAATATTTGTATTTCCAAAACGATTTTGAAAGACTGACAAAAACATCCGAATTTGAAGGTTCAGGGTATGCAGTTCGACACGGATGCACTCCCTGATGCCGAAAATGAAAGTTTCGTATCGATCGGTCAATATCCGAGCGAGTTATTGAAAGTTGAAAGTCAAAAATTGAGTACTGATTGATATATCAGTATAAGTGAAAATTTTGAAAAACCAATGTGAAATGTTGTCAAAATTTTAACGTGGTTCGGTGACTAGCATTGCCTCGTCAATATTAAACCAAATAAAACAGAAATCTAACGGTATTCAAAAAAGATATTCAAATTTATGTCAAAAATATTTGTATTTCCAAAACGATTTTGAAAGACTGTCAAAAAATCCGAATTTGAAGGTTCAGGGTATGCAGTTCGACACGGATGCACTCCCTGATGCCGAAAATGAAAGTTTCGTATCGATCGGTCAATATCCGAGCGAGTTATTGAAAGTTGAAAGTCAAAAATTGAGTACTGATTGATATATCAGTATAAGTGAAAATTTTGAAAAACCACTGTGAAATGTTGTCAAAATTTTAACGTGGTTAGGTGACTAGCATTGCCTCGTCAATATTAAACCAAATAAAACAGAAATCTAACGGTATATAAAAAAGATATTCAAATTTATGTCAAAAATATTTGTATTTCCAAAACGATTTTGAAAGACTGTCAAAAAAATCCGAATTTGAAGGTTCCGGGTATGCAGTTCGACACGGATGCACTCCCTGATGCCGAAAATGAAAGTTTCGTATCGATCGGTCAATATCCGAGCGAGTTATTGAAAGTTGAAAGTCAAAAATTGAGTACTGATTGATATATCAGTATAAGTGAAAATTTTGAAAAACCAATTTGAAATGTTGTCACAATTTTAACGTGGTTAGGTGACTAGCATTGCCTCGTCAATATTAAACCAAATAAAACAGAAATCTAACGGTATTTAAAAAAGATATTCAAATTTATGTCAAAAATATTTGTATTTCCAAATCGATTTTGAAAGACTGTCAAAAAAATCCGAATTTGAAGGTTCCGGGTATGCAGTTCGACACGGATGCACTCCCTGATGCCGAAAATGAAAGTTTCGTATCGATCGGTCAATATCCGAGCGAGTTATTGAAAGTTGAAAGTCAAAAATTGAGTACTGATTGATATATCAGTATAAGTGAAAATTTTGAAAAACCAATGTGAAATGTTGTCACAATTTTAACGTGGTTAGGTGACTAGCATTGCCTCGTCAATATTAAACCAAATAAACCAGAAATCTAACTGTATTTAAAAAAGATATTCAAATTTATGTCAAAAATATTTGTATTTCCAAAACGATTTTGAAAGACTGTCAAAAAAATCCGAATTTGAAGGTTCAGGGTATGCAGTTCGACACGGATGCACTCCCTGATGCCGAAAATGAAAATTTCGTATCGATCGGTCAATATCCGAGCGAGTTATTGAAAGTTGAAAGTCAAAAATTGAGTACTGATTGATATATCAGTATAAGTGAAAATTTTGAAAAACCAATGTGAAATGTTGTCAAAATTTTAACGTGGTTAGGTGACTATCATTGCCTCGTCAATATTAAACCAAATAAAACAGAAATCTAACGGTATTTAAAAAAGATATTCAAATTTATGTCAAAAATATTTGTATTTCCAAATCGATTTTGAAAGACTGTCAAAAAAATCCGAATTTGAAGGTTCCGGGTATGCAGTTCGACACGGATGCACTCCCTGATGCCGAAAATGAAAGTTTCGTATCGATCGGTCAATATCCGAGCGAGTTATTGAAAGTTGAAAGTCAAAAATTGAGTACTGATTGATATATCAGTATAAGTGAAAATTTTGAAAAACCAATGTGAAATGTTGTCAAAATTTTAACGTGGTTAGGTGACTATCATTGCCTCGTCAATATTAAACCAAATAAAACAGAAATCTAACGGTATTTAAAAAAGATATTCAAATTTATGTCAAAAATATTTGTATTTCCAAAACGATTTTGAAAGACTGTCAAAAAATCCGAATTTGAAGGTTCCGGGTATGCAGTTCGACACGGATGCACTCCCTGATGCCGAAAATGAAAGTTTCGTATCGATCGGTCAATATCCGAGCGAGTTATTGAAAGTTGAAAGTCAAAAATTGAGTACTGATTGATATATCAGTATAAGTGAAAATTTTGAAAAACCAATGTGAAATGTTGTCAAAATTTTAACGTGGTTAGGTGACTATCATTGCCTAGTCAATATTAAACCAAATAAAACAGAAATCTAACGGTATTTAAAAAAGATATTCAAATTTATGTCAAAAATATTTGTATTTCCAAATCGATTTTGAAAGACTGTCAAAAAAATCCGAATTTGAAGGTTCCGGGTATGCAGTTCGACACGGATGCACTCCCTGATGCCGAAAATGAAAGTTTCGTATCGATCGGTTAATATCCGAGCGAGTTATTGAAAGTTGAAAGTCAAAAATTAAGTACTGATTGATATATCAGTATAAGTGAAAATTTTGAAAAACCAATGTGAAATGTTGTCAAAATTTTAACGTGGTTAGGTGACTAGCATTGCCTCGTCAATATTAAACCAAATAAAACAGAAATCTAACGGTATTTAAAAAGATATTCAAATTTATGTCAAAAATATTTGTATTTCCAAAACGATTTTGAAAGACTGTCAAAAAATCCGAATTTGAAGGTTCAGGGTATGCAGTTCGACACGGATGCACTCCCTGATGCCGAAAATGAAAGTTTCGTATCGATCGGTCAATATCCGAGCGAGTTTTGAAAGTTGAAAGTCAAAAATTGAGTACTGATTGATATATCAGTATAAGTGAAAATTTTGAAAAATCACTGTGAAATGTTGTCAAAATTTTAACGTGGTTAGGTGACTAGCATTGCCTCGTCAATATTAAACCAAATAAAACAGAAATCTAACGGTATATAAAAAAGATATTCAAATTTATGTCAAAAATATTTGTATTTCCAAAACGATTTTGAAAGACTGTCAAAAAAATCCGAATTTGAAGGTTCCGGGTATGCAGTTCGACACGGATGCACTCCCTGATGCCGAAAATGAAAGTTTCGTATCGATCGGTCAATATCCGAGCGAGTTATTGAAAGTTGAAAGTCAAAAATTGAGTACTGATTGATATATCAGTATAAGTGAAAATTTTGAAAAACCAATGTGAAATGTTGTCACAATTTTAACGTGGTTAGGTGACTAGCATTGCCTCGTCAATATTAAACCAAATAAACCAGAAATCTAACTGTATTTAAAAAAGATATTCAAATTTATGTCAAAAATATTTGTATTTCCAAAACGATTTTGAAAGACTGTCAAAAAAATCCGAATTTGAAGGTTCAGGGTATGCAGTTCGACACGGATGCACTCCCTGATGCCGAAAATGAAAATTTCGTATCGATCGGTCAATATCCGAGCGAGTTATTGAAAGTTGAAAGTCAAAAATTGAGTACTGATTGATATATCAGTATAAGTGAAAATTTTGAAAAACCAATGTGAAATGTTGTCAAAATTTTAACGTGGTTAGGTGACTATCATTGCCTCGTCAATATTAAACCAAATAAAACAGAAATCTAACGGTATTTAAAAAAGATATTCAAATTTATGTCAAAAATATTTGTATTTCCAAATCGATTTTGAAAGACTGTCAAAAAAATCCGAATTTGAAGGTTCCGGGTATGCAGTTCGACACGGATGCACTCCCTGATGCCGAAAATGAAAGTTTCGTATCGATCGGTCAATATCCGAGCGAGTTATTGAAAGTTGAAAGTCAAAAATTGAGTACTGATTGATATATCAGTATAAGTGAAAATTTTGAAAAACCAATGTGAAATGTTGTCAAAATTTTAACGTGGTTAGGTGACTATCATTGCCTCGTCAATATTAAACCAAATAAAACAGAAATCTAACGGTATTTAAAAAAGATATTCAAATTTATGTCAAAAATATTTGTATTTCCAAAACGATTTTGAAAGACTGTCAAAAAATCCGAATTTGAAGGTTCCGGGTATGCAGTTCGACACGGATGCACTCCCTGATGCCGAAAATGAAAGTTTCGTATCGATCGGTCAATATCCGAGCGAGTTATTGAAAGTTGAAAGTCAAAAATTGAGTACTGATTGATATATCAGTATAAGTGAAAATTTTGAAAAACCAATGTGAAATGTTGTCAAAATTTTAACGTGGTTAGGTGACTAGCATTGCCTCGTCAATATTAAACCAAATAAAACAGAAATCTAACGGTATTCAAAAAAGATATTCAAATTTATGTCAAAAATATTTGTATTTCCAAAACGATTTTGAAAGACTGTCAAAAAATCCGAATTTGAAGGTTCAGGGTATGCAGTTCGACACGGATGCACTCCCTGATGCCGAAAATGGAAGTTTCGTATCGATCGGTCAATATCCGAGCGAGTTATTGAAAGTTGAAAGTCAAAAATTGAGTACTGATTGATATATCAGTATAAGTGAAAATTTTGAAAAACCAATGTGAAATGTTGTCAAAATTTTAACGTGGTTCGGTGACTAGCATTGCCTCGTCAATATTAAACTTAATAAAACAGAAATCTAACGGTATTTAAAAAAGATATTCAAATTTATGTCAAAAATATTTGTATTTCCAAATCGATTTTGAAAGACTGTCAAAAAAATCCGAATTTGAAGGTTCCGGGTATGCAGTTCGACACGGATGCACTCCCTGATGCCGAAAATGAAAGTTTCGTATCGATCGGTCAATATCTGAGCGAGTTATTGAAAGTTGAAAGTCAAAAATTGAGTACTGATTGATATATCAGTATAAGTGAAAATTTTGAAAAACCAATGTGAAATGTTGTCAAAATTTTAACGTGGTTAGGTGACTAGCATTGCCTCGTCAATATTAAACCAAATAAAACAGAAATCTAACGGTATTTAAAAAAGATATTCAAATTTATGTCAAAAATATTTGTATTTCCAAAACGATTTTGAAAGACTGACAAAAACATCCGAATTTGAAGGTTCAGGGTATGCAGTTCGACACGGATGCACTCCCTGATGCCGAAAATGAAAGTTTCGTATCGATCGGTCAATATCCGAGCGAGTTATTGAAAGTTGAAAGTCAAAAATTGAGTACTGATTGATATATCAGTATAAGTGAAAATTTTGAAAAACCAATGTGAAATGTTGTCAAAATTTTAACGTGGTTCGGTGACTAGCATTGCCTCGTCAATATTAAACCAAATAAAACAGAAATCTAACGGTATTCAAAAAAGATATTCAAATTTATGTCAAAAATATTTGTATTTCCAAAACGATTTTGAAAGACTGTCAAAAAATCCGAATTTGAAGGTTCAGGGTATGCAGTTCGACACGGATGCACTCCCTGATGCCGAAAATGAAAGTTTCGTATCGATCGGTCAATATCCGAGCGAGTTATTGAAAGTTGAAAGTCAAAAATTGAGTACTGATTGATATATCAGTATAAGTGAAAATTTTGAAAAACCACTGTGAAATGTTGTCAAAATTTTAACGTGGTTAGGTGACTAGCATTGCCTCGTCAATATTAAACCAAATAAAACAGAAATCTAACGGTATATAAAAAAGATATTCAAATTTATGTCAAAAATATTTGTATTTCCAAAACGATTTTGAAAGACTGTCAAAAAAATCCGAATTTGAAGGTTCCGGGTATGCAGTTCGACACGGATGCACTCTTTGATGCCGAAAATGAAAGTTTCGTATCGATCGGTCAATATCCGAGCGAGTTATTGAAAGTTGAAAGTCAAAAATTGAGTACTGATTGATATATCAGTATAAGTGAAAATTTTGAAAAACCAATTTGAAATGTTGTCACAATTTTAACGTGGTTAGGTGACTAGCATTGCCTCGTCAATATTAAACCAAATAAAACAGAAATCTAACGGTATTTAAAAAAGATATTCAAATTTATGTCAAAAATATTTGTATTTCCAAATCGATTTTGAAAGACTGTCAAAAAAATCCGAATTTGAAGGTTCCGGGTATGCAGTTCGACACGGATGCACTCCCTGATGCCGAAAATGAAAGTTTCGTATCGATCGGTCAATATCCGAGCGAGTTATTGAAAGTTGAAAGTCAAAAATTGAGTACTGATTGATATATCAGTATAAGTGAAAATTTTGAAAAACCAATGTGAAATGTTGTCACAATTTTAACGTGGTTAGGTGACTAGCATTGCCTCGTCAATATTAAACCAAATAAACCAGAAATCTAACTGTATTTAAAAAAGATATTCAAATTTATGTCAAAAATATTTGTATTTCCAAAACGATTTTGAAAGACTGTCAAAAAAATCCGAATTTGAAGGTTCAGGGTATGCAGTTCGACACGGATGCACTCCCTGATGCCGAAAATGAAAATTTCGTATCGATCGGTCAATATCCGAGCGAGTTATTGAAAGTTGAAAGTCAAAAATTGAGTACTGATTGATATATCAGTATAAGTGAAAATTTTGAAAAACCAATGTGAAATGTTGTCAAAATTTTAACGTGGTTAGGTGACTATCATTGCCTCGTCAATATTAAACCAAATAAAACAGAAATCTAACGGTATTTAAAAAAGATATTCAAATTTATGTCAAAAATATTTGTATTTCCAAAACGATTTTGAAAGACTGTCAAAAAATCCGAAATTGAAGGTTCCGGGTATGCAGTTCGACACGGATGCACTCCCTGATGCCGAAAATGAAAGTTTCGTATCGATCGGTCAATATCCGAGCGAGTTATTGAAAGTTGAAAGTCAAAAATTGAGTACTGATTGATATATCAGTATAAGTGAAAATTTTGAAAAACCAATGTGAAATGTTGTCAAAATTTTAACGTGGTTAGGTGACTAGCATTGCCTCGTCAATATTAAACCAAATAAAACAGAAATCTAACGGTATTTAAAAAAGATATTCAAATTTATGTCAAAAATATTTGTATTTCCAAAACGACTTTGAAAGACTGTCAAAAAATCCGAATTTGAAGGTTCGGGGTATGCAGTTCGACACGGATGCACTCCCTGATGCCGAAAATGAAAGTTTCGTATCGATCGGTCAATATCCGAGCGAGTTATTGAAAGTTGAAAGTCAAAAATTGAGTACTGATTGATATATCAGTATAAGTGAAAATTTTGAAAAACCAATGTGAAATGTTGTCAAAATTTTAACGTGGTTCGGTGACTAGCATTGCCTCGTCAATATTAAACTTAATAAAACAGAAATCTAACGGTATTTAAAAAAGATATTCAAATTTATGTCAAAAATATTTGTATTTCCAAAACGATTTTGAAAGACTGTCAAAAAAATCCGAATTTGAAGGTTCCGGGTATGCAGTTCGACACGGATGCACTCCCTGATGCCGAAAATGAAAGTTTCGTATCGATCGGTCAATATCTGAGCGAGTTATTGAAAGTTGAAAGTCAAAAATTGAGTACTGATTGATATATCAGTATAAGTGAAAATTTTGAAAAACCAATGTGAAATGTTGTCAAAATTTTAACGTGGTTAGGTGACTAGCATTGCCTCGTCAATATTAAACCAAATAAAACAGAAATCTAACGGTATTTAAAAAAGATATTCAAATTTATGTCAAAAATATTTGTATTTCCAAAACGACTTTGAAAGACTGTCAAAAAATCCGAATTTGAAGGTTCGGGGTATGCAGTTCGACACGGATGCACTCCCTGATGCCGAAAATGAAAGTTTCGTATCGATCGGTCAATATCCGAGCGAGTTATTGAAAGTTGAAAGTCAAAAATTGAGTACTGATTGATATATCAGTATAAGTGAAAATTTTGAAAAACCAATGTGAAATGTTGTCAAAATTTTAACGTGGTTCGGTGACTAGCATTGCCTCGTCAATATTAAACTTAATAAAACAGAAATCTAACGGTATTTAAAAAAGATATTCAAATTTATGTCAAAAATATTTGTATTTCCAAATCGATTTTGAAAGACTGTCAAAAAAATCCGAATTTGAAGGTTCCGGGTATGCAGTTCGACACGGATGCACTCCCTGATGCCGAAAATGAAAGTTTCGTATCGATCGGTCAATATCTGAGCGAGTTATTGAAAGTTGAAAGTCAAAAATTGAGTACTGATTGATATATCAGTATAAGTGAAAATTTTGAAAAACCAATGTGAAATGTTGTCAAAATTTTAACGTGGTTAGGTGACTAGCATTGCCTCGTCAATATTAAACCAAATAAAACAGAAATCTAACGGTATTTAAAAAAGATATTCAAATTTATGTCAAAAATATTTGTATTTCCAAAACGATTTTGAAAGACTGACAAAAACATCCGAATTTGAAGGTTCAGGGTATGCAGTTCGACACGGATGCACTCCCTGATGCCGAAAATGAAAGTTTCGTATCGATCGGTCAATATCCGAGCGAGTTATTGAAAGTTGAAAGTCAAAAATTGAGTACTGATTGATATATCAGTATAAGTGAAAATTTTGAAAAACCAATGTGAAATGTTGTCAAAATTTTAACGTGGTTCGGTGACTAGCATTGCCTCGTCAATATTAAACCAAATAAAACAGAAATCTAACGGTATTCAAAAAAGATATTCAAATTTATGTCAAAAATATTTGTATTTCCAAAACGATTTTGAAAGACTGTCAAAAAATCCGAATTTGAAGGTTCAGGGTATGCAGTTCGACACGGATGCACTCCCTGATGCCGAAAATGAAAGTTTCGTATCGATCGGTCAATATCCGAGCGAGTTATTGAAAGTTGAAAGTCAAAAATTGAGTACTGATTGATATATCAGTATAAGTGAAAATTTTGAAAAACCACTGTGAAATGTTGTCAAAATTTTAACGTGGTTAGGTGACTAGCATTGCCTCGTCAATATTAAACCAAATAAAACAGAAATCTAACGGTATATAAAAAAGATATTCAAATTTATGTCAAAAATATTTGTATTTCCAAAACGATTTTGAAAGACTGTCAAAAAAATCCGAATTTGAAGGTTCCGGGTATGCAGTTCGACACGGATGCACTCCCTGATGCCGAAAATGAAAGTTTCGTATCGATCGGTCAATATCCGAGCGAGTTATTGAAAGTTGAAAGTCAAAAATTGAGTACTGATTGATATATCAGTATAAGTGAAAATTTTGAAAAACCAATTTGAAATGTTGTCACAATTTTAACGTGGTTAGGTGACTAGCATTGCCTCGTCAATATTAAACCAAATAAAACAGAAATCTAACGGTATTTAAAAAAGATATTCAAATTTATGTCAAAAATATTTGTATTTCCAAATCGATTTTGAAAGACTGTCAAAAAAATCCGAATTTGAAGGTTCCGGGTATGCAGTTCGACACGGATGCACTCCCTGATGCCGAAAATGAAAGTTTCGTATCGATCGGTCAATATCCGAGCGAGTTATTGAAAGTTGAAAGTCAAAAATTGAGTACTGATTGATATATCAGTATAAGTGAAAATTTTGAAAAACCAATGTGAAATGTTGTCACAATTTTAACGTGGTTAGGTGACTAGCATTGCCTCGTCAATATTAAACCAAATAAACCAGAAATCTAACTGTATTTAAAAAAGATATTCAAATTTATGTCAAAAATATTTGTATTTCCAAAACGATTTTGAAAGACTGTCAAAAAAATCCGAATTTGAAGGTTCAGGGTATGCAGTTCGACACGGATGCACTCCCTGATGCCGAAAATGAAAATTTCGTATCGATCGGTCAATATCCGAGCGAGTTATTGAAAGTTGAAAGTCAAAAATTGAGTACTGATTGATATATCAGTATAAGTGAAAATTTTGAAAAACCAATGTGAAATGTTGTCAAAATTTTAACGTGGTTAGGTGACTATCATTGCCTCGTCAATATTAAACCAAATAAAACAGAAATCTAACGGTATTTAAAAAAGATATTCAAATTTATGTCAAAAATATTTGTATTTCCAAATCGATTTTGAAAGACTGTCAAAAAAATCCGAATTTGAAGGTTCCGGGTATGCAGTTCGACACGGATGCACTCCCTGATGCCGAAAATGAAAGTTTCGTATCGATCGGTCAATATCCGAGCGAGTTATTGAAAGTTGAAAGTCAAAAATTGAGTACTGATTGATATATCAGTATAAGTGAAAATTTTGAAAAACCAATGTGAAATGTTGTCAAAATTTTAACGTGGTTAGGTGACTATCATTGCCTCGTCAATATTAAACCAAATAAAACAGAAATCTAACGGTATTTAAAAAAGATATTCAAATTTATGTCAAAAATATTTGTATTTCCAAAACGATTTTGAAAGACTGTCAAAAAATCCGAATTTGAAGGTTCCGGGTATGCAGTTCGACACGGATGCACTCCCTGATGCCGAAAATGAAAGTTTCGTATCGATCGGTCAATATCCGAGCGAGTTATTGAAAGTTGAAAGTCAAAAATTGAGTACTGATTGATATATCAGTATAAGTGAAAATTTTGAAAAACCAATGTGAAATGTTGTCAAAATTTTAACGTGGTTAGGTGACTAGCATTGCCTCGTCAATATTAAACCAAATAAAACAGAAATCTAACGGTATTCAAAAAAGATATTCAAATTTATGTCAAAAATATTTGTATTTCCAAAACGATTTTGAAAGACTGTCAAAAAATCCGAATTTGAAGGTTCAGGGTATGCAGTTCGACACGGATGCACTCCCTGATGCCGAAAATGGAAGTTTCGTATCGATCGGTCAATATCCGAGCGAGTTATTGAAAGTTGAAAGTCAAAAATTGAGTACTGATTGATATATCAGTATAAGTGAAAATTTTGAAAAACCAATGTGAAATGTTGTCAAAATTTTAACGTGGTTCGGTGACTAGCATTGCCTCGTCAATATTAAACTTAATAAAACAGAAATCTAACGGTATTTAAAAAAGATATTCAAATTTATGTCAAAAATATTTGTATTTCCAAATCGATTTTGAAAGACTGTCAAAAAAATCCGAATTTGAAGGTTCCGGGTATGCAGTTCGACACGGATGCACTCCCTGATGCCGAAAATGAAAGTTTCGTATCGATCGGTCAATATCTCGTCAATATTAAACCAAATAAAACAGAAATCTAACGGTATTTAAAAAAGATATTCAAATTTATGTCAAAAATATTTGTATTTCCAAAACGATTTTGAAAGACTGACAAAAACATCCGAATTTGAAGGTTCAGGGTATGCAGTTCGACACGGATGCACTCCCTGATGCCGAAAATGAAAGTTTCGTATCGATCGGTCAATATCCGAGCGAGTTATTGAAAGTTGAAAGTCAAAAATTGAGTACTGATTGATATATCAGTATAAGTGAAAATTTTGAAAAACCAATGTGAAATGTTGTCAAAATTTTAACGTGGTTCGGTGACTAGCATTGCCTCGTCAATATTAAACCAAATAAAACAGAAATCTAACGGCATTTAAAAAAGATATTCAAATTTATGTCAAAAATATTTGTATTTCCAAAACGATTTTGAAAGACTGTCAAAAAATCCGAATTTGAAGGTTCAGGGTATGCAGTTCGACACGGATGCACTCCTTGATGCCGAAAATGAAAGTTTCGTATCGATCGGTCAATATCCGAGCGAGTTATTGAAAGTTGAAAGTCAAAAATTGAGTACTGATTGATATATCAGTATAAGTGAAAATTTTGAAAAACCACTGTGAAATGTTGTCAAAATTTTAACGTGGTTAGGTGACTAGCATTGCCTCGTCAATATTAAACCAAATAAAACAGAAATCTAACGGTATATAAAAAAGATATTCAAATTTATGTCAAAAATATTTGTATTTCCAAAACGATTTTGAAAGACTGTCAAAAAAATCCGAATTTGAAGGTTCCGGGTATGCAGTTCGACACGGATGCACTCCCTGATGCCGAAAATGAAAGTTTCGTATCGATCGGTCAATATCCGAGCGAGTTATTGAAAGTTGAAAGTCAAAAATTGAGTACTGATTGATATATCAGTATAAGTGAAAATTTTGAAAAACCAATTTGAAATGTTGTCACAATTTTAACGTGGTTAGGTGACTATCATTGCCTCGTCAATATTAAACCAAATAAAACAGAAATCTAACGGCATTTAAAAAAGATATTCAAATTTATGTCAAAAATATTTGTATTTCCAAATCGATTTTGAAAGACTGTCAAAAAAATCCGAATTTGAAGGTTCCGGGTATGCAGTTCGACACGGATGCACTCCCTGATGCCGAAAATGAAAGTTTCGTATCGATCGGTCAATATCCGAGCGAGTTATTGAAAGTTGAAAGTCAAAAATTGAGTACTGATTGATATATCAGTATAAGTGAAAATTTTGAAAAACCAATGTGAAATGTTGTCAAAATTTTAACGTGGTTAGGTGACTATCATTGCCTCGTCAATATTAAACCAAATAAAACAGAAATCTAACGGTATTTAAAAAAGATATTCAAATTTATGTCAAAAATATTTGTATTTCCAAAACGATTTTGAAAGACTGTCAAAAAATCCGAATTTGAAGGTTCCGGGTATGCAGTTCGACACGGATGCACTCCCTGATGCCGAAAATGAAAGTTTCGTATCGATCGGTCAATATCCGAGCGAGTTATTGAAAGTTGAAAGTCAAAAATTGAGTACTGATTGATATATCAGTATAAGTGAAAATTTTGAAAAACCAATGTGAAATGTTGTCAAAACTTTAACGTGGTTAGGTGACTAGCATTGCCTCGTCAATATTAAACCAAATAAAACAGAAATCTAACGGTATTCAAAAAAGATATTCAAATTTATGTCAAAAATATTTGTATTTCCAAAACGATTTTGAAAGACTGTCAAAAAATCCGAATTTGAAGGTTCAGGGTATGCAGTTCGACACGGATGCACTCCCTGATGCCGAAAATGGAAGTTTCGTATCGATCGGTCAATATCCGAGCGAGTTATTGAAAGTTGAAAGTCAAAAATTGAGTACTGATTGATATATCAGTATAAGTGAAAATTTTGAAAAACCAATGTGAAATGTTGTCAAAATTTTAACGTGTTTCGGTGACTAGCATTGCCTCGTCAATATTAAACTTAATAAAACAGAAATCTAACGGTATTTAAAAAAGATATTCAAATTTATGTCAAAAATATTTGTATTTCCAAATCGATTTTGAAAGACTGTCAAAAAAATCCGAATTTGAAGGTTCCGGGTATGCAGTTCGACACGGATGCACTCCCTGATGCCGAAAATGAAAGTTTCGTATCGATCGGTCAATATCTGAGCGAGTTATTGAAAGTTGAAAGTCAAAAATTGAGTACTGATTGATATATCAGTATAAGTGAAAATTTTGAAAAACCAATGTGAAATGTTGTCAAAATTTTAACGTGGTTAGGTGACTAGCATTGCCTCGTCAATATTAAACCAAATAAAACAGAAATCTAACGGTATTTAAAAAAGATATTCAAATTTATGTCAAAAATATTTGTATTTCCAAAACGATTTTGAAAGACTGACAAAAACATCCGAATTTGAAGGTTCAGGGTATGCAGTTCGACACGGATGCACTCCCTGATGCCGAAAATGAAAGTTTCGTATCGATCGGTCAATATCCGAGCGAGTTATTGAAAGTTGAAAGTCAAAAATTGAGTACTGATTGATATATCAGTATAAGTGAAAATTTTGAAAAACCAATGTGAAATGTTGTCAAAATTTTAACGTGGTTCGGTGACTAGCATTGCCTCGTCAATATTAAACCAAATAAAACAGAAATCTAACGGTATTTAAAAAAGATATTCAAATTTATGTCAAAAATATTTGTATTTCCAAATCGATTTTGAAAGACTGTCAAAAAATCCGAATTTGAAGGTTCGGGGTATGCAGTTCGACACGGATGCACTCCCTGATGCCGAAAATGAAAGTTTCGTATCGATCGGTCAATATCCGAGCGAG
Source organism: Choreutis nemorana (assembly GCA_949316135.1). Taxonomy (NCBI): domain Eukaryota; kingdom Metazoa; phylum Arthropoda; class Insecta; order Lepidoptera; family Choreutidae; genus Choreutis; species Choreutis nemorana. Next base: position 111,240 of record OX438615.1, on the reverse strand, counting down.
TTATTGAAAGTTGAAAGTCAAAAATTGAGTACTGATTGATATATCAGTATAAGTGAAAATTTTGAAAAACCAATGTGAAATGTTGTCACAATTTTAACGTGGTTAGGTGACTAGCATTGCCTCGTCAATATTAAACCAAATAAAACAGAAATCTAACGGTATATAAAAAAGATATTCAAATTTATGTCAAAAATATTTGTATTTCCAAAACGATTTTGAAAGACTGTCAAAAAAATCCGAATTTGAAGGTTCCGGGTATGCAGTTCGACACGAATGCACTCCCTGATGCCGAAAATGAAAGTTTCGTATCGATCGGTCAATATCCGAGCGAGTTATTGAAAGTTGAAAGTCAAAAATTGAGTACTGATTGATATATCAGTATAAGTGAAAATTTTGAAAAACCAATGTGAAATGTTGTCAAAATTTTAACGTGGTTAGGTGACTAGCATTGCCTCGTCAATATTAAACCAAATAAAACAGAAATCTAACGGTATTCAAAAAAGATATTCAAATTTATGTCAAAAATATTTGTATTTCCAAAACGATTTTGAAAGACTGTCAAAAAATCCGAATTTGAAGGTTCGGTGTATGCAGTTCGACACGGATGCACTCCCTGATGCCGAAAATGAAAGTTTCGTATCGATCGGTCAATATCCGAGCGAGTTATTGAAAGTTGAAAGTCAAAAATTGAGTACTGATTGATATATCAGTATAAGTGAAAATTTTGAAAAACCAATGTGAAATGTTGTCACAATTTTAACGTGGTTAGGTGACTAGCATTGCCTTGTCAATATTAAACCAAATAAAACAGAAATCTAACGGTATATAAAAAAGATATTCAAATTTATGTCAAAAATATTTGTATTTCCAAAACGATTTTGAAAGACTGTCAAAAAAATCCGAATTTGAAGGTTCCGGGTATGCAGTTCGACACGGATGCACTCTCTGATGCCGAAAATGAAAGTTTCGTATCGATCGGTCAATATCCGAGCGAGTTATTGAAAGTTGAAAGTCAAAAATTGAGTACTGATTGATATATCAGTATAAGTGAAAATTTTGAAAAACCAATGTGAAATGTTGTCAAAATTTTAACGTGCTTAGGTGACTAGCATTGCCTCGTCAATATTAAACCAAATAAAACAGAAATCTAACGGTATTCAAAAAAGATATTCAAATTTATGTCAAAAATATTTGTATTTCCAAAACGATTTTGAAAGACTGTCAAAAAATCCGAATTTGAAGGTTCAGGATATGCAGTTCGACACGGATGCACTCCCTGATGCCGAAAATGAAAGTTTCGTATCGATCGGTCAATATCCGAGCGAGTTATTGAAAGTTGAAAGTCAAAAATTGAGTACTGATTGATATATCAGTATAAGTGAAAATTTTGAAAAACCAATGTGAAATGTTGTCAAAATTTTAACGTGGTTAGGTGACTATCATTGCCTCGTCAATATTAAACCAAATAAAACAGAAATCTAACGGTATTTAAAAAAGATATTCAAATTTATGTCAAAAATATTTGTATTTCCAAAACGATTTTGAAAGACTGACAAAAACATCCGAATTTGAAGGTTCCGGGTATGCAGTTCGACACGGATGCACTCCCTGATGCCGAAAATGAAAGTTTCGTATCGATCGGTCAATATCCGAGCGAGTTATTGAAAGTTGAAAGTCAAAAATTGAGTACTGATTGATATATCAGTATAAGTGAAAATTTTGAAAAACCAATGAGAAATGTTGTCAAAATTTTAACGTGGTTCGGTGACTAGCATTGCCTCGTCAATATTAAACCAAATAAAACAGAAATCTAACGGTATTTAAAAAAGATATTCAAATTTATGTCAAAAATATTTGTATTTCCAAATCGATTTTGAAAGACTGTCAAAAAAATCCGAATTTGAAGGTTCCGGGTATGCAGTTCGACACGGATGCACTCCCTGATGCCGAAAATGAAAGTTTCGTATCGATCGGTCAATATCCGAGCGAGTTATTGAAAGTTGAAAGTCAAAAATTGAGTACTGATTGATATATCAGTATAAGTGAAAATTTTGAAAAACCAATGTGAAATGTTGTCAAAATTTTAACGTGGTTAGGTGACTAGCATTGCCTCGTCAATATTAAACCAAATAAAACAGAAATCTAACGGTATTTAAAAAAGATATTCAAATTTATGTCAAAAATATTTGTATTTCCAAAACGATTTTGAAAGACTGTCAAAAAATCCGAATTTGAAGGTTCGGGGTATGCAGTTCGACACGGATGCACTCCCTGATGCCGAAAATGAAAGTTTCGTATCGATCGGTCAATATCCGAGCGAGTTATTGAAAGTTGAAAGTCAAAAATTAAGTACTGATTGATATATCAGTATAAGTGAAAATTTTGAAAAACCAATGTGAAATGTTGTCAAAATTTTAACGTGGTTAGGTGACTAGCATTGCCTCGTCAATATTAAACCAAATAAAACAGAAATCTAACGGTATTTAAAAAAGATATTCAAATTTATGTCAAAAATATTTGTATTTCCAAAACGATTTTGAAAGACTGTCAAAAAAATCCGAATTTGAAGGTTCCGGGTATGCAGTTAAACACGGATGCACTCTCTGATGCCGAAAATGAAAGTTTCGTATCGATCGGTCAATATCCGAGCGAGTTATTGAAAGTTGAAAGTCAAAAATTGAGTACTGATTGATATATCAGTATAAGTGAAAATTTTGAAAAACCAATGTGAAATGTTGTCAAAATTTTAACGTGGTTAGGTGACTATCATTGCCTCGTCAATATTAAACCAAATAAAACAGAAATCTAACGGTATTTAAAAAAGATATTCAAATTTATGTCAAAAATATTTGTATTTCCAAAACGATTTTGAAAGACTGACAAAAACATCCGAATTTGAAGGTTCCGGGTATGCAGTTCGACACGGATGCACTCCCTGATGCCGAAAATGAAAGTTTCGTATCGATCGGTCAATATCCGAGCGAGTTATTGAAAGTTGAAAGTCAAAAATTGAGTACTGATTGATATATCAGTATAAGTGAAAATTTTGAAAAACCAATGTGAAATGTTGTCAAAACTTTAACGTGGTTAGGTGACTAGCATTGCCTCGTCAATATTAAACCAAATAAAACAGAAATCTAACGGTATTCAAAAAAGATATTCAAATTTATGTCAAAAATATTTGTATTTCCAAAACGATTTTGAAAGACTGTCAAAAAATCCGAATTTGAAGGTTCAGGGTATGCAGTTCGACACGGATGCACTCCCTGATGCCGAAAATGGAAGTTTCGTATCGATCGGTCAATATCCGAGCGAGTTATTGAAAGTTGAAAGTCAAAAATTGAGTACTGATTGATATATCAGTATAAGTGAAAATTTTGAAAAACCAATGTGAAATGTTGTCAAAATTTTAACGTGTTTCGGTGACTAGCATTGCCTCGTCAATATTAAACTTAATAAAACAGAAATCTAACGGTATTTAAAAAAGATATTCAAATTTATGTCAAAAATATTTGTATTTCCAAATCGATTTTGAAAGACTGTCAAAAAAATCCGAATTTGAAGGTTCCGGGTATGCAGTTCGACACGGATGCACTCCCTGATGCCGAAAATGAAAGTTTCGTATCGATCGGTCAATATCCGAGCGAGTTATTGAAAGTTGAAAGTCAAAAATTGAGTACTGATTGATATATCAGTATAAGTGAAAATTTTGAAAAACCAATGTGAAATGTTGTCAAAATTTTAACGTGGTTAGGTGACTAGCATTGCCTCGTCAATATTAAACCAAATAAAACAGAAATCTAACGGTATTTAAAAAAGATATTCAAATTTATGTCAAAAATATTTGTATTTCCAAAACGATTTTGAAAGACTGACAAAAACATCCGAATTTGAAGGTTCAGGGTATGCAGTTCGACACGGATGCACTCCCTGATGCCGAAAATGAAAGTTTCGTATCGATCGGTCAATATCCGAGCGAGTTATTGAAAGTTGAAAGTCAAAAATTGAGTACTGATTGATATATCAGTATAAGTGAAAATTTTGAAAAACCAATGTGAAATGTTGTCAAAATTTTAACGTGGTTCGGTGACTAGCATTGCCTCGTCAATATTAAACCAAATAAAACAGAAATCTAACGGTATTTAAAAAAGATATTCAAATTTATGTCAAAAATATTTGTATTTCCAAATCGATTTTGAAAGACTGTCAAAAAATCCGAATTTGAAGGTTCGGGGTATGCAGTTCGACACGGATGCACTCCCTGATGCCGAAAATGAAAGTTTCGTATCGATCGGTCAATATCCGAGCGAGTTATTGAAAGTTGAAAGTCAAAAATTGAGTACTGATTGATATATCAGTATAAGTGAAAATTTTGAAAAACCAATGTGAAATGTTGTCACAATTTTAACGTGGTTAGGTGACTAGCATTGCCTCGTCAATATTAAACCAAATAAAACAGAAATCTAACGGTATATAAAAAAGATATTCAAATTTATGTCAAAAATATTTGTATTTCCAAAACGATTTTGAAAGACTGTCAAAAAAATCCGAATTTGAAGGTTCCGGGTATGCAGTTCGACACGAATGCACTCCCTGATGCCGAAAATGAAAGTTTCGTATCGATCGGTCAATATCCGAGCGAGTTATTGAAAGTTGAAAGTCAAAAATTGAGTACTGATTGATATATCAGTATAAGTGAAAATTTTGAAAAACCAATGTGAAATGTTGTCAAAATTTTAACGTGGTTAGGTGACTAGCATTGCCTCGTCAATATTAAACCAAATAAAACAGAAATCTAACGGTATTCAAAAAAGATATTCAAATTTATGTCAAAAATATTTGTATTTCCAAAACGATTTTGAAAGACTGTCAAAAAATCCGAATTTGAAGGTTCGGTGTATGCAGTTCGACACGGATGCACTCCCTGATGCCGAAAATGAAAGTTTCGTATCGATCGGTCAATATCCGAGCGAGTTATTGAAAGTTGAAAGTCAAAAATTGAGTACTGATTGATATATCAGTATAAGTGAAAATTTTGAAAAACCAATGTGAAATGTTGTCACAATTTTAACGTGGTTAGGTGACTAGCATTGCCTTGTCAATATTAAACCAAATAAAACAGAAATCTAACGGTATATAAAAAAGATATTCAAATTTATGTCAAAAATATTTGTATTTCCAAAACGATTTTGAAAGACTGTCAAAAAAATCCGAATTTGAAGGTTCCGGGTATGCAGTTCGACACGGATGCACTCTCTGATGCCGAAAATGAAAGTTTCGTATCGATCGGTCAATATCCGAGCGAGTTATTGAAAGTTGAAAGTCAAAAATTGAGTACTGATTGATATATCAGTATAAGTGAAAATTTTGAAAAACCAATGTGAAATGTTGTCAAAATTTTAACGTGCTTAGGTGACTAGCATTGCCTCGTCAATATTAAACCAAATAAAACAGAAATCTAACGGTATTCAAAAAAGATATTCAAATTTATGTCAAAAATATTTGTATTTCCAAAACGATTTTGAAAGACTGTCAAAAAATCCGAATTTGAAGGTTCAGGATATGCAGTTCGACACGGATGCACTCCCTGATGCCGAAAATGAAAGTTTCGTATCGATCGGTCAATATCCGAGCGAGTTATTGAAAGTTGAAAGTCAAAAATTGAGTACTGATTGATATATCAGTATAAGTGAAAATTTTGAAAAACCAATGTGAAATGTTGTCAAAATTTTAACGTGGTTAGGTGACTATCATTGCCTCGTCAATATTAAACCAAATAAAACAGAAATCTAACGGTATTTAAAAAAGATATTCAAATTTATGTCAAAAATATTTGTATTTCCAAAACGATTTTGAAAGACTGACAAAAACATCCGAATTTGAAGGTTCCGGGTATGCAGTTCGACACGGATGCACTCCCTGATGCCGAAAATGAAAGTTTCGTATCGATCGGTCAATATCCGAGCGAGTTATTGAAAGTTGAAAGTCAAAAATTGAGTACTGATTGATATATCAGTATAAGTGAAAATTTTGAAAAACCAATGAGAAATGTTGTCAAAATTTTAACGTGGTTCGGTGACTAGCATTGCCTCGTCAATATTAAACCAAATAAAACAGAAATCTAACGGTATTTAAAAAAGATATTCAAATTTATGTCAAAAATATTTGTATTTCCAAATCGATTTTGAAAGACTGTCAAAAAAATCCGAATTTGAAGGTTCCGGGTATGCAGTTCGACACGGATGCACTCCCTGATGCCGAAAATGAAAGTTTCGTATCGATCGGTCAATATCCGAGCGAGTTATTGAAAGTTGAAAGTCAAAAATTGAGTACTGATTGATATATCAGTATAAGTGAAAATTTTGAAAAACCAATGTGAAATGTTGTCAAAATTTTAACGTGGTTAGGTGACTAGCATTGCCTCGTCAATATTAAACCAAATAAAACAGAAATCTAACGGTATTTAAAAAAGATATTCAAATTTATGTCAAAAATATTTGTATTTCCAAAACGATTTTGAAAGACTGTCAAAAAATCCGAATTTGAAGGTTCGGGGTATGCAGTTCGACACGGATGCACTCCCTGATGCCGAAAATGAAAGTTTCGTATCGATCGGTCAATATCCGAGCGAGTTATTGAAAGTTGAAAGTCAAAAATTAAGTACTGATTGATATATCAGTATAAGTGAAAATTTTGAAAAACCAATGTGAAATGTTGTCAAAATTTTAACGTGGTTAGGTGACTAGCATTGCCTCGTCAATATTAAACCAAATAAAACAGAAATCTAACGGTATTTAAAAAAGATATTCAAATTTATGTCAAAAATATTTGTATTTCCAAAACGATTTTGAAAGACTGTCAAAAAAATCCGAATTTGAAGGTTCCGGGTATGCAGTTAAACACGGATGCACTCTCTGATGCCGAAAATGAAAGTTTCGTATCGATCGGTCAATATCCGAGCGAGTTATTGAAAGTTGAAAGTCAAAAATTGAGTACTGATTGATATATCAGTATAAGTGAAAATTTTGAAAAACCAATGTGAAATGTTGTCAAAATTTTAACGTGGTTAGGTGACTAGCATTGCCTCGTCAATATTAAACCAAATAAAACAGAAATCTAACGGTATTCAAAAAAGATATTCAAATTTATGTCAAAAATATTTGTATTTCCAAAACGATTTTGAAAGACTGTCAAAAAATCCGAATTTGAAGGTTCAGGGTATGCAGTTCGACACGGATGCACTCCCTGATGCCGAAAATGAAAGTTTCGTATCGATCGGTCAATATCCGAGCGAGTTATTGAAAGTTGAAAGTCAAAAATTGAGTACTGATTGATATATCAGTATAAGTGAAAATTTTGAAAAACCAATGTGAAATGTTGTCAAAATTTTAACGTGGTTAGGTGACTAGCATTGCCTCGTCAATATTAAACCAAATAAAACAGAAATCTAACGGTATTCAAAAAAGATATTCAAATTTATGTCAAAAATATTTGTATTTCCAAAACGATTTTGAAAGACTGTCAAAAAATCCGAATTTGAAGGTTCAGGGTATGCAGTTCGACACGGATGCACTCCCTGATGCCGAAAATGAAAGTTTTGTATCGATCGGTCAATATCCGAGCGAGTTATTGAAAGTTGAAAGTCAAAAATTGAGTACTGATTGATATATCAGTATAAGTGAAAATTTTGAAAAACCAATGTGAAATGTTGTCAAAATTTTAACGTGGTTCGGTGACTAGCATTGCCTCGTCAATATTAAACTTAATAAAACAGAAATCTAACGGTATTTAAAAAAGATATTCAAATTTATGTCAAAAATATTTGTATTTCCAAAACGATTTTGAAAGACTGTCAAAAAATCCGAATTTGAAGGTTCCGGGTATGCAGTTCGACACGGATGCACTCCCTGATGCCGAAAATGAAAGTTTCGTATCGATCGGTCAATATCCGAGCGAGTTATTGAAAGTTGAAAGTCAAAAATTGAGTACTGATTGATATATCAGTATAAGTGAAAATTTTGAAAAACCAATGTGAAATGTTGTCAAAATTTTAACGTGGTTAGGTGACTAGCATTGCCTCGTCAATATTAAACCAAATAAAACAGAAATCTAACGGTATTCAAAAAAGATATTCAAATTTATGTCAAAAATATTTGTATTTCCAAAACGATTTTGAAAGACTGTCAAAAAATCCGAATTTGAAGGTTCGGGGTATGCAGTTCGACACGGATGCACTCCCTGATGCCGAAAATGGAAGTTTCGTATCGATCGGTCAATATCCGAGCGAGTTATTGAAAGTTGAAAGTCAAAAATTGAGTACTGATTGATATATCAGTATAAGTGAAAATTTTGAAAAACCAATGTGAAATGTTGTCAAAATTTTAACGTGGTTCGGTGACTAGCATTGCCTCGTCAATATTAAACTTAATAAAACAGAAATCTAACGGTATTTAAAAAAGATATTCAAATTTATGTCAAAAATATTTGTATTTCCAAATCGATTTTGAAAGACTGTCAAAAAAATCCGAATTTGAAGGTACCGGGTATGCAGTTCGACACGGATGCACTCCCTGATGCCGAAAATGAAAGTTTCGTATCGATCGGTCAATATCTGAGCGAGTTATTGAAAGTTGAAAGTCAAAAATTGAGTACTGATTGATATATCAGTATAAGTGAAAATTTTGAAAAACCAATGTGAAATGTTGTCAAAATTTTAACGTGGTTAGGTGACTAGCATTGCCTCGTCAATATTAAACCAAATAAAACAGAAATCTAACGGTATTTAAAAAAGATATTCAAATTTATGTCAAAAATATTTGTATTTCCAAAACGATTTTGAAAGACTGACAAAAAATCCGAATTTGAAGGTTCGGGGTATGCAGTTCGACACGGATGCACTCCCTGATGCCGAAAATGAAAGTTTCGTATCGATCGGTCAATATCCGAGCGAGTTATTGAAAGTTGAAAGTCAAAAATTAAGTACTGATTGATATATCAGTATAAGTGAAAATTTTGAAAAACCAATGTGAAATGTTGTCAAAATTTTAACGTGGTTAGGTGACTAGCATTGCCTCGTCAATATTAAACCAAATAAAACAGAAATCTAACGGTATTTAAAAAAGATATTCAAATTTATGTCAAAAATATTTGTATTTCCAAAACGATTTTGAAAGACTGTCAAAAAAATCCGAATTTGAAGGTTCCGGGTATGCAGTTAAACACGGATGCACTCTCTGATGCCGAAAATGAAAGTTTCGTATCGATCGGTCAATATCCGAGCGAGTTATTGAAAGTTGAAAGTCAAAAATTGAGTACTGATTGATATATCAGTATAAGTGAAAATTTTGAAAAACCAATGTGAAATGTTGTCAAAATTTTAACGTGGTTAGGTGACTAGCATTGCCTCGTCAATATTAAACCAAATAAAACAGAAATCTAACGGTATTCAAAAAAGATATTCAAATTTATGTCAAAAATATTTGTATTTCCAAAACGATTTTGAAAGACTGTCAAAAAATCCGAATTTGAAGGTTCAGGGTATGCAGTTCGACACGGATGCACTCCCTGATGCCGAAAATGAAAGTTTCGTATCGATCGGTCAATATCCGAGCGAGTTATTGAAAGTTGAAAGTCAAAAATTGAGTACTGATTGATATATCAGTATAAGTGAAAATTTTGAAAAACCAATGTGAAATGTTGTCAAAATTTTAACGTGGTTAGGTGACTAGCATTGCCTCGTCAATATTAAACCAAATAAAACAGAAATCTAACGGTATTCAAAAAAGATATTCAAATTTATGTCAAAAATATTTGTATTTCCAAAACGATTTTGAAAGACTGTCAAAAAATCCGAATTTGAAGGTTCAGGGTATGCAGTTCGACACGGATGCACTCCCTGATGCCGAAAATGAAAGTTTTGTATCGATCGGTCAATATCCGAGCGAGTTATTGAAAGTTGAAAGTCAAAAATTGAGTACTGATTGATATATCAGTATAAGTGAAAATTTTGAAAAACCAATGTGAAATGTTGTCAAAATTTTAACGTGGTTCGGTGACTAGCATTGCCTCGTCAATATTAAACTTAATAAAACAGAAATCTAACGGTATTTAAAAAAGATATTCAAATTTATGTCAAAAATATTTGTATTTCCAAAACGATTTTGAAAGACTGTCAAAAAATCCGAATTTGAAGGTTCCGGGTATGCAGTTCGACACGGATGCACTCCCTGATGCCGAAAATGAAAGTTTCGTATCGATCGGTCAATATCCGAGCGAGTTATTGAAAGTTGAAAGTCAAAAATTGAGTACTGATTGATATATCAGTATAAGTGAAAATTTTGAAAAACCAATGTGAAATGTTGTCAAAATTTTAACGTGGTTAGGTGACTAGCATTGCCTCGTCAATATTAAACCAAATAAAACAGAAATCTAACGGTATTCAAAAAAGATATTCAAATTTATGTCAAAAATATTTGTATTTCCAAAACGATTTTGAAAGACTGTCAAAAAATCCGAATTTGAAGGTTCAGGGTATGCAGTTCGACACGGATGCACTCCCTGATGCCGAAAATGGAAGTTTCGTATCGATCGGTCAATATCCGAGCGAGTTATTGAAAGTTGAAAGTCAAAAATTGAGTACTGATTGATATATCAGTATAAGTGAAAATTTTGAAAAACCAATGTGAAATGTTGTCAAAATTTTAACGTGGTTCGGTGACTAGCATTGCCTCGTCAATATTAAACTTAATAAAACAGAAATCTAACGGTATTTAAAAAAGATATTCAAATTTATGTCAAAAATATTTGTATTTCCAAATCGATTTTGAAAGACTGTCAAAAAAATCCGAATTTGAAGGTTCCGGGTATGCAGTTCGACACGGATGCACTCCCTGATGCCGAAAATGAAAGTTTCGTATCGATCGGTCAATATCTGAGCGAGTTATTGAAAGTTGAAAGTCAAAAATTGAGTACTGATTGATATATCAGTATAAGTGAAAATTTTGAAAAACCAATGTGAAATGTTGTCAAAATTTTAACGTGGTTAGGTGACTAGCATTGCCTCGTCAATATTAAACCAAATAAAACAGAAATCTAACGGTATTTAAAAAAGATATTCAAATTTATGTCAAAAATATTTGTATTTCCAAAACGATTTTGAAAGACTGACAAAAACATCCGAATTTGAAGGTTCAGGGTATGCAGTTCGACACGGATGCACTCCCTGATGCCGAAAATGAAAGTTTCGTATCGATCGGTCAATATCCGAGCGAGTTATTGAAAGTTGAAAGTCAAAAATTGAGTACTGATTGATATATCAGTATAAGTGAAAATTTTGAAAAACCAATGTGAAATGTTGTCAAAATTTTAACGTGGTTCGGTGACTAGCATTGCCTCGTCAATATTAAACCAAATAAAACAGAAATCTAACGGTATTTAAAAAAGATATTCAAATTTATGTCAAAAATATTTGTATTTCCAAATCGATTTTGAAAGACTGTCAAAAAAATCCGAATTTGAAGGTTCCGGGTATGCAGTTCGACACGGATGCACTCCCTGATGCCGAAAATGAAAGTTTCGTATCGATCGGTCAATATCCGAGCGAGTTATTGAAAGTTGAAAGTCAAAAATTGAGTACTGATTGATATATCAGTATAAGTGAAAATTTTGAAAAACCAATGTGAAATGTTGTCAAAATTTTAACGTGGTTAGGTGACTAGCATTGCCTCGTCAATATTAAACCAAATAAAACAGAAATCTAACGGTATTTAAAAAAGATATTCAAATTTATGTCAAAAATATTTGTATTTCCAAAACGATTTTGAAAGACTGTCAAAAAATCCGAATTTGAAGGTTCGGGGTATGCAGTTCGACACGGATGCACTCCCTGATGCCGAAAATGAAAGTTTCGTATCGATCGGTCAATATCCGAGCGAGTTATTGAAAGTTGAAAGTCAAAAATTGAGTACTGATTGATATATCAGTATAAGTGAAAATTTTGAAAAACCAATGTGAAATGTTGTCACAATTTTAACGTGGTTAGGTGACTAGCATTGCCTCGTCAATATTAAACCAAATAAAACAGAAATCTAACGGTATTTAAAAAAGATATTCAAATTTATGTCAAAAATATTTGTATTTCCAAAACGATTTTGAAAGACTGTCAAAAAAATCCGAATTTGAAGGTTCCGGGTATGCAGTTCGACACGGATGCACTCTCTGATGCCGAAAATGAAAGTTTCGTATCGATCGGTCAATATCCGAGCGAGTTATTGAAAGTTGAAAGTCAAAAATTGAGTACTGATTGATATATCAGTATAAGTGAAAATTTTGAAAAACCAATGTGAAATGTTGTCAAAATTTTAACGTGGTTCGGTGACTAGCATTGCCTCGTCAATATTAAACTTAATAAAACAGAAATCTAACGGTATTTAAAAAAGATATTCAAATTTATGTCAAAAATATTTGTATTTCCAAAACGATTTTGAAAGACTGTCAAAAAATCCGAATTTGAAGGTTCCGGGTATGCAGTTCGACACGGATGCACTCCCTGATGCCGAAAATGAAAGTTTCGTATCGATCGGTCAATATCCGAGCGAGTTATTGAAAGTTGAAAGTCAAAAATTGAGTACTGATTGATATATCAGTATAAGTGAAAATTTTGAAAAACCAATGTGAAATGTTGTCAAAATTTTAACGTGGTTAGGTGACTAGCATTGCCTCGTCAATATTAAACCAAATAAAACAGAAATCTAACGGTATTCAAAAAAGATATTCAAATTTATGTCAAAAATATTTGTATTTCCAAAACGATTTTGAAAGACTGTCAAAAAATCCGAATTTGAAGGTTCAGGGTATGCAGTTCGACACGGATGCACTCCCTGATGCCGAAAATGGAAGTTTCGTATCGATCGGTCAATATCCGAGCGAGTTATTGAAAGTTGAAAGTCAAAAATTGAGTACTGATTGATATATCAGTATAAGTGAAAATTTTGAAAAACCAATGTGAAATGTTGTCAAAATTTTAACGTGGTTCGGTGACTAGCATTGCCTCGTCAATATTAAACTTAATAAAACAGAAATCTAACGGTATTTAAAAAAGATATTCAAATTTATGTCAAAAATATTTGTATTTCCAAATCGATTTTGAAAGACTGTCAAAAAAATCCGAATTTGAAGGTTCCGGGTATGCAGTTCGACACGGATGCACTCCCTGATGCCGAAAATGAAAGTTTCGTATCGATCGGTCAATATCTGAGCGAGTTATTGAAAGTTGAAAGTCAAAAATTGAGTACTGATTGATATATCAGTATAAGTGAAAATTTTGAAAAACCAATGTGAAATGTTGTCAAAATTTTAACGTGGTTAGGTGACTAGCATTGCCTCGTCAATATTAAACCAAATAAAACAGAAATCTAACGGTATTTAAAAAAGATATTCAAATTTATGTCAAAAATATTTGTATTTCCAAAACGATTTTGAAAGACTGACAAAAACATCCGAATTTGAAGGTTCAGGGTATGCAGTTCGACACGGATGCACTCCCTGATGCCGAAAATGAAAGTTTCGTATCGATCGGTCAATATCCGAGCGAGTTATTGAAAGTTGAAAGTCAAAAATTGAGTACTGATTGATATATCAGTATAAGTGAAAATTTTGAAAAACCAATGTGAAATGTTGTCAAAATTTTAACGTGGTTCGGTGACTAGCATTGCCTCGTCAATATTAAACCAAATAAAACAGAAATCTAACGGTATTTAAAAAAGATATTCAAATTTATGTCAAAAATATTTGTATTTCCAAATCGATTTTGAAAGACTGTCAAAAAAATCCGAATTTGAAGGTTCCGGGTATGCAGTTCGACACAGATGCACTCCCTGATGCCGAAAATGAAAGTTTCGTATCGATCGGTCAATATCCGAGCGAGTTATTGAAAGTTGAAAGTCAAAAATTGAGTACTGATTGATATATCAGTATAAGTGAAAATTTTGAAAAACCAATGTGAAATGTTGTCAAAATTTTAACGTGGTTAGGTGACTAGCATTGCCTCGTCAATATTAAACCAAATAAAACAGAAATCTAACGGTATTTAAAAAAGATATTCAAATTTATGTCAAAAATATTTGTATTTCCAAAACGATTTTGAAAGACTGTCAAAAAATCCGAATTTGAAGGTTCGGGGTATGCAGTTCGACACGGATGCACTCCCTGATGCCGAAAATGAAAGTTTCGTATCGATCGGTCAATATCCGAGCGAGTTATTGAAAGTTGAAAGTCAAAAATTGAGTACTGATTGATATATCAGTATAAGTGAAAATTTTGAAAAACCAATGTGAAATGTTGTCACAATTTTAACGTGGTTAGGTGACTAGCATTGCCTCGTCAATATTAAACCAAATAAAACAGAAATCTAACGGTATTTAAAAAAGATATTCAAATTTATGTCAAAAATATTTGTATTTCCAAAACGATTTTGAAAGACTGTCAAAAAAATCCGAATTTGAAGGTTCCGGGTATGCAGTTCGACACGGATGCACTCTCTGATGCCGAAAATGAAAGTTTCGTATCGATCGGTCAATATCCGAGCGAGTTATTGAAAGTTGAAAGTCAAAAATTGAGTACTGATTGATATATCAGTATAAGTGAAAATTTTGAAAAACCAATGTGAAATGTTGTCAAAATTTTAACGTGGTTAGGTGACTAGCATTGCCTCGTCAATATTAAACCAAATAAAACAGAAATCTAACGGTATTCAAAAAAGATATTCAAATTTATGTCAAAAATATTTGTATTTCCAAAACGATTTTGAAAGACTGTCAAAAAATCCGAATTTGAAGGTTCAGGGTATGCAGTTCGACACGGATGCACTCCCTGATGCCGAAAATGAAAGTTTCGTATCGATCGGTCAATATCCGAGCGAGTTATTGAAAGTTGAAAGTCAAAAATGGAGTACTGATTGATATATCAGTATAAGTGAAAATTTTGAAAAACCAATGTGAAATGTTGTCAAAATTTTAACGTGGTTAGGTGACTAGCATTGCCTCGTCAATATTAAACCAAATAAAACAGAAATCTAACGGTATTTAAAAAAGATATTCAAATTTATGTCAAAAATATTTGTATTTCCAAAACGATTTTGAAAGACTGACAAAAACATCCGAATTTGAAGGTTCAGGGTATGCAGTTCGACACGGATGCACTCCCTGATGCCGAAAATGAAAGTTTCGTATCGATCGGTCAATATCCGAGCGAGTTATTGAAAGTTGAAAGTCAAAAATTGAGTACTGATTGATATATCAGTATAAGTGAAAATTTTGAAAAACCAATGTGAAATGTTGTCAAAATTTTAACGTGGTTCGGTGACTAGCATTGCCTCGTCAATATTAAACCAAATAAAACAGAAATCTAACGGTATTTAAAAAAGATATTCAAATTTATGTCAAAAATATTTGTATTTCCAAATCGATTTTGAAAGACTGTCAAAAAAATCCGAATTTGAAGGTTCCGGGTATGCAGTTCGACACAGATGCACTCCCTGATGCCGAAAATGAAAGTTTCGTATCGATCGGTCAATATCCGAGCGAGTTATTGAAAGTTGAAAGTCAAAAATTGAGTACTGATTGATATATCAGTATAAGTGAAAATTTTGAAAAACCAATGTGAAATGTTGTCAAAATTTTAACGTGGTTAGGTGACTAGCATTGCCTCGTCAATATTAAACCAAATAAAACAGAAATCTAACGGTATTTAAAAAAGATATTCAAATTTATGTCAAAAATATTTGTATTTCCAAAACGATTTTGAAAGACTGTCAAAAAATCCGAATTTGAAGGTTCGGGGTATGCAGTTCGACACGGATGCACTCCCTGATGCCGAAAATGAAAGTTTCGTATCGATCGGTCAATATCCGAGCGAGTTATTGAAAGTTGAAAGTCAAAAATTGAGTACTGATTGATATATCAGTATAAGTGAAAATTTTGAAAAACCAATGTGAAATGTTGTCACAATTTTAACGTGGTTAGGTGACTAGCATTGCCTCGTCAATATTAAACCAAATAAAACAGAAATCTAACGGTATTTAAAAAAGATATTCAAATTTATGTCAAAAATATTTGTATTTCCAAAACGATTTTGAAAGACTGTCAAAAAAATCCGAATTTGAAGGTTCCGGGTATGCAGTTCGACACGGATGCACTCTCTGATGCCGAAAATGAAAGTTTCGTATCGATCGGTCAATATCCGAGCGAGTTATTGAAAGTTGAAAGTCAAAAATTGAGTACTGATTGATATATCAGTATAAGTGAAAATTTTGAAAAACCAATGTGAAATGTTGTCAAAATTTTAACGTGGTTAGGTGACTAGCATTGCCTCGTCAATATTAAACCAAATAAAACAGAAATCTAACGGTATTCAAAAAAGATATTCAAATTTATGTCAAAAATATTTGTATTTCCAAAACGATTTTGAAAGACTGTCAAAAAATCCGAATTTGAAGGTTCAGGGTATGCAGTTCGACACGGATGCACTCCCTGATGCCGAAAATGAAAGTTTCGTATCGATCGGTCAATATCCGAGCGAGTTATTGAAAGTTGAAAGTCAAAAATTGAGTACTGATTGATATATCAGTATAAGTGAAAATTTTGAAAAACCAATGTGAAATGTTGTCAAAATTTTAACGTGGTTAGGTGACTATCATTGCCTCGTCAATATTAAACCAAATAAAACAGAAATCTAACGGTATTTAAAAAAGATATTCAAATTTATGTCAAAAATATTTGTATTTCCAAATCGATTTTGAAAGACTGTCAAAAAAATCCGAATTTGAAGGTTCCGGGTATGCAGTTCGACACGGATGCACTCCCTGATGCCGAAAATGAAAGTTTCGTATCGATCGGTCAATATCCGAGCGAGTTATTGAAAGTTGAAAGTCAAAAATTGAGTACTGATTGATATATCAGTATAAGTGAAAATTTTGAAAAACCAATGTGAAATGTTGTCAAAATTTTAACGTGGTTCGGTGACTAGCATTGCCTCGTCAATATTAAACTTAATAAAACAGAAATCTAACGGTATTTAAAAAAGATATTCAAATTTATGTCAAAAATATTTGTATTTCCAAAACGATTTTGAAAGACTGACAAAAACATCCGAATTTGAAGGTTCAGGGTATGCAGTTCGACACGGATGCACTCCCTGATGCCGAAAATGAAAGTTTCGTATCGATCGGTCAATATCCGAGCGAGTTATTGAAAGTTGAAAGTCAAAAATTGAGTACTGATTGATATATCAGTATAAGTGAAAATTTTGAAAAACCAATGTGAAATGTTGTCACAATTT
This sequence comes from Choreutis nemorana, assembly GCA_949316135.1. Taxonomy (NCBI): domain Eukaryota; kingdom Metazoa; phylum Arthropoda; class Insecta; order Lepidoptera; family Choreutidae; genus Choreutis; species Choreutis nemorana. The sequence continues at coordinate 93,906 of OX438615.1, read as the reverse complement.
TAACGTGGTTAGGTGACTAGCATTGCCTCGTCAATATTAAACCAAATAAAACAGAAATCTAACGGTATTCAAAAAAGATATTCAAATTTATGTCAAAAATATTTGTATTTCCAAAACGATTTTGAAAGACTGTCAAAAAATCCGAATTTGAAGGTTCAGGGTATGCAGTTCGACACGGATGCACTCCCTGATGCCGAAAATGAAAGTTTCGTATCGATCGGTCAATATCCGAGCGAGTTATTGAAAGTTGAAAGTCAAAAATTGAGTACTGATTGATATATCAGTATAAGTGAAAATTTTGAAAAACCAATGTGAAATGTTGTCAAAATTTTAACGTGGTTAGGTGACTATCATTGCCTCGTCAATATTAAACCAAATAAAACAGAAATCTAACGGTATTTAAAAAAGATATTCAAATTTATGTCAAAAATATTTGTATTTCCAAAACGATTTTGAAAGACTGACAAAAACATCCGAATTTGAAGGTTCAGGGTATGCAGTTCGACACGGATGCACTCCCTGATGCCGAAAATGAAAGTTTCGTATCGATCGGTCAATATCCGAGCGAGTTATTGAAAGTTGAAAGTCAAAAATTGAGTACTGATTGATATATCAGTATAAGTGAAAATTTTGAAAAACCAATGAGAAATGTTGTCAAAATTTTAACGTGGTTCAGTGACTAGCATTGCCTCGTCAATATTAAACCAAATAAAACAGAAATCTAACGGTATTTAAAAAAGATATTCAAATTTATGTCAAAAATATTTGTATTTCCAAATCGATTTTGAAAGACTGTCAAAAAAATCCGAATTTGAAGGTTCCGGGTATGCAGTTCGACACGGATGCACTCCCTGATGCCGAAAATGAAAGTTTCGTATCGATCGGTCAATATCCGAGCGAGTTATTGAAAGTTGAAAGTCAAAAATTGAGTACTGATTGATATATCAGTATAAGTGAAAATTTTGAAAAACCAATGTGAAATGTTGTCAAAATTTTAACGTGGTTAGGTGACTAGCATTGCCTCGTCAATATTAAACCAAATAAAACAGAAATCTAACGGTATTTAAAAAAGATATTCAAATTTATGTCAAAAATATTTGTATTTCCAAAACGATTTTGAAAGACTGTCAAAAAAATCCGAATTTGAAGGTTCCGGGTATGCAGTTAAACACGGATGCACTCCCTGATGCCGAAAATGAAAGTTTCGTATCGATCGGTCAATATCCGAGCGAGTTATTGAAAGTTGAAAGTCAAAAATTGAGTACTGATTGATATATCAGTATAAGTGAAAATTTTGAAAAACCAATGTGAAATGTTGTCAAAATTTTAACGTGGTTAGGTGACTAGCATTGCCTCGTCAATATTAAACCAAATAAAACAGAAATCTAACGGTATTTAAAAAAGATATTCAAATTTATGTCAAAAATATTTGTATTTCCAAAACGATTTTGAAAGACTGTCAAAAAATCCGAATTTGAAGGTTCAGGGTATGCAGTTCGACACGGATGCACTCCCTGATGCCGAAAATGAAAGTTTCGTATCGATCGGTCAATATCCGAGCGAGTTATTGAAAGTTGAAAGTCAAAAATTGAGTACTGATTGATATATCAGTATAAGTGAAAATTTTGAAAAACCAATGTGAAATGTTGTCAAAATTTTAACGTGGTTAGGTGACTAGCATTGCCTCGTCAATATTAAACCAAATAAAACAGAAATCTAACGGTATTTAAAAAAGATATTCAAATTTATGTCAAAAATATTTGTATTTCCAAAACGATTTTGAAAGACTGTCAAAAAATCCGAATTTGAAGGTTCAGGGTATGCAGTTCGACACGGATGCACTCCCTGATGCCGAAAATGAAAGTTTCGTATCGATCGGTCAATATCCGAGCGAGTTATTGAAAGTTGAAAGTCAAAAATTGAGTACTGATTGATATATCAGTATAAGTGAAAATTTTGAAAAACCAATGTGAAATGTTGTCACAATTTTAACGTGGTTAGGTGACTAGCATTGCCTCGTCAATATTAAACCAAATAAAACAGAAATCTAACGGTATTTAAAAAAGATATTCAAATTTATGTCAAAAATATTTGTATTTCCAAAACGATTTTGAAAGACTGTCAAAAAATCCGAATTTGAAGGTTCCGGGTATGCAGTTCGACACGGATGCACTCCCTGATGCCGAAAATGAAAGTTTCGTATCGATCGGTCAATATCCGAGCGAGTTATTGAAAGTTGAAAGTCAAAAATTGAGTACTGATTGATATATCAGTATAAGTGAAAATTTTGAAAAACCAATGTGAAATGTTGTCAAAATTTTAACGTGGTTCGGTGACTAGCATTGCCTCGTCAATATTAAACTTAATAAAACAGAAATCTAACGGTATTTAAAAAAGATATTCAAATTTATGTCAAAAATATTTGTATTTCCAAATCGATTTTGAAAGACTGTCAAAAAAATCCGAATTTGAAGGTTCCGGGTATGCAGTTCGACACGGATGCACTCCCTGATGCCGAAAATGAAAGTTTCGTATCGATCGGTCAATATCCGAGCGAGTTATTGAAAGTTGAAAGTCAAAAATTGAGTACTGATTGATATATCAGTATAAGTGAAAATTTTGAAAAACCAATGTGAAATGTTGTCAAAATTTTAACGTGGTTCGGTGACTAGCATTGCCTCGTCAATATTAAACCAAATAAAACAGAAATCTAACGGTATTTAAAAAAGATATTCAAATTTATGTCAAAAATATTTGTATTTCCAAATCGATTTTGAAAGACTGTCAAAAAAATCCGAATTTGAAGGTTCCGGGTATGCAGTTAAACACGGATGCACTCCCTGATGCCGAAAATGAAAGTTTCGTATCGATCGGTCAATATCCGAGCGAGTTATTGAAAGTTGAAAGTCAAAAATTGAGTACTGATTGATATATCAGTATAAGTGAAAATTTTGAAAAACCAATGTGAAATGTTGTCAAAATTTTAACGTGGTTAGGTGACTAGCATTGCCTCGTCAATATTAAACCAAATAAAACAGAAATCTAACGGTATTTAAAAAAGATATTCAAATTTATGTCAAAAATATTTGTATTTCCAAAACGATTTTGAAAGACTGTCAAAAAATCCGAATTTGAAGGTTCAGGGTATGCAGTTCGACACGGATGCACTCCCTGATGCCGAAAATGAAAGTTTCGTATCGATCGGTCAATATCCGAGCGAGTTATTGAAAGTTGAAAGTCAAAAATTGAGTACTGATTGATATATCAGTATAAGTGAAAATTTTGAAAAACCAATGTGAAATGTTGTCAAAATTTTAACGTGGTTAGGTGACTAGCATTGCCTCGTCAATATTAAACCAAATAAAACAGAAATCTAACGGTATTTAAAAAAGATATTCAAATTTATGTCAAAAATATTTGTATTTCCAAAACGATTTTGAAAGACTGTCAAAAAATCCGAATTTGAAGGTTCAGGGTATGCAGTTCGACACGGATGCACTCCCTGATGCCGAAAATGAAAGTTTCGTATCGATCGGTCAATATCCGAGCGAGTTATTGAAAGTTGAAAGTCAAAAATTGAGTACTGATTGATATATCAGTATAAGTGAAAATTTTGAAAAACCAATGTGAAATGTTGTCACAATTTTAACGTGGTTAGGTGACTAGCATTGCCTCGTCAATATTAAACCAAATAAAACAGAAATCTAACGGTATTTAAAAAAGATATTCAAATTTATGTCAAAAATATTTGTATTTCCAAAACGATTTTGAAAGACTGTCAAAAAATCCGAATTTGAAGGTTCCGGGTATGCAGTTCGACACGGATGCACTCCCTGATGCCGAAAATGAAAGTTTCGTATCGATCGGTCAATATCCGAGCGAGTTATTGAAAGTTGAAAGTCAAAAATTGAGTACTGATTGATATATCAGTATAAGTGAAAATTTTGAAAAACCAATGTGAAATGTTGTCAAAATTTTAACGTGGTTCGGTGACTAGCATTGCCTCGTCAATATTAAACTTAATAAAACAGAAATCTAACGGTATTTAAAAAAGATATTCAAATTTATGTCAAAAATATTTGTATTTCCAAATCGATTTTGAAAGACTGTCAAAAAAATCCGAATTTGAAGGTTCCGGGTATGCAGTTCGACACGGATGCACTCCCTGATGCCGAAAATGAAAGTTTCGTATCGATCGGTCAATATCCGAGCGAGTTATTGAAAGTTGAAAGTCAAAAATTGAGTACTGATTGATATATCAGTATAAGTGAAAATTTTGAAAAACCAATGTGAAATGTTGTCAAAATTTTAACGTGGTTCGGTGACTAGCATTGCCTCGTCAATATTAAACCAAATAAAACAGAAATCTAACGGTATTTAAAAAAGATATTCAAATTTATGTCAAAAATATTTGTATTTCCAAATCGATTTTGAAAGACTGTCAAAAAAATCCGAATTTGAAGGTTCCGGGTATGCAGTTCGACACGGATGCACTCCCTGATGCCGAAAATGAAAGTTTCGTATCGATCGGTCAATATCCGAGCGAGTTATTGAAAGTTGAAAGTCAAAAATTGAGTACTGATTGATATATCAGTATAAGTGAAAATTTTGAAAAACCAATGTGAAATGTTGTCAAAATTTTAACGTGGTTAGGTGACTAGCATTGCCTCGTCAATATTAAACCAAATAAAACAGAAATCTAACGGTATTTAAAAAAGATATTCAAATTTATGTCAAAAATATTTGTATTTCCAAAACGATTTTGAAAGACTGTCAAAAAATCCGAATTTGAAGGTTCGGGGTATGCAGTTCGACACGGATGCACTCCCTGATGCCGAAAATGAAAGTTTCGTATCGATCGGTCAATATCCGAGCGAGTTATTGAAAGTTGAAAGTCAAAAATTGAGTACTGATTGATATATCAGTATAAGTGAAAATTTTGAAAAACCAATGTGAAATGTTGTCACAATTTTAACGTGGTTAGGTGACTAGCATTGCCTCGTCAATATTAAACCAAATAAAACAGAAATCTAACGGTATTTAAAAAAGATATTCAAATTTATGTCAAAAATATTTGTATTTCCAAAACGATTTTGAAAGACTGTCAAAAAAATCCGAATTTGAAGGTTCCGGGTATGCAGTTCGACACGGATGCACTCTCTGATGCCGAAAATGAAAGTTTCGTATCGATCGGTCAATATCCGAGCGAGTTATTGAAAGTTGAAAGTCAAAAATTGAGTACTGATTGATATATCAGTATAAGTGAAAATTTTGAAAAACCAATGTGAAATGTTGTCAAAATTTTAACGTGGTTAGGTGACTAGCATTGCCTCGTCAATACTAAACCAAATAAAACAGAAATCTAACGGTATTTAAAAAAGATATTCAAATTTATGTCAAAAATATTTGTATTTCCAAAACGATTTTGAAAGACTGTCAAAAAATCCGAATTTGAAGGTTCGGGGTATGCAGTTCGACACGGATGCACTCCCTGATGCCGAAAATGAAAGTTTCGTATCGATCGGTCAATATCCGAGCGAGTTATTGAAAGTTGAAAGTCAAAAATTGAGTACTGATTGATATATCAGTATAAGTGAAAATTTTGAAAAACCAATGTGAAATGTTGTCACAATTTTAACGTGGTTAGGTGACTAGCATTGCCTCGTCAATATTAAACCAAATAAAACAGAAATCTAACGGTATTTAAAAAAGATATTCAAATTTATGTCAAAAATATTTGTATTTCCAAAACGATTTTGAAAGACTGTCAAAAAAATCCGAATTTGAAGGTTCCGGGTATGCAGTTCGACACGGATGCACTCTCTGATGCCGAAAATGAAAGTTTCGTATCGATCGGTCAATATCCGAGCGAGTTATTGAAAGTTGAAAGTCAAAAATTGAGTACTGATTGATATATCAGTATAAGTGAAAATTTTGAAAAACCAATGTGAAATGTTGTCAAAATTTTAACGTGGTTAGGTGACTAGCATTGCCTCGTCAATATTAAACCAAATAAAACAGAAATCTAACGGTATTCAAAAAAGATATTCAAATTTATGTCAAAAATATTTGTATTTCCAAAACGATTTTGAAAGACTGTCAAAAAATCCGAATTTGAAGGTTCAGGGTATGCAGTTCGACACGGATGCACTCCCTGATGCCGAAAATGAAAGTTTCGTATCGATCGGTCAATATCCGAGCGAGTTATTGAAAGTTGAAAGTCAAAAATTGAGTACTGATTGATATATCAGTATAAGTGAAAATTTTGAAAAACCAATGTGAAATGTTGTCAAAATTTTAACGTGGTTAGGTGACTATCATTGCCTCGTCAATATTAAACCAAATAAAACAGAAATCTAACCGTATTTAAAAAAGATATTCAAATTTATGTCAAAAATATTTGTATTTCCAAAATGATTTTGAAAGACTGACAAAAACATCCGAATTTGAAGGTTCAGGGTATGCAGTTCGACACGGATGCACTCTCTGATGCCGAAAATGAAAGTTTCGTATCGATCGGTCAATATCCGAGCGAGTTATTGAAAGTTGAAAGTCAAAAATTGAGTACTGATTGATATATCAGTATAAGTGAAAATTTTGAAAAACCAATGAGAAATGTTGTCAAAATTTTAACGTGGTTCGGTGACTAGCATTGCCTCGTCAATATTAAACCAAATAAAACAGAAATCTAACGGTATTTAAAAAAGATATTCAAATTTATGTCAAAAATATTTGTATTTCCAAATCGATTTTGAAAGACTGTCAAAAAAATCCGAATTTGAAGGTTCCGGGTATGCAGTTCGACACGGATGCACTCCCTGATGCCGAAAATGAAAGTTTCGTATCGATCGGTCAATATCCGAGCGAGTTATTGAAAGTTGAAAGTCAAAAATTGAGTACTGATTGATATATCAGTATAAGTGAAAATTTTGAAAAACCAATGTGAAATGTTGTCAAAATTTTAACGTGGTTAGGTGACTAGCATTGCCTCGTCAATATTAAACCAAATAAAACAGAAATCTAACGGTATTTAAAAAAGATATTCAAATTTATGTCAAAAATATTTGTATTTCCAAAACGATTTTGAAAGACTGTCAAAAAATCCGAATTTGAAGGTTCGGGGTATGCAGTTCGACACGGATGCACTCCCTGATGCCGAAAATGAAAGTTTCGTATCGATCGGTCAATATCCGAGCGAGTTATTGAAAGTTGAAAGTCAAAAATTGAGTACTGATTGATATATCAGTATAAGTGAAAATTTTGAAAAACCAATGTGAAATGTTGTCAAAATTTTAACGTGGTTAGGTGACTAGCATTGCCTCGTCAATATTAAACCAAATAAAACAGAAATCTAACCGTATTTAAAAAAGATATTCAAATTTATGTCAAAAATATTTGTATTTCCAAAACGATTTTGAAAGACTGTCAAAAAAATCCGAATTTGAAGGTTCCGGGTATGCAGTTAAACACGGATGCACTCTCTGATGCCGAAAATGAAAGTTTCGTATCGATCGGTCAATATCCGAGCGAGTTATTGAAAGTTGAAAGTCAAAAATTGAGTACTGATTGATATATCAGTATAAGTGAAAATTTTGAAAAACCAATGTGAAATGTTGTCAAAATTTTAACGTGGTTAGGTGACTAGCATTGCCTCGTCAATATTAAACCAAATAAAACAGAAATCTAACGGTATTCAAAAAAGATATTCAAATTTATGTCAAAAATATTTGTATTTCCAAAACGATTTTGAAAGACTGTCAAAAAATCCGAATTTGAAGGTTCGGGGTATGCAGTTCGACACGGATGCACTCCCTGATGCCGAAAATGAAAGTTTCGTATCGATCGGTCAATATCCGAGCGAGTTATTGAAAGTTGAAAGTCAAAAATTGAGTACTGATTGATATATCAGTATAAGTGAAAATTTTGAAAAACCAATGTGAAATGTTGTCACAATTTTAACGTGGTTAGGTGACTAGCATTGCCTCGTCAATATTAAACCAAATAAAACAGAAATCTAACGGTATTTAAAAAAGATATTCAAATTTATGTCAAAAATATTTGTATTTCCAAAACGATTTTGAAAGACTGTCAAAAAAATCCGAATTTGAAGGTTCCGGGTATGCAGTTCGACACGGATGCACTCTCTGATGCCGAAAATGAAAGTTTCGTATCGATCGGTCAATATCCGAGCGAGTTATTGAAAGTTGAAAGTCAAAAATTGAGTACTGATTGATATATCAGTATAAGTGAAAATTTTGAAAAACCAATGTGAAATGTTGTCAAAATTTTAACGTGGTTAGGTGACTAGCATTGCCTCGTCAATATTAAACCAAATAAAACAGAAATCTAACGGTATTCAAAAAAGATATTCAAATTTATGTCAAAAATATTTGTATTTCCAAAACGATTTTGAAAGACTGTCAAAAAATCCGAATTTGAAGGTTCGGGGTATGCAGTTCGACACGGATGCACTCCCTGATGCCGAAAATGAAAGTTTCGTATCGATCGGTCAATATCCGAGCGAGTTATTGAAAGTTGAAAGTCAAAAATTGAGTACTGATTGATATATCAGTATAAGTGAAAATTTTGAAAAACCAATGTGAAATGTTGTCAAAATTTTAACGTGGTTAGGTGACTAGCATTGCCTCGTCAATATTAAACCAAATAAAACAGAAATCTAACGGTATTCAAAAAAGATATTCAAATTTATGTCAAAAATATTTGTATTTCCAAAACGATTTTGAAAGACTGTCAAAAAATCCGAATTTGAAGGTTCGGTGTATGCAGTTCGACACGGATGCACTCCCTGATGCCGAAAATGAAAGTTTCGTATCGATCGGTCAATATCCGAGCGAGTTATTGAAAGTTGAAAGTCAAAAATTGAGTACTGATTGATATATCAGTATAAGTGAAAATTTTGAAAAACCAATGTGAAATGTTGTCACAATTTTAACGTGGTTAGGTGACTAGCATTGCCTCGTCAATATTAAACCAAATAAAAAAGAAATCTAACGGTATTCAAAAAAGATATTCAAATTTATGTCAAAAATATTTGTATTTCCAAAACGATTTTGAAAGACTGTCAAAAAATCCGAATTTGAAGGTTCAGGGTATGCAGTTCGACACGGATGCACTCCCTGATGCCGAAAATGAAAGTTTCGTATCGATCGGTCAATATCCGAGCGAGTTATTGAAAGTTGAAAGTCAAAAATTGAGTACTGATTGATATATCAGTATAAGTGAAAATTTTGAAAAACCAATGTGAAATGTTGTCAAAATTTTAACGTGGTTAGGTGACTATCATTGCCTCGTCAATATTAAACCAAATAAAACAGAAATCTAACGGTATTTAAAAAAGATATTCAAATTTATGTCAAAAATATTTGTATTTCCAAAACGATTTTGAAAGACTGACAAAAACATCCGAATTTGAAGGTTCAGGGTATGCAGTTCGACACGGATGCACTCCCTGATGCCGAAAATGAAAGTTTCGTATCGATCGGTCAATATCCGAGCGAGTTATTGAAAGTTGAAAGTCAAAAATTGAGTACTGATTGATATATCAGTATAAGTGAAAATTTTGAAAAACCAATGTGAAATGTTGTCAAAATTTTAACGTGGTTAGGTGACTAGCATTGCCTCGTCAATATTAAACCAAATAAAACAGAAATCTAACGGTATTCAAAAAAGATATTCAAATTTATGTCAAAAATATTTGTATTTCCAAAACGATTTTGAAAGACTGTCAAAAAATCCGAATTTGAAGGTTCAGGGTATGCAGTTCGACACGGATGCACTCCCTGATGCCGAAAATGAAAGTTTTGTATCGATCGGTCAATATCCGAGCGAGTTATTGAAAGTTGAAAGTCAAAAATTGAGTACTGATTGATATATCAGTATAAGTGAAAATTTTGAAAAACCAATGTGAAATGTTGTCAAAATTTTAACGTGGTTCGGTGACTAGCATTGCCTCGTCAATATTAAACTTAATAAAACAGAAATCTAACGGTATTTAAAAAAGATATTCAAATTTATGTCAAAAATATTTGTATTTCCAAAACGATTTTGAAAGACTGACAAAAACATCCGAATTTGAAGGTTCAGGGTATGCAGTTCGACACGGATACACTCCCTGATGCCGAAAATGAAAGTTTCGTATCGATCGGTCAATATCCGAGCGAGTTATTGAAAGTTGAAAGTCGAAAATTGAGTACTGATTGATATATCAGTATAAGTGAAAATTTTGAAAAACCAATGTGAAATGTTGTCAAAATTTTAACGTGTTTAGGTGACTAGCATTGCCTCGTCAATATTAAACCAAATAAAACAGAAATCTAACGGTATTTAAAAAAGATATTCAAATTTATGTCAAAAATATTTGTATTTCCAAAACGATTTTGAAAGACTGACAAAAACATCCGAATTTGAAGGTTCAGGGTATGCAGTTCGACACGGATGCACTCCCTGATGCCGAAAATGAAAGTTTCGTATCGATCGGTCAATATCCGAGCGAGTTATTGAAAGTTGAAAGTCAAAAATTGAGTACTGATTGATATATCAGTATAAGTGAAAATTTTGAAAAACCAATGTGAAATGTTGTCACAATTTTAACGTGGTTAGGTGACTAGCATTGCCTCGTCAATATTAAACCAAATAAAACAGAAATCTAACGGTATTTAAAAAAGATATTCAAATTTATGTCAAAAATATTTGTATTTCCAAAACGATTTTGAAAGACTGTCAAAAAAATCCGAATTTGAAGGTTCCGGGTATGCAGTTCGACACGGATGCACTCTCTGATGCCGAAAATGAAAGTTTCGTATCGATCGGTCAATATCCGAGCGAGTTATTGAAAGTTGAAAGTCAAAAATTGAGTACTGATTGATATATCAGTATAAGTGAAAATTTTGAAAAACCAATGTGAAATGTTGTCAAAATTTTAACGTGGTTAGGTGACTAGCATTGCCTCGTCAATATTAAACCAAATAAAACAGAAATCTAACGGTATTCAAAAAAGATATTCAAATTTATGTCAAAAATATTTGTATTTCCAAAACGATTTTGAAAGACTGTCAAAAAATCCGAATTTGAAGGTTCGGGGTATGCAGTTCGACACGGATGCACTCCCTGATGCCGAAAATGAAAGTTTCGTATCGATCGGTCAATATCCGAGCGAGTTATTGAAAGTTGAAAGTCAAAAATTGAGTACTGATTGATATATCAGTATAAGTGAAAATTTTGAAAAACCAATGTGAAATGTTGTCAAAATTTTAACGTGGTTAGGTGACTAGCATTGCCTCGTCAATATTAAACCAAATAAAACAGAAATCTAACGGTATTCAAAAAAGATATTCAAATTTATGTCAAAAATATTTGTATTTCCAAAACGATTTTGAAAGACTGTCAAAAAAATCCGAATTTGAAGGTTCCGGGTATGCAGTTCGACACGGATGCACTCCCTGATGCCGAAAATGAAAGTTTCGTATCGATCGGTCAATATCCGAGCGAGTTATTGAAAGTTGAAAGTCAAAAATTGAGTACTGATTGATATATCAGTATAAGTGAAAATTTTGAAAAACCAATGTGAAATGTTGTCAAAATTTTAACGTGGTTAGGTGACTAGCATTGCCTCGTCAATATTAAACCAAATAAAACAGAAATCTAACGGTATTTAAAAAAGATATTCAAATTTATGTCAAAAATATTTGTATTTCCAAAACGATTTTGAAAGACTGTCAAAAAATCCGAATTTGAAGGTTCGGGGTATGCAGTTCGACACGGATGCACTCCCTGATGCCGAAAATGAAAGTTTCGTATCGATCGGTCAATATCCGAGCGAGTTATTGAAAGTTGAAAGTCAAAAATTGAGTACTGATTGATATATCAGTATAAGTGAAAATTTTGAAAAACCAATGTGAAATGTTGTCACAATTTTAACGTGGTTAGGTGACTAGCATTGCCTCGTCAATATTAAACCAAATAAAACAGAAATCTAACGGTATTTAAAAAAGATATTCAAATTTATGTCAAAAATATTTGTATTTCCAAAACGATTTTGAAAGACTGTCAAAAAAATCCGAATTTGAAGGTTCCGGGTATGCAGTTCGACACGGATGCACTCTCTGATGCCGAAAATGAAAGTTTCGTATCGATCGGTCAATATCCGAGCGAGTTATTGAAAGTTGAAAGTCAAAAATTGAGTACTGATTGATATATCAGTATAAGTGAAAATTTTGAAAAACCAATGTGAAATGTTGTCAAAATTTTAACGTGGTTAGGTGACTAGCATTGCCTCGTCAATACTAAACCAAATAAAACAGAAATCTAACGGTATTTAAAAAAGATATTCAAATTTATGTCAAAAATATTTGTATTTCCAAAACGATTTTGAAAGACTGTCAAAAAATCCGAATTTGAAGGTTCGGGGTATGCAGTTCGACACGGATGCACTCCCTGATGCCGAAAATGAAAGTTTCGTATCGATCGGTCAATATCCGAGCGAGTTATTGAAAGTTGAAAGTCAAAAATTGAGTACTGATTGATATATCAGTATAAGTGAAAATTTTGAAAAACCAATGTGAAATGTTGTCAAAATTTTAACGTGGTTAGGTGACTAGCATTGCCTCGTCAATATTAAACCAAATAAAACAGAAATCTAACGGTATTTAAAAAAGATATTCAAATTTATGTCAAAAATATTTGTATTTCCAAAACGATTTTGAAAGACTGTCAAAAAAATCCGAATTTGAAGGTTCCGGGTATGCAGTTCGACACGGATGCACTCTCTGATGCCGAAAATGAAAGTTTCGTATCGATCGGTCAATATCCGAGCGAGTTATTGAAAGTTGAAAGTCAAAAATTGAGTACTGATTGATATATCAGTATAAGTGAAAATTTTGAAAAACCAATGTGAAATGTTGTCAAAATTTTAACGTGGTTAGGTGACTAGCATTGCCTCGTCAATATTAAACCAAATAAAACAGAAATCTAACGGTATTCAAAAAAGATATTCAAATTTATGTCAAAAATATTTGTATTTCCAAAACGATTTTGAAAGACTGTCAAAAAATCCGAATTTGAAGGTTCGGGGTATGCAGTTCGACACGGATGCACTCCCTGATGCCGAAAATGAAAGTTTCGTATCGATCGGTCAATATCCGAGCGAGTTATTGAAAGTTGAAAGTCAAAAATTGAGTACTGATTGATATATCAGTATAAGTGAAAATTTTGAAAAACCAATGTGAAATGTTGTCAAAATTTTAACGTGGTTAGGTGACTAGCATTGCCTCGTCAATATTAAACCAAATAAAACAGAAATCTAACGGTATTCAAAAAAGATATTCAAATTTATGTCAAAAATATTTGTATTTCCAAAACGATTTTGAAAGACTGTCAAAAAATCCGAATTTGAAGGTTCAGTGTATGCAGTTCGACACGGATGCACTCCCTGATGCCGAAAATGAAAGTTTCGTATCGATCGGTCAATATCCGAGCGAGTTATTGAAAGTTGAAAGTCAAAAATTGAGTACTGATTGATATATCAGTATAAGTGAAAATTTTGAAAAACCAATGTGAAATGTTGTCACAATTTTAACGTGGTTAGGTGACTAGCATTGCCTCGTCAATATTAAACCAAATAAAACAGAAATCTAACGGTATTCAAAAAAGATATTCAAATTTATGTCAAAAATATTTGTATTTCCAAAACGATTTTGAAAGACTGTCAAAAAATCCGAATTTGAAGGTTCAGGGTATGCAGTTCGACACGGATGCACTCCCTGATGCCGAAAATGAAAGTTTCGTATCGATCGGTCAATATCCGAGCGAGTTATTGAAAGTTGAAAGTCAAAAATTGAGTACTGATTGATATATCAGTATAAGTGAAAATTTTGAAAAACCAATGTGAAATGTTGTCAAAATTTTAACGTGGTTAGGTGACTATCATTGCCTCGTCAATATTAAACCAAATAAAACAGAAATCTAACGGTATTTAAAAAAGATATTCAAATTTATGTCAAAAATATTTGTATTTCCAAAACGATTTTGAAAGACTGACAAAAACATCCGAATTTGAAGGTTCAGGGTATGCAGTTCGACACGGATGCACTCCCTGATGCCGAAAATGAAAGTTTCGTATCGATCGGTCAATATCCGAGCGAGTTATTGAAAGTTGAAAGTCAAAAATTGAGTACTGATTGATATATCAGTATAAGTGAAAATTTTGAAAAACCAATGAGAAATGTTGTCAAAATTTTAACGTGGTTCAGTGACTAGCATTGCCTCGTCAATATTAAACCAAATAAAACAGAAATCTAACGGTATTTAAAAAAGATATTCAAATTTATGTCAAAAATATTTGTATTTCCAAATCGATTTTGAAAGACTGTCAAAAAAATCCGAATTTGAAGGTTCCGGGTATGCAGTTCGACACGGATGCACTCCCTGATGCCGAAAATGAAAGTTTCGTATCGATCGGTCAATATCCGAGCGAGTTATTGAAAGTTGAAAGTCAAAAATTGAGTACTGATTGATATATCAGTATAAGTGAAAATTTTGAAAAACCAATGTGAAATGTTGTCAAAATTTTAACGTGGTTCGGTGACTAGCATTGCCTCGTCAATATTAAAATTAATAAAACAGAAATCTAACGGTATTTAAAAAAGATATTCAAATTTATGTCAAAAATATTTGTATTTCCAAAACGATTTTGAAAGACTGTCAAAAAATCCGAATTTGAAGGTTCGGGGTATGCAGTTCGACACGGATGCACTCCCTGATGCCGAAAATGAAAGTTTCGTATCGATCGGTCAATATCTGAGCGAGTTATTGAAAGTTGAAAGTCAAAAATTGAGTACTGATTGATATATCAGTATAAGTGAAAATTTTGAAAAACCAATGTGAAATGTTGTCAAAATTTTAACGTGGTTAGGTGACTAGCATTGCCTCGTCAATATTAAACCAAATAAAACAGAAATCTAACGGTATTTAAAAAAGATATTCAAATTTATGTCAAAAATATTTGTATTTCCAAAACGATTTTGAAAGACTGACAAAAACATCCGAATTTGAAGGTTCAGGGTATGCAGTTCGACACGGATGCACTCCCTGATGCCGAAAATGAAAGTTTCGTATCGATCGGTCAATATCCGAGCGAGTTATTGAAAGTTGAAAGTCAAAAATTGAGTACTGATTGATATATCAGTATAAGTGAAAATTTTGAAAAACCAATGTGAAATGTTGTCAAAATTTTAACGTGGTTCGGTGACTAGCATTGCCTCGTCAATATTAAACCAAATAAAACAGAAATCTAACGGTATTTAAAAAAGATATTCAAATTTATGTCAAAAATATTTGTATTTCCAAATCGATTTTGAAAGACTGTCAAAAAAATCCGAATTTGAAGGTTCCGGGTATGCAGTTCGACACAGATGCACTCCCTGATGCCGAAAATGAAAGTTTCGTATCGATCGGTCAATATCCGAGCGAGTTATTGAAAGTTGAAAGTCAAAAATTGAGTACTGATTGATATATCAGTATAAGTGAAAATTTTGAAAAACCAATGTGAAATGTTGTCAAAATTTTAACGTGGTTAGGTGACTAGCATTGCCTCGTCAATATTAAACCAAATAAAACAGAAATCTAACGGTATTTAAAAAAGATATTCAAATTTATGTCAAAAATATTTGTATTTCCAAAACGATTTTGAAAGACTGTCAAAAAATCCGAATTTGAAGGTTCGGGGTATGCAGTTCGACACGGATGCACTCCCTGATGCCGAAAATGAAAGTTTCGTATCGATCGGTCAATATCCGAGCGAGTTATTGAAAGTTGAAAGTCAAAAATTGAGTACTGATTGATATATCAGTATAAGTGAAAATTTTGAAAAACCAATGTGAAATGTTGTCACAATTTTAACGTGGTTAGGTGACTAGCATTGCCTCGTCAATATTAAACCAAATAAAACAGAAATCTAACGGTATTTAAAAAAGATATTCAAATTTATGTCAAAAATATTTGTATTTCCAAAACGATTTTGAAAGACTGTCAAAAAAATCCGAATTTGAAGGTTCCGGGTATGCAGTTCGACACGGATGCACTCTCTGATGCCGAAAATGAAAGTTTCGTATCGATCGGTCAATATCCGAGCGAGTTATTGAAAGTTGAAAGTCAAAAATTGAGTACTGATTGATATATCAGTATAAGTGAAAATTTTGAAAAACCAATGTGAAATGTTGTCAAAATTTTAACGTGGTTAGGTGACTAGCATTGCCTCGTCAATATTAAACCAAATAGAACAGAAATCTAACGGTATTCAAAAAAGATATTCAAATTTATGTCAAAAATATTTGTATTTCCAAAACGATTTTGAAAGACTGTCAAAAAATCCGAATTTGAAGGTTCGGGGTATGCAGTTCGACACGGATGCACTCCCTGATGCCGAAAATGAAAGTTTCGTATCGATCGGTCAATATCCGAGCGAGTTATTGAAAGTTGAAAGTCAAAAATTGAGTACTGATTGATATATCAGTATAAGTGAAAATTTTGAAAAACCAATGTGAAATGTTGTCAAAATTTTAACGTGGTTAGGTGACTAGCATTGCCTCGTCAATATTAAACCAAATAAAACAGAAATCTAACGGTATTCAAAAAAGATATTCAAATTTATGTCAAAAATATTTGTATTTCCAAAACGATTTTGAAAGACTGTCAAAAAATCCGAATTTGAAGGTTCGGGGTATGCAGTTCGACACGGATGCACTCCCTGATGCCGAAAATGAAAGTTTCGTATCGATCGGTCAATATCCGAGCGAGTTATTGAAAGTTGAAAGTCAAAAATTGAGTACTGATTGATATATCAGTATAAGTGAAAATTTTGAAAAACCAATGTGAAATGTTGTCAAAATTTTAACGTGGTTAGGTGACTAGCATTGCCTCGTCAATATTAAACCAAATAAAACAGAAATCTAACGGTATTTAAAAAAGATATTCAAATTTATGTCAAAAATATTTGTATTTCCAAAACGATTTTGAAAGACTGTCAAAAAATCCGAATTTGAAGGTTCAGGGTATGCAGTTCGACACGGATGCACTCCCTGATGCCGAAAATGAAAGTTTCGTATCGATCGGTCAATATCCGAGCGAGTTATTGAAAGTTGAAAGTCAAAAATTGAGTACTGATTGATATATCAGTATAAGTGAAAATTTTGAAAAACCAATGTGAAATGTTGTCACAATTTTAACGTGGTTAGGTGACTAGCATTGCCTCGTCAATATTAAACCAAATAAAACAGAAATCTAACGGTATTCAAAAAAGATATTCAAATTTATGTCAAAAATATTTGTATTTCCAAAACGATTTTGAAAGACTGTCAAAAAATCCGAATTTGAAGGTTCAGGGTATGCAGTTCGACACGGATGCACTCCCTGATGCCGAAAATGAAAGTTTCGTATCGATCGGTCAATATCCGAGCGAGTTATTGAAAGTTGAAAGTCAAAAATTGAGTACTGATTGATATATCAGTATAAGTGAAAATTTTGAAAAACCAATGTGAAATGTTGTCAAAATTTTAACGTGGTTAGGTGACTATCATTGCCTCGTCAATATTAAACCAAATAAAACAGAAATCTAACGGTATTTAAAAAAGATATTCAAATTTATGTCAAAAATATTTGTATTTCCAAAACGATTTTGAAAGACTGACAAAAACATCCGAATTTGAAGGTTCAGGGTATGCAGTTCGACACGGATGCACTCCCTGATGCCGAAAATGAAAGTTTCGTATCGATCGGTCAATATCCGAGCGAGTTATTGAAAGTTGAAAGTCAAAAATTGAGTACTGATTGATATATCAGTATAAGTGAAAATTTTGAAAAACCAATGAGAAATGTTGTCAAAATTTTAACGTGGTTCAGTGACTAGCATTGCCTCGTCAATATTAAACCAAATAAAACAGAAATCTAACGGTATTTAAAAAAGATATTCAAATTTATGTCAAAAATATTTGTATTTCCAAATCGATTTTGAAAGACTGTCAAAAAAATCCGAATTTGAAGGTTCCGGGTATGCAGTTCGACACGGATGCACTCCCTGATGCCGAAAATGAAAGTTTCGTATCGATCGGTCAATATCCGAGCGAGTTATTGAAAGTTGAAAGTCAAAAATTGAGTACTGATTGATATATCAGTATAAGTGAAAATTTTGAAAAACCAATGTGAAATGTTGTCAAAATTTTAACGTGGTTAGGTGACTAGCATTGCCTCGTCAATATTAAACCAAATAAAACAGAAATCTAACGGTATTTAAAAAAGATATTCAAATTTATGTCAAAAATATTTGTATTTCCAAAACGATTTTGAAAGACTGTCAAAAAAATCCGAATTTGAAGGTTCCGGGTATGCAGTTAAACACGGATGCACTCCCTGATGCCGAAAATGAAAGTTTCGTATCGATCGGTCAATATCCGAGCGAGTTATTGAAAGTTGAAAGTCAAAAATTGAGTACTGATTGATATATCAGTATAAGTGAAAATTTTGAAAAACCAATGTGAAATGTTGTCAAAATTTTAACGTGGTTAGGTGACTAGCATTGCCTCGTCAATATTAAACCAAATAAAACAGAAATCTAACGGTATTTAAAAAAGATATTCAAATTTATGTCAAAAATATTTGTATTTCCAAAACGATTTTGAAAGACTGTCAAAAAATCCGAATTTGAAGGTTCAGGGTATGCAGTTCGACACGGATGCACTCCCTGATGCCGAAAATGAAAGTTTCGTATCGATCGGTCAATATCCGAGCGAGTTATTGAAAGTTGAAAGTCAAAAATTGAGTACTGATTGATATATCAGTATAAGTGAAAATTTTGAAAAACCAATGTGAAATGTTGTCAAAATTTTAACGTGGTTAGGTGACTAGCATTGCCTCGTCAATATTAAACCAAATAAAACAGAAATCTAACGGTATTTAAAAAAGATATTCAAATTTATGTCAAAAATATTTGTATTTCCAAAACGATTTTGAAAGACTGTCAAAAAATCCGAATTTGAAGGTTCCGGGTATGCAGTTCGACACGGATGCACTCCCTGATGCCGAAAATGAAAGTTTCGTATCGATCGGTCAATATCCGAGCGAGTTATTGAAAGTTGAAAGTCAAAAATTGAGTACTGATTGATATATCAGTATAAGTGAAAATTTTGAAAAACCAATGTGAAATGTTGTCAAAATTTTAACGTGGTTCGGTGACTAGCATTGCCTCGTCAATATTAAACTTAATAAAACAGAAATCTAACGGTATTTAAAAAAGATATTCAAATTTATGTCAAAAATATTTGTATTTCCAAATCGATTTTGAAAGACTGTCAAAAAAATCCGAATTTGAAGGTTCCGGGTATGCAGTTCGACACGGATGCACTCCCTGATGCCGAAAATGAAAGTTTCGTATCGATCGGTCAATATCCGAGCGAGTTATTGAAAGTTGAAAGTCAAAAATTGAGTACTGATTGATATATCAGTATAAGTGAAAATTTTGAAAAACCAATGTGAAATGTTGTCAAAATTTTAACGTGGTTCGGTGACTAGCATTGCCTCGTCAATATTAAACCAAATAAAACAGAAATCTAACGGTATTTAAAAAAGATATTCAAATTTATGTCAAAAATATTTGTATTTCCAAATCGATTTTGAAAGACTGTCAAAAAAATCCGAATTTGAAGGTTCCGGGTATGCAGTTCGACACGGATGCACTCCCTGATGCCGAAAATGAAAGTTTCGTATCGATCGGTCAATATCCGAGCGAGTTATTGAAAGTTGAAAGTCAAAAATTGAGTACTGATTGATATATCAGTATAAGTGAAAATTTTGAAAAACCAATGTGAAATGTTGTCAAAATTTTAACGTGGTTAGGTGACTAGCATTGCCTCGTCAATATTAAACCAAATAAAACAGAAATCTAACGGTATTTAAAAAAGATATTCAAATTTATGTCAAAAATATTTGTATTTCCAAAACGATTTTGAAAGACTGTCAAAAAATCCGAATTTGAAGGTTCGGGGTATGCAGTTCGACACGGATGCACTCCCTGATGCCGAAAATGAAAGTTTCGTATCGATCGGTCAATATCCGAGCGAGTTATTGAAAGTTGAAAGTCAAAAATTGAGTACTGATTGATATATCAGTATAAGTGAAAATTTTGAAAAACCAATGTGAAATGTTGTCACAATTTTAACGTGGTTAGGTGACTAGCATTGCCTCGTCAATATTAAACCAAATAAAACAGAAATCTAACGGTATTTAAAAAAGATATTCAAATTTATGTCAAAAATATTTGTATTTCCAAAACGATTTTGAAAGACTGTCAAAAAAATCCGAATTTGAAGGTTCCGGGTATGCAGTTCGACACGGATGCACTCTCTGATGCCGAAAATGAAAGTTTCGTATCGATCGGTCAATATCCGAGCGAGTTATTGAAAGTTGAAAGTCAAAAATTGAGTACTGATTGATATATCAGTATAAGTGAAAATTTTGAAAAACCAATGTGAAATGTTGTCAAAATTTTAACGTGGTTAGGTGACTAGCATTGCCTCGTCAATACTAAACCAAATAAAACAGAAATCTAACGGTATTTAAAAAAGATATTCAAATTTATGTCAAAAATATTTGTATTTCCAAAACGATTTTGAAAGACTGTCAAAAAATCCGAATTTGAAGGTTCGGGGTATGCAGTTCGACACGGATGCACTCCCTGATGCCGAAAATGAAAGTTTCGTATCGATCGGTCAATATCCGAGCGAGTTATTGAAAGTTGAAAGTCAAAAATTGAGTACTGATTGATATATCAGTATAAGTGAAAATTTTGAAAAACCAATGTGAAATGTTGTCACAATTTTAACGTGGTTAGGTGACTAGCATTGCCTCGTCAATATTAAACCAAATAAAACAGAAATCTAACGGTATTTAAAAAAGATATTCAAATTTATGTCAAAAATATTTGTATTTCCAAAACGATTTTGAAAGACTGTCAAAAAAATCCGAATTTGAAGGTTCCGGGTATGCAGTTCGACACGGATGCACTCTCTGATGCCGAAAATGAAAGTTTCGTATCGATCGGTCAATATCCGAGCGAGTTATTGAAAGTTGAAAGTCAAAAATTGAGTACTGATTGATATATCAGTATAAGTGAAAATTTTGAAAAACCAATGTGAAATGTTGTCAAAATTTTAACGTGGTTAGGTGACTAGCATTGCCTCGTCAATATTAAACCAAATAAAACAGAAATCTAACGGTATTCAAAAAAGATATTCAAATTTATGTCAAAAATATTTGTATTTCCAAAACGATTTTGAAAGACTGTCAAAAAATCCGAATTTGAAGGTTCGGGGTATGCAGTTCGACACGGATGCACTCCCTGATGCCGAAAATGAAAGTTTCGTATCGATCGGTCAATATCCGAGCGAGTTATTGAAAGTTGAAAGTCAAAAATTGAGTACTGATTGATATATCAGTATAAGTGAAAATTTTGAAAAACCAATGTGAAATGTTGTCAAAATTTTAACGTGGTTAGGTGACTAGCATTGCCTCGTCAATATTAAACCAAATAAAACAGAAATCTAACGGTATTCAAAAAAGATATTCAAATTTATGTCAAAAATATTTGTATTTCCAAAACGATTTTGAAAGACTGTCAAAAAATCCGAATTTGAAGGTTCAGTGTATGCAGTTCGACACGGATGCACTCCCTGATGCCGAAAATGAAAGTTTCGTATCGATCGGTCAATATCCGAGCGAGTTATTGAAAGTTGAAAGTCAAAAATTGAGTACTGATTGATATATCAGTATAAGTGAAAATTTTGAAAAACCAATGTGAAATGTTGTCACAATTTTAACGTGGTTAGGTGACTAGCATTGCCTCGTCAATATTAAACCAAATAAAACAGAAATCTAACGGTATTCAAAAAAGATATTCAAATTTATGTCAAAAATATTTGTATTTCCAAAACGATTTTGAAAGACTGTCAAAAAATCCGAATTTGAAGGTTCAGGGTATGCAGTTCGACACGGATGCACTCCCTGATGCCGAAAATGAAAGTTTCGTATCGATCGGTCAATATCCGAGCGAGTTATTGAAAGTTGAAAGTCAAAAATTGAGTACTGATTGATATATCAGTATAAGTGAAAATTTTGAAAAACCAATGTGAAATGTTGTCAAAATTTTAACGTGGTTAGGTGACTATCATTGCCTCGTCAATATTAAACCAAATAAAACAGAAATCTAACGGTATTTAAAAAAGATATTCAAATTTATGTCAAAAATATTTGTATTTCCAAAATGATTTTGAAAGACTGACAAAAACATCCGAATTTGAAGGTTCAGGGTATGCAGTTCGACACGGATGCACTCTCTGATGCCGAAAATGAAAGTTTCGTATCGATCGGTCAATATCCGAGCGAGTTATTGAAAGTTGAAAGTCAAAAATTGAGTACTGATTGATATATCAGTATAAGTGAAAATTTTGAAAAACCAATGAGAAATGTTGTCAAAATTTTAACGTGGTTCGGTGACTAGCATTGCCTCGTCAATATTAAACCAAATAAAACAGAAATCTAACGGTATTTAAAAAAGATATTCAAATTTATGTCAAAAATATTTGTATTTCCAAATCGATTTTGAAAGACTGTCAAAAAAATCCGAATTTGAAGGTTCCGGGTATGCAGTTCGACACGGATGCACTCCCTGATGCCGAAAATGAAAGTTTCGTATCGATCGGTCAATATCCGAGCGAGTTATTGAAAGTTGAAAGTCAAAAATTGAGTACTGATTGATATATCAGTATAAGTGAAAATTTTGAAAAACCAATGTGAAATGTTGTCAAAATTTTAACGTGGTTAGGTGACTAGCATTGCCTCGTCAATATTAAACCAAATAAAACAGAAATCTAACGGTATTTAAAAAAGATATTCAAATTTATGTCAAAAATATTTGTATTTCCAAAACGATTTTGAAAGACTGTCAAAAAATCCGAATTTGAAGGTTCGGGGTATGCAGTTCGACACGGATGCACTCCCTGATGCCGAAAATGAAAGTTTCGTATCGATCGGTCAATATCCGAGCGAGTTATTGAAAGTTGAAAGTCAAAAATTGAGTACTGATTGATATATCAGTATAAGTGAAAATTTTGAAAAACCAATGTGAAATGTTGTCAAAATTTTAACGTGGTTAGGTGACTAGCATTGCCTCGTCAATATTAAACCAAATAAAACAGAAATCTAACGGTATTTAAAAAAGATATTCAAATTTATGTCAAAAATATTTGTATTTCCAAAACGATTTTGAAAGACTGTCAAAAAAATCCGAATTTGAAGGTTCCGGGTATGCAGTTAAACACGGATGCACTCTCTGATGCCGAAAATGAAAGTTTCGTATCGATCGGTCAATATCCGAGCGAGTTATTGAAAGTTGAAAGTCAAAAATTGAGTACTGATTGATCTATCAGTATAAGTGAAAATTTTGAAAAACCAATGTGAAATGTTGTCAAAATTTTAACGTGGTTAGGTGACTAGCATTGCCTCGTCAATATTAAACCAAATAAAACAGAAATCTAACGGTATTCAAAAAAGATATTCAAATTTATGTCAAAAATATTTGTATTTCCAAAACGATTTTGAAAGACTGTCAAAAAATCCGAATTTGAAGGTTCGGGGTATGCAGTTCGACACGGATGCACTCCCTGATGCCGAAAATGAAAGTTTCGTATCGATCGGTCAATATCCGAGCGAGTTATTGAAAGTTGAAAGTCAAAAATTGAGTACTGATTGATATATCAGTATAAGTGAAAATTTTGAAAAACCAATGTGAAATGTTGTCACAATTTTAACGTGGTTAGGTGACTAGCATTGCCTCGTCAATATTAAACCAAATAAAACAGAAATCTAACGGTATTTAAAAAAGATATTCAAATTTATGTCAAAAATATTTGTATTTCCAAAACGATTTTGAAAGACTGTCAAAAAAATCCGAATTTGAAGGTTCCGGGTATGCAGTTCGACACGGATGCACTCTCTGATGCCGAAAATGAAAGTTTCGTATCGATCGGTCAATATCCGAGCGAGTTATTGAAAGTTGAAAGTCAAAAATTGAGTACTGATTGATATATCAGTATAAGTGAAAATTTTGAAAAACCAATGTGAAATGTTGTCAAAATTTTAACGTGGTTAGGTGACTAGCATTGCCTCGTCAATATTAAACCAAATAAAACAGAAATCTAACGGTATTCAAAAAAGATATTCAAATTTATGTCAAAAATATTTGTATTTCCAAAACGATTTTGAAAGACTGTCAAAAAATCCGAATTTGAAGGTTCGGGGTATGCAGTTCGACACGGATGCACTCCCTGATGCCGAAAATGAAAGTTTCGTATCGATCGGTCAATATCCGAGCGAGTTATTGAAAGTTGAAAGTCAAAAATTGAGTACTGATTGATATATCAGTATAAGTGAAAATTTTGAAAAACCAATGTGAAATGTTGTCAAAATTTTAACGTGGTTAGGTGACTAGCATTGCCTCGTCAATATTAAACCAAATAAAACAGAAATCTAACGGTATTCAAAAAAGATATTCAAATTTATGTCAAAAATATTTGTATTTCCAAAACGATTTTGAAAGACTGTCAAAAAATCCGAATTTGAAGGTTCGGTGTATGCAGTTCGACACGGATGCACTCCCTGATGCCGAAAATGAAAGTTTCGTATCGATCGGTCAATATCCGAGCGAGTTATTGAAAGTTGAAAGTCAAAAATTGAGTACTGATTGATATATCAGTATAAGTGAAAATTTTGAAAAACCAATGTGAAATGTTGTCACAATTTTAACGTGGTTAGGTGACTAGCATTGCCTCGTCAATATTAAACCAAATAAAAAAGAAATCTAACGGTATTCAAAAAAGATATTCAAATTTATGTCAAAAATATTTGTATTTCCAAAACGATTTTGAAAGACTGTCAAAAAATCCGAATTTGAAGGTTCAGGGTATGCAGTTCGACACGGATGCACTCCCTGATGCCGAAAATGAAAGTTTCGTATCGATCGGTCAATATCCGAGCGAGTTATTGAAAGTTGAAAGTCAAAAATTGAGTACTGATTGATATATCAGTATAAGTGAAAATTTTGAAAAACCAATGTGAAATGTTGTCAAAATTTTAACGTGGTTAGGTGACTATCATTGCCTCGTCAATATTAAACCAAATAAAACAGAAATCTAACGGTATTTAAAAAAGATATTCAAATTTATGTCAAAAATATTTGTATTTCCAAAACGATTTTGAAAGACTGACAAAAACATCCGAATTTGAAGGTTCAGGGTATGCAGTTCGACACGGATGCACTCCCTGATGCCGAAAATGAAAGTTTCGTATCGATCGGTCAATATCCGAGCGAGTTATTGAAAGTTGAAAGTCAAAAATTGAGTACTGATTGATATATCAGTATAAGTGAAAATTTTGAAAAACCAATGTGAAATGTTGTCAAAATTTTAACGTGGTTAGGTGACTAGCATTGCCTCGTCAATATTAAACCAAATAAAACAGAAATCTAACGGTATTCAAAAAAGATATTCAAATTTATGTCAAAAATATTTGTATTTCCAAAACGATTTTGAAAGACTGTCAAAAAATCCGAATTTGAAGGTTCAGGGTATGCAGTTCGACACGGATGCACTCCCTGATGCCGAAAATGAAAGTTTTGTATCGATCGGTCAATATCCGAGCGAGTTATTGAAAGTTGAAAGTCAAAAATTGAGTACTGATTGATATATCAGTATAAGTGAAAATTTTGAAAAACCAATGTGAAATGTTGTCAAAATTTTAACGTGGTTCGGTGACTAGCATTGCCTCGTCAATATTAAACTTAATAAAACAGAAATCTAACGGTATTTAAAAAAGATATTCAAATTTATGTCAAAAATATTTGTATTTCCAAAACGATTTTGAAAGACTGTCAAAAAATCCGAATTTGAAGGTTCGGGGTATGCAGTTCGACACGGATGCACTCCCTGATGCCGAAAATGAAAGTTTCGTATCGATCGGTCAATATCCGAGCGAGTTATTGAAAGTTGAAAGTCAAAAATTGAGTACTGATTGATATATCAGTATAAGTGAAAATTTTGAAAAACCAATGTGAAATGTTGTCAAAATTTTAACGTGGTTAGGTGACTAGCATTGCCTCGTCAATATTAAACCAAATAAAACAGAAATCTAACGGTATTTAAAAAAGATATTCAAATTTATGTCAAAAATATTTGTATTTCCAAAACGATTTTGAAAGACTGTCAAAAAAATCCGAATTTGAAGGTTCCGGGTATGCAGTTAAACACGGATGCACTCTCTGATGCCGAAAATGAAAGTTTCGTATCGATCGGTCAATATCCGAGCGAGTTATTGAAAGTTGAAAGTCAAAAATTGAGTACTGATTGATCTATCAGTATAAGTGAAAATTTTGAAAAACCAATGTGAAATGTTGTCAAAATTTTAACGTGGTTAGGTGACTAGCATTGCCTCGTCAATATTAAACCAAATAAAACAGAAATCTAACGGTATTCAAAAAAGATATTCAAATTTATGTCAAAAATATTTGTATTTCCAAAACGATTTTGAAAGACTGTCAAAAAATCCGAATTTGAAGGTTCGGGGTATGCAGTTCGACACGGATGCACTCCCTGATGCCGAAAATGAAAGTTTCGTATCGATCGGTCAATATCCGAGCGAGTTATTGAAAGTTGAAAGTCAAAAATTGAGTACTGATTGATATATCAGTATAAGTGAAAATTTTGAAAAACCAATGTGAAATGTTGTCACAATTTTAACGTGGTTAGGTGACTAGCATTGCCTCGTCAATATTAAACCAAATAAAACAGAAATCTAACGGTATTTAAAAAAGATATTCAAATTTATGTCAAAAATATTTGTATTTCCAAAACGATTTTGAAAGACTGTCAAAAAAATCCGAATTTGAAGGTTCCGGGTATGCAGTTCGACACGGATGCACTCTCTGATGCCGAAAATGAAAGTTTCGTATCGATCGGTCAATATCCGAGCGAGTTATTGAAAGTTGAAAGTCAAAAATTGAGTACTGATTGATATATCAGTATAAGTGAAAATTTTGAAAAACCAATGTGAAATGTTGTCAAAATTTTAACGTGGTTAGGTGACTAGCATTGCCTCGTCAATATTAAACCAAATAAAACAGAAATCTAACGGTATTCAAAAAAGATATTCAAATTTATGTCAAAAATATTTGTATTTCCAAAACGATTTTGAAAGACTGTCAAAAAATCCGAATTTGAAGGTTCGGGGTATGCAGTTCGACACGGATGCACTCCCTGATGCCGAAAATGAAAGTTTCGTATCGATCGGTCAATATCCGAGCGAGTTATTGAAAGTTGAAAGTCAAAAATTGAGTACTGATTGATATATCAGTATAAGTGAAAATTTTGAAAAACCAATGTGAAATGTTGTCAAAATTTTAACGTGGTTAGGTGACTAGCATTGCCTCGTCAATATTAAACCAAATAAAACAGAAATCTAACGGTATTCAAAAAAGATATTCAAATTTATGTCAAAAATATTTGTATTTCCAAAACGATTTTGAAAGACTGTCAAAAAATCCGAATTTGAAGGTTCGGTGTATGCAGTTCGACACGGATGCACTCCCTGATGCCGAAAATGAAAGTTTCGTATCGATCGGTCAATATCCGAGCGAGTTATTGAAAGTTGAAAGTCAAAAATTGAGTACTGATTGATATATCAGTATAAGTGAAAATTTTGAAAAACCAATGTGAAATGTTGTCAAAATTTTAACGTGGTTAGGTGACTAGCATTGCCTCGTCAATATTAAACCAAATAAAACAGAAATCTAACGGTATTCAAAAAAGATATTCAAATTTATGTCAAAAATATTTGTATTTCCAAAACGATTTTGAAAGACTGTCAAAAAAATCCGAATTTGAAGGTTCCGGGTATGCAGTTCGACACGGATGCACTCCCTGATGCCGAAAATGAAAGTTTCGTATCGATCGGTCAATATCCGAGCGAGTTATTGAAAGTTGAAAGTCAAAAATTGAGTACTGATTGATATATCAGTATAAGTGAAAATTTTGAAAAACCAATGTGAAATGTTGTCAAAATTTTAACGTGGTTAGGTGACTAGCATTGCCTCGTCAATATTAAACCAAATAAAACAGAAATCTAACGGTATTTAAAAAAGATATTCAAATTTATGTCAAAAATATTTGTATTTCCAAAACGATTTTGAAAGACTGTCAAAAAATCCGAATTTGAAGGTTCGGGGTATGCAGTTCGACACGGATGCACTCCCTGATGCCGAAAATGAAAGTTTCGTATCGATCGGTCAATATCCGAGCGAGTTATTGAAAGTTGAAAGTCAAAAATTGAGTACTGATTGATATATCAGTATAAGTGAAAATTTTGAAAAACCAATGTGAAATGTTGTCACAATTTTAACGTGGTTAGGTGACTAGCATTGCCTCGTCAATATTAAACCAAATAAAACAGAAATCTAACGGTATTTAAAAAAGATATTCAAATTTATGTCAAAAATATTTGTATTTCCAAAACGATTTTGAAAGACTGTCAAAAAAATCCGAATTTGAAGGTTCCGGGTATGCAGTTCGACACGGATGCACTCTCTGATGCCGAAAATGAAAGTTTCGTATCGATCGGTCAATATCCGAGCGAGTTATTGAAAGTTGAAAGTCAAAAATTGAGTACTGATTGATATATCAGTATAAGTGAAAATTTTGAAAAACCAATGTGAAATGTTGTCAAAATTTTAACGTGGTTAGGTGACTAGCATTGCCTCGTCAATACTAAACCAAATAAAACAGAAATCTAACGGTATTTAAAAAAGATATTCAAATTTATGTCAAAAATATTTGTATTTCCAAAACGATTTTGAAAGACTGTCAAAAAATCCGAATTTGAAGGTTCGGGGTATGCAGTTCGACACGGATGCACTCCCTGATGCCGAAAATGAAAGTTTCGTATCGATCGGTCAATATCCGAGCGAGTTATTGAAAGTTGAAAGTCAAAAATTGAGTACTGATTGATATATCAGTATAAGTGAAAATTTTGAAAAACCAATGTGAAATGTTGTCACAATTTTAACGTGGTTAGGTGACTAGCATTGCCTCGTCAATATTAAACCAAATAAAACAGAAATCTAACGGTATTTAAAAAAGATATTCAAATTTATGTCAAAAATATTTGTATTTCCAAAACGATTTTGAAAGACTGTCAAAAAAATCCGAATTTGAAGGTTCCGGGTATGCAGTTCGACACGGATGCACTCTCTGATGCCGAAAATGAAAGTTTCGTATCGATCGGTCAATATCCGAGCGAGTTATTGAAAGTTGAAAGTCAAAAATTGAGTACTGATTGATATATCAGTATAAGTGAAAATTTTGAAAAACCAATGTGAAATGTTGTCAAAATTTTAACGTGGTTAGGTGACTAGCATTGCCTCGTCAATATTAAACCAAATAAAACAGAAATCTAACGGTATTCAAAAAAGATATTCAAATTTATGTCAAAAATATTTGTATTTCCAAAACGATTTTGAAAGACTGTCAAAAAATCCGAATTTGAAGGTTCGGGGTATGCAGTTCGACACGGATGCACTCCCTGATGCCGAAAATGAAAGTTTCGTATCGATCGGTCAATATCCGAGCGAGTTATTGAAAGTTGAAAGTCAAAAATTGAGTACTGATTGATATATCAGTATAAGTGAAAATTTTGAAAAACCAATGTGAAATGTTGTCAAAATTTTAACGTGGTTAGGTGACTAGCATTGCCTCGTCAATATTAAACCAAATAAAACAGAAATCTAACGGTATTCAAAAAAGATATTCAAATTTATGTCAAAAATATTTGTATTTCCAAAACGATTTTGAAAGACTGTCAAAAAATCCGAATTTGAAGGTTCAGTGTATGCAGTTCGACACGGATGCACTCCCTGATGCCGAAAATGAAAGTTTCGTATCGATCGGTCAATATCCGAGCGAGTTATTGAAAGTTGAAAGTCAAAAATTGAGTACTGATTGATATATCAGTATAAGTGAAAATTTTGAAAAACCAATGTGAAATGTTGTCACAATTTTAACGTGGTTAGGTGACTAGCATTGCCTCGTCAATATTAAACCAAATAAAACAGAAATCTAACGGTATTCAAAAAAGATATTCAAATTTATGTCAAAAATATTTGTATTTCCAAAACGATTTTGAAAGACTGTCAAAAAATCCGAATTTGAAGGTTCAGGGTATGCAGTTCGACACGGATGCACTCCCTGATGCCGAAAATGAAAGTTTCGTATCGATCGGTCAATATCCGAGCGAGTTATTGAAAGTTGAAAGTCAAAAATTGAGTACTGATTGATATATCAGTATAAGTGAAAATTTTGAAAAACCAATGTGAAATGTTGTCAAAATTTTAACGTGGTTAGGTGACTATCATTGCCTCGTCAATATTAAACCAAATAAAACAGAAATCTAACGGTATTTAAAAAAGATATTCAAATTTATGTCAAAAATATTTGTATTTCCAAAACGATTTTGAAAGACTGACAAAAACATCCGAATTTGAAGGTTCAGGGTATGCAGTTCGACACGGATGCACTCCCTGATGCCGAAAATGAAAGTTTCGTATCGATCGGTCAATATCCGAGCGAGTTATTGAAAGTTGAAAGTCAAAAATTGAGTACTGATTGATATATCAGTATAAGTGAAAATTTTGAAAAACCAATGAGAAATGTTGTCAAAATTTTAACGTGGTTCAGTGACTAGCATTGCCTCGTCAATATTAAACCAAATAAAACAGAAATCTAACGGTATTTAAAAAAGATATTCAAATTTATGTCAAAAATATTTGTATTTCCAAATCGATTTTGAAAGACTGTCAAAAAAATCCGAATTTGAAGGTTCCGGGTATGCAGTTCGACACGGATGCACTCCCTGATGCCGAAAATGAAAGTTTCGTATCGATCGGTCAATATCCGAGCGAGTTATTGAAAGTTGAAAGTCAAAAATTGAGTACTGATTGATATATCAGTATAAGTGAAAATTTTGAAAAACCAATGTGAAATGTTGTCAAAATTTTAACGTGGTTAGGTGACTAGCATTGCCTCGTCAATATTAAACCAAATAAAACAGAAATCTAACGGTATTTAAAAAAGATATTCAAATTTATGTCAAAAATATTTGTATTTCCAAAACGATTTTGAAAGACTGTCAAAAAAATCCGAATTTGAAGGTTCCGGGTATGCAGTTAAACACGGATGCACTCCCTGATGCCGAAAATGAAAGTTTCGTATCGATCGGTCAATATCCGAGCGAGTTATTGAAAGTTGAAAGTCAAAAATTGAGTACTGATTGATATATCAGTATAAGTGAAAATTTTGAAAAACCAATGTGAAATGTTGTCAAAATTTTAACGTGGTTAGGTGACTAGCATTGCCTCGTCAATATTAAACCAAATAAAACAGAAATCTAACGGTATTTAAAAAAGATATTCAAATTTATGTCAAAAATATTTGTATTTCCAAAACGATTTTGAAAGACTGTCAAAAAATCCGAATTTGAAGGTTCAGGGTATGCAGTTCGACACGGATGCACTCCCTGATGCCGAAAATGAAAGTTTCGTATCGATCGGTCAATATCCGAGCGAGTTATTGAAAGTTGAAAGTCAAAAATTGAGTACTGATTGATATATCAGTATAAGTGAAAATTTTGAAAAACCAATGTGAAATGTTGTCAAAATTTTAACGTGGTTAGGTGACTAGCATTGCCTCGTCAATATTAAACCAAATAAAACAGAAATCTAACGGTATTTAAAAAAGATATTCAAATTTATGTCAAAAATATTTGTATTTCCAAAACGATTTTGAAAGACTGTCAAAAAATCCGAATTTGAAGGTTCAGGGTATGCAGTTCGACACGGATGCACTCCCTGATGCCGAAAATGAAAGTTTCGTATCGATCGGTCAATATCCGAGCGAGTTATTGAAAGTTGAAAGTCAAAAATTGAGTACTGATTGATATATCAGTATAAGTGAAAATTTTGAAAAACCAATGTGAAATGTTGTCACAATTTTAACGTGGTTAGGTGACTAGCATTGCCTCGTCAATATTAAACCAAATAAAACAGAAATCTAACGGTATTTAAAAAAGATATTCAAATTTATGTCAAAAATATTTGTATTTCCAAAACGATTTTGAAAGACTGTCAAAAAATCCGAATTTGAAGGTTCCGGGTATGCAGTTCGACACGGATGCACTCCCTGATGCCGAAAATGAAAGTTTCGTATCGATCGGTCAATATCCGAGCGAGTTATTGAAAGTTGAAAGTCAAAAATTGAGTACTGATTGATATATCAGTATAAGTGAAAATTTTGAAAAACCAATGTGAAATGTTGTCAAAATTTTAACGTGGTTCGGTGACTAGCATTGCCTCGTCAATATTAAACTTAATAAAACAGAAATCTAACGGTATTTAAAAAAGATATTCAAATTTATGTCAAAAATATTTGTATTTCCAAATCGATTTTGAAAGACTGTCAAAAAAATCCGAATTTGAAGGTTCCGGGTATGCAGTTCGACACGGATGCACTCCCTGATGCCGAAAATGAAAGTTTCGTATCGATCGGTCAATATCCGAGCGAGTTATTGAAAGTTGAAAGTCAAAAATTGAGTACTGATTGATATATCAGTATAAGTGAAAATTTTGAAAAACCAATGTGAAATGTTGTCAAAATTTTAACGTGGTTCGGTGACTAGCATTGCCTCGTCAATATTAAACCAAATAAAACAGAAATCTAACGGTATTTAAAAAAGATATTCAAATTTATGTCAAAAATATTTGTATTTCCAAATCGATTTTGAAAGACTGTCAAAAAAATCCGAATTTGAAGGTTCCGGGTATGCAGTTCGACACGGATGCACTCCCTGATGCCGAAAATGAAAGTTTCGTATCGATCGGTCAATATCCGAGCGAGTTATTGAAAGTTGAAAGTCAAAAATTGAGTACTGATTGATATATCAGTATAAGTGAAAATTTTGAAAAACCAATGTGAAATGTTGTCAAAATTTTAACGTGGTTAGGTGACTAGCATTGCCTCGTCAATATTAAACCAAATAAAACAGAAATCTAACGGTATTTAAAAAAGATATTCAAATTTATGTCAAAAATATTTGTATTTCCAAAACGATTTTGAAAGACTGTCAAAAAATCCGAATTTGAAGGTTCGGGGTATGCAGTTCGACACGGATGCACTCCCTGATGCCGAAAATGAAAGTTTCGTATCGATCGGTCAATATCCGAGCGAGTTATTGAAAGTTGAAAGTCAAAAATTGAGTACTGATTGATATATCAGTATAAGTGAAAATTTTGAAAAACCAATGTGAAATGTTGTCACAATTTTAACGTGGTTAGGTGACTAGCATTGCCTCGTCAATATTAAACCAAATAAAACAGAAATCTAACGGTATTTAAAAAAGATATTCAAATTTATGTCAAAAATATTTGTATTTCCAAAACGATTTTGAAAGACTGTCAAAAAAATCCGAATTTGAAGGTTCAGGGTATGCAGTTCGACACGGATGCACTCTCTGATGCCGAAAATGAAAGTTTCGTATCGATCGGTCAATATCCGAGCGAGTTATTGAAAGTTGAAAGTCAAAAATTGAGTACTGATTGATATATCAGTATAAGTGAAAATTTTGAAAAACCAATGTGAAATGTTGTCAAAATTTTAACGTGGTTAGGTGACTAGCATTGCCTCGTCAATACTAAACCAAATAAAACAGAAATCTAACGGTATTTAAAAAAGATATTCAAATTTATGTCAAAAATATTTGTATTTCCAAAACGATTTTGAAAGACTGTCAAAAAATCCGAATTTGAAGGTTCGGGGTATGCAGTTCGACACGGATGCACTCCCTGATGCCGAAAATGAAAGTTTCGTATCGATCGGTCAATATCCGAGCGAGTTATTGAAAGTTGAAAGTCAAAAATTGAGTACTGATTGATATATCAGTATAAGTGAAAATTTTGAAAAACCAATGTGAAATGTTGTCAAAATTTTAACGTGGTTAGGTGACTATCATTGCCTCGTCAATATTAAACCAAATAAAACAGAAATCTAACGGTATTTAAAAAAGATATTCAAATTTATGTCAAAAATATTTGTATTTCCAAAATGATTTTGAAAGACTGACAAAAACATCCGAATTTGAAGGTTCCGGGTATGCAGTTCGACACGGATGCACTCTCTGATGCCGAAAATGAAAGTTTCGTATCGATCGGTCAATATCCGAGCGAGTTATTGAAAGTTGAAAGTCAAAAATTGAGTACTGATTGATATATCAGTATAAGTGAAAATTTTGAAAAACCAATGTGAAATGTTGTCAAAATTTTAACGTGGTTAGGTGACTAGCATTGCCTCGTCAATACTAAACCAAATAAAACAGAAATCTAACGGTATTTAAAAAAGATATTCAAATTTATGTCAAAAATATTTGTATTTCCAAAACGATTTTGAAAGACTGTCAAAAAATCCGAATTTGAAGGTTCGGGGTATGCAGTTCGACACGGATGCACTCCCTGATGCCGAAAATGAAAGTTTCGTATCGATCGGTCAATATCCGAGCGAGTTATTGAAAGTTGAAAGTCAAAAATTGAGTACTGATTGATATATCAGTATAAGTGAAAATTTTGAAAAACCAATGTGAAATGTTGTCACAATTTTAACGTGGTTAGGTGACTAGCATTGCCTCGTCAATATTAAACCAAATAAAACAGAAATCTAACGGTATTTAAAAAAGATATTCAAATTTATGTCAAAAATATTTGTATTTCCAAAACGATTTTGAAAGACTGTCAAAAAAATCCGAATTTGAAGGTTCCGGGTATGCAGTTCGACACGGATGCACTCTCTGATGCCGAAAATGAAAGTTTCGTATCGATCGGTCAATATCCGAGCGAGTTATTGAAAGTTGAAAGTCAAAAATTGAGTACTGATTGATATATCAGTATAAGTGAAAATTTTGAAAAACCAATGTGAAATGTTGTCAAAATTTTAACGTGGTTAGGTGACTAGCATTGCCTCGTCAATATTAAACCAAATAAAACAGAAATCTAACGGTATTCAAAAAAGATATTCAAATTTATGTCAAAAATATTTGTATTTCCAAAACGATTTTGAAAGACTGTCAAAAAATCCGAATTTGAAGGTTCAGGGTATGCAGTTCGACACGGATGCACTCCCTGATGCCGAAAATGAAAGTTTCGTATCGATCGGTCAATATCCGAGCGAGTTATTGAAAGTTGAAAGTCAAAAATTGAGTACTGATTGATATATCAGTATAAGTGAAAATTTTGAAAAACCAATGTGAAATGTTGTCAAAATTTTAACGTGGTTAGGTGACTATCATTGCCTCGTCAATATTAAACCAAATAAAACAGAAATCTAACGGTATTTAAAAAAGATATTCAAATTTATGTCAAAAATATTTGTATTTCCAAAATGATTTTGAAAGACTGACAAAAACATCCGAATTTGAAGGTTCCGGGTATGCAGTTCGACACGGATGCACTCTCTGATGCCGAAAATGAAAGTTTCGTATCGATCGGTCAATATCCGAGCGAGTTATTGAAAGTTGAAAGTCAAAAATTGAGTACTGATTGATATATCAGTATAAGTGAAAATTTTGAAAAACCAATGTGAAATGTTGTCAAAATTTTAACGTGGTTAGGTGACTAGCATTGCCTCGTCAATACTAAACCAAATAAAACAGAAATCTAACGGTATTTAAAAAAGATATTCAAATTTATGTCAAAAATATTTGTATTTCCAAAACGATTTTGAAAGACTGTCAAAAAATCCGAATTTGAAGGTTCGGGGTATGCAGTTCGACACGGATGCACTCCCTGATGCCGAAAATGAAAGTTTCGTATCGATCGGTCAATATCCGAGCGAGTTATTGAAAGTTGAAAGTCAAAAATTGAGTACTGATTGATATATCAGTATAAGTGAAAATTTTGAAAAACCAATGTGAAATGTTGTCACAATTTTAACGTGGTTAGGTGACTAGCATTGCCTCGTCAATATTAAACCAAATAAAACAGAAATCTAACGGTATTTAAAAAAGATATTCAAATTTATGTCAAAAATATTTGTATTTCCAAAACGATTTTGAAAGACTGTCAAAAAAATCCGAATTTGAAGGTTCCGGGTATGCAGTTCGACACGGATGCACTCTCTGATGCCGAAAATGAAAGTTTCGTATCGATCGGTCAATATCCGAGCGAGTTATTGAAAGTTGAAAGTCAAAAATTGAGTACTGATTGATATATCAGTATAAGTGAAAATTTTGAAAAACCAATGTGAAATGTTGTCAAAATTTTAACGTGGTTAGGTGACTAGCATTGCCTCGTCAATATTAAACCAAATAAAACAGAAATCTAACGGTATTCAAAAAAGATATTCAAATTTATGTCAAAAATATTTGTATTTCCAAAACGATTTTGAAAGACTGTCAAAAAATCCGAATTTGAAGGTTCAGGGTATGCAGTTCGACACGGATGCACTCCCTGATGCCGAAAATGAAAGTTTCGTATCGATCGGTCAATATCCGAGCGAGTTATTGAAAGTTGAAAGTCAAAAATTGAGTACTGATTGATATATCAGTATAAGTGAAAATTTTGAAAAACCAATGTGAAATGTTGTCAAAATTTTAACGTGGTTAGGTGACTATCATTGCCTCGTCAATATTAAACCAAATAAAACAGAAATCTAACGGTATTTAAAAAAGATATTCAAATTTATGTCAAAAATATTTGTATTTCCAAAATGATTTTGAAAGACTGACAAAAACATCCGAATTTGAAGGTTCAGGGTATGCAGTTCGACACGGATGCACTCTCTGATGCCGAAAATGAAAGTTTCGTATCGATCGGTCAATATCCGAGCGAGTTATTGAAAGTTGAAAGTCAAAAATTGAGTACTGATTGATATATCAGTATAAGTGAAAATTTTGAAAAACCAATGAGAAATGTTGTCAAAATTTTAACGTGGTTCGGTGACTAGCATTGCCTCGTCAATATTAAACCAAATAAAACAGAAATCTAACGGTATTTAAAAAAGATATTCAAATTTATGTCAAAAATATTTGTATTTCCAAATCGATTTTGAAAGACTGTCAAAAAAATCCGAATTTGAAGGTTCCGGGTATGCAGTTCGACACGGATGCACTCCCTGATGCCGAAAATGAAAGTTTCGTATCGATCGGTCAATATCCGAGCGAGTTATTGAAAGTTGAAAGTCAAAAATTGAGTACTGATTGATATATCAGTATAAGTGAAAATTTTGAAAAACCAATGTGAAATGTTGTCAAAATTTTAACGTGGTTAGGTGACTAGCATTGCCTCGTCAATATTAAACCAAATAAAACAGAAATCTAACGGTATTTAAAAAAGATATTCAAATTTATGTCAAAAATATTTGTATTTCCAAAACGATTTTGAAAGACTGTCAAAAAATCCGAATTTGAAGGTTCGGGGTATGCAGTTCGACACGGATGCACTCCCTGATGCCGAAAATGAAAGTTTCGTATCGATCGGTCAATATCCGAGCGAGTTATTGAAAGTTGAAAGTCAAAAATTGAGTACTGATTGATATATCAGTATAAGTGAAAATTTTGAAAAACCAATGTGAAATGTTGTCAAAATTTTAACGTGGTTAGGTGACTAGCATTGCCTCGTCAATATTAAACCAAATAAAACAGAAATCTAACGGTATTTAAAAAAGATATTCAAATTTATGTCAAAAATATTTGTATTTCCAAAACGATTTTGAAAGACTGTCAAAAAAATCCGAATTTGAAGGTTCCGGGTATGCAGTTAAACACGGATGCACTCTCTGATGCCGAAAATGAAAGTTTCGTATCGATCGGTCAATATCCGAGCGAGTTATTGAAAGTTGAAAGTCAAAAATTGAGTACTGATTGATATATCAGTATAAGTGAAAATTTTGAAAAACCAATGTGAAATGTTGTCAAAATTTTAACGTGGTTAGGTGACTAGCATTGCCTCGTCAATATTAAACCAAATAAAACAGAAATCTAACGGTATTCAAAAAAGATATTCAAATTTATGTCAAAAATATTTGTATTTCCAAAACGATTTTGAAAGACTGTCAAAAAATCCGAATTTGAAGGTTCGGGGTATGCAGTTCGACACGGATGCACTCCCTGATGCCGAAAATGAAAGTTTCGTATCGATCGGTCAATATCCGAGCGAGTTATTGAAAGTTGAAAGTCAAAAATTGAGTACTGATTGATATATCAGTATAAGTGAAAATTTTGAAAAACCAATGTGAAATGTTGTCACAATTTTAACGTGGTTAGGTGACTAGCATTGCCTCGTCAATATTAAACCAAATAAAACAGAAATCTAACGGTATTTAAAAAAGATATTCAAATTTATGTCAAAAATATTTGTATTTCCAAAACGATTTTGAAAGACTGTCAAAAAAATCCGAATTTGAAGGTTCCGGGTATGCAGTTCGACACGGATGCACTCTCTGATGCCGAAAATGAAAGTTTCGTATCGATCGGTCAATATCCGAGCGAGTTATTGAAAGTTGAAAGTCAAAAATTGAGTACTGATTGATATATCAGTATAAGTGAAAATTTTGAAAAACCAATGTGAAATGTTGTCAAAATTTTAACGTGGTTAGGTGACTAGCATTGCCTCGTCAATATTAAACCAAATAAAACAGAAATCTAACGGTATTCAAAAAAGATATTCAAATTTATGTCAAAAATATTTGTATTTCCAAAACGATTTTGAAAGACTGTCAAAAAATCCGAATTTGAAGGTTCGGGGTATGCAGTTCGACACGGATGCACTCCCTGATGCCGAAAATGAAAGTTTCGTATCGATCGGTCAATATCCGAGCGAGTTATTGAAAGTTGAAAGTCAAAAATTGAGTACTGATTGATATATCAGTATAAGTGAAAATTTTGAAAAACCAATGTGAAATGTTGTCAAAATTTTAACGTGGTTAGGTGACTAGCATTGCCTCGTCAATATTAAACCAAATAAAACAGAAATCTAACGGTATTCAAAAAAGATATTCAAATTTATGTCAAAAATATTTGTATTTCCAAAACGATTTTGAAAGACTGTCAAAAAATCCGAATTTGAAGGTTCGGTGTATGCAGTTCGACACGGATGCACTCCCTGATGCCGAAAATGAAAGTTTCGTATCGATCGGTCAATATCCGAGCGAGTTATTGAAAGTTGAAAGTCAAAAATTGAGTACTGATTGATATATCAGTATAAGTGAAAATTTTGAAAAACCAATGTGAAATGTTGTCACAATTTTAACGTGGTTAGGTGACTAGCATTGCCTCGTCAATATTAAACCAAATAAAAAAGAAATCTAACGGTATTCAAAAAAGATATTCAAATTTATGTCAAAAATATTTGTATTTCCAAAACGATTTTGAAAGACTGTCAAAAAATCCGAATTTGAAGGTTCAGGGTATGCAGTTCGACACGGATGCACTCCCTGATGCCGAAAATGAAAGTTTCGTATCGATCGGTCAATATCCGAGCGAGTTATTGAAAGTTGAAAGTCAAAAATTGAGTACTGATTGATATATCAGTATAAGTGAAAATTTTGAAAAACCAATGTGAAATGTTGTCAAAATTTTAACGTGGTTAGGTGACTATCATTGCCTCGTCAATATTAAACCAAATAAAACAGAAATCTAACGGTATTTAAAAAAGATATTCAAATTTATGTCAAAAATATTTGTATTTCCAAAACGATTTTGAAAGACTGACAAAAACATCCGAATTTGAAGGTTCAGGGTATGCAGTTCGACACGGATGCACTCCCTGATGCCGAAAATGAAAGTTTCGTATCGATCGGTCAATATCCGAGCGAGTTATTGAAAGTTGAAAGTCAAAAATTGAGTACTGATTGATATATCAGTATAAGTGAAAATTTTGAAAAACCAATGTGAAATGTTGTCAAAATTTTAACGTGGTTAGGTGACTAGCATTGCCTCGTCAATATTAAACCAAATAAAACAGAAATCTAACGGTATTCAAAAAAGATATTCAAATTTATGTCAAAAATATTTGTATTTCCAAAACGATTTTGAAAGACTGTCAAAAAATCCGAATTTGAAGGTTCAGGGTATGCAGTTCGACACGGATGCACTCCCTGATGCCGAAAATGAAAGTTTCGTATCGATCGGTCAATATCCGAGCGAGTTATTGAAAGTTGAAAGTCAAAAATTGAGTACTGATTGATATATCAGTATAAGTGAAAATTTTGAAAAACCAATGTGAAATGTTGTCAAAATTTTAACGTGGTTCGGTGACTAGCATTGCCTCGTCAATATTAAACTTAATAAAACAGAAATCTAACGGTATTTAAAAAAGATATTCAAATTTATGTCAAAAATATTTGTATTTCCAAAACGATTTTGAAAGACTGACAAAAACATCCGAATTTGAAGGTTCAGGGTATGCAGTTCGACACGGATACACTCCCTGATGCCGAAAATGAAAGTTTCGTATCGATCGGTCAATATCCGAGCGAGTTATTGAAAGTTGAAAGTCGAAAATTGAGTACTGATTGATATATCAGTATAAGTGAAAATTTTGAAAAACCAATGTGAAATGTTGTCAAAATTTTAACGTGTTTAGGTGACTAGCATTGCCTCGTCAATATTAAACCAAATAAAACAGAAATCTAACGGTATTTAAAAAAGATATTCAAATTTATGTCAAAAATATTTGTATTTCCAAAACGATTTTGAAAGACTGACAAAAACATCCGAATTTGAAGGTTCAGGGTATGCAGTTCGACACGGATGCACTCCCTGATGCCGAAAATGAAAGTTTCGTATCGATCGGTCAATATCCGAGCGAGTTATTGAAAGTTGAAAGTCAAAAATTGAGTACTGATTGATATATCAGTATAAGTGAAAATTTTGAAAAACCAATGTGAAATGTTGTCACAATTTTAACGTGGTTAGGTGACTAGCATTGCCTCGTCAATATTAAACCAAATAAAACAGAAATCTAACGGTATTTAAAAAAGATATTCAAATTTATGTCAAAAATATTTGTATTTCCAAAACGATTTTGAAAGACTGTCAAAAAAATCCGAATTTGAAGGTTCCGGGTATGCAGTTCGACACGGATGCACTCTCTGATGCCGAAAATGAAAGTTTCGTATCGATCGGTCAATATCCGAGCGAGTTATTGAAAGTTGAAAGTCAAAAATTGAGTACTGATTGATATATCAGTATAAGTGAAAATTTTGAAAAACCAATGTGAAATGTTGTCAAAATTTTAACGTGGTTAGGTGACTAGCATTGCCTCGTCAATATTAAACCAAATAAAACAGAAATCTAACGGTATTCAAAAAAGATATTCAAATTTATGTCAAAAATATTTGTATTTCCAAAACGATTTTGAAAGACTGTCAAAAAATCCGAATTTGAAGGTTCGGGGTATGCAGTTCGACACGGATGCACTCCTTGATGCCGAAAATGAAAGTTTCGTATCGATCGGTCAATATCCGAGCGAGTTATTGAAAGTTGAAAGTCAAAAATTGAGTACTGATTGATATATCAGTATAAGTGAAAATTTTGAAAAACCAATGTGAAATGTTGTCAAAATTTTAACGTGGTTAGGTGACTAGCATTGCCTCGTCAATATTAAACCAAATAAAACAGAAATCTAACGGTATTCAAAAAAGATATTCAAATTTATGTCAAAAATATTTGTATTTCCAAAACGATTTTGAAAGACTGTCAAAAAATCCGAATTTGAAGGTTCGGTGTATGCAGTTCGACACGGATGCACTCCCTGATGCCGAAAATGAAAGTTTCGTATCGATCGGTCAATATCCGAGCGAGTTATTGAAAGTTGAAAGTCAAAAATTGAGTACTGATTGATATATCAGTATAAGTGAAAATTTTGAAAAACCAATGTGAAATGTTGTCACAATTTTAACGTGGTTAGGTGACTAGCATTGCCTCGTCAATATTAAACCAAATAAAACAGAAATCTAACGGTATTCAAAAAAGATATTCAAATTTATG
This sequence comes from Choreutis nemorana, assembly GCA_949316135.1. NCBI lineage: Eukaryota > Metazoa > Arthropoda > Insecta > Lepidoptera > Choreutidae > Choreutis > Choreutis nemorana. The sequence continues at coordinate 51,717 of OX438615.1, read as the reverse complement.
TCAAAAATATTTGTATTTCCAAAACGATTTTGAAAGACTGTCAAAAAATCCGAATTTGAAGGTTCAGGGTATGCAGTTCGACACGGATGCACTCCCTGATGCCGAAAATGAAAGTTTCGTATCGATCGGTCAATATCCGAGCGAGTTATTGAAAGTTGAAAGTCAAAAATTGAGTACTGATTGATATATCAGTATAAGTGAAAATTTTGAAAAACCAATGTGAAATGTTGTCAAAATTTTAACGTGGTTAGGTGACTATCATTGCCTCGTCAATATTAAACCAAATAAAACAGAAATCTAACGGTATTTAAAAAAGATATTCAAATTTATGTCAAAAATATTTGTATTTCCAAAACGATTTTGAAAGACTGACAAAAACATCCGAATTTGAAGGTTCAGGGTATGCAGTTCGACACGGATGCACTCCCTGATGCCGAAAATGAAAGTTTCGTATCGATCGGTCAATATCCGAGCGAGTTATTGAAAGTTGAAAGTCAAAAATTGAGTACTGATTGATATATCAGTATAAGTGAAAATTTTGAAAAACCAATGTGAAATGTTGTCAAAATTTTAACGTAGTTAGGTGACTAGCATTGCCTCGTCAATATTAAACCAAATAAAACAGAAATCTAACGGTATTCAAAAAAGATATTCAAATTTATGTCAAAAATATTTGTATTTCCAAAACGATTTTGAAAGACTGTCAAAAAATCCGAATTTGAAGGTTCAGGGTATGCAGTTCGACACGGATGCACTCCCTGATGCCGAAAATGAAAGTTTCGTATCGATCGGTCAATATCCGAGCGAGTTATTGAAAGTTGAAAGTCAAAAATTGAGTACTGATTGATATATCAGTATAAGTGAAAATTTTGAAAAACCAATGTGAAATGTTGTCAAAATTTTAACGTGGTTCGGTGACTAGCATTGCCTCGTCAATATTAAACTTAATAAAACAGAAATCTAACGGTATTTAAAAAAGATATTCAAATTTATGTCAAAAATATTTGTATTTCCAAAACGATTTTGAAAGACTGACAAAAACATCCGAATTTGAAGGTTCAGGGTATGCAGTTCGACACGGATACACTCCCTGATGCCGAAAATGAAAGTTTCGTATCGATCGGTCAATATCCGAGCGAGTTATTGAAAGTTGAAAGTCGAAAATTGAGTACTGATTGATATATCAGTATAAGTGAAAATTTTGAAAAACCAATGTGAAATGTTGTCAAAATTTTAACGTGTTTAGGTGACTAGCATTGCCTCGTCAATATTAAACCAAATAAAACAGAAATCTAACGGTATTTAAAAAAGATATTCAAATTTATGTCAAAAATATTTGTATTTCCAAAACGATTTTGAAAGACTGACAAAAACATCCGAATTTGAAGGTTCAGGGTATGCAGTTCGACACGGATGCACTCCCTGATGCCGAAAATGAAAGTTTCGTATCGATCGGTCAATATCCGAGCGAGTTATTGAAAGTTGAAAGTCAAAAATTGAGTACTGATTGATATATCAGTATAAGTGAAAATTTTGAAAAACCAATGTGAAATGTTGTCAAAATTTTAACGTGGTTCGGTGACTAGCATTGCCTCGTCAATATTAAACCAAATAAAACAGAAATCTAACGGTATTTAAAAAAGATATTCAAATTTATGTCAAAAATATTTGTATTTCCAAAACGATTTTGAAAGACTGTCAAAAAATCCGAATTTGAAGGTTCAGGGTATGCAGTTCGACACGGATGCACTCCCTGATGCCGAAAATGAAAGTTTTGTATCGATCGGTCAATATCCGAGCGAGTTATTGAAAGTTGAAAGTCAAAAATTGAGTACTGATTGATATATCAGTATAAGTGAAAATTTTGAAAAACCAATGTGAAATGTTGTCAAAATTTTAACGTGGTTCGGTGACTAGCATTGCCTCGTCAATATTAAACTTAATAAAACAGAAATCTAACGGTATTTAAAAAAGATATTCAAATTTATGTCAAAAATATTTGTATTTCCAAAACGATTTTGAAAGACTGACAAAAACATCCGAATTTGAAGGTTCAGGGTATGCAGTTCGACACGGATACACTCCCTGATGCCGAAAATGAAAGTTTCGTATCGATCGGTCAATATCCGAGCGAGTTATTGAAAGTTGAAAGTCGAAAATTGAGTACTGATTGATATATCAGTATAAGTGAAAATTTTGAAAAACCAATGTGAAATGTTGTCAAAATTTTAACGTGTTTAGGTGACTAGCATTGCCTCGTCAATATTAAACCAAATAAAACAGAAATCTAACGGTATTTAAAAAAGATATTCAAATTTATGTCAAAAATATTTGTATTTCCAAAACGATTTTGAAAGACTGACAAAAACATCCGAATTTGAAGGTTCAGGGTATGCAGTTCGACACGGATGCACTCCCTGATGCCGAAAATGAAAGTTTCGTATCGATCGGTCAATATCCGAGCGAGTTATTGAAAGTTGAAAGTCAAAAATTGAGTACTGATTGATATATCAGTATAAGTGAAAATTTTGAAAAACCAATGTGAAATGTTGTCAAAATTTTAACGTGGTTCGGTGACTAGCATTGCCTCGTCAATATTAAACCAAATAAAACAGAAATCTAACGGTATTTAAAAAAGATATTCAAATTTATGTCAAAAATATTTGTATTTCCAAATCGATTTTGAAAGACTGTCAAAAAAATCCGAATTTGAAGGTTCCGGGTATGCAGTTCGACACGGATGCACTCCCTGATGCCGAAAATGAAAGTTTCGTATCGATCGGTCAATATCCGAGCGAGTTATTGAAAGTTGAAAGTCAAAAATTGAGTACTGATTGATATATCAGTATAAGTGAAAATTTTGAAAAACCAATGTGAAATGTTGTCAAAATTTTAACGTGGTTAGGTGACTAGCATTGCCTCGTCAATATTAAACCAAATAAAACAGAAATCTAACGGTATTTAAAAAAGATATTCAAATTTATGTCAAAAATATTTGTATTTCCAAAACGATTTTGAAAGACTGTCAAAAAATCCGAATTTGAAGGTTCAGGGTATACAGTTCGACTCGGATGCACTCCCTGATGCCGAAAATGAAAGTTTCGTATCGATCGGTCAATATCCGAGCGAGTTATTGAAAGTTGAAAGTCAAAAATTGAGTACTGATTGATATATCAGTATAAGTGAAAATTTTGAAAAACCAATTTGAAATGTTGTCACAATTTTAACGTGGTTAGGTGACTAGCATTGCCTCGTCAATATTAAACCAAATAAAACAGAAATCTAACGGTATTTAAAAAAGATATTCAAATTTATGTCAAAAATATTTGTATTTCCAAAACGATTTTGAAAGACTGTCAAAAAATCCGAATTTGAAGGTTCAGGGTATGCAGTTCGACACGGATGCACTCCCTGATGCCGAAAATGAAAGTTTCGTATCGATCGGTCAATATCCGAGCGAGTTATTGAAAGTTGAAAGTCAAAAATTGAGTACTGATTGATATATCAGTATAAGTGAAATTTTTGAAAAACCAATGTGAAATGTTGTCACAATTTTAACGTGGTTAGGTGACTAGCATTGCCTCGTCAATATTAAACCAAATAAAACAGAAATCTAACGGTATTTAAAAAAGATATTCAAATTTATGTCAAAAATATTTGTATTTCCAAAACGATTTTGAAAGACTGTCAAAAAAATCCGAATTTGAAGGTTCCGGGTATGCAGTTCGACACGGATGCACTCTCTGATGCCGAAAATGAAAGTTTCGTATCGATCGGTCAATATCCGAGCGAGTTATTGAAAGTTGAAAGTCAAAAATTGAGTACTGATTGATATATCAGTATAAGTGAAAATTTTGAAAAACCAATGTGAAATGTTGTCAAAATTTTAACGTGGTTAGGTGACTAGCATTGCCTCGTCAATATTAAACCAAATAAAACAGAAATCTAACGGTATTCAAAAAAGATATTCAAATTTATGTCAAAAATATTTGTATTTCCAAAACGATTTTGAAAGACTGTCAAAAAATCCGAATTTGAAGGTTCGGGGTATGCAGTTCGACACGGATGCACTCCCTGATGCCGAAAATGAAAGTTTCGTATCGATCGGTCAATATCCGAGCGAGTTATTGAAAGTTGAAAGTCAAAAATTGAGTACTGATTGATATATCAGTATAAGTGAAAATTTTGAAAAACCAATGTGAAATGTTGTCAAAATTTTAACGTGGTTCGGTGACTAGCATTGCCTCGTCAATATTAAACTTAATAAAACAGAAATCTAACGGTATTTAAAAAAGATATTCAAATTTATGTCAAAAATATTTGTATTTCCAAAACGATTTTGAAAGACTGACAAAAACATCCGAATTTGAAGGTTCAGGGTATGCAGTTCGACACGGATACACTCCCTGATGCCGAAAATGAAAGTTTCGTATCGATCGGTCAATATCCGAGCGAGTTATTGAAAGTTGAAAGTCGAAAATTGAGTACTGATTGATATATCAGTATAAGTGAAAATTTTGAAAAACCAATGTGAAATGTTGTCAAAATTTTAACGTGTTTAGGTGACTAGCATTGCCTCGTCAATATTAAACCAAATAAAACAGAAATCTAACGGTATTTAAAAAAGATATTCAAATTTATGTCAAAAATATTTGTATTTCCAAAACGATTTTGAAAGACTGACAAAAACATCCGAATTTGAAGGTTCAGGGTATGCAGTTCGACACGGATGCACTCCCTGATGCCGAAAATGAAAGTTTCGTATCGATCGGTCAATATCCGAGCGAGTTATTGAAAGTTGAAAGTCAAAAATTGAGTACTGATTGATATATCAGTATAAGTGAAAATTTTGAAAAACCAATGTGAAATGTTGTCACAATTTTAACGTGGTTAGGTGACTAGCATTGCCTCGTCAATATTAAACCAAATAAAACAGAAATCTAACGGTATTTAAAAAAGATATTCAAATTTATGTCAAAAATATTTGTATTTCCAAATCGATTTTGAAAGACTGTCAAAAAAATCCGAATTTGAAGGTTCCGGGTATGCAGTTCGACACGGATGCACTCCCTGATGCCGAAAATGAAAGTTTCGTATCGATCGGTCAATATCCGAGCGAGTTATTGAAAGTTGAAAGTCAAAAATTGAGTACTGATTGATATATCAGTATAAGTGAAAATTTTGAAAAACCAATGTGAAATGTTGTCAAAATTTTAACGTGGTTAGGTGACTAGCATTGCCTCGTCAATATTAAACCAAATAAAACAGAAATCTAACGGTATTTAAAAAAGATATTCAAATTTATGTCAAAAATATTTGTATTTCCAAAACGATTTTGAAAGACTGTCAAAAAATCCGAATTTGAAGGTTCGGGGTATGCAGTTCGACACGGATGCACTCCCTGATGCCGAAAATGAAAGTTTCGTATCGATCGGTCAATATCCGAGCGAGTTATTGAAAGTTGAAAGTCAAAAATTGAGTACTGATTGATATATCAGTATAAGTGAAAATTTTGAAAAACCAATGTGAAATGTTGTCACAATTTTAACGTGGTTAGGTGACTAGCATTGCCTCGTCAATATTAAACCAAATAAAACAGAAATCTAACGGTATTTAAAAAAGATATTCAAATTTATGTCAAAAATATTTGTATTTCCAAAACGATTTTGAAAGACTGTCAAAAAAATCCGAATTTGAAGGTTCCGGGTATGCAGTTCGACACGGATGCACTCTCTGATGCCGAAAATGAAAGTTTCGTATCGATCGGTCAATATCCGAGCGAGTTATTGAAAGTTGAAAGTCAAAAATTGAGTACTGATTGATATATCAGTATAAGTGAAAATTTTGAAAAACCAATGTGAAATGTTGTCAAAATTTTAACGTGGTTAGGTGACTAGCATTGCCTCGTCAATATTAAACCAAATAAAACAGAAATCTAACGGTATTTAAAAAAGATATTCAAATTTATGTCAAAAATATTTGTATTTCCAAATCGATTTTGAAAGACTGTCAAAAAAATCCGAATTTGAAGGTTCCGGGTATGCAGTTCGACACGGATGCACTCCCTGATGCCGAAAATGAAAGTTTCGTATCGATCGGTCAATATCCGAGCGAGTTATTGAAAGTTGAAAGTCAAAAATTGAGTACTGATTGATATATCAGTATAAGTGAAAATTTTGAAAAACCAATGTGAAATGTTGTCACAATTTTAACGTGGTTAGGTGACTAGCATTGCCTCGTCAATATTAAACCAAATAAAACAGAAATCTAACGGTATTTAAAAAAGATATTCAAATTTATGTCAAAAATATTTGTATTTCCAAAACGATTTTGAAAGACTGTCAAAAAATCCGAATTTGAAGGTTCAGGGTATGCAGTTCGACACGGATGCACTCCCTGATGCCGAAAATGAAAGTTTTGTATCGATCGGTCAATATCCGAGCGAGTTATTGAAAGTTGAAAGTCAAAAATTGAGTACTGATTGATATATCAGTATAAGTGAAAATTTTGAAAAACCAATGTGAAATGTTGTCAAAATTTTAACGTGGTTAGGTGACTAGCATTGCCTCGTCAATATTAAACCAAATAAAACAGAAATCTAACGGTATTTAAAAAAGATATTCAAATTTATGTCAAAAATATTTGTATTTCCAAATCGATTTTGAAAGACTGTCAAAAAAATCCGAATTTGAAGGTTCCGGGTATGCAGTTCGACACGGATGCACTCCCTGATGCCGAAAATGAAAGTTTCGTATCGATCGGTCAATATCCGAGCGAGTTATTGAAAGTTGAAAGTCAAAAATTGAGTACTGATTGATATATCAGTATAAGTGAAAATTTTGAAAAACCAATGTGAAATGTTGTCAAAATTTTAACGTGGTTAGGTGACTAGCATTGCCTCGTCAATATTAAACCAAATAAAACAGAAATCTAACGGTATTTAAAAAAGATATTCAAATTTATGTCAAAAATATTTGTATTTCCAAAACGATTTTGAAAGACTGTCAAAAAATCCGAATTTGAAGGTTCGGGGTATGCAGTTCGACACGGATGCACTCCCTGATGCCGAAAATGAAAGTTTCGTATCGATCGGTCAATATCCGAGCGAGTTATTGAAAGTTGAAAGTCAAAAATTGAGTACTGATTGATATATCAGTATAAGTGAAAATTTTGAAAAACCAATGTGAAATGTTGTCACAATTTTAACGTGGTTAGGTGACTAGCATTGCCTCGTCAATATTAAACCAAATAAAACAGAAATCTAACGGTATTTAAAAAAGATATTCAAATTTATGTCAAAAATATTTGTATTTCCAAAACGATTTTGAAAGACTGTCAAAAAAATCCGAATTTGAAGGTTCCGGGTATGCAGTTCGACACGGATGCACTCTCTGATGCCGAAAATGAAAGTTTCGTATCGATCGGTCAATATCCGAGCGAGTTATTGAAAGTTGAAAGTCAAAAATTGAGTACTGATTGATATATCAGTATAAGTGAAAATTTTGAAAAACCAATGTGAAATGTTGTCAAAATTTTAACGTGGTTAGGTGACTAGCATTGCCTCGTCAATATTAAACCAAATAAAACAGAAATCTAACGGTATTCAAAAAAAGATATTCAAATTTATGTCAAAAATATTTGTATTTCCAAAACGATTTTGAAAGACTGTCAAAAAATCCGAATTTGAAGGTTCGGGGTATGCAGTTCGACACGGATGCACTCCCTGATGCCGAAAATGAAAGTTTCGTATCGATCGGTCAATATCCGAGCGAGTTATTGAAAGTTGAAAGTCAAAAATTGAGTACTGATTGATATATCAGTATAAGTGAAAATTTTGAAAAACCAATGTGAAATGTTGTCAAAATTTTAACGTGGTTCGGTGACTAGCATTGCCTCGTCAATATTAAACTTAATAAAACAGAAATCTAACGGTATTTAAAAAAGATATTCAAATTTATGTCAAAAATATTTGTATTTCCAAAACGATTTTGAAAGACTGACAAAAACATCCGAATTTGAAGGTTCAGGGTATGCAGTTCGACACGGATACACTCCCTGATGCCGAAAATGAAAGTTTCGTATCGATCGGTCAATATCCGAGCGAGTTATTGAAAGTTGAAAGTCGAAAATTGAGTACTGATTGATATATCAGTATAAGTGAAAATTTTGAAAAACCAATGTGAAATGTTGTCAAAATTTTAACGTGTTTAGGTGACTAGCATTGCCTCGTCAATATTAAACCAAATAAAACAGAAATCTAACGGTATTTAAAAAAGATATTCAAATTTATGTCAAAAATATTTGTATTTCCAAAACGATTTTGAAAGACTGACAAAAACATCCGAATTTGAAGGTTCAGGGTATGCAGTTCGACACGGATGCACTCCCTGATGCCGAAAATGAAAGTTTCGTATCGATCGGTCAATATCCGAGCGAGTTATTGAAAGTTGAAAGTCAAAAATTGAGTACTGATTGATATATCAGTATAAGTGAAAATTTTGAAAAACCAATGTGAAATGTTGTCACAATTTTAACGTGGTTAGGTGACTAGCATTGCCTCGTCAATATTAAACCAAATAAAACAGAAATCTAACGGTATTTAAAAAAGATATTCAAATTTATGTCAAAAATATTTGTATTTCCAAAACGATTTTGAAAGACTGTCAAAAAAATCCGAATTTGAAGGTTCCGGGTATGCAGTTCGACACGGATGCACTCTCTGATGCCGAAAATGAAAGTTTCGTATCGATCGGTCAATATCCGAGCGAGTTATTGAAAGTTGAAAGTCAAAAATTGAGTACTGATTGATATATCAGTATAAGTGAAAATTTTGAAAAACCAATGTGAAATGTTGTCAAAATTTTAACGTGGTTAGGTGACTAGCATTGCCTCGTCAATATTAAACCAAATAAAACAGAAATCTAACGGTATTCAAAAAAGATATTCAAATTTATGTCAAAAATATTTGTATTTCCAAAACGATTTTGAAAGACTGTCAAAAAATCCGAATTTGAAGGTTCGGGGTATGCAGTTCGACACGGATGCACTCCTTGATGCCGAAAATGAAAGTTTCGTATCGATCGGTCAATATCCGAGCGAGTTATTGAAAGTTGAAAGTCAAAAATTGAGTACTGATTGATATATCAGTATAAGTGAAAATTTTGAAAAACCAATGTGAAATGTTGTCAAAATTTTAACGTGGTTAGGTGACTAGCATTGCCTCGTCAATATTAAACCAAATAAAACAGAAATCTAACGGTATTCAAAAAAGATATTCAAATTTATGTCAAAAATATTTGTATTTCCAAAACGATTTTGAAAGACTGTCAAAAAATCCGAATTTGAAGGTTCGGTGTATGCAGTTCGACACGGATGCACTCCCTGATGCCGAAAATGAAAGTTTCGTATCGATCGGTCAATATCCGAGCGAGTTATTGAAAGTTGAAAGTCAAAAATTGAGTACTGATTGATATATCAGTATAAGTGAAAATTTTGAAAAACCAATGTGAAATGTTGTCACAATTTTAACGTGGTTAGGTGACTAGCATTGCCTCGTCAATATAAAAACCAAATAAAACAGAAATCTAACGGTATTCAAAAAAGATATTCAAATTTATGTCAAAAATATTTGTATTTCCAAAACGATTTTGAAAGACTGTCAAAAAATCCGAATTTGAAGGTTCAGGGTATGCAGTTCGACACGGATGCACTCCCTGATGCCGAAAATGAAAGTTTCGTATCGATCGGTCAATATCCGAGCGAGTTATTGAAAGTTGAAAGTCAAAAATTGAGTACTGATTGATATATCAGTATAAGTGAAAATTTTGAAAAACCAATGTGAAATGTTGTCAAAATTTTAACGTGGTTAGGTGACTATCATTGCCTCGTCAATATTAAACCAAATAAAACAGAAATCTAACGGTATTTAAAAAAGATATTCAAATTTATGTCAAAAATATTTGTATTTCCAAAACGATTTTGAAAGACTGACAAAAACATCCGAATTTGAAGGTTCAGGGTATGCAGTTCGACACGGATGCACTCCCTGATGCCGAAAATGAAAGTTTCGTATCGATCGGTCAATATCCGAGCGAGTTATTGAAAGTTGAAAGTCAAAAATTGAGTACTGATTGATATATCAGTATAAGTGAAAATTTTGAAAAACCAATGTGAAATGTTGTCAAAATTTTAACGTGGTTAGGTGACTAGCATTGCCTCGTCAATATTAAACCAAATAAAACAGAAATCTAACGGTATTCAAAAAAGATATTCAAATTTATGTCAAAAATATTTGTATTTCCAAAACGATTTTGAAAGACTGTCAAAAAATCCGAATTTGAAGGTTCAGGGTATGCAGTTCGACACGGATGCACTCCCTGATGCCGAAAATGAAAGTTTCGTATCGATCGGTCAATATCCGAGCGAGTTATTGAAAGTTGAAAGTCAAAAATTGAGTACTGATTGATATATCAGTATAAGTGAAAATTTTGAAAAACCAATGTGAAATGTTGTCAAAATTTTAACGTGGTTCGGTGACTAGCATTGCCTCGTCAATATTAAACTTAATAAAACAGAAATCTAACGGTATTTAAAAAAGATATTCAAATTTATGTCAAAAATATTTGTATTTCCAAAACGATTTTGAAAGACTGACAAAAACATCCGAATTTGAAGGTTCAGGGTATGCAGTTCGACACGGATACACTCCCTGATGCCGAAAATGAAAGTTTCGTATCGATCGGTCAATATCCGAGCGAGTTATTGAAAGTTGAAAGTCGAAAATTGAGTACTGATTGATATATCAGTATAAGTGAAAATTTTGAAAAACCAATGTGAAATGTTGTCAAAATTTTAACGTGTTTAGGTGACTAGCATTGCCTCGTCAATATTAAACCAAATAAAACAGAAATCTAACGGTATTTAAAAAAGATATTCAAATTTATGTCAAAAATATTTGTATTTCCAAAACGATTTTGAAAGACTGACAAAAACATCCGAATTTGAAGGTTCAGGGTATGCAGTTCGACACGGATGCACTCCCTGATGCCGAAAATGAAAGTTTCGTATCGATCGGTCAATATCCGAGCGAGTTATTGAAAGTTGAAAGTCAAAAATTGAGTACTGATTGATATATCAGTATAAGTGAAAATTTTGAAAAACCAATGTGAAATGTTGTCAAAATTTTAACGTGGTTCGGTGACTAGCATTGCCTCGTCAATATTAAACCAAATAAAACAGAAATCTAACGGTATTTAAAAAAGATATTCAAATTTATGTCAAAAATATTTGTATTTCCAAAACGATTTTGAAAGACTGTCAAAAAATCCGAATTTGAAGGTTCAGGGTATGCAGTTCGACACGGATGCACTCCCTGATGCCGAAAATGAAAGTTTTGTATCGATCGGTCAATATCCGAGCGAGTTATTGAAAGTTGAAAGTCAAAAATTGAGTACTGATTGATATATCAGTATAAGTGAAAATTTTGAAAAACCAATGTGAAATGTTGTCAAAATTTTAACGTGGTTCGGTGACTAGCATTGCCTCGTCAATATTAAACTTAATAAAACAGAAATCTAACGGTATTTAAAAAAGATATTCAAATTTATGTCAAAAATATTTGTATTTCCAAAACGATTTTGAAAGACTGACAAAAACATCCGAATTTGAAGGTTCAGGGTATGCAGTTCGACACGGATACACTCCCTGATGCCGAAAATGAAAGTTTCGTATCGATCGGTCAATATCCGAGCGAGTTATTGAAAGTTGAAAGTCGAAAATTGAGTACTGATTGATATATCAGTATAAGTGAAAATTTTGAAAAACCAATGTGAAATGTTGTCAAAATTTTAACGTGTTTAGGTGACTAGCATTGCCTCGTCAATATTAAACCAAATAAAACAGAAATCTAACGGTATTTAAAAAAGATATTCAAATTTATGTCAAAAATATTTGTATTTCCAAAACGATTTTGAAAGACTGACAAAAACATCCGAATTTGAAGGTTCAGGGTATGCAGTTCGACACGGATGCACTCCCTGATGCCGAAAATGAAAGTTTCGTATCGATCGGTCAATATCCGAGCGAGTTATTGAAAGTTGAAAGTCAAAAATTGAGTACTGATTGATATATCAGTATAAGTGAAAATTTTGAAAAACCAATGTGAAATGTTGTCAAAATTTTAACGTGGTTCGGTGACTAGCATTGCCTCGTCAATATTAAACCAAATAAAACAGAAATCTAACGGTATTTAAAAAAGATATTCAAATTTATGTCAAAAATATTTGTATTTCCAAATCGATTTTGAAAGACTGTCAAAAAAATCCGAATTTGAAGGTTCCGGGTATGCAGTTCGACACGGATGCACTCCCTGATGCCGAAAATGAAAGTTTCGTATCGATCGGTCAATATCCGAGCGAGTTATTGAAAGTTGAAAGTCAAAAATTGAGTACTGATTGATATATCAGTATAAGTGAAAATTTTGAAAAACCAATGTGAAATGTTGTCAAAATTTTAACGTGGTTAGGTGACTAGCATTGCCTCGTCAATATTAAACCAAATAAAACAGAAATCTAACGGTATTTAAAAAAGATATTCAAATTTATGTCAAAAATATTTGTATTTCCAAAACGATTTTGAAAGACTGTCAAAAAATCCGAATTTGAAGGTTCAGGGTATACAGTTCGACTCGGATGCACTCCCTGATGCCGAAAATGAAAGTTTCGTATCGATCGGTCAATATCCGAGCGAGTTATTGAAAGTTGAAAGTCAAAAATTGAGTACTGATTGATATATCAGTATAAGTGAAAATTTTGAAAAACCAATTTGAAATGTTGTCACAATTTTAACGTGGTTAGGTGACTAGCATTGCCTCGTCAATATTAAACCAAATAAAACAGAAATCTAACGGTATTTAAAAAAGATATTCAAATTTATGTCAAAAATATTTGTATTTCCAAAACGATTTTGAAAGACTGTCAAAAAATCCGAATTTGAAGGTTCAGGGTATGCAGTTCGACACGGATGCACTCCCTGATGCCGAAAATGAAAGTTTCGTATCGATCGGTCAATATCCGAGCGAGTTATTGAAAGTTGAAAGTCAAAAATTGAGTACTGATTGATATATCAGTATAAGTGAAATTTTTGAAAAACCAATGTGAAATGTTGTCACAATTTTAACGTGGTTAGGTGACTAGCATTGCCTCGTCAATATTAAACCAAATAAAACAGAAATCTAACGGTATTTAAAAAAGATATTCAAATTTATGTCAAAAATATTTGTATTTCCAAAACGATTTTGAAAGACTGTCAAAAAAATCCGAATATGAAGGTTCCGGGTATGCAGTTCGACACGGATGCACTCTCTGATGCCGAAAATGAAAGTTTCGTATCGATCGGTCAATATCCGAGCGAGTTATTGAAAGTTGAAAGTCAAAAATTGAGTACTGATTGATATATCAGTATAAGTGAAAATTTTGAAAAACCAATGTGAAATGTTGTCAAAATTTTAACGTGGTTAGGTGACTAGCATTGCCTCGTCAATATTAAACCAAATAAAACAGAAATCTAACGGTATTCAAAAAAGATATTCAAATTTATGTCAAAAATATTTGTATTTCCAAAACGATTTTGAAAGACTGTCAAAAAATCCGAATTTGAAGGTTCAGGGTATGCAGTTCGACACGGATGCACTCCCTGATGCCGAAAATGAAAGTTTCGTATCGATCGGTCAATATCCGAGCGAGTTATTGAAAGTTGAAAGTCAAAAATTGAGTACTGATTGATATATCAGTATAAGTGAAAATTTTGAAAAACCAATGTGAAATGTTGTCAAAATTTTAACGTGGTTAGGTGACTAGCATTGCCTCGTCAATATTAAACCAAATAAAACAGAAATCTAACGGTATTTAAAAAAGATATTCAAATTTATGTCAAAAATATTTGTATTTCCAAATCGATTTTGAAAGACTGTCAAAAAAATCCGAATTTGAAGGTTCCGGGTATGCAGTTCGACACGGATGCACTCCCTGATGCCGAAAATGAAAGTTTCGTATCGATCGGTCAATATCCGAGCGAGTTATTGAAAGTTGAAAGTCAAAAATTGAGTACTGATTGATATATCAGTATAAGTGAAAATTTTGAAAAACCAATGTGAAATGTTGTCAAAATTTTAACGTGGTTAGGTGACTAGCATTGCCTCGTCAATATTAAACCAAATAAAACAGAAATCTAACGGTATTTAAAAAAGATATTCAAATTTATGTCAAAAATATTTGTATTTCCAAAACGATTTTGAAAGACTGTCAAAAAATCCGAATTTGAAGGTTCGGGGTATGCAGTTCGACACGGATGCACTCCCTGATGCCGAAAATGAAAGTTTCGTATCGATCGGTCAATATCCGAGCGAGTTATTGAAAGTTGAAAGTCAAAAATTGAGTACTGATTGATATATCAGTATAAGTGAAAATTTTGAAAAACCAATGTGAAATGTTGTCACAATTTTAACGTGGTTAGGTGACTAGCATTGCCTCGTCAATATTAAACCAAATAAAACAGAAATCTAACGGTATTTAAAAAAGATATTCAAATTTATGTCAAAAATATTTGTATTTCCAAAACGATTTTGAAAGACTGTCAAAAAAATCCGAATTTGAAGGTTCCGGGTATGCAGTTCGACACGGATGCACTCTCTGATGCCGAAAATGAAAGTTTCGTATCGATCGGTCAATATCCGAGCGAGTTATTGAAAGTTGAAAGTCAAAAATTGAGTACTGATTGATATATCAGTATAAGTGAAAATTTTGAAAAACCAATGTGAAATGTTGTCAAAATTTTAACGTGGTTAGGTGACTAGCATTGCCTCGTCAATATTAAACCAAATAAAACAGAAATCTAACGGTATTCAAAAAAAGATATTCAAATTTATGTCAAAAATATTTGTATTTCCAAAACGATTTTGAAAGACTGTCAAAAAATCCGAATTTGAAGGTTCGGGGTATGCAGTTCGACACGGATGCACTCCCTGATGCCGAAAATGAAAGTTTCGTATCGATCGGTCAATATCCGAGCGTGTTATTGAAAGTTGAAAGTCAAAAATTGAGTACTGATTGATATATCAGTATAAGTGAAAATTTTGAAAAACCAATGTGAAATGTTGTCAAAATTTTAACGTGGTTAGGTGACTAGCATTGCCTCGTCAATATTAAACCAAATAAAACAGAAATCTAACGGTATTCAAAAAAGATATTCAAATTTATGTCAAAAATATTTGTATTTCCAAAACGATTTTGAAAGACTGTCAAAAAATCCGAATTTGAAGGTTCAGGGTATGCAGTTCGACACGGATGCACTCCCTGATGCCGAAAATGAAAGTTTTGTATCGATCGGTCAATATCCGAGCGAGTTATTGAAAGTTGAAAGTCAAAAATTGAGTACTGATTGATATATCAGTATAAGTGAAAATTTTGAAAAACCAATGTGAAATGTTGTCAAAATTTTAACGTGGTTAGGTGACTAGCATTGCCTCGTCAATATTAAACCAAATAAAACAGAAATCTAACGGTATTTAAAAAAGATATTCAAATTTATGTCAAAAATATTTGTATTTCCAAAACGATTTTGAAAGACTGTCAAAAAATCCGAATTTGAAGGTTCAGGGTATGCAGTTCGACACGGATGCACTCCCTGATGCCGAAAATGAAAGTTTTGTATCGATCGGTCAATATCCGAGCGAGTTATTGAAAGTTGAAAGTCAAAAATTGAGTACTGATTGATATATCAGTATAAGTGAAAATTTTGAAAAACCAATGTGAAATGTTGTCAAAATTTTAACGTGGTTCGGTGACTAGCATTGCCTCGTCAATATTAAACTTAATAAAACAGAAATCTAACGGTATTTAAAAAAGATATTCAAATTTATGTCAAAAATATTTGTATTTCCAAAACGATTTTGAAAGACTGACAAAAACATCCGAATTTGAAGGTTCAGGGTATGCAGTTCGACACGGATGCACTCCCTGATGCCGAAAATGAAAGTTTCGTATCGATCGGTCAATATCCGAGCGAGTTATTGAAAGTTGAAAGTCAAAAATTGAGTACTGATTGATATATCAGTATAAGTGAAAATTTTGAAAAACCAATGTGAAATGTTGTCAAAATTTTAACGTGTTTAGGTGACTAGCATTGCCTCGTCAATATTAAACCAAATAAAACAGAAATCTAACGGTATTTAAAAAAGATATTCAAATTTATGTCAAAAATATTTGTATTTCCAAAACGATTTTGAAAGACTGACAAAAACATCCGAATTTGAAGGTTCAGGGTATGCAGTTCGACACGGATGCACTCCCTGATGCCGAAAATGAAAGTTTCGTATCGATCGGTCAATATCCGAGCGAGTTATTGAAAGTTGAAAGTCAAAAATTGAGTACTGATTGATATATCAGTATAAGTGAAAATTTTGAAAAACCAATGTGAAATGTTGTCAAAATTTTAACGTGGTTCGGTGACTAGCATTGCCTCGTCAATATTAAACCAAATAAAACAGAAATCTAACGGTATTTAAAAAAGATATTCAAATTTATGTCAAAAATATTTGTATTTCCAAATCGATCTTGAAAGACTGTCAAAAAAATCCGAATTTGAAGGTTCCGGGTATGCAGTTCGACACGGATGCACTCCCTGATGCCGAAAATGAAAGTTTCGTATCGATCGGTCAATATCCAAACGAGTTATTGAAAGTTGAAAGTCAAAAATTGAGTACTGATTGATATATCAGTATAAGTGAAAATTTTGAAAAACCAATGTGAAATGTTGTCAAAATTTTAACGTGGTTCGGTGACTAGCATTGCCTCGTCAATATTAAACCAAATAAAACAGAAATCTAACGGTATTTAAAAAATATATTCAAATTTATGTCAAAAATATTTGTATTTCCAAAACGATTTTGAAAGACTGTCAAAAAATCCGAATTTGAAGGTTCAGGGTATACAGTTCGACTCGGATGCACTCCCTGATGCCGAAAATGAAAGTTTCGTATCGATCGGTCAATATCCGAGCGAGTTATTGAAAGTTGAAAGTCAAAAATTGAGTACTGATTGATATATCAGTATAAGTGAAAATTTTGAAAAACCAATGTGAAATGTTGTCAAAATTTTAACGTGGTTAGTTTAGGTTAGGTTAGGTTAGGTTAGGTTAGGTTAGGTTAGGTTAGGTTAGGTTCCCCCCCGATGTGCTGTCACCTTGTCGAGGTGGGGGGGCTTGAAGGTCCCAATGATCCTCCAGGGCTGTGCCGGCAGGGCTACCCATACCGGATTGGCTTGGAGGTGAGGGGCTGGACTAAGAGCAGCACGACGTGGTGAGGAGGAGACCTCGGTAAAAAACCGGAGGAGACAACCTCATTAAAAAACAAGGGTGCGCCGCGTGTAGGCGTGCCCGCCGAGGAGGATACCTCACTAAAAAACCTGAGGAGACAACCTCACTAAAAAACCAGGGTGCGCCGCGTGAAGGCGTGCCCGCCGAGGAGGAGACCTCTTTAAAAAACCTGAGGAGACAACCTCACTAAAAAACAGGGGTGCGCTTGCGCGCCCGAGTGGAGCTCCCATGGCTTCGGCTGTGGTCGAGCATGCCTTGCGTGGTAGTGATGGCGGTTCGCTGCCTGAACCCGTGAGTGACGGGGGGGTTCGAGTCCCCCCATCATACGACGAGGAAGTCCCGAAAGGGCGACCGTGGGTGGTGCCTGCGGTAGTAACCTAACGGGATCCCGCTGGGTGCCACCACTAAGCGGTGACGCGGAAACGCCGGAGTGGTTTTAGTGGGTATGCCAGTGATCGTGGGTCGGTCCGATGGAGAGCCCCACATACCCCCTGGTTCCACCGGGGGGATGCATAAGGTCGCATTTCCACTTCGTCAACAAAAAAAAAAAAAAAAAAAAAGGTTAGGTTAGGTTAGGTTAGGTTAGGTTAGGTTAGGTTAGGTTAGGTTAGGTTAGGTTAGGTTAGGTTAGGTTAGGTTAGGTTAGGTTCCCCCCCGATGTGCTGTCACCTTGTCGAGGTGGGGGGGCTTGAAGGTTCCGTTGATCCTCCAAGGCTATGCCGGCAGAGTTACTCATACCGGATTGGCTTGGGGGGGAGGGGCTGGACCAAGAACAGCACAGCTTCGGCGGGGCCCTTCATGGGCCTGTCTGGCGAGGTGGGCGCGCCTAACCGGGAGGTTCCGGGCGCGCTGACGGGAGAGCGCACTCCCGAAAAAAGCGACGACGATGTGGAGTCATCGGAGAGTATAAGCCCATGAAAAAGTCTGCTTGTGAAACAAGTCCCCGGGCGGGTCCCAGCGATGGGGAATCCCGCCCTTCTGCTCCGGCGGAAGGAAGCCTCACGTTATACGGGGGAGGCAGCAACAGACTCGGAGGTCAGTGTCCCACTGGCCCCCGTGAACGACAACCTGGCGCTAATAATGACAAACGATCGGCTTGTGATTATGGCATTGATGATTCGGCGGTGGTGGTCATCTCCCAGAAGGAGAGGGCCACCGCCGACAGACACGGCGTGATTATGGTTAACATGGCTAGAGAGAGGGAGATCGATGAAGAGCTGGACAGACAGTTCCGTGAGGAACTGGAATCCATCGGACTCGGTCTCGATGATTCGTACTGCTCGGACGCCAGCCTGGCGTCGGATGTGTCGCGGCGTTCTCGCGCTCCCGCAAGCGCCAGGACTGGCGCCCGAGCAGAGAGAAAGAGGAGTAGACAGAACTCGTCTGAGGAGTCGGACGAGGGTGCGATGGGTCCGCCCAAAAAGGTGGCACCCAAAGCAAAGGGCCGAGGCCGCCCACCCACGACTGGGCAGTATGTGGGGCTGGCGATGGCAAAAGCTGAGCTGAACGCAGAGAAGGAGAAGGCGTTGCGGCTCCAAGTCGAGGAAGAAATGGTGAGAAGGGGGGAATCTGTCAAGGATGCCATTGACAAATTCTGCATGGCCCACCCCGATCCAACACCGGATGATGCCCCGCAGACAGCGGGACAGCTGGAGAAGCTAGTCCAGGACTCAGTGGCCATCATCGAAAAGGTGGCCACGAAATCCATGAACTTAAAAGGAGGCTTCGTAAAGTCCTTGAAGGACGCTGCGTTTACGATCTCGGTCGCAGTGTCCCAACTCAAGGCCCGCACCATGTCGGAGGAGGTGGCAAAGCTGGAGGCCGCAAATGCGCGGCTCACAAGCCAGTTGGCAGAGCTGCGTAGGGAGGTCGCCGAACTTCGGCGGCAGCCCGTTGCCCCGGCTGAGCTACAGCCTAATTTGAAGGAGTTGCTAGAGGAAGTCTCGCGCTCGAACATTGCGCAGTTCAGCGCGATGTTGGAGACGAGGCTTGCCGGCATAGAGTACCGGCTCCCGCCGGAACCTCGAGTGCGGCCCTCTCCGGCAACTTGTACAGGACGAGACATACAGGTCGACGTCGCGGCCCCTGATGTGTCCTCTCCAGTTTCACGGAGAGTGACTTCCCAGGGCGGCCAAGAGCGACCTGCCCTGAACGTGACGGCGGCCACGAGCGCAGCTGCCTCAACTTCCGCTACCCGAAAGGGGAAACGGAAGGGCAAAAGCCTCGCGGCCAGAGAGGCGGAAACGGCGAGAGCTCCCAGTCCGCTCCACACTTGTCCTCCGGGGGAGGCGTGGAGCGAAGTGGTGAGGCGCAAGCCAAAACCCAAGAACGTGACGAAGGAGAAGGCAACCAAGCCGGCTGCCCCACCAAAGAAACGAGAAGTACGATTGCGCCCTCCCAGTACGGCGGTCGTAGGGCTAGATCTACAGCCTGGGGCAATGGATCGTGGCCTAACTTACGCGGCTCTGATGGCAGAGGCCAAGCGTCACGTCCATCTGGACGACATGGCGGTGATGGGTATCACTGGTGTACGTGTACGTACAGGTGCCACTGGTGTTCGGCTGCTGGAGGTCTCGGGAGACGGTGCGGCAGAGAAGGCGGATTCCCTGGCTGAAAAGCTAAGGGGAGCCTTGGATGCGGCCAACTTTCGAGTCCTTCGGCCTGTTAAGCGAGCGGAGCTGCGGATCTCGGGGTTAGACGACTCCGTGACGCCAGATGAGGTTGCGGCGGCACTCGCCAATCAAGGGGATTGCTCGCAAGCGGCCATCGTGTGTGGGAAGCTGTCCAAATGGGGCACCCTTTGGGTTGCTTTACCTGTGGCGGCGGCAAAGAAGGTTGTGGGATTGGGCCAGCTTAGGGTGGGCTGGGTTCTTGCGCGAGTAATTGCGCTGGAACCCAGACCACTCAGGTGCTTCAGGTGCCTTGAGGCTGGTCACGTTGTCGCGCAGTGTGGTGGTGGTGTTGACCGAAGCGGAATCTGTTTTCGCTGCGGTCAGCACGGCCACATAGCTCGAGATTGTGAGGCTGCCAATCCTGTATGTGCCTTATGCAAGGCAGCAGGCAGACCGGCAGAACATGCAATGGGGGGAAATGGCTGCCCTACCAAGGGTAAGCGTGTTAAACCGAAGCAGAAGAGGAAGCCGGCTGCTACACGTCTGGTGACATTAACCAGCGGGCAAAGTAGCAGATCGGGCGCAGCAGGTCGAGACCTGCCGAGGCCCAGACGGGCAGTAGCTGGTGCCGAGCCACCGCAGCCGCCGCCCAACCCTGGAGAGGGCCAGGCAATGGATACGGGGGTGTCCATCGCCTCATAAAGAGGCCCTCGCGTGGATGACGCGCCTTGTGATCGGGTGCGTCACCAGAGAGGACGGAGTGCATAACAGAAGCCTCCGAGGCGTCGACGTCTGAAAAGACACCGCGATGGGGGATGTGGAGAGAGCTAACGCGTGCCCACTTGTCCCCCGTCACAAAGCGACGACGTGGATCACCGTGGGGTTTTAGTCGGTAGGCAGGGCTTTTCCCTGAGTCCGACATACTCCTTCGTCTCCCCCCGGAGCGGAGGAGATGCATGAGCATTTCCCCACGTACAAAAAAAAAAAAAAAAAAAAGGTTAGGTTAGGTTAGGTTAGGTTAGGTTAGGTTAGGTTAGGTTAGGTTAGGTTAGGTTAGGTTAGGTTAGGTTAGGTTAGGTTAGGTTAGGTTAGGTTAGGTTAGGTTAGGTTAGGTTAGGTTAGGTTAGGTTAGGTTAGGTTAGGTTAGGTTAGGTTAGGTTAGGTTAGGTTAGGTTAGGTTAGGTTAGGTTAGGTTAGGTTAGGTTAGGTTAGGTTAGGTTAGGTTAGGTTAGGTTAGGTTAGGTTAGGTTAGGTTAGGTTAGGTTAGGTTAGGTTAGGTTAGGTTAGGTTAGGTTAGGTTAGGTTAGGTTAGGTTAGGTTAGGTTAGGTTAGGTTAGGTTAGGTTAGGTTAGGTTAGGTTAGGTTAGGTTAGGTTAGGTTAGGTTAGGTTAGGTTAGGTTAGGTTAGGTTAGGTTAGGTTAGGTTAGGTTAGGTTAGGTTAGGTTAGGTTAGGTTAGGTTAGGTTAGGTTAGGTTAGGTTAGGTTAGGTTAGGTTAGGTTAGGTTAGGTTAGGTTAGGTTAGGTTAGGTTAGGTTAGGTTAGGTTAGGTTAGGTTAGGTTAGGTTAGGTTAGGTTAGGTTAGGTTAGGTTAGGTTAGGTTAGGTTAGGTTAGGTTAGGTTAGGTTAGGTTAGGTTAGGTTAGGTTAGGTTAGGTTAGGTTAGGTTAGGTTAGGTTAGGTTAGGTTAGGTTAGGTTAGGTTAGGTTAGGTTAGGTTAGGTTAGGTTAGGTTAGGTTAGGTTAGGTTAGGTTAGGTTAGGTTAGGTTAGGTTAGGTTAGGTTAGGTTAGGTTAGGTTAGGTTAGGTTAGGTTAGGTTAGGTTAGGTTAGGTTAGGTTAGGTTAGGTTAGGTTAGGTTAGGTTAGGTTAGGTTAGGTTAGGTTAGGTTAGGTTAGGTTAGGTTAGGTTAGGTTAGGTTAGGTTAGGTTAGGTTAGGTTAGGTTAGGTTAGGTTAGGTTAGGTTAGGTTAGGTTAGGTTAGGTTAGGTTAGGTTAGGTTAGGTTAGGTTAGGTTAGGTTAGGTTAGGTTAGGTTAGGTTAGGTTAGGTTAGGTTAGGTTAGGTTAGGTTAGGTTAGGTTAGGTTAGGTTAGGTTAGGTTAGGTTAGGTTAGGTTAGGTTAGGTTAGGTTAGGTTAGGTTAGGTTAGGTTAGGTTAGGTTAGGTTAGGTTAGGTTAGGTTAGGTTAGGTTAGGTTAGGTTAGGTTAGGTTAGGTTAGGTTAGGTTAGGTTAGGTTAGGTTAGGTTAGGTTAGGTTAGGTTAGGTTAGGTTAGGTTAGGTTAGGTTAGGTTAGGTTAGGTTAGGTTAGGTTAGGTTAGGTTAGGTTAGGTTAGGTTAGGTTAGGTTAGGTTAGGTTAGGTTAGGTTAGGTTAGGTTAGGTTAGGTTAGGTTAGGTTAGGTTAGGTTAGGTTAGGTTAGGTTAGGTTAGGTTAGGTTAGGTTAGGTTAGGTTAGGTTAGGTTAGGTTAGGTTAGGTTAGGTTAGGTTAGGTTAGGTTAGGTTAGGTTAGGTTAGGTTAGGTTAGGTTAGGTTAGGTTAGGTTAGGTTAGGTTAGGTTAGGTTAGGTTAGGTTAGGTTAGGTTAGGTTAGGTTAGGTTAGGTTAGGTTAGGTTAGGTTAGGTTAGGTTAGGTTAGGTTAGGTTAGGTTAGGTTAGGTTAGGTTAGGTTAGGTTAGGTTAGGTTAGGTTAGGTTAGGTTAGGTTAGGTTAGGTTAGGTTAGGTTAGGTTAGGTTAGGTTAGGTTAGGTTAGGTTAGGTTAGGTTAGGTTAGGTTAGGTTAGGTTAGGTTAGGTTAGGTTAGGTTAGGTTAGGTTAGGTTAGGTTAGGTTAGGTTAGGTTAGGTTAGGTTAGGTTAGGTTAGGTTAGGTTAGGTTAGGTTAGGTTAGGTTAGGTTAGGTTAGGTTAGGTTAGGTTAGGTTAGGTTAGGTTAGGTTAGGTTAGGTTAGGTTAGGTTAGGTTAGGTTAGGTTAGGTTAGGTTAGGTTAGGTTAGGTTAGGTTAGGTTAGGTTAGGTTAGGTTAGGTTAGGTTAGGTTAGGTTAGGTTAGGTTAGGTTAGGTTAGGTTAGGTTAGGTTAGGTTAGGTTAGGTTAGGTTAGGTTAGGTTAGGTTAGGTTAGGTTAGGTTAGGTTAGGTTAGGTTAGGTTAGGTTAGGTTAGGTTAGGTTAGGTTAGGTTAGGTTAGGTTAGGTTAGGTTAGGTTAGGTTAGGTTAGGTTAGGTTAGGTTAGGTTAGGTTAGGTTAGGTTAGGTTAGGTTAGGTTAGGTTAGGTTAGGTTAGGTTAGGTTAGGTTAGGTTAGGTTAGGTTAGGTTAGGTTAGGTTAGGTTAGGTTAGGTTAGGTTAGGTTAGGTTAGGTTAGGTTAGGTTAGGTTAGGTTAGGTTAGGTTAGGTTAGGTAGGTAGGTTAGGTGTGTAGGTCCTAGGAGACCCCCGACGACGCCTTTGGCGTCGCAGAAAGGAAAAAAAAAAAAAATTAAAAAATTCGACCCGCATATGGGCTTCGGCGACAGTGACCTCCCGTATGCCGGACATATTAATTGTCGAAAAAAAATAAAAAAAGTATGGGGTTGTAAGGGTCAGCGAAGGAAAAGAGTCGAATGAGCCAGAACCCGCATACTGAACGGGGTTGTATAGAGGAGGCCAAAACAAACATTCCCACATAAAAAAAAGTCTCCGGGAACACAGGAATAAAAAGTTGGGGTAGTTTCCCCGAAATCCAGAAAACTTAAAAATGTTAAGGGTAGGTCAGTACACACCTAGGTCAACATAGGTTAGGTTCCGCAAGGTTTGGTTGGGGTAGGTTAGGGTTAGGGTAGGTTAGGTTAGGTTAGGTTAGGTTAGGTTAGGTTAGGTTAGGTTAGGTTAGGTTAGGTTAGGTTAGGTTAGGTTAGGTTAGGTTAGGTTAGGTTAGGTTAGGTTAGGTTAGGTTAGGTTAGGTTAGGTTAGGTTAGGTTAGGTTAGGTTAGGTTAGGTTAGGTTAGGTTAGGTTAGGTTAGGTTAGGTTAGGTTAGGTTAGGTTAGGTTAGGTTAGGTTAGGTTAGGTTAGGTTAGGTTAGGTTAGGTTAGGTTAGGTTAGGTTAGGTTAGGTTAGGTTAGGTTAGGTTAGGTTAGGTTAGGTTAGGTTAGGTTAGGTTAGGTTAGGTTAGGTTAGGTTAGGTTAGGTTAGGTTAGGTTAGGTTAGGTTAGGTTAGGTTAGGTTAGGTTAGGTTAGGTTAGGTTAGGTTAGGTTAGGTTAGGTTAGGTTAGGTTAGGTTAGGTTAGGTTAGGTTAGGTTAGGTTAGGTTAGGTTAGGTTAGGTTAGGTTAGGTTAGGTTAGGTTAGGTTAGGTTAGGTTAGGTTAGGTTAGGTTAGGTTAGGTTAGGTTAGGTTAGGTTAGGTTAGGTTAGGTTAGGTTAGGTTAGGTTAGGTTAGGTTAGGTTAGGTTAGGTTAGGTTAGGTTAGGTTAGGTTAGGTTAGGTTAGGTTAGGTTAGGTTAGGTTAGGTTAGGTTAGGTTAGGTTAGGTTAGGTTAGGTTAGGTTAGGTTAGGTTAG
Source organism: Choreutis nemorana (assembly GCA_949316135.1). Classification (NCBI taxonomy): domain Eukaryota; kingdom Metazoa; phylum Arthropoda; class Insecta; order Lepidoptera; family Choreutidae; genus Choreutis; species Choreutis nemorana. The sequence continues at coordinate 27,217 of OX438615.1, read as the reverse complement.
GTTAGGTTAGGTTAGGTTAGGTTAGGTTAGGTTAGGTTAGGTTAGGTTAGGTTAGGTTAGGTTAGGTTAGGTTAGGTTAGGTTAGGTTAGGTTAGGTTAGGTTAGGTTAGGTTAGGTTAGGTTAGGTTAGGTTAGGTTAGGTTAGGTTAGGTTAGGTTAGGTTAGGTTAGGTTAGGTTAGGTTAGGTTAGGTTAGGTTAGGTTAGGTTAGGTTAGGTTAGGTTAGGTTAGGTTAGGTTAGGTTAGGTTAGGTTAGGTTAGGTTAGGTTAGGTTAGGTTAGGTTAGGTTAGGTTAGGTTAGGTTAGGTTAGGTTAGGTTAGGTTAGGTTAGGTTAGGTTAGGTTAGGTTAGGTTAGGTTAGGTTAGGTTAGGTTAGGTTAGGTTAGGTTAGGTTAGGTTAGGTTAGGTTAGGTTAGGTTAGGTTAGGTTAGGTTAGGTTAGGTTAGGTTAGGTTAGGTTAGGTTAGGTTAGGTTAGGTTAGGTTAGGTTAGGTTAGGTTAGGTTAGGTTAGGTTAGGTTAGGTTAGGTTAGGTTAGGTTAGGTTAGGTTAGGTTAGGTTAGGTTAGGTTAGGTTAGGTTAGGTTAGGTTAGGTTAGGTTAGGTTAGGTTAGGTTAGGTTAGGTTAGGTTAGGTTAGGTTAGGTTAGGTTAGGTTAGGTTAGGTTAGGTTAGGTTAGGTTAGGTTAGGTTAGGTTAGGTTAGGTTAGGTTAGGTTAGGTTAGGTTAGGTTAGGTTAGGTTAGGTTAGGTTAGGTTAGGTTAGGTTAGGTTAGGTTAGGTTAGGTTAGGTTAGGTTAGGTTAGGTTAGGTTAGGTTAGGTTAGGTTAGGTTAGGTTAGGTTAGGTTAGGTTAGGTTAGGTTAGGTTAGGTTAGGTTAGGTTAGGTTAGGTTAGGTTAGGTTAGGTTAGGTTAGGTTAGGTTAGGTTAGGTTAGGTTAGGTTAGGTTAGGTTAGGTTAGGTTAGGTTAGGTTAGGTTAGGTTAGGTTAGGTTAGGTTAGGTTAGGTTAGGTTAGGTTAGGTTAGGTTAGGTTAGGTTAGGTTAGGTTAGGTTAGGTTAGGTTAGGTTAGGTTAGGTTAGGTTAGGTTAGGTTAGGTTAGGTTAGGTTAGGTTAGGTTAGGTTAGGTTAGGTTAGGTTAGGTTAGGTTAGGTTAGGTTAGGTTAGGTTAGGTTAGGTTAGGTTAGGTTAGGTTAGGTTAGGTTAGGTTAGGTTAGGTTAGGTTAGGTTAGGTTAGGTTAGGTTAGGTTTTTTTTTTTTTTTTTTTTTTTTTTTTTTTTTTTTTTTTTTTTTTTTTTTTTTTTTTTTTTTTTTTTTTTTTTTTTTTTTTCTCCTATTTCCTCTGACAGAAGTCAGAGACTGTGTTAACTTTATTGACATTGCAAAACGACTTTAAATTATAAATATTCTATTATAATTATAATATATATTATTCCAACAAAATAACAACGACAGATATATAGACAGACGTAATGTTACGCTAAACAACATTTCACCTTACATTTAACTCATCTACTCATTTATACTATACACCTTACTCCCGTTTCTTTCATTAACTTTCCGCGCCACATTCACACAGAAGTTCAAAAAGCATACAACATTATCCTTACTCATCATCAAGTCCATTTTCTCTTCTTTGATTTCACACTTTAACATTTGTTCTGCATTCATTCTATCAATACTAAAACTAGGACATTCAAAAATCACATGCGACACGGTTTCCGCGATTTCTGGGTCACATACACATGACGGACTTTCTTTGCATCTAAAACGTGCCAGGTACTCCGAGAAACCGCCATGCCCTGTCAAGACCTGCGTCAACAGTCCCTCCGGTTTCAGCCAACGAACAATCTTGTAGCTATCCACAGCACTAGGGAAAAAACTCTTTGTGACGCGTGCTGTGTCTCCCGCGTTGTATCTCCGGTTCCATTCGTCAAGAGTCCGGGTTCGGATAACTCTCTTGACGAATGAGACCGGATACAAGTCATAGTCAGGCTTTTTCTTTAGTTTTAGTGCTGCTTCTTTTGCCAACACATCGGCACGCTCGTTGCCCTTCAATCCTGCGTGAGACTTGATCCAGAACAAGGAAACCTCTTGGTTGCGAAGCTGACTGGCTTTGAGATTTTTCCTTGCCCTGATGGCCACAGGATGGAGTGCATTCTCATTTACTACTGTCTGCAATGCAGACATGGAGTCAGAGTAAATGCCGATAGTGGCGTGTGGGCTATTCAGGGACTCCTCAGAGGCCAAGTACAGAGCCAACAGCTCCGCCTGATATACTGTGCAGTGAGACGACAGCTTTGCCTTGAGAGCTTTGGATTCGGTACTTCCGCACCACACGGACAGTGCCGCTCCAACTTTGCCCTCAATTTTACTGCCGTCTGTGTATATTTTAACTGCTTGGTTGCTGTTGGCGTCTACCTGATCTCGGTCGGCCAAACAGGCAAAACTGAGCCCCATTTTCTCCGCTGGGTGTGGCATTTCGTAGGCAGATCCCATGCTTTCCACCTCCCAATCTCCAAATGCTGACTGTGGCACTCCCTTCTTTGCCTCATACAACGCTGCAGCTTCCTGCACCCTGAGGTCGAGTGGGAGCAAGCCGGCCAGCACCAAGACCGAGTTTAGGGAGGTGGTTCTGTAAGCCTTACACATTTTTTGTGCCACCCCCCTTTGCACAATACCAAGTTGCTTTCGCACACCAATTTTGTCAGCAGCAGGGGCCCAGATGCTCGATGCATACAATATAATTGGCTCTATGGCTGCAACATATATTGTACGCATCACATCCGGATTTAGCCCCCAACTGATTTTTGCCGCCCTTTGCAGCTGCTTGTAAACTCCCGCTGCTTTCTTGCATACGTTGTTAACATGCGCGTTAAATGTCAGGCCACGATCAAATGTGACACCGAGTATTTTTATTTCATTTGTAATGGAAATACTCACACCTCCCATTTTAAGGCGCGGAGTGTCAAACTTTAATTTTCTGGTTACTACCATAGCCATTGTTTTTAAAGGAGCAAACTTCAATTTATTTTTGACACCCCACGCTGTCACCTCCTCCAAGATTGGATTGGCAATCCTGGTTAGGTTAGGTTAGGTTAGGTTAGGTTAGGTTAGGTTAGGTTAGGTTAGGTTAGGTTAGGTTAGGTTAGGTTAGGTTAGGTTAGGTTAGGTTAGGTTAGGTTAGGTTAGGTTAGGTTAGGTTAGGTTAGGTTAGGTTAGGTTATCGTTCTCTCGAGGAATCTATGTCCGATTTCTTCTGCGATTAGGGTTTATTTCTATCCTTCTAGGCTATAGTAACTGCTTTAAAGCGTTCCTACTTATTTCTAGTGATAATTCTTAAATTTTTTCCTATATTAAGTTTCACCTAAAATACATCTAAAATTCATTCTAACTTCAAAATTCATCATTTAATACTGTTCGATTCTCGGTTATTTAGGCTTATATTCTGCGCGGCGGTGCTAGCCACCTGTCCACGCTAAAATTCTCTGAAAATCTTCTGTAGTTTTCTTAATTTCTTACTAAAACTAATTTTTAATTTACTAATTACTTACCTTAAAACACCTATAACTTTTCCTAGCTTCATCCGATCTCCATAATTCTTCTTGATTCGTTGTCAGAGTGTGCGTTCCCATCGAACTGCATACCCAGATCAGCGGATTTGCGGAATTTTTTTCAAAAAGTGCATTTTGTATGGGGGAAAGTTTACCTAACCCCTGTCAAAATCGCATTTTTCATCGTTCTCTCGAGGAATCTATGTCCGATTTCTTCTGCGATTAGGGTTTATTTCTATCCTTCTAGGCTATAGTAACTGCTTTAAAGCGTTCCTACTTATTTCTAGTGATAATTCTTAAATTTTTTCCTATATTAAGTTTCACCTAAAATACATCTAAAATTCATTCTAACTTCAAAATTCATCATTTAATACTGTTCGATTCTCGGTTATTTAGGCTTATATTCTGCGCGGCGGTGCTAGCCACCTGTCCACGCTAAAATTCTCTGAAAATCTTCTGTAGTTTTCTTAATTTCTTACTAAAACTAATTTTTAATTTACTAATTACTTACCTTAAAACACCTATAACTTTTCCTAGCTTCATCCGATCTCCATAATTCTTCTTGATTCGTTGTCAGAGTGTGCGTTCCCATCGAACTGCATACCCAGATCAGCGGATTTGCGGAATTTTTGCCCACCCACCCTCCCGTAGGGTATTACATTTATTTATATAGGAAAGGGAGTAAAGAGGGAAAGTATAGAGTCCAAAATTTTTATCACGAATAATAATTAAGAAAATTTTCCTCGTCCGATATATACCCTTGGAGGTACATTTTACTATTTCGTTCAAGGGGCATGGCACTGCCCTAGTCCCTTACCTTACCTCACTTTATCAGCAAGGATGAACCTCAGGCAGCGGGATGCCGCGGGGAGGTTCATCAGGGACTCCGTACCGGAGAAGGACCTGAGAGAACTGGGAGACGCAGTGGTGGATGAGGAGTCGGAAACGGAGGACTTCCTTGAGGCGGAACAGTCCCCGGACAGGACGGTAGTGGCGGCAACTGCAACCGCCAAAGTGGCTTATGTCTCTCTAGAGAGATTGCCTATGGCCTCTGCGACATCTCCTGAGATGACCCCGAGGAGGCCTGTGCTAAGGCCTGGAGCCTACGTTGGCCTGGCCAAGGCCAAAGCCGATCTCGTTGTTGCGGCTGAGGTGGAGGCTGGAGCCAAGGCTGCGGTTCGCGGTGCGGATCGCGTGGATTCCGCGCTGGAGGGGGGGGAGGAGTCGGGGACCGATGGGTCCCTGGTAATGGAGGTTGGCAGGGGGCGCAAGCGGGCGAGCCGCTTCTGGGCGAAGAGCTCAGAGAATGAGGGGACGAAGCGAAGTCCGGAGGTGGTACCAGCTCCGAAGGCGCCCCGATCCAAAAAGGGTAGGGGAGGCTACAACCACTCGGTTGGAGTCTCCCAGGCTCGCAGAGAGCTGGAGGCGGACCTGGACGACTCCGACATTGAGTTCATGGAGTCGGACTCGGAGCCCACCCTCACGGAGGATGACGGGGCCAACGCGGGGTTGACGAAGTCGATAGGTAAGGGGTCCCCTATCGGAAATATGACCTCCGCTCGGCTCCAGCATGCATTTGATGCTGGGGTCGAGCAAATCAATCAGGTTCTTCGGAAATCGAAGAACCTGAAAGGGACCAGCGTTAGGGAGGTCCGGGACGCCATGAGAGACATGGCTGAAGTGGTGCAGGCCATGGCGTCCCGAAAGGAGACGGAGGAGGTTCGCCGTCTCCAGGCAGACAACAAACGGCTGAAGGGTCAGTTGTCTGTCCTTGGGGAGGAGGTGGCGGCTCTGCGTAGGGCCTTCTCCGTTAGGGAAGCGGCTCCCCGTAAGTCCGGGGCCCACAAAGCTAGGGTCCTGGATTCAGAAGATCGTGGGGAGTTGACAGCGGGGGTGGAGCCGCTCGATAAGGAGGAGGTCGGCAGGGCCTCCTTAACAGTCGCGGATTTTGGGCGGGCGATGGTCCAACTCCAGAAGGACCTGATGGCCCACATTGGAGGGGTCATCAATGCCCGCCTGGAAGGGTTGGAGGTGGACGGCCGCCTTCTCCCCGCTAAGTCCCGGAGGCCGCCACTGGCGGCGGACAGGTCCTATGCGGCCGTGGCCTGTCCACCGGTCAGGGAGGAGCAGAGGGCAGTCCCTCGCCCCGCCAGTCCCAAAGTGGGCCGCCGTGGTTCTGAGGCCCCAACCACGCTGGCGCCTGCGGCCAATTTGCCCAAGAGGGCAAGGCAAGTGGCGCCTAAGAAGTCGGGGGCTACCAAGGCCCAAGAAAGGGCCATGGAGCAGTTTGCGGGCCCTTCCAGAGATGAGCCACCAGTCGTCCTAAACGAATGGACGACGGTGGTCAAGAAGGCCCGCAAGGCCCCTGCAAAGGTCCCGGCAAAGGAGGCCGCAGAGCGGCCAAAAATTCCGAGGCCTCCCAAGACCCTCGCGGTGGTGGTGTCCCTGAAGCCGGAGGCGTTGGCTGAGGGGGCCACGTACAAGGATGCCCTGGCCACCGCGAAGGCGAAGGTGTCCCTTCGGGAGCTCGGCATCGGTGCGGGCAGGTTCCGTCGCACCATGACCGGGGCTTGCCTTATGGAGCTCCCGAAGGAGACCACCGCCAGCCAAGCGGACACCTTGGCCCAAAAGATCGGGGAGGCCTTGGGGGAGTCCGCGCGAGTCACCCGACCCTCCAAAATGGCCGATTTTAGGGTCGGGGGGTTGGATGACTCCATCAGCGCGGAGGAGTTGCGTGAGGCGCTGGCGGGGAGGGCCGGGTGTCCACCCGAAAAGATTCGGGTGGGCACCATTATCGCCGGTAGCAGGGGCATGGGGTCGGTAATAGCCTCGTGCCCGGTGGAGGCCCTCGCCAAGGTGTTGGACGGGGGTCGGCTGGAGGTAGGGTGGAGTTCGGTGGCCATCCAGGCGCTGGAGCAGCGGTCGGTGCGCTGCCATAAGTGCCTGGACAAGGGGCACACCGCTATGCTCTGCCCGTCCGTCAAGGACAGGAGCCGCCTCTGCTACCGGTGCGGCCAGGAGGGGCACATGGCGGCAGCCTGCAGGGAGGCCTTTAGGTGCGCCCTCTGCACCGACAGGGGCCTGCCTGCAGGGCATAGGATGGGGGGGCCTCAGTGCAATCCCCCCCCAGTAAAGGGCCGCAACCCTGTGGCCGCGCGAGCGTCCGCCACCAAGACCACCCCGGGAGCTTCGCCAATGGACACCAGCAATGCCCATTAGGTCCATTGGCGAAATTATCCAGGCGAATTTGAACCACTCCGCCGGGTCACAAGACCTGTTGATTCAGTCAATGGCGGAGTGGGGGGTGGACCTGGCTCTGGTTTCGGAGCCGTACTGCATCCCGTCATCCCCTAAGTGGTATGGGGATACGGACGGGATTGCAGCGGTGGTGGGCGTGGGCACGAGTGCCGCTCCCCCCCTCTCTCTGAGGGAGAGAGGGCCGGGGTATGTGGCCGTGCAGTGGGGCCGAATGGTGGTGGTGGCCGCCTATTTCTCGCCCAACCGCAGCAGAGCCGAGTTCGAGAGGTTCTTGGCTGCGGTTGAGGGAGTGGTTCGGCGGGCGGCCCCACTCCCGGTGTTGGTGGGGGGGGACCTCAATGCCAAGCACACGGCTTGGGGGTCCCCTCACAACAACGTGATGGGTGAGGATCTGGTGGACTGGGTCTACTCCTTGGACCTCCAGATCCTCAACAGGGGTTCGGTCCCAACGTGTGTGAGGTGGCAGGGTGAGTCGGTTGTGGACGTCTCCTTTGCCACCTCGTCACTCGCCGCCCGGGTCCGGGACTGGCGGGTGATGCAGGGCACGGAGACCCTATCGGACCACCGGTATGTCCGATACGCGGTCTCTGTGGCGGGTCCGGGGGCCCCAGTTCACCTGGGCCCCGAAGCGAGTGCTCCCTCATCTTTTCCGAGGTGGGCACTCGCAAAGCTCCGACGGGAGGTGGCCGAGGAGGCGGCCATCTTCCGCTCCTGGTCGGAGCCACCGGCGGAGCTGGAGGGGGACGCCGACGGCATGGCGGCACTCTTCGCGGACGACCTGGAAGTCGTCTGCAACGCCGCCATGCCTCAATCTCGCGGTCGTCCAAGTCGGCGGGAGGTGTATTGGTGGTCGCAGGAGATCTCCGGCCTGAGGGCTACCACTCTCGCCGCCCGGCGCGCCTACTTGCGGTGTAGACGTAGGCGCGCCCAGAGGGACCCCGACGTGGAGGCCGAGCTCCGCCGGGTCTTCAGGGAGGCCCAGAAGCTCCTGCGATGTGCCATCAGCAGGAGCAAGGGGGAGGCGGCGGAGAGGTTCCTAGCTCTCCTCGACGCCGACCCCTGGGGGAGGCCGTTCAGGGTCGTGCGGGGCAAGTTTCTTGAGGCTGCCCCGCCGACATCCTGCATGGAGCCGGGCCTCCTGCGAGGTGTCCTGGTGTCTCTTTTTCCAGACCCAGGACACTTCGTACCTCCCAGATCGGCCCTTCCCAGGGTGGCCACCCCGGAGGTGTGGACCGAGGGGCCTCCGGTCACGGATGCGGAGTTTGATCGTGGAAGAGATCGGCTCCGCTCCAAAAGGAAGGCCCCGGGACCGGACGGGGTCCCCTCAAAGGTGGCTGCCCTGGCGTTGGGGCCATTGGAGGAGCGGTTCCGCGCGGTGCTTAACACCTGCATCGCGACGGGCCGCTTCCCCAAGAGATGGAGAGTCGGGAAGCTTTGCCTCCTCCGCAAAAGCGGCCGCTCTCCCGACTCCCCATCGGGGTATCGACCGGTGGTGCTGCTGGATGAGGCCGGGAAGTTTTTCGAGAAGATCATAGCTTCCCGAATCCTGCAGCACCTCGAAAGCCAGGGGCCGGACCTGGCCGAGGTCCAGTTCGGCTTTCGGACCGGTCGGTCCACGGTGGACGCGGTGGCTGGCCTCAAGAGGTGGACTGAGGCGGCTACAGCACGAGGGGAGGCTGTTATCGCGGTGTCGCTGGACATCGCGAACGCTTTTAACAGCCTTCCCCATGAGTGCATAGAGGCGGCACTCGAATTTCACGGAGTGCCCCTCTACCTCCGAGCCTTAGTGGAGGACTACCTTCGCGAGAGGGTGGTCCTTTACGAGGATGGCCGGGGGCGCGTCCAGTCGTGGTCGATGGCGGCAGGTGTACCCCAGGGGTCCGTGTTGGGACCCCTACTATGGAACTTGGGGTACAACTGGGTTCTGCGAGGCGAGCTCTTGCCGCGAACGGAGGTCGTCTGTTTCGCGGACGACACTCTGGTCGCTGCAAGGGCTCGCGACTGGAGGGATGCGGTCCACCTTGCGTCGGTCGGCACTTCGCTTGTCGTCCGGCGCATCCGCATGCTGGGGCTGGAGGTGGCTCTCGCTAAAACGAGAGCCATGGCGTTCCATGGCCCCAGACGCAGAACCCCTCCGGGGCTCCGGGTCCGAGTGGAGGGGGTCCATGTTCCGGTCGAGGTGCGTATGAAGTACCTCGGCTTGATTTTGGATCCCCGGTGGAGTTTCGAGGAGCATTTTAAGCTCCTGGCTCCCCGGCTCTGCGCTGCCGCCGCCGCCCTCGGACGGGTCCTCCCAAACGTGGGGGGGCCCAATGCATCGTGCCGTCGGCTGTACCAGAATGTGGTACGGTCGATGGCGCTATACGGAGCCCCGGTATGGGCCGAGTGCCTCACCCCCCGCACAAGGGCCCTCTTGCGCCAACTGCAGAGGGTCATCGCGACCCGGACCGTGCGAGCGTATCGCACGGTCGGACACGAGGCGTCCTGCGTCCTTGCAGGTACGCCTCCGTGGGAGCTCGAGGCCCTGGTTCTGTCCAGGGTCCATCGGGCTAGGGTCGCCGCACGACTGCGGGGGGAGCGTCCCGTTCTCGAGGAGGTGAGACGGGTGCGCACCCTGGCGAAACGGGAGGCCGTTAGCCAGTGGGGAGAGGCACTCATGGCCCCGCGTGCCGGCCACCGGACGGTAGAGGCAATCCGTCCGGTGTTGGAGGAGTGGGTTGGGCGCCGGCACGGCAGCCTCACCTATCGCCTTGTGCAGGTACTGACCGGACACGGATGTTTCGGTCACTACCTGCACAGGATCGCCCGGCGGGAGGAGTCACCGCGGTGTCATCATTGTGACGCCAATGATGACACAGCCGAGCATACGCTCTGCGTGTGCCCGGCCTGGCGGTCTGAGCGCCGCATTCTTAGTACGGCGCTGGGCGGAGGTGTCCTTTCGCTCCCAGCCATGGTCAGGGCTATGGTTGGGAGCCAAGGGATCTGGGAGGCTGCGGTCTCCTTCTGCGAGAGCGTAATCTCGCAGAAGGAGGCAGCGGAGAGGGAGCGGGAGGGGGATGCTCTAGCCGCTCCTCTTCGGCGTAGGCGGACGGGCCGTCGTAGGCGGGCACATGTTCGCCCGCCTTAGGTCCGGTAAGAGCGGCCTGCACACGGGGGCTAGCCTCCCCGTGTGCATTGCACAGGCCGCCCCGTCTGGGGGGATGTTCCGTGTCCGGGCATCTCCTCCACTGGCGTGAACCCCGGCATAAGGCCGGGAGGCCCTGGGGGGGGTTTGGAGAATTGCTCTGCGGATCCCAAACTCTCCCCCGACTCAAAAGGGCTTGATGGACACCGGAGAGGTTTAGTGGGTATTCCCGGCTTGCCGGGTGAGCCCCACACACGCCTGTCGCTTGGCTAGCGGCAGGCATGGTGCGTAAATGCATTCCTCTTCGACAAAAAAAAAAAAAAAAAAAAAAAAAAAAAAAAAAAAAAAAAAAAAAAAAAAAAAAAAGGTTAGGTTAGGTTAGGTTAGGTTAGGTTAGGTTAGGTTAGGTTAGGTTAGGTTAGGTTAGGTTAGGTTAGGTTAGGTTAGGTTCCCCCCCGATGTGCTGTCACCTTGTCGAGGTGGGGGGGCTTGAAGGTTCCGTTGATCCTCCAAGGCTGTGCCGGCAGAGTTACTCATACCGGATTGGCTTGGAGGGGAGGGGCTGGACCAAGAACAGCACAGCTTCGGCGGGGCCCGTCATGGGCCTGTCAGGCGAGGTGGGCGCGCCTAACCGGGAGGTTCCGGGCGCGCTGACGGGAGAGCGCACTCCCGAAAAAAGCGACGACGATGAGGTGACATCGGAGAGGTATAACAATGAAAAGGTCGCTTATGAAAATAAGTCCCCAGGCGGGTCCCAGCGATGGGGAATCCCGCCCATCCACTCCGGTGGATGGTAGCTCCTTGTACTATGGGGGGAGCAGTAACGACCTCGGAGGCCGGGTTAGTACGCCTGGTCGACGTGAACAACGACATGGCTCGAAAACTGACACTGACAACGCGCGTGGACTTGGTTCTGATGACTTTCCGGTGGTGGTCGTCTCCCAGAAGGAGAGGGTTGCCGCTGAACGACATGGCGTGATTTTGGCTAATATGGCTAGAGAGAGGGAGATCGATGAAGAGTTGGACAGACAGTTCCGTGAGGAACTAGAATCCATCGGACTCGGTCTCGATGATTCCTACTGCTCGGACGCCAGCCTGGCGTCGGATGTGTCGCGGCGTTCTCGCGCTCCCGCAAGCGCCAGGACTGGCGCCCGAGTAGGGAAGAGGAGTAGACGAAACTCGTCTGAGGAGTTGGACGAGGATGTGATGGGCCCACCTAAAAAAGTGGCTCCCAAAGTGAAGGGCCGAGGCCGCCCGCCCACTACTGGGCAGTATGTTGGGCTGGCCAGAGCTAAGGCTGAACTCAACGCCGCCAAGGAGAAGGCGTTGCGGCTCGAAGTCGAGGAGGAGATGGTACGGAGAGGGGAACAGGTAAAGGAGGCCATTGGCAACTTTTGCATGGCATACCCTGACCCAACACCGGATGATGCTCCGCAGACGGCGGGGCAACTAGAAAAGATGGTCCAGGACTCAGTGGCCATCATTGAAAAGGTGGCCACAAAGTCTATGAACCTGAAAGGAGGTTTCGTTAAGTCCTTGAAGGACGCTGCGTTTACCATCTCGGTCGCAGTGTCTCAACTCAAGGCCCGAACCATGTCTGAGGAGGTGGCAAAGCTGGAGGCCTCAAATGCAAAGCTCACTGGCCAGGTGGCAGAGCTGCGCAGGGAGGTCTTCGAACTTCGAAGGCAACCCGTTGCCCCGGCTGAGCCACAACTCAATGTAAAGGAGTTGCTAGAGGAAGTCTCGCGCTCTAACATTGCGCAGTTCAGCGCGATGTTGGAGACGAGGCTTGCCGGCATGGAGAACCGGCTCCCGCCGGAACCCCGAATGCTGGCTCCTCCTAATACCGGACGGGACAGGCAGGCCGACGTCGCGGCCCCTGATGTGTCAGTAATGACTTCCCAGGGCAGCCAAGAGCGGTCTGCCAGGAAGAAGAGTGCCACCGCGGGCACTTCTGCCCCAACCGCTACTCCCCGAAAGGGGAAGAGGAAGGAGAAGAAGAGCCTCGCGACCAGAGAAGCGACAGCGGCAAGAACTCCCGTTTCGCTCCACACCGCCCCTGTGGGGGAGACGTGGAGCGAAGTGGTGAAGCGAAAGTTGAAGAAACCGAAGGCGACGGAAAAGACAACCAAGTCTGCTCCAAAAAAGAAGACGTTCCGGCTTCGGCCACCCCGTTCTGAGGTTGTATGTCTCGATTTACAGCCAGGTGCTCTGGAGCGGGGAGTACAGCACCGCGACATAATCGCTGAGGCCAAGAAGCACCTTCGTCTTGAAGACGTTGAAGCTCTTGGCATCAAAGGCGTGCGTTTCCGTGGTGGTGCGAGTGGTGCGAGGTTGCTGGAGGTCTCGGGGGAAGGTGCGCCCGAGAAGGCAAACTCCCTGGCTGCGAAGCTAAGGGAGGTCTTGGACGCTACTAACTTCCGGGTCCATCGGCCAACGAAGAGGGTGGATCTGCGGGTGAAGGGGCTGGACGATTCTGTCACCCCAGAAGAAGTGGCGGCAGCTCTTGCGAGAGACGGAGGTTGTGATGTGGCGGCAATTAAGACGGGTACGGTTACCAAATGGGGCACCCTATGGGTAGCCTGTCCCGTGGCCGCCGCTAAGAAGGTGGTGGGTGTTGGTCGGCTCCGGGTGGGCTGGGTTATTGCACGAGTTATCGTGCTGGAGCCCAGGCCACTCAGGTGCTTCAAGTGCCTTGAGGCCGGCCACGTCAGTGCGCAATGCGGTGGCGGTGTTGACCGCAACGGAACTTGCTTTCGTTGCGGCCAACATGGTCATAATGCTCGTGACTGCGTAGCTGCTGATCCTGTCTGCGCCCTGTGTAAGGCAGCGGGAAAACCGGCAGCACACGCGTTGGGTGGCAGGAGTTGCCCAAACAAGGGCAAACGTAAGAAGGGGGCCAAAAGGTCCCAGAGAGAGGGCGAACCGACTGCTCCTCAACCTCCGTTGCAAACCGACGGGGGAAGCAGATCGGGCAGCACTGCAGGGCGAGACCTGCCCAGGCCCAGGAGGGCAGTAGCTGGTGCTGAGGCGCCGCGGCCACCACCCAACCCTGGAGAGGGCCCGGAGGCGATGGATACGGGGGTATCCGTCGTCCCGTAAAGGGGCCCTCGAGTGGATGACGTGCCTCGTGATCGGGTGCGTCACCAAGAGTGGACGGAGAGCAACACAGCCTCCGTGAGTTGCAGTCTGAGTAAGACACCGCGGCGGGGGATGTGGAGAGAGCTAACGCGTGCCCACTTGTCCCCTGCCAAAACGCGGCGACGTAGATCACCGTGGGGTTTTAGTCGGTAGGCAGGGCTTTTCCCTGAGTCCGACATACTCCTTCGTCTCCCCCCGGAGCGAAGGAGATGCATGAGCATTTCCCCACGTACAAAAAAAAAAAAAAAAAAAAAAAAAAAAAAAAAAAAAAAAAAAAAAAAAAAAGGTTAGGTTAGGTTAGGTTAGGTTAGGTTAGGTTAGGTTAGGTTAGGTTAGGTTAGGTTAGGTTAGGTTAGGTTAGGTTAGGTTAGGTTAGGTTAGGTTAGGTTAGGTTAGGTTAGGTTAGGTTAGGTTAGGTTAGGTTAGGTTAGGTTAGGTTAGGTTAGGTTAGGTTAGGTTAGGTTAGGTTAGGTTAGGTTAGGTTAGGTTAGGTTAGGTTAGGTTAGGTTAGGTTAGGTTAGGTTAGGTTAGGTTAGGTTAGGTTAGGTTAGGTTAGGTTAGGTTAGGTTAGGTTAGGTTAGGTTAGGTTAGGTTAGGTTAGGTTAGGTTAGGTTAGGTTAGGTTAGGTTAGGTTAGGTTAGGTTAGGTTAGGTTAGGTTAGGTTAGGTTAGGTTAGGTTAGGTTAGGTTAGGTTAGGTTAGGTTAGGTTAGGTTAGGTTAGGTTAGGTTAGGTTAGGTTAGGTTAGGTTAGGTTAGGTTAGGTTAGGTTAGGTTAGGTTAGGTTAGGTTAGGTTAGGTTAGGTTAGGTTAGGTTAGGTTAGGTTAGGTTAGGTTAGGTTAGGTTAGGTTAGGTTAGGTTAGGTTAGGTTAGGTTAGGTTAGGTTAGGTTAGGTTAGGTTAGGTTAGGTTAGGTTAGGTTAGGTTAGGTTAGGTTAGGTTAGGTTAGGTTAGGTTAGGTTAGGTTAGGTTAGGTTAGGTTAGGTTAGGTTAGGTTAGGTTAGGTTAGGTTAGGTTAGGTTAGGTTAGGTTAGGTTAGGTTAGGTTAGGTTAGGTTAGGTTAGGTTAGGTTAGGTTAGGTTAGGTTAGGTTAGGTTAGGTTAGGTTAGGTTAGGTTAGGTTAGGTTAGGTTAGGTTAGGTTAGGTTAGGTTAGGTTAGGTTAGGTTAGGTTAGGTTAGGTTAGGTTAGGTTAGGTTAGGTTAGGTTAGGTTAGGTTAGGTTAGGTTAGGTTAGGTTAGGTTAGGTTAGGTTAGGTTAGGTTAGGTTAGGTTAGGTTAGGTTAGGTTAGGTTAGGTTAGGTTAGGTTAGGTTAGGTTAGGTTAGGTTAGGTTAGGTTAGGTTAGGTTAGGTTAGGTTAGGTTAGGTTAGGTTAGGTTAGGTTAGGTTAGGTTAGGTTAGGTTAGGTTAGGTTAGGTTAGGTTAGGTTAGGTTAGGTTAGGTTAGGTTAGGTTAGGTTAGGTTAGGTTAGGTTAGGTTAGGTTAGGTTAGGTTAGGTTAGGTTAGGTTAGGTTAGGTTAGGTTAGGTTAGGTTAGGTTAGGTTAGGTTAGGTTAGGTTAGGTTAGGTTAGGTTAGGTTAGGTTAGGTTAGGTTAGGTTAGGTTAGGTTAGGTTAGGTTAGGTTAGGTTAGGTTAGGTTAGGTTAGGTTAGGTTAGGTTAGGTTAGGTTAGGTTAGGTTAGGTTAGGTTAGGTTAGGTTAGGTTAGGTTAGGTTAGGTTAGGTTAGGTTAGGTTAGGTTAGGTTAGGTTAGGTTAGGTTAGGTTAGGTTAGGTTAGGTTAGGTTAGGTTAGGTTAGGTTAGGTTAGGTTAGGTTAGGTTAGGTTAGGTTAGGTTAGGTTAGGTTAGGTTAGGTTAGGTTAGGTTAGGTTAGGTTAGGTTAGGTTAGGTTAGGTTAGGTTAGGTTAGGTTAGGTTAGGTTAGGTTAGGTTAGGTTAGGTTAGGTTAGGTTAGGTTAGGTTAGGTTAGGTTAGGTTAGGTTAGGTTAGGTTAGGTTAGGTTAGGTTAGGTTAGGTTAGGTTAGGTTAGGTTAGGTTAGGTTAGGTTAGGTTAGGTTAGGTTAGGTTAGGTTAGGTTAGGTTAGGTTAGGTTAGGTTAGGTTAGGTTAGGTTAGGTTAGGTTAGGTTAGGTTAGGTTAGGTTAGGTTAGGTTAGGTTAGGTTAGGTTAGGTTAGGTTAGGTTAGGTTAGGTTAGGTTAGGTTAGGTTAGGTTAGGTTAGGTTAGGTTAGGTTAGGTTAGGTTAGGTTAGGTTAGGTTAGGTTAGGTTAGGTTAGGTTAGGTTAGGTTAGGTTAGGTTAGGTTAGGTTAGGTTAGGTTAGGTTAGGTTAGGTTAGGTTAGGTTAGGTTAGGTTAGGTTAGGTTAGGTTAGGTTAGGTTAGGTTAGGTTAGGTTAGGTTAGGTTAGGTTAGGTTAGGTTAGGTTAGGTTAGGTTAGGTTAGGTTAGGTTAGGTTAGGTTAGGTTAGGTTAGGTTAGGTTAGGTTAGGTTAGGTTAGGTTAGGTTAGGTTAGGTTAGGTTAGGTTAGGTTAGGTTAGGTTAGGTTAGGTTAGGTTAGGTTAGGTTAGGTTAGGTTAGGTTAGGTTAGGTTAGGTTAGGTTAGGTTAGGTTAGGTTAGGTTAGGTTAGGTTAGGTTAGGTTAGGTTAGGTTAGGTTAGGTTAGGTTAGGTTAGGTTAGGTTAGGTTAGGTTAGGTTAGGTTAGGTTAGGTTAGGTTAGGTTAGGTTAGGTTAGGTTAGGTTAGGTTAGGTTAGGTTAGGTTAGGTTAGGTTAGGTTAGGTTAGGTTAGGTTAGGTTAGGTTAGGTTAGGTTAGGTTAGGTTAGGTTAGGTTAGGTTAGGTTAGGTTAGGTTAGGTTAGGTTAGGTTAGGTTAGGTTAGGTTAGGTTAGGTTAGGTTAGGTTAGGTTAGGTTAGGTTAGGTTAGGTTAGGTTAGGTTAGGTTAGGTTAGGTTAGGTTAGGTTAGGTTAGGTTAGGTTAGGTTAGGTTAGGTTAGGTTAGGTTAGGTTAGGTTAGGTTAGGTTAGGTTAGGTTAGGTTAGGTTAGGTTAGGTTAGGTTAGGTTAGGTTAGGTTAGGTTAGGTTAGGTTAGGTTAGGTTAGGTTAGGTTAGGTTAGGTTAGGTTAGGTTAGGTTAGGTTAGGTTAGGTTAGGTTAGGTTAGGTTAGGTTAGGTTAGGTTAGGTTAGGTTAGGTTAGGTTAGGTTAGGTTAGGTTAGGTTAGGTTAGGTTAGGTTAGGTTAGGTTAGGTTAGGTTAGGTTAGGTTAGGTTAGGTTAGGTTAGGTTAGGTTAGGTTAGGTTAGGTTAGGTTAGGTTAGGTTAGGTTAGGTTAGGTTAGGTTAGGTTAGGTTAGGTTAGGTTAGGTTAGGTTAGGTTAGGTTAGGTTAGGTTAGGTTAGGTTAGGTTAGGTTAGGTTAGGTTAGGTTAGGTTAGGTTAGGTTAGGTTAGGTTAGGTTAGGTTAGGTTAGGTTAGGTTAGGTTAGGTTAGGTTAGGTTAGGTTAGGTTAGGTTAGGTTAGGTTAGGTTAGGTTAGGTTAGGTTAGGTTAGGTTAGGTTAGGTTAGGTTAGGTTAGGTTAGGTTAGGTTAGGTTAGGTTAGGTTAGGTTAGGTTAGGTTAGGTTAGGTTAGGTTAGGTTAGGTTAGGTTAGGTTAGGTTAGGTTAGGTTAGGTTAGGTTAGGTTAGGTTAGGTTAGGTTAGGTTAGGTTAGGTTAGGTTAGGTTAGGTTAGGTTAGGTTAGGTTAGGTTAGGTTAGGTTAGGTTAGGTTAGGTTAGGTTAGGTTAGGTTAGGTTAGGTTAGGTTAGGTTAGGTTAGGTTAGGTTAGGTTAGGTTAGGTTAGGTTAGGTTAGGTTAGGTTAGGTTAGGTTAGGTTAGGTTAGGTTAGGTTAGGTTAGGTTAGGTTAGGTTAGGTTAGGTTAGGTTAGGTTAGGTTAGGTTAGGTTAGGTTAGGTTAGGTTAGGTTAGGTTAGGTTAGGTTAGGTTAGGTTAGGTTAGGTTAGGTTAGGTTAGGTTAGGTTAGGTTAGGTTAGGTTAGGTTAGGTTAGGTTAGGTTAGGTTAGGTTAGGTTAGGTTAGGTTAGGTTAGGTTAGGTTAGGTTAGGTTAGGTTAGGTTAGGTTAGGTTAGGTTAGGTTAGGTTAGGTTAGGTTAGGTTAGGTTAGGTTAGG